>OX336369.1:6295295-6968442 GCA_946902895.1 Fragum fragum
CCTCAGTAATAGAAATTAGCCCAAACGGATAAAGTCATATTCTTTATCCGATTTAAATTCTCTGAAGGAATCGGGTAAATGGTCACCTAAGGATCATACCTGTGAAAATTGGTTGAAATCTGTGCAGTACTTTCTGGTGATTTTTTTTCAAACAAAAGTTATGCACAAACGGATGCACGGACACAATACGATGCAATAGCACGCTGGACTTGCCACAGGATATGACTTAAAACTTCAAGCTGTGATCAATAGATGTTTAAAGTTTTATTACTTTTGAAGCTAAATTGTAGGAGTTTGAAACACGAAAATACTTGAATGAGCCTTATTGATGAAAAAAGTGACTAAGTTCAAGGGGACATAATTCATCTGCCAGCTGGAAATGAGACATCAAAAAGGGGTGTTGCAAAACTTCAACATGTGATTAACAGCTGTATAAAGATTTATAATGTTAGAAGCAAAATTTTAAAAGTAGTTCACGACACAAGTTTTACTATAATTTTGTATACAAATGGACGGACGGACAGACAGACTGATTCCAGAATACCCCTCTCACGATACATTAGTCTTGCGGGGGTAAACAAAAGCGGGATTGTCTAGGAATTTGTTCATGGTGAACATTGCATATTGTATATGTATTTTAGTTTGAAGAGATCCCAGTACCCATCGTTGACTCAAAATGGACGGACAGACGATCAGGACAACCACGCAAGTGTATTAGCTCTTACAGCTGTCAGTCAGCAGAGCCAAGAATAGATAAGATAACATTTCTGACATAATAACGACTTTATTTGGAAATGAAATACATGCCACTTCAGGATAAACGATAATAAAAATAATATGGTAACATTGATATAACAAACATTATAGAAAAGACAGCAACCAATCTAAACAAAAACTTGCAGCTTGTATGCTAGTTTGTCCTTCCCCATAAAATTGAACTTTTATATCCCGCCCCCGAAAAACTTTTAACAATAATTTCTTCATTTCCCACAATACTTTCAACCCAGACAGATAAAGACTTTTAGAATTTCATTAACTTGGACTTGCTTTATTGAACCGGACTAAAATAGTGTTGTTGTAATGCGTTAACCCTTTCCAAAATCAGTCCAAAATAATGTTTCAAGTAATTAAAGCAGGTTTTAGACACTTTAGGAAGGGAAAACTCAGACTGATTTATTGAATGGGGTTTAACACCACTTTTGACAGTATTTCTGTCATATCACGACGCCTGGAGCACGTAACTATGGATTCCTGGTATTTATCACACCAGTACTACCACTTCATCCTCTCCACGCCTACAGCTGCTCATCCCTTTTAGATTTAAGATTATCCACATATTGGTGACAAATGTAGGAAAGGATATTTGCCGGAGATCGCACCCAAGACCTCTTGTCTAGGAATTCTACGCGCTACTACTGTGGTATGGCCACTGCCTGGGAAAATCAGTTTATGTTTAACCAGAGTGCTCATTTCATCATATTATGATCCTTGCTAAATAAAAGCTATTTATTCTGTAAAAAAAATTTTTTAAGGTGTACTACTAAATTTGGTAACTACAGCCTTCTTTTAACCTGAAGGTATAATATCTTGTTCATCCACTGATGTTATTCAAAGACTTTATATAAATTTTTTGATTCCTTGGCCTGCTAACTTACTCTGCTGGCCCTGCCCACTGACTCCTACAGGAAGTGATATTTTGCAAAAAACAGTGTTATTTTGCAAAATTTATGGCTAATTAAATGTAACAACACAGGAAAGCCATTGGTTCGCATCCTAAACATTGTAACTACAGCTTTAATTGCCAAAGCAACTAAAATACATCCCCATAAATGTCAAGCAAAATTTGAGTTCAAAGTTCATCCAAATGAATTATTTGATTGGTCAACTGATACTTTGATTGACAGCCATGATTGGTCAATTCTCAAGTTCAAAAACCAACATTTAACCCGTTACCAGACAACAAAATTTAGACCGGTCCAAATTGAGAGAAGTTGCAGATGTCAATTTCTAGTTGTTTGAATTAAGGAAGTCTTTGCCTTTTAGGCTTGAAAACATTGTGGAAAATGAAGAAATTGCTTGTATCAAGCAATTTCTTCATTGTCCATAACGTTTTTTTTCCAAAGCATTTTACGTGAGGCGCGCATAAACTGTCATTAAGTTAGAATGGGTTAAGAGTATAACTTTTTAAATACCCCAGTAACAAAGTTGTGATAATAAAATGTCAGTAGAAGGTTTACAGTCTTTCCTACAATGTTTGAAACATTTGTGATTTGTGTCCGATTGAGGAGTGAAACTACATATACATAACGAATAAAATTTCCCACATTCACCTTATAATTAATGTTACACTAAAACGCTATTTGTCATATATACATTCTTCTATATCTTTAAGATAATAACACAAGTATGTTAAAAGACAAGTTTGTAGAAACAAAGTGTCAAGAAATAAGGTCAAAGGTCATTTTCTTTATCAATTCATAAGCACATTTAACCTTTAAAGCCTTACTTTTAATTTTTAATTTTTTATCAGACAACAAGATTTTAAACTTGTCCAAATTCAAAGAAACTGCAGATGACAATTTTTTGTTGATGAAATTTCCAAACTTTTTCCCTTTTTGGGTAAAAACATTGTGGATACTGAAGAAATTGCTTGAAAAATGCAATTTCTCAATTTTCCGCAATGTTTTCTTTCTAAAAAAACCCAAAGATTTTCAAAATTTCATCAAGTAAAAGATTTGTTTGTTTGAATGGAGTTTTAAGCCGTTTTCAACAATCTTTCAGTTATATCGCGGTGGCTGGAGCACCTAACAATGGAATCCTGGTATTTTTCACACCAGTACTACCATGACATCCTTTCCTAGCCTCCAGCTGCTATCCCACATAGCACCCATTGGTGAGAGACAAATAGTCGGAAAGGATGTGTGCCGCTGTCAGGGATCGAACCCGGGACCTCTAGATTGACAGTCCGACTCAAGTAAAAGAAGATGTGTTTGTGAAACACAATGCTCACTCAACATGACTAAATGTTTGACCTTGGTATGTGATCTTGACCTTACCACATGACCTTGACATGAGGAGATGCACATCAGGGAGATGTATCATCATGCCAAATATGAGCATTGTATCTTGAAAAGGCTGGTAGTAATTGGCACTGTTATATTTTTTGGTTAAGTTTTGCAGACAGACAGACCGACTGACAGACAGACAATATGCCCCGAACTTTCGATGCCGGGGTATATAAAGTCATCTGCAACTTTTTTGAATTTGGACCTGTCTTAAACTTTGTTGTGTGAGTCTGGGCTATACTGTAATGTAATTTGGTCCCTAAATGGAGATATCATTATATCTCTTTATGTCAAACAAAAAGAAAACTCTTTCAACCATAGATGGCTCCTGCATTGAACAAACAACACAATTTGAATATTACATAGAGAATCAATATTAACCCTTTCCTGTTTTTTTTCAAAATTTTAGATCTGTCCAAATTTAAAGGTTTTGTAGATGATAATTTAATGAAGAATAATTGTCTAGTAGGAAAGAAAATATTGTGGAAAAGGAAGACATTGCTTGTCACAAGCAATTTCTTCTTTTTCCACAATGTTTTCTCAAGAATAAAAACACAAGGGCGTAAAAAACAGGATATGAACAGGAGAGTGTTAAAGGTATGTATTCTTTAAATTTGACTAATTGACAAACATTAAAACATTAAAATATCAATTTTACATAATGTAAAAGTAAAGCTACTATCACAATTATAAGTCTACTGGTCCTTAAACAAAATAAGTAAATAATGTTGCCTGTCAAGCAGAAAGGTGCAATCTGAGAAGTCAGATTGTATAAATCCTGGTTGAACTCTCAACATAAATTGTTTTACAGATTTCCTTGAATGCCCCTTTTTGAATAACAGTTCACAAGTATAACAAAAATTCTGATGAACCGCATGGCAATACCAGGTCCCCACCAGACTTAAAATTATTTTTGCTCTGTTAGCCTAATTATATCTTTATTGTCGAATATTCAATGGACCGGAACAAAAATTAAATTTGATCTATAACTTATGTTTCATACACAAGAAATTGGTTCAATAACTAAATGGGTTTAAAATTTAACAAGAGTGCTGCATATGGATTTCACAACTCTGTACAAGTGCTTGATAATAAGCACATGTAGTAGCAAAATTAGAAAAAGAGACACTATTCATTCAACAATGCATTTAGAATTATCCCCCTTGTTTGTATAGATTGCTCTTTTGATAGTGAAGATATGTGATGTGTTCAGTATTACAACATATAATGTAAAAATAGTCAGATGACAACTCTGCAAACAACACTTGGCTATAGCAAGCATTAATTAAGTTTTTCTCCGAAAACAGCCGAGCTCCAAAAATCAAGAAAAATGATCAATAGGACAGAAAGACAAACAAAGGGCAAACTTTGCATCCCTTTTGGCTTTGCCAGTTGAGGAATACCATTGCAATAAGATATTGAAAATAAAGAAAGCTCTGTGATTAAATTCATGATCTCTAAGTAGTCAAATACTTTGGTAATCAGCTCTTGAGATGGCATATACATACATTCTACCATAAATAAGTGCTGTTATTTTGATGGAAAGAATTCTGAAGGAGAATTTTTATCATTTTTATGAGAGAGGAAAGATTACTTAATCCATTCCTGCACAATGACCCTTTTTGACACAACCTAAGAAATAAGGCTTTGATAAATATTGTGGACAATGATTTGAAAAACTAAGGACCATATAAGGCAGAAAACATTGTGAGAAAAGGAGAAATTGCTTGTCATATACAACTTCTCCTTTTTTACAATGTTTCCCTAAGACTTTTTTTCAACAAGTAAAAAATTAGAATTTGTTCGGAAATGGGTTAATAGACAACAAAAATCTAGATGGGCATAAACTGTTGGCAGCTGCAGATGATAGTTCAATGTGCCCTAAATTTGAACAAGTAGTGCCCAATACCACAAAAAATATTGTGAGCAATTCATCTTTTTTCACAGTGTGTAAAGCAAATTCTTCTTCTCCTGATGTTTAGTTACAGGTAGATGTATTACAATGACCAAATTGTAGACTGGTCCAAATTGACAGAAGTTACAGAAAACAGCTCAAAGAGTTATGTAAAAAGAAATATACAGATAGGTTCCAGATAGAGTGGACAACATTATGAGAAAAATAGAAATTTCTTGTAACAAGACATCGATGGCTTAGAGCAAAAACATAGTATGGCTCCATACATTGTATAGAGCCATACTATGTTATTGCTCTAAGCCCTTGATATTTTTCCTTTTCTTATATTGTCATCTACAACTACTTTTTCTCAGTAAGTGAAAATACTTGATAATGTGATAATGGGTTAAGAATATCATAGCTATTCTCTTCTCCTAGTTTACAAGTACAATAACAAGAAATCACTACAAAAAGTTGTAAACACAAAAACAGGCAAGAAATCTATATCACATAGCTATATTCACAATGACTCTTTTTGACAACCCTTGAGAAAAATAATAGGTAAACATTGTGTAAATGAAGAAAGTGCTTGAAGGAAGCAATTCCTTCATTTTCCACAATGTTTTCTATCCAAGAAGTAGAGAAAATCTAAAATTTCATAAACTTTGAATTATCGTCTGCAACTCCTTTAAATTTGGATCAATTAAAGTTTGCCGTCTGGTGATGGGTTAAATACTACAATACCATTCCTTCGACTTTTAACACAAACAAATCCAATATGATAAAAAAATTCACTGAATCTGATAAAACAAAATCACATGAGACAAAATGGAGAATCTTCTGATAGCATGTTTCCTTTTCCAACAATGCCTCTTATTTTTATATTCTTTTTTAATGAATTACCCGATAACTTATTTTGAAATAAGTAGGGTAGAAAATATTGTGGAAATTGGGGAAATTGCTCATAACAAGCAATTTCTTCTTTTTCCACAATATTTCTCAACTATAAAAACAGAGGGACGTAAAAACCAGGGATTAAACAAGAAAGAGTTAAGGAACAAATAAAATGTAATCTGCATCACCTTTGGACCAATCTTAATTCCATTGTCTGGTAATGGGCTCATCTAACCCATTCCAACACAATTATGCTTCTTGGTGCCCTCTAATTTTTTCATTATCCACAACGTTTCTGTCCCAAAAGACAAACAAAGACTTCTAAGATTTCATCAATTTGTAAATAGTCATCTGTAAAAAGCGGGAAAGGGTCAAGTCATGTACTTGCACAGTGTTTTCTTTGTTCATTTTGACTCCTTCTATCAAACAGTAAAGCATTAACCATTGAAAAACTATTCATTGACAGGCAATTAAAACTATTTATATATTGCACAGTCTTATATACATACATCTCAACTATATTTAAATCTATCACATATTTATAAGCAAGAGAAATATAAGTACACAGCCTATACATTGTATAGATAATTAGAAAATTATTTCTCTTACAAATCAAATAATCCAGAAATTATTGTAAAACTGCTATAAGTATTTGCTCAATACTTATACCAGGTGATATATACCATCATTTTTTTTGCACTAGCCCTCAATTTGGCATGCAAGGAATTTCATGAGCAAACCATGCAAATGCCTAATTATGTGCTGTTAGAAGCTGGATGTTAGGTGCTTCACCCATACCAGGTGGCGAAATTTTTGACTGGTCAAAATTCAAAAGAGTTGTAGATAACATTTTAAAGTATATGAATTTTTAGATTTTTTCAACTCTCTGGGTAGAAAACATTGTGGAAAATGAAGAAATTGCTAGCAAATTTCTTCATTTTACCTAATGTTTTCCGAATTGTTTCTTGATGGGCCTCAAAACATGTAATATGTGTGGGAATGGGTTTAGAATCATAGTTGAAAAAGGAGCATACCCCCCCCCCCCCAAAAAAAAAAGAAATTACAGTCCCCTCTCTTATTGATAGTTTAGATTGCTCTTTTAATATTGAGCAGGTATTCCAAATTTCAGGTGGATATATTAACCAATTCCTACATTACCCCACCTTTTTACGCCCCTCAAGAAAAAGGCCTTAGAAAACATTGTGGGAATTGAGGAAATTGTTGGTTACAAGCGATTTCTTCAAAATCCACGGTGTTTTCTATTCAAAAGGGCAAAGATTTTTTTTAATTTCATCATCTTGAAATTGTCATCTGCAACTTCTTTGAACTTGGACCAGTCTAAAATTGAGTTGTGTGGTAATGGCTTCAGTAAGAGTAGAGATATTACAAGTTTTGTTACGATAAAGCCAATGCTAAAGTTATAGCAGTACCTTGGAGTTTCTCCTTGAAAAAAGTAACATATTTCACACAACCCATCTCTTTGTTCTAACATTATATTTCTTCTTTGATCTTTAAATCCATTCCCACACAATCCAATTTTAGATGCCCCTCTAAAAAAAGATTGGGAAGTATTGTGGAAAATTTCTTCATTATCCACAATGTTTTCTTTCCCACAAGACAAAACTTTTACCATTTCATCAACTTGAAAATGTTTTCACAACATCTTTGAATTTGGGCCATTCTAAAATTTTTTTCTCTTGTAATGGACACTATAGAGAAAAAGTAATTTTTACTTTCCCAAGAGTTTTCTACCCATTATCTTAACCCTTTCCTGGACAAACGTGGGTTTTACGTCACTGTGATTTTATACTTGAGAAAATATTTTGGAAAAAGGAGAAATTGCTTGTAACAAGCTCTTCCAATTTAGACCAGTGCAAAATGTTATTGTCTGGTACTGAGCTAAGTGCAGTCAGCATTCAGACTTGTAATTTCTGGAAACTTTTCACCATATCCAGTACCTTGGGTCTGCTATCTGAACATTTGTCTGGGGTTGACTTTCCTTTGTCTTTACTTGAAACAGGGCTCTTCTGAAATACAGAAATATCATGTTTATGAAAATCTGTTAATTTGACAAGGTATTTGAACCATCCATGAAAATTTCACAAAAATCTTGTTTTCAGTTAACAAGACCATCACATGTTAATGCTTTGCTTAGTGACAAGTCCTGGATAGTGATAAAAAAATTAAAAGGTAGCAAAATTCTTGCAGAGACCCGAGGTTTATTGACAAAAAGACCTGAACATTGAAGACAAAGACCAGTCCTCAGTTTTGATAACGAGAAAACCCAAGCACTGAAGTCAGAGACCTGAGCTTTTGGTCACCAAACAACCATTTGACTTTTTTGTTACATGCTACTGATCACAAACTTTGCAAACTAATACTGTTTAATATCAAAGTGAAATTTCCCGTCGAAGTCTGTTAGCATGGCCATCACAGTTGGTGGGCAGGGCAAGTAAACCCTCAATTATTTCAAAAGAAACAAACATACTAATGTTGCCTATATTATAAGAGGGGGGGGGGGCAATTTTGCTGTTTTCCCAAAACCAGGGGTGTTTGAATTTCTGAGCGATAACTTGAAAATTAAATTTTCATTAGGTTAAATTTCCTCTGCTTACTCTTAGAGATACAAGGTGAGACTAGCCTTAACTCTTTCCTGTTTTGCAAAAATTCAGACCCGTCCAAAGTCGAAGGTTTTGCAGACGATAATTAAAGTAAATTTTATTTGAAAAATAAAAATCTTCAGGGTAGAAAAAATATGGAAAAAGAAGAAAATGCTTGTTACCAGCAATTTCTTCAGTTTTCAAAAATGTTTTTTCAAGTACAAACGATCAGGGGCGTAAAAACCTGGGATTGAACAGGAAATGATTTTAAATTTTATCGCTGGTATAGGGATAATTGACGTAATCAATCTATAAACTCATTATAGAAAACAATACTATATGCAAGTATGTGTGAAAAGAAAGATGTGTCAAACTGTTACCAATCTGTCAAACTTGTTAACCCATTCCCATAAAATGACCACTTTTACCTCTTGATGAACATGAGACATGATTATCTAGGGCCCACTATTGAAAAACAACCTCAACATGCCGGGTTAATACCAATCACATGACCTCAACCTTGGTTTCTACAGATGTGTTTTGATGGGATTAATCATCATGCAAATATGAGCATTGTATCTTGAATAAGTTTAAAGTAAATGTAAAGTTTTATGCAGATAGACAGACAGAATGCAAGGCTGACAATTGTAGAACAATATGCCCCCGATCTTTTGTTAACCCATTCCCACACAATGAAATGGAAAAGGGCCCCACCAAAAAATTGGTTTATACGAAATTTTGGGAATTAGTATCTTCTGCTGCAAAACCTGTGTGTAAAATTTAGGAGACCAGTTTAAGCTGTTCACCTTAAACTCTCTTTTAACCCTTTCCTGTACAATCACTGGTTTTTACGTCCTTGTGATTTTATACTTGAGAAAACATTGTGGAAAAAGAAGAAATTGCTTGTAACAAGCAATTTCTTCTATTTCCACAATATTTTCTACCCTACTGAATGGTTATTTTTCAAATTAAATCTGCTCTAAATTTTCGTCTGCAAAACCTTTGAAATTGGACAGGTCTAAAAATATCTAAAACAGGAAAGGGTTAATCAGACCTTTCAACATGCTTATAGATACAGATCTTAGGATACCTACCTTAATCATTTACAAAACGTCTGTAGTTTTACATAGAGATTTAAAGACAAGGGTAGTAACCTGGACTAGGTACCTTTTCTTTCAATGTTCACATTGCCATGATGAAGAAACCCTCATGGAGAAATGTAAGAGAGCAATCAGACAAACAAAGCCTGGTAACTACATCTTATTTCAACTGTCACAATTGAGATATTTGGTGGCCCAAAGACAAAAATCAACAGCGTTCACAAATGCAGATCGACAGCCAATTCTATTATCTTGAATGAATAATTTGTTTTTCGAAATGCCAGATACTTTTATCTATGACAATAGTTTCATTTTAGAGTTTAGAATCACCTGACATCTGCATAGATTCCATTGCTTTAAGAAGTATCCAATTAACAAATGAGTTTACACTTGAATGTGCTTATGTCTTTCCCCAGTAGACAAAGTGAAAAATATTGGAGGACATCACGTCTGTGTCAAGGAATTATCTGAAGTAAATGGCATGTACACGTTGACTTACGCGTATTGAAAGATTTGAACAGTCAATTGCGAGAGGTGTGGCTAAACAGGGTGCCCATTTACGTACTGCAGTACGTAATTCACTTACAATTATGTTGGTTCACGTACAAATCTTTCACCAAGATGTGCATGAACGCACAGAAAAATAAATGAACGTAGAAACAAAAATGCAATTACGCGTGTGCATTTAAAATTATTAGCGTACAAAACGAGAAACTCTATGTGCGTATTTTTCCCGAAAAAACCAAAAGATTGCAAGCAAAGAAGACAAAATCGCATCAGGAGCAAGTGATTTCCCTTTCATTCGACGGAAACCATCGCTTCTTTCTGGCATGTTTTCTACATAGAGATTAGGGGAACCAGCAGTTTGAAAAGTTCATATAATGTGAATCTTGATGGCCTGACCAGTTTGTTTTGAAATAAGTCCAAAGTTGCGCTATGTTGCAATCAAAACGCAAGATATTTACGTGTTTTGGGCGAGAGACTGACAATAATTCGCACTATAGGATTTGATTTTGAAATGAGTTTCTCTCACGAGTTCCGTTGTATAAATAAGTCAGGTGTGACAAATGCAGCCTTTTATTTAACGTAGTAGTTTTGTTTAAGCTATGTGATATGCTGTCTGCAAAACGTCACAACAAAACCTACTCTATTTCTCTACAAATGGTGACTTTTGGACAGTGATAAGGCCAGTTGATTTTTTTTTGTACCAGAATTGTTTCAATACCAGAGTTTGAGCTAACAATGAGCTGACATGCCTGGTATGGTCTGCTCCAAAATTCCTTCCCCGCCCTCGTTATTCACCTGTTAGAGTTGTTTAGCCATCACTCTCATATCCCATTCAGCCCTTTCCAAATCCAATAACTAAGAAAAGTAAGTTGTCGAAAATCGGCTTTGCTATCCTTTGCTCTAAATTTATCTGAAACTGGCAGATGACATGTGGCACTGATTTACTGATTATTAAAAAGTAGATATAACTATAACATTTTCATTTGGTAAAGGGTTCAGATTCGTATGCCGTATGGTGTACCCTTAACTCTGAAAGTAAAGGGTACACTGTACCCTCAGATTTTTCTTTGTGACCCCATTTCAAAACCTAAGGGGTACATGCACCCCCAAAATGAAAACCCAGTGGGCATGCTGGCTAAAATCAAGTCTAATGGTATACACATGGCTATTAGTTTCCCCCAAACCTGCAAAGTAAAACAATTGTTATCTCATGGAGACCCTGTACACTGGAATTACAACAGAATCTGATGAGAAATCACAAATGTTCAAAACCATTGTTTCAAGTCTCGAGAATTCAACTTGTGCATACTGTCATTTTTTAACTCTTCAACAAAGCAGATCTTTTTTACACTGTGTTTCAAGCGAAATTTTGGAAAATTATGCAGTTCAAAAGTACCATGTCATACAAAATTTAAGAAAAGCAGTTTCTTCTCGTCACAGAAAATTAAAAATTTTGTAGATTTTTAGAAAATATTTTTTTGTAAGGGAAGGGTATACAAACTATTAGGGTCTGAGAAAATTTAGGAAATTTATCGTAGGTTAGAAATGGGTGTAGATAACAATTTTGAGCATGGACCAACTCACAGTCAAATAAATGAGGAAACATTATGAGAAAAGGAGAAAATGCTTTTGACAGACATTTTCTCTTTTTTAAACTTAGTTTTAATATTTTCATTCATTAAAACTAAGAATCATGGCTAGAACATTGAAAAATATACCTCTTCCACTTTATTATCTGTTTTCTTGACCTCAGGTTTCTTCTTCTCAGGTTCTTTGTCAATAATTTCTATGTTAACTTGTTTCTTCCATTCTGGAATGTTTGAATCCGTCTTACTTGTAAACCGAGAACCTCCAATCTTAGATTTCTCAAAACTTGATTTAATAGAATTGTTCTCCTTCTTACTTTCTGTTTCTATTTTCTTGTTCTCTTGATTGAGAAACATTTTACGTGAGTCAGACACACTTCCAACACTTGGTTTAGACACATCTTTATTGTCAGTTTTTGCATTATTAATGCTTACAGTTCCTAAAGGTTTAACAGTAGATTGGGTGCTAGGTTTGGTAGTGTCCACAGTAGGTTTGCCAACACCAGATTTCTGTGAAAATGATCTTTCAAATCCAGCATTTTTATTAGAACTACCTAGACTAGATACTTTACTATCAAATGCTGGTCGAACTGATTGACTGAGTGGTTTGGTGGTGGAAGAAGGAATTGGTGGTTTTTGGTTAGATGTTAATCCTGGAGAAGTTCCTCTCATTGGCTGACTAAATGACTTTACCCCTGTACTCTGAACTAAAGGTTTGGTTGAGCTATCTACTGTAGGCTTTTCAAATGGTTTGGCAGTAACAGTCCTGGCCCATGTTCTTACAGGCTGATTTACAGTTTTGTCAACAGTTGTCTTTACTTCACTAGCTTCAGGTGACTTGATAGTTTTATTGTCACTGGGGGGCTTAATACCCACAGAACTTTTAAAATCATCTGTAACTTCCCTAGCTGTTTCCTTCTTTACAGATTCAACTTGTTTTTCATTTTCCTTTTCTCTTTGCTTTGCTTTTGTTACCCAAGAAGGCTCGCTTGATGCTGTAGTTGCAGTGCTAGGTGCCCAGGACATTCGTTTTTGTTGAGCTGATTTAGGGGTTATCACAACATTGTCATAGTTCAGAGATGATCTGCTAACACTACTAGCTGGTGGACTCTCTGCTCTGTTTGGCTTCTGACCAAAACTTTCCTTCTCCATTTCTTCTGCTTTGTCAACCAGTTCCTTTGAAACTGGTAATGTCTTGCTCCTATTGTGTCTCCTTAATCTGTAATCTTCTCTTGGTGATGGAAGTTTCTCTGGTGAACCAATCTTTGGTGACATTGTAACAGTTTTGGTACTCACTGTGGATTGTGTTGAAGTTTGTGAATTGTTTGATGACAGAACTTCATTCTGGGAACTTCTAGATGGTGGCATTGGGGAACTACTAACAACAATATTTACTGATTTAGACATTTCTTTAGAAGGAACACCTACTGTTTTAGAACTAGCTGAAATTGTTGAACTAGAATCCTTTACTTCTGTCACTGTATCTGACTTCACACTTGACCTTGGTGCATCTATCACTTTACTGGCTGGTCTTAAGGGTTCCTTTTTCAGCACATAACTGACTCCAGAAGGAGATGCTGGAGATGAGCTTGTTGTCGTAGACTCTTTACTTGTGGAACTCAATACTGAAACAGTAATGTCTTTCTTTGTGTCATCTTTTTGTGTAACAGTTTTATTAACAGAAACATCTGGCTTTTGTCCACTCACTATCTTATTATCAGTTTTATCTGCTGGTTTAACACTTTCAAAATTACTGTCTATGATCTTTCCTTCTGCATCATATTTCCTAGATATTCTTTTGGCTTTGTTAAATGCCTGTGAGAGTTCACTTTTGCCTTCTTCCTTCTTAGTTTCCACATGATCAAATTTACCAGACAAAGGTCTTGACCGCAGCTTCACATCTTGTAGCATTGATGTTGAAACAGGACTAGTAGATAATGGTGACAGTGATCTTGACATTCTTCCAGAGTCAAGGTCATCATGAACTTTCCTAGGTTGTGGAATGTCCTTGGGTTCTGACCTTTGAACACTTGTACTGCTAGATTCAGGTGGAATGCCAATAGGAATGGTGGTAGATATGACAGTCTTGTGTTGTTTGGTTGGAGCTTTAATCTGCTCCTCTGAAATGAAAATAATGTTAATCCATTACCAAACAACAAAGCTTCAGACTTGTCTAGATTGAAAAAAGTTGCAGACAACAACTTCATGTTGATAAAATTTCAAACAAAATTGTCATTGTGGGTAATGAAGAAATTTCTTGGAACAATTTGATTTTCCACTTTTTTGTGAGGGGCAAAATTTTTGACAGGTCCAAATTGAAAGGAGTTGAACATGGCAATGTAAAGTTGATGAAATTTCTGAGTATCTCAACTTTCTTGGTTAAAAACGTTGAGGAAAGTAAAAAAATTGCTTGGAACAAAATACTGTTTTTCTTGGGGGGTGTCAAAAAGCATCATTATGTGGTAATAGGTAATAGGTAAATACATAGTATTCTGAAAACCAGTAATTGCTTGGGAAATGGGTAAGTAGCATAATTTCCACACAAATTTCACAGGCCCATGTTAATGCTCAACCCCTTACCAGATGAGAAATTTTAGACTGGTCGAAATTAAAAGAAGTTGCACACAACAATTTAAACTTCATGAAAATTTAGGTTTTTCAAATTTCTGGTAAAAAACAAGTGAAAATTAAGAAATTGCTTGTTACAAGCAATTTCTTCATTTAACACAATCTTTTCCCAATTGTATTTCTTGAAGGGGCGTCAAAAAGTGTCATTGTGTGGGAATGGGTTAAGCCCATGACAATGCAAACTTATTTATTTATACCTAGCTGAATGTCTTTAACAGGAGATTTTTGAGCTGGTTCTTCTGTAACATCTGGCAGGCTTGTCTGAATACTTGGTTTCTGAAAAAAAAGTAAAATGAATGAGTGTAATGATTTTAAAAGCTGCTTTGCAAAAATATCAAAGTTGATGTAATCATGTCTTTCTCGGTCTCACAAGTACCAGATTGAGGCTGTGAAGTGCAAGACTTTTCTTACCATTAGTACAGCCACAAACCCATTACCAGACAGCAAATTTTTATACTGGTCCAAATTCAAAGGAGTTGCAGACAACATTTTAAAGATTTTGAAAGTTTATGTTTTGCTACTTTCTGGATAGAAAACATTATGTAAAATGAGAAATTCCTTGTTACAAGCAATTTCATCACTTTACACAATGCATTCCCAATTGTTTTTCTTTCGGGGGTGGGGGGTGTTCCACCCCTAAAAGGAAAACAAGAGGACCATGATGGTCCTAAATCGCTCCCCTGAGTATGATGGTTCATGGCTTTATGATATAAACAAAATGGCAAAGCCCTCTGTCTAATTATTTTGGAGAAGATGTTTACAGATTTCTCTTTTAATCCTAGGTATATTGATGATCCCACCATATAGCACTAATTTCCTGAATATGGTAATGCTTTGAAGTATAGACATCAATACATACCAAGTATAAAAGCTGTAAGCCTAATGGTTTAGGAGAAGAAGGTTTTCAAAGATATCATTATTTATTCCTAACTAAAATTAGGGATTGCACAGAAAAGGGCTAATTTTTTAAGTAATTTGGTAGAGGGTCAATGGCTAATGATATGTACCAAATATCAAAGCTCTATTCTTTATGGTTTGGGAGAAGAAGATTTTCAAAGATTTCCTTCTTTATTCCTTTGTAAAATCAGGAATCGCACAGAAAAGGGCTAATTTTCAGAGTATGATATTGCTTTGAAGTATTTTGGTAGACGGTCAATATATTATGATATGTGCAAAATATAAAAAGTTTAGGCCTTATGGTTTGGGAGAAGTAGATTTTTTAAGTTTTCCTTCTTTAATTCTACGTAAAATCAGGGATCGCCCAGAAAAAGGCTAATTTTCAGAATAGGGTAATTCTTTGAAGTATTTTGGTAGAGGGTCAATAGATGATGATTTGTACTAAATATCAAAGCTCTAGGCCTTATGGTTTGGGAGAAGATTTTAAAAGATTTCGTTCTTTATTTCTATGTTAAATCAGGGATTGCAAAGGAGCGGGCTAATTTTCAGAATATGGTAATTCTTTGAGGTATTTTGGAACGGGGTCAATAGATGATGATTTGTACCAAATATCAAAGCTCTAGGCCCTATGGTTTGGGAGAAGAAGATTTTTAAAGATTACCTTCTTTATTTCTATGTAAAATCAGGGATCACAAAGAAAAGGGCTAATTTTCAGAATACGGTAATTCTTTGAAGTATTTTGGTAGAGGGTCAATAGATGATGATGTATACCAAATATCAAAGCTCTAGGCCTTATGGTTTGGGAGAAGAAGATTTTTAAAGATTTCCTTCTTTATTTCTATGTAAAATCAGGGATTGCCCAGGAAAGGGCTAATTTTCAGAATACGTTAATTCTTTGAAATATTTTGGTAGAGGGTCAATAGATGATGATATATACCAAATATCAAAGCTCTAGGCCTTACCGTTTGGGAGGAGAAGATTTTTTAAGTTTTTTCACTCCGTTGCCATGGCATCCAGAGTTCTTCATGGATTTCAATTCTTTGAAGTATTTTGAAAGAGCATGACCTAAGGATCATTTCTGTGAAGTTTTGTTGAAATTCCATGGTTAGTTTAGGAGGAGAAGATTTTTTTTGTAATTGTGAACGGACGGACGGACGGACGGACAGACGGACGGACGGACAGACGACGGACCGATCACAATAGCTCCTCCAGAGCACTTCGTGCTCAGGGGAGCTAAAAAAGCCTTGGAAAACATTGTGGAAAATGAAGAAATTGCTTGTTACAAGGTTTCAATCCTGTAATTGGAAGACTTTTTAAACTGTATCCACCTAAAAATTTCATCTTCAAAATCTTTCAATCTGAATTAATCAGAAATGTGTTGTTTGGTAAGGGGCTGAACTCTGTATAGTAACAAGTCTGTTGCTCTAACAAGACCCACACAAAATCATTTCTGAAATCTAAATAAAACCCTTACTGTTTAATATTGATACTGGCAAGACAATGGAATCAGTAAGTCAAGCCAAACCCTATCTAAAACAATATTATGTTTTCCAACAGAGATTCATAGCTTTTCATGAGAACCTTGTGAGGGTTAATTGCCATACTGTTCTAAATGTCAATACAATGTATACACACTTAGAACAGTATCACATTTAACTCTTGATTTTCTCTATGTAACATAAATGGAAATTTTACCTGAGCATGAAATCCATGCTTTTTTAGTGATCAAATTTTGTGAAGGAATGTAAAAGAATATTCTTGACATCTGCTTCATATCTTGATATATAGAGAGATTTTTTTTAAACAAATTCTAATCTTGTCAAAATTCAAAGATGTTGCAGATGATAATTATTAGTTGGTGACATTTGTTTTTAAATCTTTGATTTTGGGGGGGGGAGAAAAATATTGTGATATATAAATATCTATCAACTTTGAATTGGTGTATGCCAGTTCTTTAAATTTTGACCTGTCCAAATTTATTTCATCTGGTAAAAGAATTGAAATTAATGCTAATTTGCTAATTAGGATAGAAATGTTTACCTTTTGTCAGATTTTTTAGACATATAGCATTCACTAATATAAATTCTAGACCAAAGACCTGCACTGATACCAATCTCTTTATTTAACCTATTTCCACACAATTTCTCACGCCACTCAAGAAGGCTTTGTAAAACATTGGGGAAATGAAGAAATTGCTTGTTACAGGCAATTTCTTCCTTATTCACAATGTTTTCCACCCAAAAAGACCAAAAGTTTTAAAATTTCTTCCAACCCAACAGATTATAATTTGAAAACAAGAGGGCCAGAATGGCTCTAAAACAACTCACCTGACTAATGTAAGATGATTCAAAATTTTGCCAACACTTTTGAAAAGGGTCACCCAAGGAATATTCATTTAAGTTTAGTTGAAATTGGCCCAATGGTTAGTGAGGAGATGTTTAAAAATTTCAAAGTTAAAAAACTGCCCCGCCCTGCCACGCCCATATTTGGGCGTAAATCAAAATTCTGCAAACACCTTTTGAATAGGGTCACCAAAGGAACATTCATGCCAAGTTTGGTTGAAATTGGCCAAATGATTACTGAGGAGAAGATATTTAAAGATTTCTAAATAAAAAACTGCCCCAACCTGCCATGCCCATATTTGGGCATCAATCAAATTTCACAAACAACTTTTGAAAAAGGTTCACCCAAGGAACATTTATGCCAAGTTTTGTTGAAATTGGCCCAATGCTTACTAAGGAAAAGATATTTAAAGATTTCTAAATAAAAAACGGCCATGCCCATGTTTGGGCGTCAATCAAATTTCCTCAAAAAGATTTGAAAAGGGTCACCCAAGGAACATTCATGCCAAGTTTGGTTGAAATTGGCCCAATGGTTAGTGAGGAGAAGATGTTTAAAGATTTCAAAGTCAAAAACTGCCCCACTCTTCCAAGCCCTTATTTGGGCATCAATCAAAATTCTAGAACAAGTTTTGAAAAGGGTAACTCAAGGAACATTCATACCAAATTTGGTTGAAATTGGCCCAATAGTTACTGATGAGAAGATGTTTAAAGATTTCAAAGTCAAAAACTACCACGCCCATATTTGGGCGTGAAACCAAATTCTGCGAACAACTTTTGAAAAGGGTCACCCAAGGAACATTCATGCCAAGTTAGGTTGAAATTGATCCAATGCTTACTGAGGAGAAGATGTTTAAAGATTTCAAAGTAAAAAAAGTGCCTGACCCTGCCACGCCCATATTTGGGCATAAATCAAAATTCCAGGAACAACTTTTGAAAAGGGTCACCAAAGGAACATTCATGCAAAGTTTGGTTGAAATTGACCCAATGGTTAGTGAGGATAAGATGTTTAAAGATTTCAAAGTTAAACAAGAGGACCATGATGGTCCTAAATCGCTCACCTGAGGCATCCACAAATTACAGTCCTTTTTTGTATAAAAAAGACTTAACTTGAGCAAAATAAATGAAACAAAATATAAGATTTTGGGCTTTGTACAAAACAATCCAGTAATGATTTCCAAAAAAATGAATGCCTTTGGCTTTATTGTTTAATCCATTACCAAACTATCCCAGAATTTGTCACCCTCAGGAAAAAAAGGTTTAAAAAAGCATTGTGAGAAAGGGAGTGACAAGCTATTTCTCCATTTCTATTTAAGAATTCTATCAATGCGATCTATGCAATTTTTGACCCCAGGAGCAGAGACTTTTTTTATCCTACGACCATTTTTTCCTATAACATAGTACAAAATTATCTAGTCATGCTACATACCAAATATGAATGCCCTTCACCATATATTTCAGAAGAAGAAGTCTTTTGAAGTTGCTCTAATTGGATGTTTTCCAAAATTTTGGACCTATAGGGCAGTGCCATGTTTATCCCAGGGCTAAGATTTTAGCTAACAAGATAAAGAACCATCTGTTCATGCTATATACCAAATATGAATGCCTAAACTTTGTAGATTGGGAGGAGAAGACTGTTGAACATGGTCTAATTGAGCATTTTTACGAACTTTGGACACCCAGGGAAGGGGTAACCTACAGGCATTATTTTAATCAAAATTGATAGATAACAGCCAGGTTATGCTACACTCAAAATATAAATGCCCTCCACCTTAAAATGAAGATTTTTTTTTAACATACTCAAATTTTGCGTTTTTCCCAATTTTTGGACCTCTAGTGCAGGGCCGTTTTTGACCCTGGGAGGACAACTTTAAGTGAAATAGTACAAAACCATCTAGTTATGCTACATACCCAATATGAATATCCTAGACTTTATAGTTTAAGAGGAGAATTCTTTTGAAATTGCTCTAATTAAGCATTTTTCCAAACTTCGGACTTTAGGGGTGGGGCCATTTTTGACCCCAGAGATTGAATATTTAAAAACTTGGTAGAGAACCATATGATTAAGCTCTATACAAAATATAAAGGTCTATGGCCTTGAAGTCTGAAAAAAACAACAACAAAGATTTACTAAAATTTCCCATTTTCATATGCCGCGGTTACAACATTTTTTCACGGAATGATATTCTTTTAACAACTTTTGAAGAGCTTCACCCAAGGGACATCCCTGCAAAGTTTCAGCTTGATTGGCCAACTTGTTTAGGAGGAGAAGATTTTTAAAGATATTTAAAGAATTACCAAAGATTCCCATTTTCAAATGCCGCGGCAATCAGAGTTTTTGATGGAATGAAATTCTTTTCACAACTTTTGAAGAACTTCACCCAAGAAAAATCCCTGCAAAGTTTTAGCTTGATTGGCCCACTGGTTTAGGAGGAGAAGATTTTTAAAGATATTTAAAGAATTACTAAAGATTCCCATTTTCATATGCCGCGGTTACAACATTTTTTCACGGAATGAAATTCTTTTAACAACTTTTGAAGAGCTTCACCCAAGGAACATCCCTGCAAAGTTTCAGCTTGATTGGCCCACTGGTTTAGAAGGAGTAAAATTTTTAAAGATATTTAAAGAATAACTAAAGATTCCCGTTTTCAAATGCCGCGGCAACCAGAGTTTTTGATGGAATGAAATTCTTTTCACAACTTTTGAAGAACTTCAGCCAAGGAACATCCCTGCAAAGTTTTAGCTTGATTGGCCCACTGGTTTAAGAGGAGAAAATTTTTAAAGATATTTAAAGAATTACTAAAGATTCCCATTTTCAAATGCCGCGGCAACCAGAGTTTTTGATGGAATGAAATTCTTTTCACAACTTTTGAAGAACTTCACCCAAGGAACATCCCTGCAAAGTTTTAGCTTGATTGGCCCACTGGTTTAGGAGGAGAAGATTTTTAAAGAAATTGTGGACGGACGGACAGACGGACGGACGACGGACAACGACCGATAACAATAGCTCACCTCGCACTTTGTGCTCAGGTGAGCTAAAAACTGCCATGCCCATATTTGGGCATAAATCAAAATTTCCCAAGCAACTTTTGAAAAGGGTCACCCAAGGAACATTCATACCAAATTTGGTTGAAATTGGCCCAATAGTTAGTGAGGAGAAGATGTTTAAAGATTTCAAAGTCAAAAACTGCCACGCACATATTTGGGCGTGAAACGAAATTCTGCGAACAACTTTTGAAAAGGGTCACCCAAGGAACATTCATACCAAGTTTGGTTGAAATTGGCCCAATGGTTACTGAGGAGAAGATGTTAAAAGATTTCAAAGACAAAAACTGTCACGCCCATATTTGTTGGTCAATCAAAATTCCAGGAACAACTTTTGAAAAGGGCCACCCAAGGAACATTCATGCCAAGTTCGGTTGAAATTGGCCCAATGGTTAGTGAGGAGAAGATGTTTAAAGATTTCAAAGACAAAAACTGTCACGCCCATATTTGGGCATAAATCAAATTCCACGAACAACTTTTGAAAAGGGTCACCCAAGGAACATTTATACCAAATTTGGTTGAAATTGGCCCAATGGTTACTGAGGAGAAGATGTTTAAAGATTTCAAAGTCAAAAACTGCCACGCCCTGCCACGCCCATATTTGGGGGTCAATCAAAAATCCGCCACCAACTTTTGAGAAGGGTCACCCAAGGAACATTCCTACCAAGTTTGGTTGAATTCCGCCCAGTGGTTACTGAGGAGAAGATGTTTAAAGAATTGTTGACGACTTCCGACGCACGACACACAACGCACGACGGACAAAAGGTGATACCAAAAGCTCACCTTGAGCACTTTGTGCTCAGGTGAGCTAAAAAGGGTTGTCTGTAACTTCTTTCAATTTGGAACAGTCTATAATTTTGTTGTGTGGGAATTGGTTAATATGGAATTCCCTGATTGTACCATTTTTCATGATGGGTCACATATTTCTGAATAGATGCTGGCTACAATTGATTAATTGAATTGGGTTTACATAATTTCTAATGGTATTTCAGTTATGTTGCTGCGGCTGGAGAACCTAACTATGGATTCCTGTCATTTCTCATAAGTGACCTTCAACTTGATGGACGACCTTGACCTTACAACTAACTGATGCCTTTTAAAGGAACCTTTGACCTTTATATGAGCCATGCACCTTCACTGGTGTTTGAACAAGAGCAAAATATTATGTTTTGCATTAAGTTTACAGCTAGTAGACAGACTGTTGGAAAGACATTAGTCAAACAATAAGTCCCCGATCTTATCGATGTGGGAGCATAAAAATATTCTGCATTTCATACCTCTTTATTTTTAAAAGACTTTTTCGATGACAGCCTTCTTGTCTTTGGTTTGACAGAGATTCGGTGTTTGGCAGCCTCACTACTCAGTGACTGTCCAGACCTCATCTGAACAGCTTCAAAATCAGACACCTCCATATTATCTGGAATAATAAATATACAAACATAAATAGATTCCATTATCTAGGAAAACCTGCCCAGATGATGTTACTTTATGATGTTGGAATTTTGATGTCATAATTGTATGATTATTGCCACGCCCCTCAGGATAAAAACTTTTGAAATTAAGAAATTTCTTGTAGCGAGCAATTTCTTCATTATCCATGATGTTTTCTAAACCCAAAATAAAGATTTTAAACATTTCATCAACTTAAAATTGTCTTCTGCTACTACTTTTAGACCAGTCTGAAATGTTGTCATCTGGCAAAGGGTTAAATAGTTGTAACTGTATTTTTTTAAAATGTTGAAATTTTTTTTCGTTGATGTGAATCAAAAAGATATTCAAGCAATTTCTTCATTTTTCACAACATTTTCTACACAGAAAGATGATGAAATCTGTAGTTTCATTAACTTTAAATTGTCACCTGCAACTTCTTTCAATTTAGACCAGTCTAAAATTTCACTGTGTGGGAATGGGTTAAATAAAATAATTTTAGTTCTTTCCCATTGATCTCCTCTTAAGAAAGATTATTCATAATTAAGATTTAGCCAAATACCATGATTGTTACATGATGATTCTTGATATTTTTATGCAAAAGAGATACTATTGTTGCACTTTAGAGTGTACTAGGTAAATAAATGCCATCATATTCTGAGTCTAATGGTTGATTTTCAATGCATCAACATTCCTATCATAACAAAATTTTTGCTGGAAAAAAAAATTTGAAACAAGAGTAAAATGAATCAATTCTTCCCCTTGAATCACTGCTTAGTCTCTACCTGATATGAGCCCAATCTGCATTTCAACCCATTACCAGACGACAAAATTTTAGAAACGTCCAAATTGAAAGGAATTGCAGATGACAACTGTAAGTTTATGAAATTTTAGAATTTTTATCTTTCTGGATAGAAAACATTGTGTAAAATGAAGAAACTGCTTGTAACAAGCAATTTCTTCACTTTACAAAATGTTTTCCTAAATGTTTTTCTTAGGGTGGGGGGCTCCAAAAGCGTCACTCTGTGGGAATTATAGTAAAACCCCTCTAATACGACCACTTGCGGTACTTTCTGAAAGTGGTCGTAATAGCGGGGTGGTCGTGATACTGAGGTTTGGTCTTTTGTTGTCAAGTAATTCATATTTATTTTATTTTCGTGATTTGAATATACTGATACTATACATACAAAAATGAAACTAAATGAACATGTATTACAGCGGAATATTATGTCATTTTCAAATTTACGATCTTTGATAAGTTCCACTTTCTCTATTCTCCATTTGGATTTGATTCAGAAGTCTGACCTCAGATTATTTATTCGTAGGTACAGGTTCAAATTCTCAAACTGTCGATATCATATCTTCTATAATAGGAATACCAAGCATCAATTACGTTGAAATCAAATTTAATTGCTAATTAAATGTTCGGGGCCCCGTAAACAAACTAATCGTAACTTCTCGGATACTTTTTTCACTTGCGAATTTATTTCTCGAGTCAAAACCCGTTACACATTCAAATAACAATCAAAAATTAATAAAAAGCTATAATTTCTAAAACTGATCAGCCACTTTAATCATAACGCCTATTATAATAAGGGTTCGATATCACATAATCAAAAATCCGATAATGTATTTACAATGCATATTCGTACCCAATTAGTATCGCTCTTATCATGTGTGAAATTCGGGTGGTCGGTCTCAATGTGTGAAGTTACAGGTCATTTTAGTGGGGTTCAAATAGTGTATCAGCTATAGTTGGTACTGAATTTAGTGGTCGTAATTCGGAATAGCTGGGTGCCCGTTTTACAGGGGTTCGCGACCATTGAAATAAAGAACAAAAATTTCCGTTCTGTAAAAATTCGGTCGTAATAGCAGGGTGCCCGTATTTCCTGGGTGTTCATATGGAGGGGTTTTACTGTATATCATTATTCCGATTAAGGTTCACAAAAAAGATCATGCCAATGAAATTTGTTAAAATCCATCATCATTTTTGAGAAGACCGTTTTCAAAGTTTTCACTATATACAATACATGGAGATTAGTCCTACCCTTAAAATCAGTGCTTCAAACCAATTGAATTGTTTGAAGGAATCTGAAAAGGGGTCATGAAAGAATATTTCCTGTTAATTTTGTAGAAATCCATCAACTAGTTTATTTTAGAAGATTTCCAAATTTTCACACAATGCCATAAATGGAAATTAGTCCTAACCATTAAAGCCATGTTTTTAATATAATCAAATTTCTTTGAGGGAATCTGAAAAAGGGTCTCAAAAGAATCATTCCAATGAAATCTAGATGTAATCCATCAATTTTTTTCTAAGGAGATTTTCAAAGTTTTCACTTTATACCATTAAATTTAGCGCCACCCATAAAAGAATTATTATCATAGTTCTGATTAAAATTCATAGGGCCTCCATCTGTTTTTTCATTCAGCTTGTAAAAAAGGAAAACAAGACCATATGCTCGGCTGTTGGGTGCTGGATAGTGGACAAAAGAGTTATCCCCCGGATAGTACAGATTGCTCTTTTGATATTGAACAGGTATACCAAGTTTAAAGTGAATGCCTTCGGTAGAACCAGAGATTTCACAAAAAGTTTTTGCATAATGACGACGACAATGACAAGGACAACACCAAGGCTATAGCAATACCTTAGGTTTTCTCCGAATACAGCCGAGCGAAAAATAAGAGTAGTCTAATGATTATTTTACTCACTTTATACAAAGCAAATAAAATTGATCAATGCGGTAACACAAGACTAGATTAATTTTCTCCGTAATAAATGTAAGAGAATTAACCAAAGACAGATATCCAGATTAATTACATTCATTTTCTGCCTCAAACCAAGGAACTCTTTTTGTGATCACTAAAAGTCCAGCACAGAGGGACTTCTTTCAACAAACAAAGAAACATAATGTAAAGCCTCCAGTGGCAGTTGGTACCCTTGAGAATTTCATTTTTGTATGAACTTTATCTTGCTAATAATAAGTACCAATAGATAACATATCTTTAGACACTAAACAGATCCAAATATGTGCAAAATAGTTTAATTTAGTTAACATTGAAATTCCTAGTTTCAAAAGAAATTATGGATATAAAAGTATCTTATCTGAATTGATCATATCATACTTGTCCAAACAGAGAACACTTTAAGGGGGGCTGGGTCTTACTAGAAAAAAATACAGCTATTTGATGCAAATATTCCAAATAACCTAATTTTTATGACACCAAGCGAATGGTCAATTGTTCAACTTTGGAAATGTCCAATGAAATACTTTGTCAGTTACATCACACATGTGATAGAGTAAAATGTAACTCTACAAAGAATTGGTGATGCATTCAGCCTTTCAAAATTGGTATCAACTTTTCTCTTTGTTGTGGTAAATGTTTTGCCTTACTTCTAGGAGAAACACCACTTGATAATTGTAGTGACTTCCTAACTTGTTAACCCATTACCAGACGGCAAAATTTTAGACTGGCCCAAATTGAAAGAAGTTACAGACGACAATTTAAAAGTTATGAAATTTTAGAGTTTTTTAACTTTCTAGGTATAAAGCATTGTAGAAAATGAAGAAATTCCTTGGTATAAGCAATTTCTTCATTTTACACAATCTTTTCCCAATTATTTTTCCTGAAGGGTGTCCAGAGTCGTCACTGTGTGGGAATGGGTTAAGCGAAGCCACTGTGGGAATATAGGAGGACAGCATATCTATTACCAGACTGGTCCAAATCCAGAGACCTTGCAGACAACAATTTCAAGTTGAGAGAATTTTCAATATTTCTGTCATTTTCGATAGTAAATGAAGAAAATGCTTGTAACAAGCAATTCCTTCATTTTGAATCTTGTTTTTCTTAACCCCTTCCCGTTCAAATACAGGATTTTACGTTCCTGTGATTTTATACTCAAGAAAACATTGTAGAAAAAGAAGAAATTGCTTGTAACAAGCAATTTCTCCTTTTTCCACAATATTTTCTACCACATAGGATGGTTTCTTTTCAAAAGGCATCCAGTTTTCATTGTCGTCTGCAACCTCTTTCAATTTGGACTAGTCTAATATTTACAAAAACGGGAAAGGGTTAAGTCTTTTCTTTAGAGGGTTCAAAAAGCAGGATTGTGTTTGACTGGGATATTGTTCCTAGTAATGCTATAATAACTATTGAAGGATTGCGGTTGTCAATCAAAGAATCTATCAACCAATCAAATTATTCATTTAGACCAGAAGTGAAATTTTGACTACAAAATTGGCTGACATTAATGTGAAGCTTTTGGTGTTAGTTTGGCAACTTAAACATTGTAACTACAGTTTATTCAAGTTCTAGCTATGCGCTTAGGCCGCGAACCAACAATTTTACTTCTTGGCTACATATTACCGACCATAAATTTTGCAAGAAAAACAAAACAATGCTGTTTAACCCTTTCCTCCTGAATCCTTGGTTTTTATATCCCTGTGATTTCACAAATAAGAAAACATTGTAGAAAAAAAAAAAGAATTGCTTTTAACAAGTAATTTATTCTTTTCCTGTAATATTTTCTACATGACAGTTGGTTAGTTTTCAAGTTGCACTCACTTTTAATTGTCATCTGCAACATCTTTCAAATTGGACAAGACCAAACTTTAAAAAAAAAAAACAAACTGGAAAGGTAAACATTGAAGTAGATTTCCTGTCTGAACTCTGTAGGCATGTCTAGCAATCTGTCAATACAGTTTGCTCACCTAAACTTTCTGTAGAATCTGTGCTAGCAGATCTCTGTTTTACTGATGCCACACTAGAGGACCACTTACTATCAAACAAATCCTGGAACAGAAAAAAATACATTTTTATCAGGTACAAACATAGATATAGTTATTCAGGCATACAATTCACTGTCTAGGTCTTATCAGTGTATTGCCTTCAGCAATTATCAATATTCAGCTTAATCTTTGACATCACTTCTAGACTAATATATTGTCATGTTGCTAAGCATTTGCATATGTTGTCAAGGAAACATTTGTTATGGAAACCTATAAAATCTGCAGACTAATGACATTTTCCCAAAATGTTACAGACATGGAATCAATTTCTCCAGGACAGTTTCCTGGCATTGGACCAAATTTGGTTATTATTGACACCATTAGATATTTTCCTTAGCATCCATGTTTATCTATAAATATCACATATTTGTATCTCCCTTACTCATCATTGCTATGGAAACCACATTAGTGACGTGACTTTGACTGGAAGTTCAACAGATATATCAAATGACATTATTTTGCAATATTTTTGGTTAGCAACTCTACAAAGTTAGAAGAGAGGCAACAAGTATGCATCCTAGTTGTTTAGTTCAGCAGCATTAATTACCTATCTTAGCCCATTACAAGACAGCAAAAGTTTAGACTAGCCCAAAATGAAAGGAATTGCAGACGACAATTTAAAGTTTGTGAAATCACAGATATTTCAAACTTTCTTGAAAGCAAGCAATTTCTTCTTTTTTCCTTATATTTTCCCAATCGTTTTTCTTGAGGGATGTCAGAAAGCTTTATCGTGTGGGAATGGTTAAGTTAAGCTCATTTATTCCGTTATGAGTGCAGTAAGTTTAAACTAAGGTCAGTAAGTAGCATTCATGCAAGATTTTGCGAATATTCACTTGTTGTTTTTTAGGGAAAATATCTTCATAAGATTTTGCAATATACCACACACTGTCAATAAAAGCCATGTCTTTCATCTGATAATTCCCCCCCCCCCCCCCCTCAAAATAGAAAAATAAAATACACTTTGATGAAATGTTAAGAAATGTTATGAAGTTATATGAGCCTGTAGGTATCTTTTGATTATTTTTGCCTGTTGGAGATTAAGTGTTTCTTGGATCCCCCTAACCAATACTGGTTTATGCCCAATTTATGTAATATGAACCAAGCAACCTGCTAGGTTGGTTTTCCATGATGACCCCTGAATATGGCAAGTCATTCAATTTGAAATTTAACAGCTTCTTTGACCTTTAGAGTAACTCAACAGAAACTTGTATGACTAGTACTCAATTTGGTCACAGAACAAGGTCAATTTTGTCAAGTGATCTTCAGCTGTGACCTTGACTCTGGGTATATCCAATAAACCATTTGCATGATACTTGTACTCACTAAGGAGAATACATGTATAAAAATCCATCCCTAAATGTAAAAGCTATGCTTTCAACATAGAAGATGGAGTCCATTGATGGATGGCTTCAGTCAATCAAAACAAATTGTCCTATAAAATCATTCATTCAGACCTGAAGTTAACTCATCTTGTGACATTTATGTGAGGCATTTTTGTTGGTTAGCAACTTAAATGTCCTTTGTACTGCTTATATAAACTGCATCACATTTCAGTCACCAAACAACCATTTACTTTTAGTTGCATATTACTGATCATAAGATTTGCAAAATAACGCCCTTTAATATCAAAGAGAAACTCCCTATTGGAGAACAGTAGGCATAGCCAGCAATCTTTTAATTTCATCTCTTTGACCTTCTACTGTGACCTTGAACTTTGGAATATCTGATCAAACATTTGGACCAAGACTTGATGGTGTGTGACACAAGTACTTTTCAAGAAAAACAACAGTTACTGTGCCAAGTTATTTGTAATCCATCCATAAAAGAAATGCTCTAGACACAAATGATGAGACACATATAGGCAATCCCTCACACAAGGACAAAGGTAAACCTATATCCCCTTCCGCCATTAAATGCCACAAAATTGAGCATAAAATCAACATAATTGTTGTCCTATTGATGTGATGTTATGATAACAACACATTATTCAGGTATAATCCAACTGCAATAATGTGTCACCTGACTAACTTTACAGGTTTTTGTTTGTAAACATGTGACATTTTATCCCCTATGAAATCTGGGCAAAATATTATCATGCTTTTACTAAACTATTGCAAACAGCTATTTTACCCCTATTGACCATCAAAAAGGTCTCTTTATTAATAGTAGTGATTGTCTACGACGCAAGCAATATATGCATTGCCCAAAACGTAGTACACAAATCACATAAGGCAGGACAAACAATACATATGTTTAAACAGACACGCAATCTTGAAAACGACTTTAGCTTTAACATGATCAATAGAAGCAAGCCGATTCCCTTTTTAATTCGGTTTTAACCCTTGTCATGCTGAACCTGGAATATTCCGGTTTTAGCAGGAGGTGTAGACTAAGATCAGACTGCACTTATGTGCAGGCTGATCTTAATCTACACCTACTGCTCATATTTTTCCTTCTCCAGTTGTTTATGAGGTTGATTTCTAATAGAAATATTGATTTTTGAACAACAAGTTCAATCAGTGCTTTCAGTCCTTTGATTTTACAGCAATACAGTATGTTAATTTATACAGCATGACAAGGGTTAAAAGAAACTTCTATACTTACCATACTAAAATCATATTGTAAGACAATCTCATATTGTAAGACAATCTTTGTATGTCCTATCTTTTGAGAAGCGAAATGTGCATGCTCAAGATTGTTTTTAATCTTAGTACCAAATCTCTTGAACCATTCCCACACAACAAAATTTCAGACTGGTCCAAATCGAAAGAAGTTGAAGACAACAATTTCAAGTTGATTTAATTTTAATTTTTTTCGTCTTTTTGGACAGAAAATCTTTGTGTATAATGAAGAAATTGCCTGATACTAGCAATTTCTTCATTTTATACAATATTTTCCAAAACTAGTTTCTTGAGGGGCGTAAAAAGAAGGATTGTGTGGGAATGGGTTTAACAATCACTGCTGTTGATAAGCTATTCATTCGAACATTCTTCTGAGGTCATTGCTTTTCAAACTATGAAGGCCTTTTTAGTGCCCTGGATGCCTTTTTTAAAAATGTTAAAAATTGGCTTCTTAAAAGCAAGGCTTGTTAATAAAAGAAATAAAACAGTATACAAGATAGCATTTAACACTCATTACCTCTTTCCGGTACAATCTTGGATTTTAACCTCCCTGTGATATTATACTTGAGAAAATATTGTAATCACTTTAAATAATCAATTGCTTCTTTTTCCACAATATTTTCTATCATATAGGCTGGTTACTTTTTGAATTATACTTACTTTATAATGTCGTCTGCTACCCCTTTGAATTTGGACAAGTCTATAACTTTTAAAACTCATTATTTTGTTGCCCAGGAAGAATATGGTTAAGAAAGTGTTGTAGGAAAAGAATAAGTTGCATGCAATAAGTGTTTATGCTATTTGACATCTATTTTTGAGTTTTAATACACCTTTAACCCTTTCCTGTTTTATGAAATTTTAGACTGGTCCAATTTGAAAGAGGTTGCAGACGACAATGAAAAGTGTATGCAATTTGAAATCTGACCATCCTATGTGGTAGAAAATATTGTGGGAAAAGGAGAAATTGCTTGTGACAAGCAATTTCTTCTTTTCTCACAATTTTTTCTCAAGTATAAAATCACAGGGACGTTAAAACCAGTGATTGTACAGGAAAGGGTTAAAAAAGTCAACATCTTTGAATTTGGACCACACTAAAACTTTGTCGCCTGATAAAGGGATTATAATTACCTCATCAGATCCATCCACACTTATCAAACTCTGCTCACTGTCCTGACTAACAGGCTTGGGTCCAAGACTTGATGGTGCTTTATCCTAAAATGAGAAGAAAATAAGATTTCAGATATATGATAAACATAACTGTGCTTGGTGACTGTGATTTAACCCCTTCCCTTTTTCGAAATTTTAGACCTACCCAATAAAAAGTGAGTACAATTTGAAACAAACCATCCTATGTAGTAGAAAATAGTGTGATAAAAAAAGAAATTGCTTGTAACAAGAAAAAACCAGGGACTGTACAGGAAAGGGTTAACACATTACCAGACAACAATTTCTTCAGGGTGTCAGAAACTGTGAGATAATGGTAAAGAAGATATGTATTTACGAAAGGTTCTAAAATACTGAAAATTAGCATCGTATATGTACTTTTGAAAATAGACAATAGAGATTAAATTTTGGATAGGCAGACATACAGACAGAAAGATAATTAAAACAAAAGTTCTCTCCTTTTCCCTCTGCCCTTTGATTTTGACAGATCTAAGACAGTGGAGTCAAAACAGGCAACATCTCCAATGAAAGTAAGTATACCCTTTTTGGTATACTTATTAAGTAGATGACAATAATCATTATACAAATAAAATGAAATCTCTAGTAACAGCTACTTTTCTGAGGAAACAGTTACCGTATTTTCCCGATATGTTCGGACACCCGAAATTTTCGGACACCATTAATTATTTTCAAAAATAATTTATTTTTTGTCCCTAATTTCGGACACAGAATGGATTTGACATCCCTTAATTTTCGGACACGTACTTACGAAGTACAATTTTGTCAACGACGAAAGACGTACCTTACCTGTTTAACCATTCATGAGATCGTTTATATCCCTGTAAGACGTATTTCTTTGTTTGCTATTAGTTAATCTCCTGTTAATTAGTTTGACACGTTGATATTCCAGTCAAGCTTTACAATACGTGACATTATAAATTAACACCTACAGACAAACTTTTTATGCAAAACTAAACATTCTTGTAAGGTATAGAAAGAACTACGACGAACAGTCAAAGAGACTCGGGAGTAATCTTAACGGAAGGGTTACTTCATAACTAAATTAAATCGTCGTAATCCAAAGCTTGTTCATGTGAAAGACGCCTTGTTCTTATTTATCATATTGTGTTTAATCAATTTAAAATCGGGCTAGTAGACGACGATCGGATATTGCGAGGTTTAATCATGCTTCCTAGACTAGCGCACAATTGGCGGTGGTTAACAAATTGGACCGATTCATTTAGTAAAAGACGGTCAAGCAGACCTTGGTGTCAACATGCCATGATATGTCTAGACTTATAACAAGTAAAGCAATAACGCCGTATGTCTATCGATACACGTAAAAGATGCGTGTATATGCTTTACAAAAATGGACAGTGTTAGTAGTTCGACACGTCACCATGGAGACGTCCCGATCGAGCGTCGCTGAAAGTTGGACGATAGCCAAGATTTACCCTTACCTTATTCTAATCCGAACACAGAGTAAGATTTTTTACCATCTTGACATAAATTGATTTTGCATAAATCTGATGTTTAAGATGATGAAAAAAAAATCGCAAATTAAAAACGGTCGTATAGGTGGCTGTCTTTCCTTTGCCGTCGAAAGGCAACCAAAAATGTCGTAACTACAGCTTATTCCTGGAGAAGTTACGGCATTTAATCGCCCACCTACTATTTGTGTTTGAATTGAACGCTTTCTGATTCTGTATCCTGTTGCCTTTCTTTTTATTGTTATTATTTTCCTTTTCAGACAGAAGTGATGGCCGAAAATCACAGAAATGTATCAGCCGATCTATTGTCTATTTGTTGTATTTATCGAATAAAATATTTGAAAGTGAAACTAGTCCTTGTTATTTATTTAGGGACATGACATAAAACTTCAGAAAAAACATCTCAAACGAAATCACGCATTTGGGATGTCGTCCGTCGTCTGCCAAAACGTCGTCATTACGGAGAATTGTATATTAAATACAATGCTTTGTTTGGATGTTGCAGACTCATTTGTTTAGTTGATGGGCGACAAAAGTGTTGTGACTACAGCTAGATATAGCAGTAGTGATAGTATTTTCCGTCGACCTACGGGGATAATGATTTTATAACGACCTGGAACCATGTAAAGGTTGAACAACATAACGCAGGATTGATCTCCATACGAAACAAATAAACTCATATGCAATTTGTTCTGAATTTTATTTTAATGAAATATTTTTGAATCTTCACCTCCCATCAGATTACTTCTTGAAAAGTACACAGTCACCTGAAAATAAATGAACAAATATATTATTCAATCGGATTATGTACAAACAAATTCCATCAAATATTTAATAGATCGAGTAGGGATAAAGGTCAATTATTGCATCATCTCAAATGCGTACCCGGCCCTATTTGTTTTTTAACTGTAATGTTATTTTTGTGAATCTGTGTAAAGCTGTTTCATATTATTGTAGTGTTTAGCCGCGGATATTTATAAGGATTCTAATACTGGAAACTTTAAATGAGACAATTTTTTTGGATTAATCACGCATTTGTCGGCGTTTTAAAAATCCTTCGACTCGTCCGTAAATCTCCCGCCTAGAGCATTTACCCATAAATATGACGGACTTTCACCGCAGTACAGTTGTAACCCTAAAAGTTCGGACACTAAGAAAAATAATTTCCTTAATTTTCGGACACAAAAAATATTAATTATTTTTTCCTGTCCGGACATTAAGGGAAAATACGGTAAGCGATATTGCAATAAGATGTGATCTCAAACTGAATCAGTCTTCTTGAAAACTAAATAGAAAGTGCTCCTAGAGATTTACAGTTAGGAATTAAGCCATGAATCAATTCTTAGAAGTGTCAGCCTCCAAACAGTTTACAAAATTGATTTTCAGGTTTCTGAGGAATTTATATCTCAGACATTGTTGTGACTGTAATTGGACACATAACAGCTTTTAACCCATTACCACAAAATGATGTCTTTTAACACCCTGAAGAAATGTAATTGCGGGAACTTCGTGGGAAAAGGAAAAATTGTTCATAAGCAATTTCTCCTCTTAACTTTTTTTGGCACTCATTTTCCAACGCAATTTGAAAATCTATCTCAAACTTGTTTCAATTTGGACCGTTCTTAAATCTTGTAGTCTTGTTAAACCCATTAGCTGTTGAACCATCACCAGATAAAAAGTTTTTGGACAGGTACAAAATCAAAGATGTTGTAAACGACCATTTTTTTTCAAGAGATTTTAAAAATCTTAGCCATATTGGGGAAAAACAATTGTGGATAATGGAAAAGGTGCTTGTAACAAACAATTTTATCAATTTCCACAATTTTTTTCATAGCGTTTGTTTTATTGGAGGCATCAAAAAGCATTATTGTGAGTGAATGGATCAAGTCACCAGCCTTCTTTTAACTAATAACAGAATCTCTGCATAAGCACAAAATAGTCTCTATTTCTACTCTTGAATTTAGCCAAACCCAAAACGTTACCAAATTTACTCTATATAAGGTTTCATGGAAATGTTATCTACTTTCATCTGTCAAGAGGGTGACAAAAAATCCATGGCAAAGTGATTTATCTAGTAAGACTACTTCAGCAAATTCCATTAACCTTCAGGGAATTTGATGTATGAGACTTCTTAACCCTTTCCCAAACAATTTTTCTTACACTGGTCCAAATCACAGATGTTGCAGACAACAATTTTAAGTTGCTGAAATTTAAAATATTTGAGAATGAGTAAATAAATTTAACCCAGATTAACCCTTGTTATGCTGAACCCAGAATATTCCAGTTATGGCAGGAGTTGTAAACCAAGATCAGCCTGCACGTAAGTGCAATCTGATCTTGGTCTACATCTACTGCTTGTACTTTTCCTGCAAGAGTTGTTAATAAAATTGATTTCTAAAAGAAATATTGATTTTTAAACAATAATTCATATCAGTGCTTTCAGCCCTTTGATTTTACAGCAATTCAGTAAGGCATTTTATACAGCATGACAAGGGTTAAGATCCTTCTATGTATAACAGAATTGACAAATCACAGCTGTGTCAATCAAAAAAGTTGATTGAACTATCAAACTGTGAAGTGAATCATTGTGACCTCCAATATTTATATCAAGCATTTTATTTAAGCTGTATTTACAACAGTCAGGTTGCCAACCAACAATTTGTTGTTGTTTTCATTCTATGCCCCTAACCATAACTTATGAAACTTTTTAAATGCTGTCTTTGCATATCCTGGTAAGTCAAAACATGGGTGTTTGGATGACGAAATTTTAAAAATCTTTGTCTTTTGAGGTAGAAAACATAGCACATAGTTTCTTCATTTTTCACAATATTTCACAAATTGCTTTTCTTGGGGGCATCCAAAAGCATCAATGTGTGGGTATGGACTTATGTTGTTGGGTTCAGTGGGTGTGGCCAGTGGAGTCATTGGGAGGGTCAGGGGTCCATCAATTTGTTCAAATGGACGCAACACCATGCCTTTTGTAAAAGCAAATAACATAAAAGGATTCACAAATTTACGCATAGTGTCAAAAGCTAATTAGGTAATGCTCACACTGACTTCTTTGTGTCAAAGAATTGTAAACTTGATTGAATTACAATGAAGGTCTACGCAGATGCCCTGGGAAAATCTAGTTTTGTTCTTTCCGAAATTACCATTTAACTCTTACAATCATTCATGAAGCAATTTTCCAACACTGACAACATGATATGGACCAAATTTTTGAAAATTTTCTAAATCATTAAATCTGTGACCTATGTATTATCTAATCCAAATCAACAAATCAGTTCCTTGCTTCAACCATACTAATTCATTTATAACATAAATGCCAAAAAAAGTTAGCAAACAAAAAAACAACAACACTTTTTTATACCTTAACCCATTCTCACTCAGTGACGCTTGTAGACGCCCCCAAGGAAAAAAGCTTTGGAAAACATTGTGGAAACTGAAGAAATTGCTTGTCACAATGTTTTCTACCCAGAAAGTTGAAAAAATCCAAAATTTCATTAACTTTAAAGTTGTCGCCTGCAACTTCTTTCATTTTGGGCCAGTCTAGAATTTCACCAGCTGGTAATGGGTTAATCGTATAAGGCACATTTTATCAGGGTCAACACTTCTGTGGACTTTGTGGACCTTCATCAAACCATATCTAATCACAGCAATTGAGCACCATAAAGTTTACGGGGAAGTAATTCTTCAACCCATCACAGAAGTGTCATTAAAATTCAATATGTAAATTTATTTACATTTATCTAAATATTGAGACCTATACTAAGCTTTAGATATACAGCAAATAATAACAAGAGGACAATAATTGTCCTATATTGCTCCCCTTTGCATGATGACTCAAGGCTTTTTGATATTAAACAAAATGTCAAAGCCCTACACCTAATTATTCTAGATTTTTTTTTAAAGATTTTCCATTTAATCCTAGTTTTACTGAAGATCCTACCATTTAGAGCTAATTTCTAGAGTACGGTAATTCTTTGAATAAATTTGTTAGAGGGTCAATAGATGATGATTTATACAAAATATCAAAGCTCTAGGCCTAATGATTTAGAAGAAGATTTTTATAGATATCCTTCTTTATTCCTTTCTAAAATCTTAGATTGAACAGAAAAATGGCTTATTTTCAGAATATGGTAATTCTGCCAAGAATTTTGGTAAAGGCTCAATAGGTTTTAAAACACACCAAATACTAAAGCTCTAGGCTTTATGGTTTAGGAGTAGAAGATTTTTAAAGATTTTCTTCTTTATGAAAAATTAGGGATCGCACAGAAATGGGCTTATTTTCAAGATACAGTATTTCTTTGAAGTATTTTGGTAAAGGGTCAATAGATGATGATTTTTACCAAATATTAAAGCTCTAGGCCTTATGGTTTGAAAGAAGAGGATCTTTAAAGATTTCCTTCTTTATTTTTTTATGTAAAATCAGGGATTGCACAGAAAAGGGCTAATTTTCAAGATATGTTAATTCATTGAAGTAGTTTGGTAGAGGGTCAATAATTGATGATTCATACCAAATATCACAGCTCTAGGCCTAACGATTTGGGAGTAGAAGTTTTTCAAGTCTTTTAACTCTGTTACCATAGCAACCAAAGTTTTTCATGGATTTCAATTCTTTGAAGTATTTTGAAAGAGCATGACCTATGGATAATTTTTGTAAAGTTTGGTTGAAATTCCATGGTTAGTTTAGGAGAAGAATTTTTTGTAATTGTGAATGGACAGATGGACGGTGGGCAATGACAGATCACAATATTACAAAAAGAAAGTCTTCAAGAGAAAACAAGTCAAGCTTCCAAAATATTTACCTAGAACTGTGACCTTGGGGATATCTGAAAATTTGTTTAAACAATTTCCTGTTTAAACCCGAGATTTTATGTTGCTGTGATTTTATACTCGAGAAAATATTGTGTAAAAAGGAGAAATTGCTTGTGACAAGCAATTTCTCCTTTTCCCACAATATTTTCTACCACATAGAATGGTTTCATTTCAAATTGCATCCAGTTTTCATTGACATCTGAAACCTCTTTCAATTTGGACCAGTCTAAAATTTCAAGAAACAGGAAAGGGTTAAATGGCATATATACCCTGGTCGCCATGTTATTCTGAAATCCATGCACAAATGTAGGAGATGTGCTCTAGACAAGCCCAATTTGAATGTTTGCCTTAAGTTGTGACCTTTACAATGGAGCAATCTGAAAATGGCACATCAGCCAGGATGAAGAACAAATGTACCACATAATGTTTTGAAAATATATTTGATCCAACCACAAATGATGGAGATATGCTCTGGATAAGCTCAATTTGCATCATTGGAATTTGATTGTACCTTTACACGTAACTGGTCACATTATATTGTGACTCTTTCTATTGAGCAACAGTTGTATCTAAATACAAGTGAAAATATAGAGCAAACTGAGAGAGTAATCATCTAAAGGCCTTATAAGCTTACATTTTAATCTGTCCACATTGTTCATCCAGTACAAATTGAATAAACTTCAATCTCTACTAGATTTAATGAGCCATTTTTCTCAAGTGGTTCTGATAAATTTGGCAGTTGGCAAATCAAGTATAGTGCAGAAACTTGAATACCATGTAACCCTTTCATTTTATTGCCGATTTAGAGACACTGAATAAAACTTTATTATATACCTACCAATTTACCTTAGATATTTTCAATGTACATGGACAAAATCATACCACAAAAAAATCTTTATACAACACGTATTTAACTGGTAAGGATGTTGCTAGATGGTTTCACATTCACCTCAACAAGAATAATGTTATTCAGATTTCAAAAAAATGCATTTTTGACAGGTTTCGTAAGCTTCTTTTAAAGCAAAAGTTTGGTGGTATATAAGAAATGGAACTATGATGTATTAATGATACAAGACCTTGTATTCTTCCTGCATAGGAAAATTTGATAAATCCCTGTTTTCCTACATGGCTCCACTCCAATACAAGGTTTCGTATCAATACTATAAGATACTCCTTATATATTTGAGCCTGTTCATGACAACAATTTCACATGTAACTACAGCAAATACAAAAATTATCCTGAATGTCTACACAGTGTAGAAAGAAAAACTTTGAGCTTTACATAGATTGAAAACATATATTGAAGACTCTCATCAAACTGCGAATTGACTGATCGAGCCACAACTCTGACCTCTGTTGTGGCAATACAAATGAAATAATAAACAACATTATTTTGTAAAAAAAATGGTCACTGGCATAAGATAAAAGGCAATTCATAGGTAAGTGACCTAAAAATGCTTAACTTCATATATATGTCTGAGTTCACAGCAAACTTCAGGACTAAATAAATGATTTTGGATGGTCAATCAACTTTTTTATTAATTAGTTAATCAATTGTTGGCAAATGTTATGCGCAGGTTTATTTGAAAATAAAGCTAGATTCAATGAATTACTACAGGGATTATTAGATGGCTGAAATTGTTGAATTTAGAATAAAGTAGTCATCCTTTTATATCTAGTTCCTGCTTACAAATAACTAAGCGAAATAAATCCTTTTTAAAATCTCTAAAAGCCCGACAACTATCTAATTTACATAGACATCACAAAATGCATAATGGATATCTTAAGGCTATGTCAAAGTATTCAGTCATATACCTCTAAACCACAAATGACTAAGAACTAGCTATGAAATCGTTCAATTTTACAGAAAATTAATTAAAGTCCTAGTTGATGGATAAGTACTGTCTATCAAATAGTCAAATAACCAATCAAATCATTCATTCACTCACCAGAAGCAATGTTTTTTTCAGCGGCAACTTTAACCCATTACCAGACGTTAAAATTTTAGATTGGTCCTAATTGAAGGCAGTTGCAGACAACAATTTAAAGTTGATGAAATTTCTTATATTCCACAATGATTTCCTAATTGTTTCCTTGAGGGGTGTCAAAAAGCATCATTGTGTGGGAATGGGTTAAAAAGCACTGAAAAAAAGTGAACAACCATGACATTGTAACTATTGTACATTCAAGGTGTGGTTAAGGCATTTAGGTCTATAACAAACGTTTTCATTAACACTTTTTCATGTAATAAATGCTCTCTCCCTATTAAATGCTCCCCAACAACATTTACCACAACACTTACCATTCCCAAAGCCCTCAGAACAGCCCCTACTCACACACAAAATTACTGTGGTGATAAATTCTAGGCTAGAATATGGATCCAAATTCACCAAACTGTATTAAAACTATTCAAGACAAGAGGCCCAGTGGGCCTTAACGGTCACCTGAGTAAAAGAGCATCAAGACAAGTGATTTAGGGTTTATTAGAAAAAGATTTTTTAAGAAGTACAAAAATTTACCCCTTTCTGCCCCCGACTGGGGCCCCTTTTACCCCAAGCCCCCCCAACCTCTTTTCACAAAATGGAATTGGCATCCCCCAATGATGCTTCCGACCAAGTTTGGTTGAAATCCCATCAGTACTTCTTGAGAAGAAGATGAAAATGTTTAAAAGTTACCAAAAATGACCCCCATTTTAGGCCCCCTGACCTCTAGCCTTTTAATTTTTACAAATCTGTATAATCAGTATCCAATGATGCTTTTCACCAAGTTTGTTTGAAATAGGCTTAGTACTTCATCAGAAGAAGATGAAAATGTGAATTTTTTAACATGATGAATTTTGACCTCTGAGTGTGGCCCCATACATGACCCCAGGGGCATGAATTTCACAATTTATAGTACACCTGTCCTAGTTGTCATGCACACAGAATATTTAAGCTCTGGCATGAATGGTTTATTAGAAGAAGATTTTTAAAGAAGTACCAAAAATTACCCCTTTTTGCCCCCTATTTGGGCCCATTTGACCCCCAGAACCCCTATTTTCACAAACTTACTTGAATTGGCATCCTCTAATGATGCTTTCTACCAAGTTTGGATGAAATCCCCCCAGTAGTTCTTGAAAAGAAGATGAAATATTTAAAAGTTACCAAAAATTACCCCTTTTGGTCCCCATTTTAGGGCCCCCTGACCCCCAAGCCTTTTAATTTTCACAAATCCAAATAACCATTACCAAATGATGCTTTTCACCAAGTTTGTTTGAAATTGGCTTTGTACTTCATCAGAAGAAGATGAAAATGTGAATTTTTTAACATGATGAACTTTGACCTCTGGGTGTGGCCCCATACATGACCCCAGGGGCATGAATTTCACAATTTATAATATACCTGTCCTAGATGTCATGCACACAAAATATTTAAGCTCTGGCATTAACGGTTTATTAGAAGAAGATTTTTAAAGAAGAACCAAAAAATGCCCCTTTTTGCCCCCAATTGGGGCCCATTTGACCCCCAGAACCCCTATTTTCACAAACTTACTTGAATTGGCATCCTCTAATGATGCTTTCTACCAAGTTTGGTTGAAATCCGCCCAGTAGTTCTTGAGAAGAAGATGAAAATGTTTAAAAGTTAACGGATGACGAACGACAGACGACGCACGACGACGGACAAAGATGATTGCAATAGGTCACCATGACCATTCGGTCAGGTGACCTAAAAATTCAATTACTCATAATCACACTATGTATAAACATTAGTGCCTATCACTATCAGGATCATTAGAGATTGATTGATTGCATGGCGTTTAAATAATTGCCACTTTTAACAGAAATGTCTCACACCACATAATGTAAACTTGATATTGTAAGGTTCCTTCAAAGAAACATCTCAACTCCACAACAAAAACTCGATATTGTTAGGTTCACTCATAGAAATATCTAACAGCAAATAATGTAAACTTGATATTGTTAGGCTCTCTCAGAGAAATGTCTAATACCACATAAGGCTCTCTCGGAGAAATGTCTTGCTATAAGCAATTTCTTTATTGTTCACAATGTTTTCCAAAATTTATTTTGAGGGCCTATAAAACAAGGATTGTGTGGGAATGGGCTAAATGCAAAAATATTTGAACATTTTCAAGATAAAGATAATATGCAAATGAATGCAGTATTTGATACAATCTGCCATCAAAACTATCCCCTCTAGCTAAGTCTAATTATTTGTTTGCCCAAAATTGTTTTATCTTTTTGATAGTCATTTTTGTTATTTTGTAGTGATTTACTAAACATTCTTGGTTTTACATTTTATACAAAGATCAGCCAAATATTACACAACCTTTTAATCCTGTGCAACTACCCTGTGTGACACTCATACTTCTGTTTTTAACCCATTCCCTCACAATGACGTTATTAAACAACCCTCAATATGAAAGCTTTGGAAAACACTGTGGAAAATGAAGAAATTGCTTGTTACAAGCAATTCCTTCATTATCCACAATGATTTTTACTCCAAAAGACAAAGATTTTAAAGATTTCATCTACCTAAAATTGTCATCTGCAACTTTTTTGAATTTGGGCAGGTCTAAAATTTTGTTGTGTGGGAATGGGTAAAGCACTTTACATTGTCAGATCTGTAACTTCTTTCAATTTCAACAAGCCTCAAAATTTTGTTGCCTGGTAATAGGTTTAAGAAAGTTGTTGCTTTTACCTATTCTAACATAATGATGCTTTTTGAGGCCCCCAAGAACAAAGCTTTTAAAACATTATGGATTATGAAGAAATGGCTTGTTCTATCCAAAAAGTAAACAATGTCCAAAATTTAATTAACAAAAGTATTTCATCTGCAATATCTTTCAATTTGAACCAGTCTAAACTTTTGTTCTCACAGCATATTTTTAACCCTTTCCCATTTTTGGAAATTTTAGACTAGTCCAAATTGAAAGAGGTTGCAGACGACAATAAAAACTGGATGCCATTTGAAAAGAAGCCATCCTATGTGGTAGAAAACATTGTGGAAAACGCAGAAATTGCTTGTTACAAGCAATTTCTTCTTTTTCCACAATGTTTTCTTGAGTATAAAATACAGGAACTTAAAATCCCGTATTTGAACATGAAAGGTTTAAAAAGAGGCAGTGTTTCAAGCAAGACCAAACATAGTCTTTATTATACTTTAGTTCAGTGCATTTACTCCCTTGTATTGGAATGAATGAAACATCAAAATACGATTCTTACATGATTGTCTATCAAAAGATCAGATTAAATAGTATTGTTTACCAGATTTTGTTGGCTATTATAAACCTCATTGAAAACACTATTTCAGACACTATCACTTTACATCCCCAAAATATTTCCCGAGAGAGTTGGTATTTTTACGACCAATATCAATGAAGCAATATATGTCCATGAATGACAGACATCAAACACTATTGAACATGTGAGGGGGAAGACTTGACTTTTACAAATCACTGATAGCCCTCCATCACTTATCACTTTTCCTTCATACAAATACAGTAACAGGTTCATTGAATTCATTCCCATGCAACAAAATTTAGACTGGTCCAAACTGAAAGGAGCTGCTGACAACAGTTCAAAGTTGATGAATTTAAATTTTTCGTCTTTTTGGATAGAAAATATTGTGGATAATATAGAAATTGCTTGACTCATTGCAGATAACAAATGAATGTTGATGAAATTGCTTTTTTCTTTTTGGGTAGAAAATTTTGTGGATAATGAAAAAAACTGCTTGTAACAAGCAATTTCTTCATTTTCCGCTATGTTTTCCAAAGCTTTTTTCTTAAGGGGCATATAAAGGCACCATTGTGTGGGAATGGGTTAACCCATTACCACACAATTCCTAAATGTGGCACACTCAAGAAATGCATATATAGAAAAAGAGAAATTTCATACAACAGCAATTCGTCCTTCTCTTTCAATGTTTCATACCCAATAGTGCACCTTTTTCTATTCTAATACACTTTTGATTGCTGTCTGCCTCTTCAACTTGGATAAATTTTGTTGTCAATTAATGGGTTTAATCTGTACCTGATTACTGCTAATTAAGTCAAAATAATGAAGTAAAATCTACTTTTTCATGATGATAAATAATTTCTTTTCTTTCATAATTTCAAAACAGAAATTTGTTTTTTTTTTCTTTTTTTTAGTCATTGTAGTCATTACCATAGATTAACCAATTACCAGACAAAATGTTTTTAGTTTGTTTGTTTGAATGGGGTTTTACGCCGCTTTCAACAATCTTTCAGTTATATCGCGGCGGCTGGAGCACCTAACAATGGAATCCTGGTATTTCTCACACCAGTACTACCATTACATCCCTTCCTAGCCTCCAGCTGCTATCCCACATAGGTCTACGATTATCGACCCATTGGTGAGAGACAAATAGTCGGAAAGGATGAGTGCCGCCGTCGGGGATCGAACCCGGGACCTCTAGATTGACAGTCCGGCGCGCTACCAACTGCGCTATCACGGCGGCTCAAAATGTTTTTAGACTGGTCCAAATTCAAAGGAGTTGTAGACTGCATTTAAAAGTTTATGATTCTTTAAAAATAAATTGGGTAGAAAAAATTGTTGGAAATAAAGAAAAATGCTTGTTTCAAAGAATTTTTCAATTTACACAATGTTTTCTCAATTGTTTTTCTTCAGGGGTGTTATTGTGTGGGAAGGGGTTAATTTGTTTCAGAGTAAGATGGATACATTTTGTGAATAACAAACTTTTATTTTCATGTTATTTTGCAGAAGCTCAAGTTTACTCAATCATGGCTTTCTGTCCAACCAGTACAACCAAATCCATCAATCCACCCCACCAGCTGCTCAATCCACTTCTTGCCATTCACCTATTACATTTTTTAATGATCTATTTACTTTTTCTACTGAGTGTATTTTTATGTATGTTTTTGCAGGTACTCCAAGTATGCTAAAATTTTATGTCCAAATGTTTTATTTTTGAGACCACCAACTCACCCTATTACAGCCCTGTGGCTGTTATTTTGAGTATAACAGATTCTCATTTTTTATGCTTCCAAAGAATAAAGTTTGGGGAAAAAGAAAACAATATCTTCTTTTTCCACAATGTTTTCTACCTTAAAATACAAAATAAAAAAAATAACATTTTATCAACTAAAATTTGTCATCTGCAACATATTTGAATTGGGACATTACAAAAATTTGTTTTTAATGCACAAAATGACTTTCTAAGTAAAATAAATTAGTAAACAAACCTGACCATAGAGAGGCATTGATACATTAGCCTGTCTCCCAGGCTGTCAGGGAGATTGGGTATGTTAGAAACTCATGTCTTTAGGTGCTCTACATAAAACATTTCACTCCCTGAACTTACTTCATTGATTAGCAAAACAGAAAGCTAGAAAATAGAAACTTTTTAACTGAAATTGTACATATCTAACAAATAAATATACATATCTAACAAATGAATATACATATCTAACAAATGAATATACATATCTAACAAATGAATATACATATCTAACAAATGAATATACATATCTAACAAATAAATATACATATCTAACAAAATAAATATACATATCTAACAAATGAATATACATATCTAACAAATGAATATACATATCTAACAAATGAATATACACATCTAACAAATAAATATACACATCTAACAAATAAATATACATATCTAACAAATGAATATACATATCTAACAAATAAATATACACAACAAATAATTTAATATCAGTGAGACTGGGAGTCAGTCTAATCCAAACATATTTAACTTGTAGATCATGACCCTTCATGTGAATTTATCAGTTTAATCCAATATTGAAACTTATTGTGTACAAACAAATTGATACGAGATTAAAATGCTCACCTTACACCATCTATTTATCTAGATCAGGTACAAGGCGGGCGAAAGATGTGACAGTTTGTCAAGATAAATGGATGGTCATGGACCAAATCTTTCCTGCATTATCAGTAACCTTTCAAGATTTCATTGTATGAATAATAATTATTTCTCTTTACTTATCCAATTAAATGGAGAAATGCTAAATTCCCCTACCAAAAAGGTTAAAAATTTCATTTTTGTTCTAGAAGGTTCTTTGAACTTAAACAACTAACTATATTTTGAGGTTTAAGAACTGTTCTTGAAGCTTAAGAACTGTTTCTAGTTCAGGAATTTAAGTTCAATAACACAACAGTTCTAGAATCTGTGTTCAAAAACATTTTCAAGTTATAGTATTAGGTTTAAGAATAAACTGAAGTACAAAACTATAAATGTTCTTGAACTTTAGGTTCAAGAGCCTTCCAGTTCTTAATCTGATGACTTTTTCTAAATAATGTAGTTTTTCCCACCTTTAACTTTGATTGCAGAGATCAAGCAAGAACTGATTTTTTTCCAATGAATTTTTTTTCTCCTCAAGTTCTTGTTAATGATTTACAATGATTCACAAATTGTCAGAAAATCAATTTTGTTTTCATTCAAAATAGTTAGGCAGCCCCTACAGCTACTGTATTGATAATGATCAAATAACATCTTGAACTGGTTCAAGAACCTGCCCTGGTACTTTGATCCAATTTTCTGATATTGTTGATCATAGATGATGTAGGTAAATTGCGCCAAAACTGAGCAATGCTTCCAAAAGAAAACAGTATTAATTAATACTTTTACAAGAGATTGTATGTTCGAAATTTTCATAGCTTCAGTTAAATACTTTTAAAGATTGTTCTGTTTAAAGAGACTCGACAACTCAAAGAATTCCCTTTCCTTTAATCAATAATCATCACTCAAATCGACCAAATAAATATAAATGGCTAATTACACGTCAATTAATCAACTACACGGGATTAAGTCGATAATTGGCTGTTTATATCTTGTACATTACGAAAAGGTGACTTCGGCAGTTACTAAAGTAGTGATTATCAGTTTTTTCGAACATGACTGTTTTGTAAGATGACCGTTGTTTAGGTGCGATACACTGCTGACAATAGACCAATTAAGGTGATCGCTGGCCGCATTTCAGGAGATCACGCTATTCACAGTGCAATTAAAGAAGGAATTTGCACGGGGGGTACTCGAGTGGCCGCTGTCGGCAGACTGGCCGCTGTGCATAGTTGGCCGCTAACACAGATTTGACTGTACATGAATTAATCTTACCCCGTAAAATTTCCTGATCTCATTTTCTTCAACAGTGAGATTTGGGATTAAGCAAGGTAGAGCTCAAAGTAGAAGTTCTTGTACTGCCTTGAACTAAATTTATAGAATGTTCGAGAACCAGTTCTTGATTTTTTTTCCAGGGATACTGTGTTTGTTTGTTTTGGGTACAACACTGATAAGAACAATATGTCAGTTATACCACAGCAAAGTTCAATTGCTCCTGTGACTAGGGTTTTGAACAACTTGCCCACGGATATTTCCACGCGACCTGAGTAGCAAGGCCAGGATTTGAACCAGAAACCATTAAACTCTCTCTTATTACAAGTGCACTGTCTTAACCACTTAGCCTTGAAGGACCCCTAAACTTTATATAATAGGGAATGCAAAAATCTAATAGATTTATGTCAAGTACCTTTGCTGGTTTGGCAAGTAAAGTAAAGCTTTACCTTTTAAGTTACCAACCAATAATTTGCTTTTTGTTTAATCTGCCTGACCGTTTAATCATGCAAACTTCATCTCAGTCAAACTATCTTGAATGTCTTTTAAACTTGATGTTGGTGAATGTTTGTTTTTCCCCTAAACATTGTTTTACTCACCAACCCTCTTCATACTGAATTGCATTAAAATCAAAGGAATGGCCAAAATGTGAGTGAATTTTTTTTCTTGTTTCTGTTAGCAGTTAACTATCTAAACACCACTTGCTTAAAATACCATACTCAGGAGGCCAAGACTAAGATCAGACTGCACATATGTGCAGTCTGATCTTAGTCTATACCTCCTGCCAAAGCAGCGATATTCCGGGTCCTGTATGACAAGGGATTAACATCAAATAATTTGGCAAGTTAGATATTGAAGATCAATAAAAACAACAGTGACCCCTTGCCAAAAAGGATGTGATTATCTGAGAATTCCAGCAGAGTCTAATTGATTTTCACAGGTACTAGGAACTTATCAATAACCTCCAATAGCACAATGTCAACAAAATGTCATTCCATATATCACCTACTTCATCCTTGATTATTGCAATCTCCTTCATCAATGTCAGCTCATAAGATGAGAAAAGCCATAAGTAAATAGTAAATAAACAAGTTATTCCAAACATGAAGAAATTAGAACAGACTGCTACAAAATAGTTAGGAAAACTTAACCCAATACCATATGACAAAATTTGAAATTGTCTAAATTGAAAGATTTTCAGAAATCTTTTCTAGTTGATGCAAGTTTATAACAAAAGCACCGCCCATGGGTGCCAATGCTAGGCTGTAGGTGCTGGATAATGCAAAAATTCTAAGTCAAAAAAGGGGAATAACTCTTACAAAAACACCTTTAAAGTTATCCCCCTTGAAAGTCTAGATAGCTCTTGTGATGGTCAATACACATGCCAAGCTTCATGAGGATATCTTCAATAACAACAGAGACATGACCAAGGTTAAAGTTTGTCACACCAACACCAACAATGCCAAGGTGATCGCAATACCTCAGGTTTTCTCCGAAAACAGCCAAGCTAAAAATTGGCCTTCATTGGAAGAAAAAATTGTGGATAATGAAGAAACTGCTTGTGGCAGGCAATTTCTTCATTGTTAACCCTTGTCATGCTGAACCCGGAATATTCCGGTTTTGGCAGGAGGTGTAGACTAAGATCAGAGTGCACTTATGTGCAGGCTGATCTTAGTCTATACCTCCTGCTTGTACTTCCTGCCAGAGTTGCTTATGAAGTTGATTTCTAAAAAATGTTGATTTTTTAACAAAAAGTTCAATCAGTGCTTTCAGCCCTTTGATTTGACAGCAATTCAGTACAGTAATTTATACAGCATGACAAGGGTTAACAATATTTTCCAAAGCCTTTTTCTTGAGAAGTATAATAATAGGGATAATGAGGGAATGGGTTAAAACCACAATAACTTCATTAATTCCAAAATAACATCCTCCATATGCTTGTGTCAACATATGCTTGGCAGCAAGCACACAAATGAATATTGTAATAATTGGACAAGGGGCATGGAAGATATAGCCCTGATCACAGTATGAACTTGATTCCCATTGTGTCCTTGAAATTAAGACTAGTCTAATAAAAGTAGGTGTGCTTGCTCTCGATCTAGCAAAAATACATCAGCATGTGATAATAAGAGGACAATGATGGTCTTTTATTGCCCACCTGACCATGAAAGATCTAGGTTTTACTGTGATTGTCTGCCAATTTTGGGTATGATAACATAAGGCAATGCTTTGATTTGAAATTCTAGGCTGATATTTGGCTGACAGGATCAAGATTTTTATAACTTTCAACCTTCTTTACCTGTATGAAAAGTTAAGAATCTGTATGAGCATGTGCTTGTGTATAAATTGTTGAAAGTTTTTAATGTGACACTGAATAATCTTGACCTTGACTAGCAACCTTGATGATGTTACCAACAGAACTTGATCTTGACTGAAAACCGTAATATTGATACAAACAGAACTTAACATTGGCTAACAACCTTAATGTTGGTGCAAACAAAACTTGACCTTGACTGACAATCTTTAAATGTTGATATCATCAGAAATTGACTTTGAATGACTTCCTTTATATTGTTACCAAAAGACCTTGACATTAATTGAACTTGACTGACAACCTTAATGTTGTCAACAACAGAACTTGACCTTAACTGAACTTGACTGACAACCTTAAGAAACAGACAGAAAGACAGGACAAACACTCAATGTCTCCAATCTATCACTAACCTATCTGCTTTGTTTTGTACTGTTAAAAGTGGTATTAAACCCCTTCAATCATCTGCTCTGTTTGGAGCAAATTATCTGCCCTTGACAAATAAAAACAACGAAACAGGGCCAATTTAATCTCTGCTATATCATTGCTATACTTTGGACTTTAACTATTATAAAATAACAGCAACTGTCAAAACAAATCATTTAAAAGTTAACTCATTCCCACACTGTCCTTTTTTACAATCCTGCTTGCATCAAAGAAATTCTTCATTGTCCATTATGTTTTAAACCTGAAACAACACAGATTTGTCAATTTCAACAAATTCAAATTGTCATCTGCAACTTCTTTCAATTGGGACTAGTCTAAAATTTTGTCTTCTGGAAATGAGTCAACCTGCAGTTGAAAATGACTTCAAAACTCCAAATTCCTAAAATAATATCTGCAGTGTAAGGAATGGTAAGAAATAATCAGTACATTACCATATAGGGAATTAAGAATTCAAAAGCAGCTACAACCAATAGCAATTAATAGATGTTTGCCATCACATAACAATCACATATTAATCAGATCAATATTAAAGTCATACAGTAAAAACCTTAATATCAACAACAAAACACTGACACTGTTTAAAAACACAATGGAAAAAATCAGGTGAATAACAACAGTCTGCAGAAATGTTCCCATGGCAACAGAATCAATAAGCTGATATTTGAGAAAATACGCTGAAAGGAGCAGCTATTGACATACAGGGATTCTGTTAAGACTACTGCTTCTTAATATGGAAAAGAGGAATAAACCAGTCTGATACAAAGAGGAATAATCCTAAAACCAGTCTGATACAAAGACTTATCCTACATCTAGTCTGATATGATGAAAGTTCTGTATACTTTACAATACAACATGGTTTATGAGTTCATTTGGTACATTATCCATTACTAGACAATCAAATTTTAGACCGATCCAAAGTCAAAAAGTTGCAGACGACAATTCAAATTGGGCTAAAATAAGTGCCAGATAGGCAAGAAAGCATTTTAGAAAAGGTGAAATTGCTTGTTACAAGCAATTTCTTTGGTAACAAGCAATTTCTCCTTTTCTCATAATTTTTCCAACATTGTATCAATTTTTCTTCAGGGCATCAGAAAGCATCAATGTGTGGTAAAGGGTTAAGATATAATATGTCTATTTTACCAAGAATTTTGGACCATGTACATAGTATCTGCTAATAGATAGATAGATAAAAATTATCATGTTTGAAAAAATTTCCTGGCTATTTTATATCCCTAAACGATGATTGTAACAAGTGATTTACATGTGTTGATAGCATAATTGTTCATTACCATGACCCTATTTTTCAAACTTTTTGTCTGTATTTCTAATGTCAAGGTCACACTTAGTGGTCAAAGTTATTATTTGGACTGGTCTAAAATATTATTGTGTGGTTAATGGATAACTGTGCAGAAATCTGTTCGAATTTTAGAGCCAGGTAAACATGGACAACATTTTGGACAACAAAGAAATACTGCTAACTAGTATTTGGAAGAATGTTTTCACAAACTCTTTTCTTTTGGATTGCATGAAGATTTGAATGATTTGGAATGGTTTACGTTTTTCTGTATTTGGTTACCTTGGTAATCAATCTCACAATCAAGGTATCCAGGTTACAATAAATGTCATAGAGTAAGTCAGCTATATTACTAGAGAACAACACTGATCATATTACCCAAAATCCATTAACCTATTCCCACACAATGATGCTTTTAAACGCCCCTCAATATAAAAGCTTTGGAAAACATTGTGGAGGATGAAGAAATTGCTTAGTACAAGCAATTTCTTCATTATCCACAATGTTTTCTACCTTAAAAGGCTTAGATTTTGAATATTCCATCAACTTAATATTGATGTCTGCAGCTTCTTTTAATTTGGACTGGTCTAAAATTTTATTGTGTGGGAATTGGTTAACCCTTGTTGTGTGTGTGAAAGTGTTTTATGGTTGACTTTTTTAGATACATAAAAATTCACCCCACATAACAAAGCACTATGTTTTCCAGACTATGGCCTTACTGCTTGAACTTGGTATTATAAGATGACCCTAATCCATCTAACAGCACACAACATAACCCTTTCCTGTACAATCCCTGTTTTTTTCATGCCACTGTGATATTATACTTGAGAAAACATTGTGGAAAAAGAAGCAAATGCTTGTAAAACAATAATGAGTTTAAATAAGTGACAAGTAAGTTAACAAACTGCATAAAGATACTATTGAGATGAGATATTTATGTTAACCCATTCCCACACTAGGATGATTTTGATGCCCCGAAGAAAACATTAGGTAAAATGAAGAAACTATTTGTAACAATTTCTTCCCTTACCAAAATTTTTTTTGATCAGAAAGACAAAGATTTTTAAAGTTTCATCAACTTAAAATTATCGTCTGCAACTTCTTTGAAATTGGACCAGTCTGAATTTTGTGGAGTGCATTTTCTAAGTAGGGGAAATAACCCTTACTCATTTATAAGTCTGTACAATATGCATTACTTTCCCTGATTCCTCTTTGAGGGTCATATTTTGAAAAAAAGAAGAACTGGCTTTATAAGGTGTCATATGCAGTCAGCAGTTTTCATTAACTCAAGTGTTTTTATTCAGGAAAACATTGAAGAGAAAGAAGTTGCTCCATTTCTTCACATATTTTACAACCCTCAAGTAAGAACCTTTGTAAAACATTGAAGAGAAAGAAGTTACTCTATTCAAACACAATCTTTTTCTTATGCCCCTCAAGTTAGAACTATTGGAAAACTAGAAATTGTCGAAAAGTAGACTAATACCCCCCAACAGTGCTTGTCCATATACAAGTGCTATTCCCCAAAGGGCCATAACAGAAGGGACTTTTTAATTAAAGGGCCATATATCAGTCAAAAATAAATGGACAATGATCAAAATAGGATATGCACATGTCTGACTTATACCGAGTCTTTCAGTGAAATCTTAATCAAATCTGTCCAATGGATGCCGAGAAATTGAGCGGACATGATTTTTCACCAAAGGGCCATAACTCCATCAAAAATCAATAGACCGTAACAAAAAAATAAGATATGCACATCTCTGCTTTATACTTATTATATCGGTGAAGTTTGAATAAAATCCGTCCAATAGTTGCCGAGAAATTGAGTGGACACGAAAAAGCTACAGACAGACGGATGGACAGACAGACCAATAAGCCGACTCCTCATAGTTTGGGGATGGGGTATGAAAATGCAGAAAATAAAGAAATTGCGAGTGACAAGTAATTTCTTCATTATCCATAAGATTTTTTAAATATCATCAACTAAAACTTGTCTAAAATTTTGCCATTTGGTAATGGGTTAATATAAAGCATATTTTGGCTTTAGTCTTTTCTCTGCAACTTCTCCCTATACCAGAGAGTCTAAAAGTTGTTGCTTCGTAAAGATTTAACCCATAGCCTCTCTACCCCATGTTTTAATATGCTAAAAAAAATTGCTTTCAATAATAATAGTCAGGAAAAATAAAGTAATTTCTCCTTTACTACATATGTATAATATCAAATATAGAACTTAGTTTTTCATTTCAGTTTAACCCTTTCCCAAATGAAAATTTTATAGACTGGTCCAAATTGAAGGAGTTGAAGACAACAATTCAAAGATTTGAATTTAACATTTTTCTCAAATTTCTTGGTAGAAAACATTGTGGAAAAATGATGCAAGCAATTTCTTCATTTTACAAACTGATTTCCCAAATTGTTTTTCTTGAAGGGCATCAAAAAGAGTCATTGTACGGGACTGGGTTAAATTTAGTCCGCAACTTTTTTCAACTGAAGCCACTCCAAATTTCATCATCTAGTAAGTTAAAAACAAACTGCAGTAACATTCTGAGTCCAATATTTCTATAGTTCACTGGAGCATCAAATTACCCCATATACATTTCTCACCTGATATTTGTATATTTCATACAACATCCATTAGAATCAATCAGTCACTCCCTAAATTATGTCCAATCACTATACATTAACCCAGTACCAAACAATGACACTTTTAAACGCCCCTCAATATTCAGGCTTTGAAAAACACTGTGGATAATGAAGAAATTGCTTGTTACAAGCAATTTCTTCACTATCCACAATATTTTCTACCCCAAAAGACGAAGATTTAAAAAATTCCATCAGCTTGAAATTGTCGTCTGCAGCTTCTTTCAATTTGGACCAGTCTAAAAAAGATTCATTTGGGAAAGGGTCAATCCAATACCAAAAGACAAAAGTTTAGACTGGACTATTTTCAAAGAACTTACAGACAACAGTTGTAAGTAAATGAGATTCTAAAATTCTGTCTTTTAGGGTAGAAAACATTGTAAACAATGGAGAAATTTCTTGTTACAATCAATTTCTTAATTTTCTACAATCTCTTTCCAAGCATTTTTCTTGGGGCATGTGAAAAAGGAGAAATGTGTGGGAATGAGTCAATTAAACAATTAATTTCATTTCTATGATATTCTTTGTCTAAATACATCTTTATCAAGAACAAGACAGCCATTAGGCCTGAGGTATGTCAATGACAACAAAAAGCTGAGAAGCGCAAGAGAACAAGCTTTTGGCCCAGAAACGATGCTTCTAGAATACAAATGAAAAGTTTCTGAGATTTAATCTAATGACCTAATTTTTTAGCAAAAGGGCTGACTGAGATATCGAGACAAAAATTTGAATTATTAACCCATTCCAACTCAATCCCTCCTTTTTACGCCCTTCAAGAAAAGAGCTTTGGAAAACATTGTGCAAAATGAAGAAATTGCTTGTATCAAGCAATTTCTTCATTATCCACAATGTTTTCTATCCAAAAAGGTGAAAAAATTTAAAATTCCATCAACTTGACATTGTTGTCTGCATCTTCTTTCAATTTGGACGAGTCTAAAATTTTGTCAAGTGGGAATGGGTTAAAGAAAATGGCTCTCAAGAGTGCTGTCAATGCATTTTAGGTAAATAGTGGTAGTTTTTCACCTAAAGTGTCCTCATTTCACACTGAAGCCTATAGCGTCAGATATTTCAATGAAACAAACAATTAGCTAAACAAGAGCAGGACTGTAACAAAGATGCAGATGCTGACATAGACGACTTGCTATATATAGTAGTTCCTCAGGTTTTTCCCCAAAGTAACTGAGCTAAAAATTAGGTCATATGAGCAAAACAATTGCCTTTGCCACACAAGCACCCTCACTTGCACTTACACATAGACACTATTTGCCAGTCACCATTTCATGGTGGGTCATAAAATGTTTAATTTCCGAGTCGAAATTACAAAAGATGTGATGTACAAGATATTTAGTACTCTTAATGAATAGCATTGCTGAACGGAATTAAAATGGTAAGTACATGCTGTCTAAGGCTTTTAACACTTGTCATGGTGAACCTGGAATATTCTTGTCTTGGAAGGAAGTATGAATAAAGATCAGCCTCCACAAATATTTGTGCAAAGTTCAAGAAATTTTGGCCATAGATGTAGGAGACAATGATTAGCATCTGTGTCCACTTTGATCCTAGTGAGGCCTAACATTGCAAAACTGGGCAAATATAATGTGGCATTAACATGAGGGTTACATGACAATGAACACAATAATATTTGTTTACTACTTAAACTGAAATTAACCATACCAAATTGAATGACAACTTTATACAAGTCACATTTTTTCAGATTTTATACCTAAGACAGAAAGTATTTTCAAGACTAGAAATGTGTCACAGACATGGATAGCCCTGCATAAGTGCTTATTACATGACCTTCAGCTGTGACCTTGACTTTGAGAGTATCCAACATGATACTAGTACTCTTCAAGGGGAACAACTCTGCCAAGTTATTCTGAAATCTATCTTTATAGAAGATATGCTCAGGATAATATATGGACACATACACATAAACCCATCCACATATGCACTCTCACACTGAACAAGGTAACCATTACATGGCAGGAGCATAAAAATTCTGGGCACAAACAGATGGTGTAGACTAGGATCAGACTGCACATATGCTTTGTTTATACCACCTACAAAAATAGGTAAAATTGACAAACATATCTCTCTATATGAAGGTTTAACCCACCCCCACATGGCAAATTTTTGGACTGGTCCCAATTCAAAGAAGTTGCAGATGACAATTTAAAGTTGAAAACAAGAGTGCCATAGTCACAATATACACCGCCACTTTGGTGCTGTTTCACGAAAAATAATTGTACATACTACTTATTTTGACAGAACCAAATTCAAACATTTGCAGACTACCTTTTTAAATTGTCAAGGTCAAACTGTTTGATTGAATGGGCTCAGAGTGTCAAGGAGCATAATTCTTGAAAAATCAATGAACCATAAAATCCTTGATCTATGTACACCTACAAATTATGGTGATGATATTGACCAAATTTCATTTAAATCAAGACAAAAAGTTAGGAGGAGTTGCATTCACAAGGCTGCAATTTCAATAAGCTCAAGATAATAAGTTTCAAGAGGGCATAAGTCAGGGAAAAATTAATGAACCATAAAAGCCTTACATCATGCACATCTACCAATTAAGGTGATAACACCCTGCAAGTTTCATTTAGATCCCTGCTCCAGCCGCCGCGATATAACTGAAAGATTGTTGAAAGCAGCATAGAACCCCATTCAAACAAACAAATTCATTAAGATCCATCCAGAAACTTAGGAGGAGTTGCATTCATAAGGCTGCAATTTCAATAAGCCTCAGAGACTAAGTTTTAAGGGGGCATAACTGAGGCAAAAATCAATGAACCATAAAATCCATACTTCATGCACATCTACCAATTAAGGTAATAACATCCGATAAGTTTCATTTAGATCAAGTCAGAAACTTAGGAGGAGTTATATTCACAAGGCTTCAATTTCAATAAGCCCAAGAGACTAAATTCAAAGGGGGCATAACTGAGGCAAAAATCAACGAACCATAAAATCCCTACTTCATGCACATCTACCAATTAAGGTGCTAACATCCACCAAGTTTCATTTAGATCCAGCCAGAAACTTAGGAGGAGTTGCGTTCACAAGGCTTCAATTTCAGTAAGCCCCAGAGACTAAGTTTTAAGGGGGCATAACTGAGGCAAAAATCAATGAACCATAAAATCCTTATTTCATGCAAATCTTACAATTCAGGTGATAACATTGATCAAGTTTCAAAGAGATCCAGCCAGAAACTTAGGAGGAGTTGCGCTCACAAGGCTTCAATTTCAATAAGCCCTATAGACTAAATTAAAAGGGGGCATAACTGAGGCAAAAATCAATGAACCATAAAATCCTTACTTCATGCACATCTACCAATTAAGGTGATAAGATCCACCAAGTTTCATAAAGATCCGTCCAGAAACTTAGGAGGAGTTGCGCTCAAGAGAAAAGTGGACGTACTTACGTACATACAGACAGACGTATGGACAGACGGAGAAGATGACGCCAATATACGACCACCTCCGGGGGGCGTATAAAAACAATGTGAATGTCTACCTTTTGGGGTAACAAGTAAACAGCAATTTCTTCATATTCAACCTTGATTTTCTCAAGTATCAAGTCTGTATTAATGTGTTACTGACTAAAAACTATGTTCTAACATATTAAAATTTTACATCAGTTTCTGGTCTTGTCCTTGTTATGGCTTGCTCTTCTATCAGCTATCCACTACTTAAAGGGAGGTATTGATGTTTATGTAATCTCGATAAGAAAAATTCACCAATTGTCTAAAAATAACCTTCAAACGGATGATTAACACTTCAATTTGATAGGCTTAAAGTGGCTTTTTTGGTTTGCTTAACACTTCAATTTGATAGGCTTAAAGTGGCTTTCTTGGTTGTATAGGAAAGGTTCACCAGAATTCAAAGTTATTTTTAGATATAATGCAATTCGTTTGCCAACACACATGACCTCATTTCATATGACCCAAAGTCAACAGAAGGTAACAAATTGACAAGCAAAATAACCAACTTCCTAAATCATATTACACCAAATGGTTAGCGCAAACCTATGGTAAGTGTCTATATTCATATTGAAGCGTACATAAGTTTTTGACTGATCTTTACAGAATTGAAGACCGGCAATCATAACTCCTGATGATGTAATGGTGAAATTGGTTTGAGCAAATTCTAACTGAATGCTAGATTCCAGCGGTTATACGCACCACGTGATTACCAAATATTCTTTTCAAATGTTTTGGTTCAATCTAAAAATAGATTAACAGCCTAAGTAGGCTATTAGGGAAATACCCTGGTTTATTCTGATAAACAACTTCTGTTTTTTCGCAAAACTTTATTTAAGAATATTGTTTTGAAATAGTATATGAGAGGGAATAAGGATAATCAGAATCAGTGACATGAAAAAAACATCGAAACCTAACTTAAAGGAAAAATGAAATACACAAAGCTAGGGAAAAATGAAATGAACTGAAGTCAAAATGGGCATTTATTTCTAAATGCCTGTGTTCTATGCTAAAGCTATCAATGTTAAATTACATATTACGAGACCAGAGAAAAGATATTTTCCTTAACTGGGCAACAAACAACTGCTACAAAGGCATGAAACCTCATATGAAAGGCAGAAAGGAGAGCAAAGATCCTGGAATAAAGGAAAACAAGATGTGTTTGTAAAACACGATGCCCACACAACAGGATTTAACTATGAAAAGTGTTGTTGACTTGTACATGAGTTTTAAAAGAATATTTTAGTTAAAGCGACAAGGAATTTTTTTTGCGTTTGACCTTGGTATGTGACCTTGACCTTATCACATGACCTTGACCTTGACATGAGGAGATGCGTATTATGGAGATGTATCATCACGCCAAATATGAGCATTGCATCTTGAATAGGCTGGTAGTATTAGGCAATTGGCAAAAAATAGGTTTTTTGGTTAAGTTTTGCAGACAGACAGACCGAAAGACAGACTGACAACAGTAAAACAATATACCTGATCTTTCGATGTTGGGGCATAAAAAACAAAGTTTTACCTTCATAGCAGCGTCAAAAATGTTACTATTTGGGTTAGGACTATAAGGAAGACCTTCGTCTATGTCTGAGTCGGATTGACGTCCTCGAAGCTTTGAGAATAATTCACTCTGTAAACCAAGCAATGTGAGTTGTGTGAGATATATACAATTACAGAGGGCTTCATATCAGTGGTGATAATAGTCTAAAACAGAATCCTCCTCATTGCAATCCTGATAATAGTAATTCACTGATAAATTGCAATTATCTTTATGCATGAAATTATGAACAATAAGTGATATTTATTGGCAACTTCTTTACCCATTCCCAAACGACAAAATTTTAAAGTGGTCCAAATTGAAAGAAGTTGCAGATGACAATTTAAAGTTAATGATTTATTTTTATTTTTTCAACTTTCTGAGTAGAAAACAATGTGGAAAAAAAAGAAATTGCTTGTAACAAGCAATTTCTTCATTTTCCACATTGTTTTCCAAAGCTTTTTTCTTGGGGGGCGTCTAAAAGCGTCACTGAGTGGGAATGGGATAAACCAATCCCTTACAATCCAGCTTTTTTACACCTTTAGAGTAAAAAGCTTTGAAAAACATTGTTTTCTACCCTCAAAGACATTTATTTAAATTTCACCAAAACTTAAAATGTCTATCTGCAATTTCTTTCAATTAGGACCAGTCTTAAATTTTGTGGTCTGGTATTGTGTTATACAAAAATAATGACAGATTAGTGTAGCAATTAACAGGATTCTGCTGTATACCTTAATGAAACATCATTATCATTGGTACTCCATAAAATGGTCCCAATTCTAAAGAGTACCAACAATGTAGGGTTCCAGAGAGAAAAATTCCCATCTCTTCATTTGTAATCATGAATACATTTCTATCTGAGGGTATAGTACAGTGTGATATATACAATATATACTGTTTCATGGGAAGTTTGATTTTTTATAAAATATTTCCAAAAAGAATTTTTCAAATTGCAATCCAGGCAAGATTTAAGGAGAATCACAATGGAAATCAATGATTCCCAGTTCAAGACTTCTATCTATCATTTTTTTTTTGGGGGGGGGGGGTACACCCAATCATTCACATGTCATTGCACAAGACTGAGCAAAATGAAAAAATTGTTTGCAACAAGTAATTTCTCATTTTTTTCAATGTTTTTACCAAGAAAGTTGAAAAAGCTTAACATCTTTAAACTTTCCTCTGAAACTCCTTTCAATTTGGACCAGTCTAAAATTTTGCTGAAAGTAATGAGTTTATACTTTTTGATGTCTTCATTCTATCTTATATTGTCATTAAAGAGCAACAAAATGCAAAACTCATTTGTTTACTATAATTTTACTGTTTGTTCAAAACTAAAATTCCCATGACTAAAAAGATATGAAATCGATCCTACACAATACTGGAAGTGAACATATGATAATACTGGTAAACCCATCACCAGAGGACAACATTTTAGACTAGTCCAAACTGACAGAAATTGAAGAAAATATTTTCAAGTTGGTTGAATTTAGAAACTTTTGCCTTTTAGGGTAGAAAACATTGCAGACATTGAAGAAATTGCTTGTTACAAGCAATTTCTTCATTGTCAACAAGATTTTCAGAAGCTTTTTACTATAGAGGTGCCAAATAGCGGGATAGTGTGGGAATATGTTAAAGGCATGCTACAAAAAGTGAAGACATTTATAAATTAGATAAAAAGTTCTACACATAGCTTAACAATCAAACACTGCCATATCTTGGTGCACTGAATAAATCTAGAACTGAGAAATGGATTTGGAAAAGATGATGGAAAAATAAGAAAATTGCTGGTAATTAGAGATGTTGTGTCACTCTCTCTAACAATGTAAGGGAATCTATGTCAATGACAAATACTTTATTGTCAATAGTAAGATGATTAAAGGTAAAGATACATCCAGCAAGCTGCAACTGTTAACTCAATACTACATGATCCTGCATTTTGACACCCTGACACACTAATGCCTGTACAAGGCAAATTTTAGATAGATGACCTTGACCTTGTCATACCTTGTATCAGAGATAATGTCATGCTAAATATCATCATTGTATCTTCTTTAGCCTTGAAGTAAACTGATTACTCAAGACTTTTTACTGAAGTTTTAACAGGAATTATAGGGTAAAGGGTTAATATTTTGACTTTGATCTTAGATATATAATGTCACTCGATGCACATCATTGAAAGGTAAAACTATGAACCAATTATGAACCTTGTATCTTCAATGGTAAATCTTAAGTTTTTTGGTCAATTAAATCCCACATAATACTGCTTTTTCACTCCTCCTCATGAAAGTAGCGTTGGAAAACATCTTGGAGAATGAAGAAATTGCTTGTAACAAGCGATTTCTTCTTTGTACACAATGCTTTCCTCTCAAATAGACAACTTTTTGAAACTGCACTAATTTGAAATTGTCGTCTCGGGGTTTTCTCTCGACTTTCAAAACAGGGGGTCATTTTGCCGCATTATGACCCCTATCAAATAAGATATGAAGGATGTCTAGCTATTTTGGGGGTCATTTCTGGAAAATGGCGGTCCAAATTCAAAGAAGGAGGGGGGTCAGGGAAAACCCTGTTGTCTGCATGCCTTTCAATTTGGACCAGTCCAAAGTTTTGTCTGGTAATGGTTAAATTTACTGATAGACAGGGGTAAAACAATATGCCTTTTAACATTCGTTGCCTCCTTTTTTAAGCTTTGCAGAAAGACGGACAGAAAGACAACAGAAAAACAAGTCTGACCACTGGTTCATGTGCTAATCACTTCTCATTGAGATCAGCGCATGCATGAAGTTTTTAAGTTGAATAATGTTTAACTTTCAGAAGTATTTGCCTGATAAATTCAAATGTAGTAAAATACTAAAGAGAAATAACTCAATTATAAGCATACAAGATCTTCAATTATCCTTATCATATCCACCCAGAAAAGGCAAATAACTAATAGAACAAGGAAGCAAGAGTTCCTATTTTTGTACAGTGCTCTTTTCCTCACTGAGATCTACCAAAGTAATAAGTTTTGACTTGATATCTTTCATACTTTAACTCATTACCAGGCAGCAATATTTAGTTTTGTCTCAATTGGAATTTAGATTTTTTCAACTTTCTTGGTAGAATACATTGTGTAAAATGAAAGAATTGCGTGTCACAAGCAATTTCTTCATTGTTCACAATGTTTTCCCAATTGTTTTTCTTAAGGGGCATCTAAAAGCATCAGTGTGTTGGAATGGGTGAACAGAATATGCTCAGGACAAAATTGAAATATAAAAGACCAACAAACTCAAAAATTAGGTAAGCCATTTTCAGGGTTCTTGTGCGATGCTTGTCCTAATTTAGCTCTTTCCAAGTTGATAACTACTACAGTAATAATACAAGAACAGCTCTATTATATTTTGAAAATTAATATTAAAAACATTTTTTATTTAGGCTATGATTTGTTCTTGTCCTTAGATATCATGTGATTGATTAATTGATTGATTGGTGTTTTATGGCACATCAACAGCTGTGGTCATTTAGAGTGCAAGAAATTAAAGATAAATTAACATAAAACATATAGAACAATACTAGGACAATCACAAGATATACTAAACCATAAATGAAGAATGAAAAAAGATAATATGATGACCATTTAGTAGCCTCTTATGACATGCCACTTGTCATATCTGTTCCATCAGATGAAATGGCAGATGCAAGAGAAGTATTTTACTCATATACCCTGTTTAACGACACTGGATTTTACGCACAGGTTGGTGCTTTTCATTCTGAAGGTTTTTTTACATCTAGATAAAAAATGTAAGCTTTTGAATAAAATAACCAACATGCTGCAATCCAAGAGAGATATCGTATGACTGATTTTAATTGTGATACAAATTAATATGGTACTAGGTTGTAAAAGTACAAAGAAAACTTTTGCAAACCAGATATTTGAAGGGCATAGTAAAATTACAATATTTTATGGCCAAGTATCATTACGTCAAAGCTTTTTTCACTTGAGTAAGTAATTCTTTTTAACCTAGACTCACTTTGAATTTTATCTGTAATTTAGCAATTTGACACTTATGGTAATTATGACAAAATTTAAACCAAATGATACATTCCAAAATTCTATATTTGTAGTTGGATACTATTTGCAAAATCCTGCAAAAGGTTGATCATTGCAAAAGTTTCTTACTGTACTTTTTTTCAACGTGTCAAAAGGATTACAAGCCATACATTAATATAGTTTATAATACTGATACCTGGAAGTCTGAGTTGATTCTCTCCATTGACACAGCCTGACCAGCCAGCACACCTACAGGAGCTGGGGCTTCCTTCTGGGCATCAGGCTTGAATATACTGTCTTCTGATATACTGCGACTACCAAGCCCTGGTGCTTTACCTGCCCTTCCAAACCTAAATGAATAAATATAAAAATGACAAATTTGTTTGTTCTTTTGTTTGAATTGGGTTTAACACCACTTTTAACTATTTTTAAGTCATATTGCAGCAGCTGGAGCACCTAACAATGGATTTCTGGCATATCTAGCTGCTATCCCACTTAGGATTAAAATGACAATGTTTCTTATGTATATTGGATGGGTTTTGCAAAGTTAAGTGCAAGAACTTGGGATCTGAACATGTACAATACCAAATTGTTCCCCATCCAATAACTTCCAATGTTAAACTAACAACTGTAATACTTAGGATTGTAATTCGTATATCAAGATAATTAATGGATTGCTGTGAAGTAAAAATTAGTTTGACCAGTGAAATCATTTAAGTAGATTGGAAGCTAACTCTAAACTCAAACATTTCTGTTAAGCAGATTTGTCAGTTTTTCTTTTTTTACCCATTCATTGAGATTAAATGAAGAAATTACTTGTAACAAAGAAAGTTGAAAAAAAAATCTAAAATTTCATAAAGTTTGAATTGTTGTACACAACTTTTTTTGATTTGGACAGGTCTAAAATAATACCGTCTGGTAAAGGTTTATTACTAGATCCTACAGCCTATTTAACCTCAGATGTACTGTCATGTCCCAGGCCAGTGGGAGGCCAGTCCAGAGCAATCGGCGGCTATCTCACGAAACAGGATACACGTATTTGGAGATTCCAATCATTAAACTCTACATTACCAAGATGATCTATTTCGTTTGAATGGGAATCAACGCCACATTAAACAATTTTCAGTCCTATTGCCCTGGCGTCTGGAGCACCTAACAATAGATTCCTGGTACATGTATATATCTCTTACCAGTACCACCATTTCATCCTTTTCTAGCCTCCACTTAGGTTTACTATTATCCATCGATTGATGAAAGACAGATGTGAGAAAGGATTAGTGCCACCATCAGGGATCAAACTCATGACACCCTATGATTGAAGATTTGGAGTCTGATGTGCTACTAACTGTGCTATGACTGCTGCTCAAGGTGTTATTCAACTTTATATATCCATATCAAACCACTGTACATTTAACCCATTCTACACGACCCAGCATTTTTACACCACTTAAGAAAAAAGTTTGTGGCAACTTCTTCAATGTTTTCTACTAAAAAAGACTTTTCAAATTTAACAAGCTAGAAATTTTCATTCTCAACATCTTTCATTTTAGACTAGTGTCAAATTTCCTGGCTTGGCTCCTATGCTGTTTTGGGGTGGCAGTGGGTAGGTATTTTTTTAATCCATTCCAACACAATTCCTCATGACGCCCCTTCAGACAAAAGCTTTTGAAAACATTGTGGATAATGAAGAAATTGATTGTCAAAAGTATTTTTTTCATTGTCCACAATGTTTTCTACCCAAAGGTAAAAAAATTATAAAATTTCATCGATTAAAATTAGCCATCTGCAACTTCCTTCAATTTTGGACTTGATTGAATTTTTGTCATTTGGGAAAGGGTCAAACTTGCACAAATTATTATTTGCATTAACACTTTGACTTTTATGTGGGCTAGCATTTTAGTGAATTTCTCCAACTTTTACATTTTGTTTTGTTAGGTCTATTGTTCATTTACACAAGGAAATCATTTTGTTCAGAATTTGAGAAAATGAAGTGAATATTTTGTCTGACAATCTATTGACTAACTTTCAGCCTTTGATATTAGTGTTTCCTCAATAAACGTAACAGCGAAATTATCTCTCCCATAAAGCTCATGGTCTGCATACAATTCAGTTAAAAGTTAATGATCTTTAGTGAGTCTTACTTTGTAAAAGTTATTTGTTAAAATAATTTTGTCAAACTATTTGTAAAGCAATAGATATTGAAAGCCAGGTGTATTCTGTCTGAACAAAAATCATGTTACCAGATCTTGCAGATAATTTTGATCTGTTTTCAGATCTAGAATAACCCTAATTTCAACCAATCCAGATAGATTATCTCATGTGTAGATCACAGTTGTATCCATTTCCACATAAAATATAACAGAGCAAATCACATTCTATTTAAATGCTTGGTCTGTCTACATGCAAATAAGCATACCCAAATAGGGAATAATGGGCATGTTTGCTGTCCAAATTTTAGATAAGAACCACATGTTTTTACAGCAGGTTTATATTTTCTTACTATTAAAAAGTCTTAAACACCCATCATGCTTACAACTGGAAAAAGTACAAATATTATCATGGACTTTTTTATTTTCAAAAATTTCTTTCTTTGCTTTCTAACTGAATTTTTTGTGAATCAACCGCTTATACAATCACATGTTTAAACGCCCCTAAAAAAAAGGTGGGGTTGGAAACCTAAATGCCCCTCAAAAAGGGGGTTTTGGAAAACATTGTTGTCAATGAAGAAATTCCTTTTCCAAGCAATTTATTTACTATCCACTTAGTTTTCTACACAAAAAGACAAAAAAAAATAAAATTTCACCAACTAACTAGAGATGCTTGAGCGCCTGATTTGCTCCTTCGGCCTCAATATACTTATCATTCCTGAGAAATTTGGTTGAAAACCAATCTGCAGTTTTCAAAAATAAGATTTTCAAAATTTCACTATATGCTATATATGTACATAAGCAGCCCCCCCCCCCATGAGCAATAATTTCCATCTGAGCCATATTTTATGAAGGAATCAGACAAAAAGTCCGTACAAAATCATTTTGTGAGATTTTGTTGAAAAATTATAATCACGTGTAATCTGAGAAGATTGTATGTTTTCTCTGTTTACCATATATGGGAATAAGCCCAATCCATGAAAACCATGTTTTCTGTCCTATCAAAATTATTTGAAGGAATCTGATAAAGGGTCATCCAAGGATCAATCCAGTGAAATTAGGTTAAAATCCATCCATTCGTTTCTTAGAAGAACATTTTCCAAGTTTTCACCATATATGGAAATTAGCCCTGCACATTAAAGCCATATTTTTCATCCATTCTTAATTCTTTGAAGGACCTGATTAAGGGTCACCCAATGAGCATTCCAGTAAAATTTGGAAGAAATCCATCAACTGATTTATTAGAAGAAGCTTTTTTAAGCTTTCACCATATATAAATAGGAAATCAGCCCCGCCCATTTAATCCATGTTTTTCATCAGATCAAAATTCTTTGAAGGAATCTGATAAAGTATCACCCAAGGATCATTCTTGTAAAATTTGGTTGAAATTAATAAATTGATTTCTTTCAAGAAGATTTTTAAAGGTTTCACCTTATATGGAATTAGCCCCACCCATTAAAGCCAAGTTTTTTTCATCCAATCAAAATTCTTTAAAGGAATCTGATAAAGGGTCACCCAAGGATCATTTCTGTGTAATTTAGTTGAATTCTGTTCAGTGCCTTCTGAGGAGAAGAATTTTAAAGTAAAAGTTTATGGACAGACACACGACAGACACAATGCCTTGACAAAAGCTTGCTGGCTTTCAGCCAGTGGAGTTAAAAATTGTTGGATACACCTTTTTTCTATTCAGACTACTCTACTATATTTTGTCAGGTAATAGGATATGATATGACCTGATTTTTTTGTAAACATACACATTTGGAACAAGACTTTCACAGAGTGGCACATATACTCTCAGACTGGCTTGTTAAAGGAATTTAATATTTTCTACTATTAAGTTTTTATGATAAAACTAACCTTGAAAACTGACCTTGACAGATAAGATTAAACTTGGTATCAACAAAATGGCAGTACCCCAAAGAATACACTTGTGACTTGTCTTACAAGAGAAAAATCTGGAAAGTGTAAAAAGTTTCAACCTAATGAGACTGCGCAAATTGTGCAGGCTGAGCAGGGTTGGAACTTTCACTTTATAAATATCTTTTGTATCCTACCTTACAATAAAACATTTTTGTAATGCTAGTAGTGGTTGACCTATGCACTATTTCAACACTAAGATTTGTCACTGTGGAACACTGTTTGTATTAACAGAACAATGGGTCACATTGCACACAAAAACATGATGATATTAAGCAAACAAAGGGGAGACAAGTCAATAATCACTGGATAGACAAAATGTTTAAGATCTCAAGCACAAGTACACATAAAGGAGAACCATTATGGTTAATTTCTGTCATTTTTAATCAACACTAAGCACAAGTTATAACCATTTGAAAAGCTGCTTACACTAGAAATAAGGCATTTTTTCAATTCAAGGGCAGATAATGGATGAAGAACAGGATTATCTTAGTTTTAATGATTAAATGCACCACTAGACACTATGCGAATTCATTATACAAATCATACAAATACAACTTCTTTTGATTGAAACTGTAAGAGGAGTTGGCAACACAAGAAATATGGGGATTTATTCTATTCAAAGGCAGACAATTCAAAAAGGGCAGGAATGATTTGAATTTCAAAGGTCTTATGCACAACTAGACATCATAGAGATACATTGTAGCAAGTTTCAATTTGTTTTCAATGATACTGTAGAAGTTGTGCATACATGAAATATAGTGTTTTTCTTTAATTCAAGGGCAAACAATTAAAGATAATTCTAGAACGATGAAGTGATTTCAATCTCAAAAGGTCTTATGACATCATAGAGATAAATTGTAGCAAGTTTCAGATTATTCCTATTGATACCGTAAGAGTTGGGCACACATAAAATATAGTGATTTTTTTTTAATTCAAGGGCAGCCAATTCAAGATAATTGTAGAACAACTAGAAAGATTTGAATTTCAAAGGTCTTATGCACAACTAGATATCATAAAGAATCAATTTAGCACATTTCAGTTCACTCCTATTGATACTGTAAGAGGAGTTGCGCACACAAAAAATTGCTAACAGACAGACAGACAGACAGAGGGTTGGACAACCAGGGCAATAGGAGTTGTCCTAACAGACAGACAGACAGAAGGTTGGACAACCAGGGCCATAACATAATACAGTCCTTCAGGTGTATACAAAAGGAAAATTGATGAAAAATTTGGTCCAAATAGAAGTCAAAGTGACTATAAATGTTATCTGCATCTTCTTCCAATTAGGACCAGCTTAGAATTGTGTAGCCTGTTAATCTAATGTATTCTAAATTTATACACAAGAACTTATCTCACCCTCCATCATCATCATCATCATCTGGCTGACTGCCCTGGTTGTGTAAAGCTCCTAATGAATGAGATTTAATTGACCCAGATGTCCCCTCTGGTACTTTAAATCTTTTCTTACTGCTTCCTCCACGGAAAAAATTCTTCATTTTTTGGAACGGCTTAAACTTTTTCTTCTTCCCATCTCCTCTATCTGTAAGCAGAAATAATTATACAAACTAATTTAAAAACAACAAGAGTCTAAAGAGGGCCTGTGTTGCTCTGCTGGCTGTAATATGTCCACCCATACAATGTAGTTCAATTTATAGTTCTTTACCCATTAAGACAAACATTTTCAAAATTTCATTAGCTTTGAATTGCCATCTGTATGATCAATCAATTTCAAAAATTTAATTATAACATTTTGGTGCCTATTGATGGGTTGAATTAGATCTCCCCCATTTCTTCTATGGTTTAAACTTCATTTATTATTTATTTATCAATATTAGTAATCAACCAACTGTGCATGTTATATTAACACTAAGTCTCATTTGAGGTATGAGGGACTTAATACATTTTTATGACAGTTTAACTGAATGGTAATTTGTCCCTTTTACCATAACCCAACAACTACATGTATATGCCATATATGAAAAATAAGCCCTGCCCATAAAAGTTCTAACTTTTCCACAATGTTTTCTACCAGGTTTTTTAAAGTTTCATCCACTTAAATAATCTTCTGCAACTTCTTTTATGATGAGATTAAAATTTGCTTAATCACAGTGGGTTAATTATTTCCACACAATCCTGTCCCCCCCCCCCCCCGAAATAAGCTTTGAATAAGATTGTTGAATATGAAAATTTTCTCATATTCCTCATTGTTGTCTACCTAAAATGACAAAGATTTATTAAAATTCCTTCAACTTAAAATTGTTGTCTGCATCTTCTTTCAATTTGGACCAGTCAAAAATTTTATTGTGTGGTAATGGGTTAAATACTTTTTTTCTTATCATCAACCAGCTGTGTAAGTCAATTTCAATGACAAGTCTCTGCTACAAAGAAGTAATTGCTCATTTGAGCTAAAAAAACCCAACCTTTTGTGCCTGGAAAAGTGATATCAAAAATTCAGAACACTATTTTCTCATATATCATAGGTTTGACAAAAATAGGCTTTTGGGGAGGGGGGAACTTGTGTGTTCCATCCACTGGACAAAGGAATGCTGTAATTTGGCCATGGAAAAAGAAATAACTAGGACAATTGTTTTCTATTCGAAACAGTTCAACAGAATGTCAAACAACTTAGGCTTATTTAACCCTTTCCAATGCAAACCACAGATTTTACGTCCCTGTGATTTTATACTTGAGAAAATATTGGGGAAAAAGAAGAAATTGCTTGTAACAAGCAATTTCGTCTTTTCCCACAATAAATTCTACCACACAGGATGGTTGAATTTCTAATTGCATCTGATTTTCATTGTAGTTTGCAACCTCTTTCAATATGGGACAGTCTAAATTTCAAAAACACAGGAAATGGTAAAGTAATCTGTTACTTGCAAATCCTTTCTTTTTAACCAGGGGTGTGGAATTCCCATGCCCGACTTGTCCGACACTGGCTTTTCTACCTGCAGGCAAGTACATTTTTCGAGGCTACTTGTCCGTGGACAAGTAAATATTAGGGCAAATCTTGGAATGGTACTAAACAGATAGAGAGATTCAGGAGCGTAATGTTTGTATCTAAGGCTAGAAAATATTGTTTTTAATGAAGAAAATGCTGAGTTCCAGCATTTTCTTCTTTAAAAATTATGTATTCTCAAATATTATCTGTTCTTCGTCTTTTCACAGGCAAGTCCATTTTGATCCTGGACAAGCAGAAAATCACATTTTACTTGTCCATGGACAAGTAGAGAAAATCCGTATTTCCATTAATCATGGGACATTTCTTCCATTATATACTCCTTTTCTCTATGAATCTCAAGCTTTCAACCTGATTTTTCTTTAGAACTCTGACATAAATTATACTTATTTGAAGTAATTTTCTAAATATATTTTGGGATATTTTGTAGGAGAAGGACTGTTATTAATTGGTTGATTTAACCCCATTTTAATGTCTATCGACGAGTGAAATATGTTCAAACCATTTCAGCAAAACAAGACAGTACCATGTTACAATCAAAATTGTTTTGGCTCTATACACTTACAGTTTTCTAGAAGAAATTATAACTGTTAACTTCTAAGGCCCCATTTCCTGTTGTTTTTTTTTTTGCAAAAGAACCGTTTTGTTTCTAAAAGGGTTCATCCTTATGACCTAAAAATCATTATGAATTTGTCTTATCAAGATTAATCCAAAAAAAATAAAATTGGAAAGAATTGCACATTTTCCGCTGTTTTCCTATATAACATTACTGTTTTCCTTAGGGATCATTCTGACCAAGTTTCATTAAGATTGAGCAAAAAATGTGATTGATTGATTGATTGAATGGGGTTTAACGCCGCTTTTAACAGTATTTCAGTCATATCGCGGCGGCTGGAGCACCTAACAATGGAATCCTGGTATTTCTCACACCAGTACTACCATTACATCCCTTCCTAGCCTCCAGCTGCTATCTCACATAGGTCTACGATTATCGACCCATTGGTGAGAGACAAATAGTCGGAAAGGATGAGTGCCGCCGTCGGGGATCAAACCCGGGACCTTTAGATTGACAGTCCGACGCGCTACCAACTGCGCTATGACGGCGGCTGCAAAAAAATGTGACCTCTGAAGTTTAAACACTTAAATTGATGCACAATGGATGATGTCCAATAGACATTCAATGGTAATAAAAGCTCACCATGAGCATGTTGCACCCAGGTCAGCTTTATAATTAGACTGTCCTTAATTGAAAGAAGTTGCAGACCTTCAGCTGTGAGTTTCAACTTTGAAATATCCAACATATGACCTTAGTACTCTTCAAAGGGAACAACTGTGCAAGTAATTTGAAATCAATCCATAAATGTAGAAGACATGCTCTGGACAAGGTCAATTTGACCTTGACCTTCAGTCATGACCTTTCCCTTCAGAATATGCAAAAGACCTTAATGCATGACACAAGTACTATTCAAAGGGAACAACTGTGCCAAATTATTTTGATATCCATCCATAAATGTAGAAGATATGCTTCAGACAAGGTAAATTTTATCACTTGACCCTCAGTTGTGACCTTGACATTGGGAGTTTCAAACAGAATTTTACAAATGACCCTAGTACTCTTAAAGGGGAACAACTTTGCCAAGCCCTTTTGAAATCAATTCATACATGTAAAAGATATGATCCAGACAAGAATTGGATGCACACTAACCACCCGCTATAACATGCACTCACACATGGACAGAAATCACCCTCTATGCCTGTCCCCATTGGATAGAAAATATGAAAAAAAATGAAGAAATTGCTTGATACAAGAAATTTCTTCATTTACCACAATATTTTCCAAAGCTGTTTTCTAGTTGGGCCTCAAAAAGTGGGATTGTGTAGGAATGAGTGAAAGATTTCCTCCCTAATCTCATTGTGAAATCCCTCACCTACAATGTAGGGCTTTGATCCATACATATTGGTTTGAAGTATTTTGGTAGTGTACCATCAGGAAATTCATATAAGTAAAAATTTGAATGTTTTTGCCTCCTACTTATTTTGAAGGAGATTTCTTCATTTATCTCTGTGTGAAATCTAGTTACCCATTGCACAGGCTATATTTTTTCCCCCAAGTTAAATGATATGAATATTTTTTATAGAGTATCAAAAGCAATACATCTTGTGAATTCAAATTCTCTTGGCCTGCTGATTTAAATGGAGAAAATTTTAAAAGATTTCTTTCTCTGATAATTCCTTTAACCCATTCCAACACGGTGGTATCATAAATATTTGACGCCCCTCAAGAAAAACAATTGGGAAAACATAGTGGAAAATGATGAAATTGCTTGTAACAAGCAATTTCTTCATTTTTCTCAATGTTTTCTACTCAGAAAGTTGAAAAATCTAAACTTTCATCAACTGTAGATTGTGGTCTGCAACTCAAGTTGGAAAAGTCTAAAATTTTGTCGAATGAGATAGGGGTTAAGAGGAAAAGATTTTTTATGGAAAGACATGAGAACAGTCTGATGGCAGAGGGCACCAGATCACAGCAGCTCACTTTTGTACTCAGGTGAGCCATATAGACTTGGTCCAGTCTACATCAATCAGGTTTTGTATTTGAAAATGGAATATAATTAGATTGGATGTAATAAACAAGAGGACCATGATGTTCCTGAACTTCTCATCTGAATATCAACCTCAAATTTTAACCTCGACCAGAATTATTGTAGAAATATCTGGGCAGGGCAATAATAGAACCTCAGCAACTTTTTAAACAACTATTTAATATTTAACAACAAAATCCTTAGCCTACAGGTTTGTCTAAAAATGATCTTTAAGATTTTTTTCTTGTTTCTTTGTAAAAAAGAAGTTGTGTCAATTTTGGGGCCTCAATGGCATTTTATTCAAAATTTTTGTAAAGGGCAACAAAGTGATGCCATATACAAAATATTAAACCTCTATGCCTTCTGGTTTGTGAAGGATTTTCAAGAATTACGACATGCAAAATATAAATCACTGTGCCACATTGTTTGTAAGGAGAAGATTTTTAAAGATAAATCCTTCTTTGTTTCTATATTAAAAAGGGTTTGCATTCAAGGAGACTAAATGGGATCACCAAAGCATCCTTTTGACAACTTTTATACAGTGATGCTACAAACTAACTATCAAACATAGTTTGTTACAAGATAGTCCTATAAGATTTCCTTCTTTGTTTCAATACAAAATGGTTTCAACTGATATGTTACCATTGTAGAGAACGTTCTTGACAGAAGTCAATTCTTTTAACAATCCTAGTCAAGCTTCATCAACAGGGTAGCTTACAGCTTATGGGCTAAGTGTTTTTAAGATTTTGAGTGGATAATGAAAGCTGAGTAATTCCAAAGCTTTGTCACATAGCTTACCTTGAGCACATTATGCTCAGGTAAGCTAAAAATTTGCCAAGGGCTTATAGTGTCAACCCTGGTCAGTTGTAAAGTTCATGCAATCTGAACAGGGTCAACAATTGACTTACATACTTTTTTTATATTGAGGGTCACATCTGCAAAAAAAACTTATTGGTTTTAACACTTGTCATGCTGAATCCTATACAGAATTGCTTTAAAATCAAAGGGCTGACAGCACTGGAAAGTCTAAATGAGGGTCAATATTTCTCTTGAAAATTGATTATCTAGGCAACTCTGGCAGAAGGGGGACAAACAGGAGGTGTAGACCAAGATTGGACTGCACTTATGCGCAGGCTGATCTTGGTCTATACCTCCTGCCAAACAGGAATGTTTAGGTTCAGCATGACAAGGGTTAAAATTTGTTTTAATTCAGGCCAAGACTAAAGGATGTGACAGAAACTTTATATATGTTTCAATTTACATGATGATGTAACCACAACAAAATTGTAAAATCTTTTCACCAATTATTTATGCCAGTGACTCATTCTTCTGTATTTTCTCCTTCATAGTAAACTCCAGATTTTGAGGGAAGTTGCAGATTTAGCTAATTTACACACACAGATACTTTTTGACACCCCTCAAGAAAATAAAAGGAAATCATTGTGAAAAACCAACAAGCAATTTCTTCATCTTCCAAAAAATTTTTTAGCTATAAAGTTGAAAAAGTCTTTCCTTTCACAAAGTTTAGATTGCCGTCTGCAACTCCTTCAAATTCGGACCAGTCTAAAAAAATTTTGTCTGGTAACTGGTTAAGTGCATTTGTACCAGCATATAGGATAGGAACAAAATTGTAAAAATCAATTTCTTCCATTTTAACCCATGTCATGCTGAATATTTATCTTCTTTTCACTGTATTTTTAAACTGTGACATAATTAGATTGATATTGAGTTCCAAGATTTTCTCAACATAACAAGAATAAGCAGGCAATATAGGCTAAGATCAGACTAGATGTGCAGGCTGGTCTACGTTTATACACTGGCTAAAGCCATTGTCAAAGTAGGAATATTCCGGGATCAGCATGACAAGGGTTAAGAGCTTTGAGCAACACTGTTATATAAAGGCATCAATTTACATTTTTTTTAAACCATTTGGAATTTCAGATAAGTTTAATGGTGCACAAAATGTTAAACTACCCGGTATCAGTTTGTTTAGTCTTAAAGAATGCTGGCCAAGCAAGAATTTGAACTTACAATGATAGAAAAAAGAGCAGACTGTGTTATTCGACAGAGCAAACTGGGATTGGATCACTTAGTTTGCAGTCAAAAGTTCAGTGTCTGTTAATTTAGAAATATATGTACTTAAACATTGTGAGAAAAGAAAAATTGATTGTAACAGGTGATTTCTCCCTTCTCCACAATACATTTCCAAAGCCAAACTTCTGTAGCTTGTAAAAAGGTAAGGAGAGACTTGTAATGGGTTATTTTGATGGGTTATTTTGATCAAAGTCTTTTCAAATACTTAAATTTTTGAGGATTCCCAGATGAATCCTTTCAACCCATTCCAACACAGCAAAATTTTAGACTGGTCCGAATTGAGAAAAGCTGCAGACGACAACATCAGGTTGATGGAATTTTGAATTTTTTCGTCTTTTTGGATAGAAAACATTGTGGATAATGAAGAAATTGCTTGATACAAGCAATTTCTTCATTTTCCACAATGTTTTCCAAAGTTTTTTTCTTGAGGGGCGTAAAAAGGAGGGATTGAGTTGGAATGGGTTAAAACTAATTCCCACACAATGTTACTTTTCTACGCCCACTAAAGAAAAGGTATTAGGAAAACAATTTCTTCATTTTCCACAATTTCTACCAAGAAATTTGAAAAAAATCTACAATTCCATGAACTATAAATTGTTGTGTGCAACTCCTTTTACATTTTGACTAGGCTAAAATTTTTCAAATTGATTTTGTAACAAATTACAAAAATTGACATGAAGAAAGTTTTCAATAGCTGTATGTCTGTGGGAAAATTTTCAAGCTCTAATGATTTCATGAAAATCTATTCAAAGCACATCAACCACACCAAGATATCTGCATATTAATGATAAATGATATATGCCTGCAGATATTTAAAGTACATAGCTTTGTTAGAAAGCCTAAATATAAGATACACTGACCCATGACTAAACGGCAAGATTTTAGACTGGTCCTGAAATTCAAAACAGTTGCAGATAACAGTTTCAGATTGAGAGAATACTTTATTTGGAACATTACCACACAACCCTACTTTTTGACACCCCAAAAAGAGGCTTTGGTAAACATTGTGGACAATGAAGAAATTGCTTTTTATAAGCAATTTATTCAATATCCACTATGTTTTCTGCCCTAAAAGGCTATGATTTTTTAAATACACCCACTTGAAATTGGTATATGCATCTTCTTCAATTTTGACCAGTCTAAAATTTGTCATGTTGTAATGGATTAGAACATTCACAAGTCATTTAACCCATTTCTAGACGACAAACTTCTAGAATAGTCCAAACTGAAAGAAGCTACAGATGACAACTTTCCGTTTATGAAATTTGAAAAAAAAAAAACTTTGTCCTTTTAGGTAGAGACATTGTGCATACTGAAGAAATTTCTCCCATTTCCACAATACTTTTCAAAGCATTTTTTCTTAAGAGGCGTCAAAAAGCAATAGTGGGAATGGGCTAAAAAAAACTTTGATTCAGTAGCATAGTGAAGATTCTAATCAGCTGATCAGAGCCTTAACTTGATTGAAATGACATATGCAAGCTGAATGGTATTGTCTGCAAATTCCTACATTTTGAAAGAAAATAAAAGTGTTTTCAAACAAGATAGGTCATCTGAAAACAAGTCAAAAACATAATCATTACCATCACCAAATGTGTCATCTCCTTCCATAAGAGCAACTTGTGTGGCCAACACTTCACCTGACCCTGCCATACTGTAAGTTCAAGGTCACTCGATAAGGTCAACTGTTTGTAGTCTTCACCTCATCTTAGTTGTGGGAATCACTTTGAATGCTTGTAATCTGCAATAGAAATATACTTGTATTAACCCATTCCAACACAGTAACTCTTTTGGACGCCCCTCAAGGAAAACAATTGGGAAAATTTTGTGTAAAATGCTTGTAATATACAATATTTTCTATACAGAAATTTGAAAAAAATGTAAAATTTCATAAACTTTAAATTGTCGTCTGCAAATCCTTTGAATTTGGACCAGTCTAAAATTTTGCTGTCTGGTAATGAATTAACTAACAAATTTTCTTTGCCTTTTAACCAATTCTAACATAATTCCACTTTTTGATGCCCTTCAAGAAAAAAAAAGTGAAAGCTGAAGAGCATTTCTTCATCATCCTGAATGTTTTTGTACCACAAAAATGGAAGAGTTTCAAAATGTCATCAACTATAAATTGTCATCAGTTCTGCAACTTGAACCAGTCTAAACCTTTGTTAGATGGATTAAATCTGTACTATTACCTTAAATGTTTAAGGATAGAAGCAAACATGGATTTCTCTTTCAATTTCATTACATAAGAATTGAAATCAAATGACAACAAGCAGTTTTTCACAGGCTGAGATCAGCCTAAATAAATGTCAAAACTGATATAAAACTTCTTTATTTTATTGACTTTATTAGGACTTTTTTTGGTGGATTTCGAGATATATCGATGGATAATCACTTGATAATTTCACCTAAAAACAGTATAATTATCAAAATGATACCTCACTGTGTTGGTAGATATAGCCTGTTATTCTCCATTTAACCCATTCAAACACAGCCAAATTTTAGACTGATCCAAATTGAAAGAAGCTGCAGACGACAATTTCATGTTGATGGAATTTTGAATTTTTTCGTCTTTTTAGATAGAAAACATTGTGAATAATGAAGAAATTGCTTGATACAAGCAATTTCTTCATTTTCCACAATGTTTTCCAATGTTTTTTTCTAGAGGAGCGTAAAAAGGAAGGATTAAGTTAGAATGGGTTAACCGATTCCCACGCAATAAGACCCCAAGAAAAACAATTGGGAAAACATTGTGTAAAATGAAGAAATAGCTTGCGATAAGCAAAATTCTTCATTTTACACAATATTTTCTATCCAGAAAGTTGAAAAGTTTAAATTTCATAACTTTCAATGTCGTCTGCAACTCAATTCAATTTGGATAAGTCTAAAATTTTATTGTACCTCATCTCACAGATACTGATGACCTCATCAGGTTGTTATGTAATTCACAGCTTCCGTAGATTTTGTCAAAAAAAACCCAAACAATATTTGTCTATTTTTGTATTAACTCATTCCAACTCAATGACGCTTTTAGACACCCCCTAGACTAAAGCTTTGGAAAACATGTTTCTACCCGAAAGGTTAAAATATCAGAAATTTCACAAACTTTATATTGTTGTCGGCAAGTCCCTTCAACTTGGACTGGTCAAACTTTTGCCGTTTGGTAATGGGTTAAGAAAACAGAATAATCATTTGCTTTTCGAGTAAAATTGATATGACTTTCACTTTGTGAAAAACAAAAGTATTATTTTGACTCGTGGCGGAGCAACCCGTGGATATATAGCATTTGTTTCATTGAATGATAAATTGATCTTACACTCAAACAGACAATTATCCCCAATACAGTCTGACGCCAGCAAAATTACTATGCACACAGAATAAATAAGCAATTATTCAGGGATGTAGGATTCCTATGGTTGGCCGACATGGGCTTTTCTACTTGTGGGTAGGTACATTTTTGAAGGCACTCGTCTGGGAATAAGTAAATACCAAATCTTGGAATGGTACAAAATACATCTCAAAGATAAATCATTATATATTGAAGGATAGAAAATATTGTGATTAATGAAGACAATGTTTTCTTCTTTGCTTTACAGACAAGTTCATTTCAATTCTGGACCAGTAGAAAATCATGTCTTACTTATCCGGTTACAAGTGGAGAAAATCACTAAATTATCAACTGAAATAATTGTAACAGCTATGAAAGTGTTACAGGAAAGACAATACACAAACAAACCAGATTCAAATTGCCTAGAGACAAATGTATCTATTGTATTAAACTTGATATTAAATGTCAGGCTAGCCTTTGATATTATTAGCTCAGGTAACATATCAAAGAATCAAACAATTTAACATATGTAACTTTAATCTTACCCTTTTATTACACAAACTTTAATAAATTCTAAAACCAAAATTCATGTACCGGGAGTAGAAATAAGCTTGGTTATATTTACCTGCTAGAAGTTAAACACAACAAGTAATGAGCGGTTTGAATATTCAAAACCGGTCTTTCAAATTGATCAACCAGAAACAAATTTTCATGAATTTCTGCACATTTCCAAGCATGCTCATTAACTTGAAGTGACAAGAGGACCATGATGGTCCTAAATTGCTCACCTGAGGCATCTCCAAATAACAGTCCTTTTTGTATAAAAAAGGCACGGTGTGAGCAAAATAAATAAAGCAAATATAAAATTTTGGGTATAGTACAAAACTATTGAGTAATGCTATCCAATAAATATGAATAACTTTGGCTTTATAGTTTAATCAAATACCAAACTATCCCACATTTTGATGCCCTCAAAGAAAATAGGTTAAAAAATACATTGTGAGAACTTACTAGTTCCAAGCAATTTCTCCATTTCTCACAATTTTTTCTACCCTAAAATTCCTTGTATTTAGATTTCAATCTAACTTTAATTACAGTCTCCAACTTCTTTTTATGTGGACCAGTGCTAAGAGGAGAAGAGGAAGATATTTGAATATGCTCTTATTGAGTGTTTTTCATAACTTTGGATGCCTTGTGAAGGCAAAGGATATAGATAGATAACAATAATACTATGCTATGTGCTCACAATAATACTATGCTATGTGCTCTTAGTGACAGTTTTTCCCTTGGGAAAGAGCCCTTTTTTTTATGCTATGTTTTTGATATAAAATACTCTAGTTCCTATATTTAAGAAAAAGAATTCTTTCAAATTAAGTGATTTACACAATTGGACCCCAGGAGCAGAGATTTTTTTTATCCTAAGGGCATATTTTCCTGTAACATAGTGCAAAATTATGTATTAATGCTACATACCAAATATAAATGTCCTTCACCTTATACTTAAGAAGGAGAAGTCTTTTGAAGTTGCTCTAATTGGGTGTTTTCCAAAATTTTGAACCTCTAAGGAAGGGGCCATGTTTTATAGCAGAGCTATGACTTTAGCTAACGTGGTAGAGAACCATCTTGTTAAGCTATATACTAAACATAAATGCCTTAGACTTCTTAGATTGAGAGGAGAAGACTGTTGAGCATGGTCTTATTGAGCATTTTTACAAACTTGGTGAGCTAAAAATCCACATAATTGCCTCTTCTTGTTTCATCGCTGATGAAGAAAACAACTTACTTGCTGAATGCCCACAGCCTCCTTTTAGAACTTCAACTTCGGCTTAATATATTTGTGATGAATTGTCAAATAAATTGTATGAATGAGAAAAATACTCATTTGCATTTCTAAGGAAGAATCTAGGTCAGTGGTCAGTTAAGCGAATACTATAGGGATGAGTGTATTTTTCACTGCGTTTATTGGAGTATAAAGTGCAATTGCCTTAGCACATGGCAAATAACGCCCGTAGGGCGTTATGTTTAAGCCATGTGCTAAGGCAATTGCACTTTATACTCCAATAAACGCAGTGAAAAATACACTCGGCCCATATAATTGCAATACGTCTATTTTCAAATCCGAAACGAATAGAGAGATGAAAATAAAAACAAATAAACGAACTGTGGGCGGAGTTACTTTTCTTTGACAGGCGTATGGATACATTGACACAGTTTATCGCTCGAATCGTTGTAACGGCGGACATTTTATTTCGTCGCTTGGGTTTTTTGAAATGGAAATTCGAACATTCGTTGGATTTATTTGGAATTATTATGAGGAAATACTAACTTTAAACTCTGTAAATTATGATATCTGGATCGATAACAGTTAGAATTATGAATACATGCTTTGTAATAGACAAGAAATATAAACCTACCACATGGACACGATGCATGCTGATGTGGCGAAGCCGATTCGACATCTCGGATTTACGGCTAATAAATGTGAGTTTTTCGAAATCTTCATGTTTAAAACGAACATTATAATTGTTATAAGGACACTATTTATTTATCTATTTATTGAAAATCCATGGAAGTATAAAGGAATTCGAGGAAATCGAAATTCAAAAGGTGATGACTATAAATAGTAACAAAACAAGTTTGGTATTTCTTGGAAGTGAATTCCCAATATCGGAAATCCCTGACCTTGTTTGTTTCTATTTTTGTCGAAAATAGTTCTGCCTTTTATCGAGGTATAAAGTGCAATTGATTTGATCACGTGAAACGATTTGGGCCAATGAAAATACTCTATTTTGAAGTATTGCAATTATATATTATTGTCTGCTAGTTTTGACCTGACAGAGCTCATCAAGTTTACTCCCCATTTACACAGTATTGGTTACAGCCCTATTACATTCACGATTCACGCAGGTAATTATTTAAGAAACACTGTTTTACCTCTCGAATACTAACTTTATTCCAGCTATATTTGATCTTTGTCTTTAAAAAGAGCATATAATACTACATGTTGAATGATAATGATATGCTCAAAGCAAAAGGTATCAAAAGTTAGTGTCAATTTTCTTTAATTATATCATTTAACCCAGTACCACACAACCACAAATTTTCATGCACTGATGAAATAACCTTAAAGAAAACAAGGTTACTGATAAGCCAGCAAAACTACTCTCAGGACTGTCAGTGTTTTGATTTTTACACTATGGTAATGAAAATTTTATCTCATAACAAAACTATGCAATTATTTAACCCCTGTCTACAAATTTAAATTACTGGAGGTAATCAGCCTTGTGAAAATACATTCTAAATACAGTCTATCCTATCAATCTGATCAATTTCATCAGGGTTCAACTGTCTGACTCGCAAACCAGGGTTTTGACCCTCAAAAATCTGAAATAGCAACTATGTATTTTATAATCTATTGAAAATTTTACAAATTAATTGCTTACATCATATCTATACAGGGAAACATCACTTGGCACTTAAACTTTGAAATTTCAACTCATGATTGTTTTGTCCACTTTCAAAATCAGTTTTGACCCCTTTCAAAATCAGTTTTGACCCCCTTCAAAAGACTACTCAATTTCAAACCCTAGAACAAGCCCTGTTCATCATCATGGCCACAGTTACATATCTACATTTCAATACAAGTCTGATCATTCACACACCCTCCCTAAACGACAACCCGTTCATAATCTAAGCTCTGATGACAATCCTAATTCTGTCTGATCTGACCCACACCAAATCATAAGACCATCTACCTATGACAAACTGGAACTCTTTTTTACCCATTGCCAGATAACAATTTCAAGACTGGACCAAATTCAAAGGGTGCAGACAACAATTCAAAAGTTATGAAATTTTAGATAGGGTAGAAAACATTGTGGAAAAATGAAGAGATTTCTTGTCACAAGGAATTTCTTCATTTTAAACATTATTTTTCCAATTGTTTCTCTTGAGTTGCGTCAAAAATAGTCAGACGACAATTTTCAGTTTAGAAATTTTTCTTTTTTCTGTCTTTGGAAAACATCATAGAAAATGAAGAAATTGCTTGCAATAAGCAATCCAAAGGCAGACTTAAGTCCCATTCTTTAATTAACCCATCACCCAATGACAAAAGTTAAGACTGGTCCAAATTGAAAGAGGCTGCAGAGGATATTTAATAGTGCAGAAAAAATACAATTATGAGTATAAATTAATGTAGAAAAACATTGCAAAAAAAGGAGAAATTGCTTGTTACAAGCAATTTCTCCTTTTCCTACAAAGTTTTCTATAAATGTTTCTTCAGGAAATTGCAAAGCAGCATTGTGTGGTAATGGGTCAATTGATCAAGTTAATATAATTGAACATGAGAACTCACCTAATGCTGTTCTTCTGATGATTATATTTTATTCAAGTAAATGTATCAATGTGATATATTATCCCTTGTTGATACAAGAATAGTATACATTTGGAAATCATCAATTATACAACACAATAACAGATTTTGCAGTTATGGCTTTGCCTTTTCTGTTGTGACATGCAAGATAAAAATCAGTGGAAAGAATTTAATCTGAAGTGAAAATAAAAACATGACCTCAATTTTAACAGTCTATTATAACACAAAGCTCACGTCTGCTATTCAATTTAATCCAATTAAAGAATGTGTCAACTATGTTTGAAACTAACCAGTTCTGAAACTTGGTAAACTTAACTTGTACTTACAGTCAGAACCATCACAAATGAATCTATTGTATATAGTCTTATTAATCCATTACCAGAAGGTAATTTTTTTTACACTAGTCATGATTGAAGGTGTTGTAGATGACAATTTAAAGTTTAAGAAATTTTACATTTCTTCAAACTTCTGGTCAGAAAACATTTTTTCTAAATGAAGAAATTGCTTGTTACAAGCAATTTCTTGATTTCACACAATGTTTTCCCAAATTATTTTTTCCAGATGCGTCTTAAAAGCGCCTTTGAGTGGGAATGTATGGTTAACAACTCTTTCATCAGTATTTTAGTTATGTAGCTTAAACTGGTTTACCTTACTATGATTTCCTGTCACCATTACAACCATAACACAAATTTCAAGCCACCAGCTGGTCACTAATGCACACAACACTGTAGGCCTACAGGAGGAGATCTTAGAAGTTTTTTTTAAAAGAAAGCTTTTGTTTCTATGTGGAAGTCAGAGTTTTTCAAAACAAACTTCAATTGCTTCAGCTATTTTAAAAGAGGATCACTTAAGGAACATTCCTGTCAAATGAGGTTGAAATTGGCCAATCAGTTTGGGAAAATATTATGTAAAGAAATTGTTGACAGACCACTCAGTGATTATTTTATACAGTAACTTTGTGCTCAGGTGAGCCAAAGAAATTGTTGTTTCTCTTTTCTTTTCAAATAACATTCCCTAGCAGTTGTCATCTACAACTCTTATCCATACAAATTCAATTGAGTTTCATTGTTTAATCATTTGTTGACAGATTTATGGCCCAATTGCTGGCCACACCAACTGTTCTTAGACAAGACTTTTGAATAAGACAATAAATATGTTATTTTTGCAAAATTTATTGTCACTAACATGTAACAAAGAGCAAAATGGTTGGTTGCTGACCTAAACATCACAACTTAATCCTTAATGAGCCATAGTTACAATGCTTATGTCACCAAACCAACAAAAATCCTGAACTGAAATGATGCAGAATGTCGATGTTTAAAGTTCACTTGTGGCTAAAGCTATGATCTAACTTGTCAATCTTTTTTTTTTGTAACAGCCACAATCCTTCAACTGAAGTGAAAATCAGATGATTGGTCTGGGATAAGTCCTTTGAAATATTATTGTCTGGACAAGTCAGTTTATTATTGTCTGGACAAGTCAGTTTATTTGGAGTTATATCAATCAGAGAAAATATATCAAGCTGTTGCCATAAAAATTATATCGAGTAGGAAATTGACAATTATTCAGCAGTTTTCTTCAAAGATCTTATCATCTCAGGTCCTTGACCCTTTTTGTATTTTATTTCAATGGTAATAGTCTGTTACAACTATATTACGTCTAGAGTCAACAGTTACGCTTTTGTTTGTGAGAGACTTTAAGCCGAGTCATCTGCAGATCTGTTCTTTTCTAGACTAAATGAGACAGTTATACAGGGGCCTACCGATTATTCAATAACCAGATTACAGATAAGTAGAAACAAGTTGCAGACACCATTGGAAAATAATGACTGAATAAGTAAAAAAAAAAAACTTTTACCCATTCCCCACATTTTTTTGTGTACATTTTTTACAGCGATTTCAAAAGGCATAATTGAGTCGATATTGGTTAAAAACCATAAAAAAAACCCATAAAAAATTAGATAAGTCTTTTGGAAACATTCAGTTATCCACTAAGAATTTTTTTTTAGTTTTCACTTTTTCAGGCACTTAATAAATCCATTATGCATATATTTCTTTAAACTTTTTTAAAAATATTAATTCACTTTTCATAAAATTTAATTCAATTCAATGCTATTCAGACGAGATTAGACATTCAGTTCACTGTTGTTAAGCTGGGTAAAATAAATAGTGGTATTTTTTCCATATGGTAATGGGTTAAGAATTAGGAATCCCTTATTTAAACATTGACTGATTTTTACACTGGTCATGTTTAGTTATTTATGTTTAAATGTATAAGTTAAGGTGAGTGATCGAAAGTAAATTTTGTCTATACACTGCAGGTATAGACAAAATTGACCTTTGATCACTCAAAAAACCTTGTACATCCATATAAAGAAGTTACAGAATGATCTTAAGCAAAGAAAGTATTTGACAGCTATGACCATCTGGTTCTCAACTTCAGAAAAGAATTGAAGACTGAAAAGAATGTTTCTTGTTTATATAATAATTTCCTTTTCATTCATCTTTAAGTTAATGTGTAGCCTCTAGACATGTTAGAAGTTGAATAATGGTCACCTCTATAAACAAGAGCTGTAAGAGGACAGCAATGCTCAACTGTTCTGAGTGCTAGATAGTAACAGCAATTCAATGTCGACATGTAAGTTGTAATAGACATAAAAAATCTTTCAATTAAAATTTCAAGTCAAATAAGAATTTTTCAAGTCTGAAAAGGGTTAAAACTCCACTATAATAAATGTAATTGTGATGGATCTTAGCATACAAGATGATATGATGGTCACAGAAGCATTTGTAAAGTTTCAAAGCAATGTCATTTGTAGATAGAGAGTTGTAGTTAGAGAGATAAAGATATTTGACGGTTGCACATAAGGTTTAAGCAAGAAGTCTGAAAAAGTGACAATTCCACTAAAATAAATGTCAGAGTAATGAAACTGTATCTAGAGGCTGGTATAAAGTCATAGAAACATTTGCAAAGTTTCAAAGCAATAGCATTGGTAGAAAAAGAGTTATAAAAGATATATATGTATGACAGTTGGACGCAAGGTTTATCCAAGAATTTTCAAGTCCAAAAAGGGTAAAAATTCCACTAAAATGAATGTCAGAGCAATGAATCTATATCTAGAGGCTGATATGATTATCACAAAAAACATGTGCAAAGTCTCAAAGCAATAGCATTAGTAGAAAGAGAGTTATATAAGATACATGACAGTTGCACACAAGGTTTAACCCAATCCGACATGACAAAATTACAGACCAGTCCGAATTCAATGAAATTACAGACAACAATTTTCAGTTAATGAAAATTAAGAAATCTTAGTATTTTTGGTCAGAAAACATTGTGGATAATAAAGAAATTTCTTGTTACAAGCAATTTCTTCATTATCCACAATGTTTTCCAAGGAATATATTGTGGGGCGTTTAAAAGCATTATTGTGTGGGAATGGGTTAAGCAAGAATTTCTAAGTCAGAAAAGAGTTAAAACTCCACTATAATGCATGTAATTATAATGTTTCAAAGCAATAGCATTAGTAGAAAGAGAGTTATTAAAGACATAATGGTAGTTGCAGGTAAGGTTAAACCCAAAATTTTTAAGTCCAAAAAGGTTAAAATTCCACTAAAATGAATGTCAAGAGTAATGAATCTGTGTCTAGAGGCTGATATTATTGCCATAAAAACATGTGTAATGTTTCAAAGCAATAGCAGTTGAAGAAACTGAGATATGACACATGCATGTAAGGTTTAACCAAACCATTATGCCAAAGCTGACACCATAGCCGACACACGGGTTACCGGAATAGCCACCTATTCTTCGAATAGAAGAGCTAAAAAGTTTCTGATTTTCAGTGAAAGTTTATACTTGTAATCTTAGGACTTTCCTGGTTGGAATAGATTGAGGCTACAGCTAAATTTAAACAGACATTAATTAAGACAGAAAGGCTTGAACTTAGGACAGGAAGATCAACCTCTTACCTGAAACCCTTGAAAATAATGCCAGCTAGGTGCAAAAGTATGAGTACCTAAGGTCCTGATTATGTTCATGTAAAACAACAGAGATTGTCCTTATGGGTATTTTATTCATACAATACCTGAATTACTATGGTCAAAGCCTGATTGTTTAAGTGTAATGATAAGTAGGTTACAGGCCATATTAACCCTTTCCCGTTCAAATATGGGATGTAAGATTTTACGTTCCTGTGATTTTATGGGTAGAAAAGAATATGAAATGAACAAGTCTGCCGGGCGTAAAAACGTCGGTTTGTATAGAAATGGGTTAAAAAGCAATCAGTGAACAGGAATGCTTGATTATTCTCAGTGCTTCACAGTAAAATCAATTATAATACGAACATTCTAAGGGCAAAATTCATATAAATTAATGTCACTGTAATGAGTATTTGCCCAGAGAATCAACTTATGACTCCTGAAGTATGTGCACAGTTTCAAACTATTTTCTTGTGCAGTAAAAGAGACATTACAACTACGAAGGAAAATTGTAACCGGAAATTTTAAGTTAAAAAAGGTCATAATTTCACAAAAAAGTATTATTAGATAAGGATACCATTGCCTAAAAAGTTGAAAAAAGCTCTAAATGTATACATGAGCAAATTTAATTCAAATGACTGGGTGATTTTGAACAGACTAACTCAATGAAATTTTTATCAAATATTCAAATGGTCAAACTATTATGAATATCAGAGTAAAGACAGTTTGTCTAGAGTAGTTAACCAATCAGAGAGTTTAACCAATTACCACAAGCTAGCTATTTCTCCTTTTGTCAAAATGTTTTCAAGTCTATGTAATACTTACTTTTTCTGGAATACATTTAAATTAAAGGGCTGAATGGCCCTGATTGTAAATACATCTTTTATAACTTACTCTTGATTAACCCATTCCCAAACAGCAAAATTTTAGACTGGTCCAAATTGAAAGAAGCTGCAGACGACAATTTCAAGTTGATATAATTGTAAACTTTTTTGTCATTTTTGGGTAGAAAACATTGTGGACACTGAAGAAATTGCTTGATACAAGCAATTTCTTCATTTTCCACAATGTTTTCATAACCTTTTTTTTGGGGCGTAAAATGGAGGGGTTGAGTTGTAATGGGTTAAAATGTCAAACAGGTGATCTTGAATTAATCAGAAATATTCCAGGATCAGCATGACAATTAAGGATTTCAAGCAATCTGAATTGTCATTTGCAACCTCTTTTAATCTGATCCAGTCTTAATTCTTTCCTGTTTAGTAAAATTTTAGACTTGTCCAAATTCAAAGATTTTGCAGATGACAAATTAAAGTCTACTGGTATTTTAATTGAAAAGTAATCAATCACTAGGGGGAAAAAGATGAAATTTCCTGTGACAAGCAATTTCTTCTTTTACCACAATGTTTTCTTAATTCTAATATAAAAACTCAGGGACGTAAAACTAGGGTTTCAATAGGAAAGGGTTAAATTTTGTTGTCTAATGGTTAAGATTCTACACACATTATGTACCGGTAGTTGCAGTAGTGATGCTGATGGCCGTTAGCTCTCGAGAACTGCCCTTTTTCATCTTAGAACAGCAACAAGCTCATTTCCATGAATACAGAAAAGTGCTTTGAGAAGAAATTGATAAATCATTTTCAACAAATTCTCCATCTTTAGAGATGCAATATATTCTATAATGAATTCTTTAACCAATATAGTTGTTAGAAATTTCTTCCAATGAATTACCAGCAGTTTAATATTTCAATCATTGTAAATTTACTTACTCTGTAACCTACCATGTTTAGTCTGATAAGAGCCAGTAGTTTAACCCTCAAACTTGGTTTGGCTCAAGTGCCTGTGTTACTCAACAAATCAATATTTTAATTTAAATGATGTTTAATTGGACTGTTTTGAGACTGTCATTCACTCTGGCATCTCATAACTGATAAGGATTAATTCACCTTAGCATGATAATCCTCTTTTCCACAAAACCTTTTTCATGTCTATACATCAGATATGTAGACTAACTCATTGCCTGATAACAAAATTTTAACCTGGCTAAAATTCATTTCAAACTGCATTTAAATTAACCTTTGCCATACTGACCTCAGAATGTTCCTGTTTAGGCAGGAGGCATAGACAAAGATCAGACTGCACATATGTGCAATCTGATCTCAGTCTACACCACCTGCTCAGTGCTCCAGCTAGGCCCTTCCATAAGGGGGCCCCACCCTACCCTCAAAGTGCAGCGCCCTGTCCTTTTTTCAATCGCCCTGCCCAAATAATAGACCCTAAACTCTACAAATACTCTTGAAATAAGCGACTACCCTTTAAATGTTGCATTAATTCAAATTATAGCTTACTTTTGACGTAATTACTGAAACATAAATTCAATATACACATTACAACCTGTATAGTAGAGGGCGCGGCTTATATCAGCATGGAGCATGTCAACTAATCACAAAGCATGATTCGTTAGTGTGGGACCAGTTTCTGATAATCCTTACATGGCGATTAGCACATGCCCGTAAATCAATTTGACAGATGTAAACAAACACCAATTAACTATTGAATGCTTGCGTATTGCTGTAAGCAAGTTAGCGTGGACAATGATCGATTTTGACACCCTCCATTGAGAAATTTTGGATTTATAGAAGGTCTCGAAACAATATAGTGTTGGTCCTTCCACCACGATTTATTCTTCCCCTGCTGTATCTTCAGAAATTGGGTCAATTCAGGACCCATAGATTCTTCTTTTTACAATTGTTTGAAAAATTAGTATTGAAAATACTTGCACGAAAAGTAACAGATACATTGATTATTAAAGTCGAACCTCTTTGTTGGTTTATGTCTCATCTTTAAACAGTACATGAGAAGTGGAAACATTACGAGGCAAGTTTTTATATCACAGTTTGTCATTCTTTAAAGTATTACCCCTGTAATACAAATTCCAGTCAGATGTTTTATTGAAAGAAATCACTTGTTCGTTTTATTTCCACAAGCAAACATGTACATTTCTTAGCATTTAGATATTCATAATCCTTATAAGAGAGCATACACTACGTAATTGGCAATGCTAGCAAGAGGAAACTGAGTTACTGATTTCTTCGCGTAGGTTTCTGTCTTAATAATAACAATAATAATTAAAATTTATTTATAACAGAAAACAAGGTGGCAAATTGTCACAAAATACGCCCGTAACACTACTGGTTTTTGACTGGGGAAGGGGATTAAAATCTAAGTCTAATTTCAAGAAAGAGTAACAATTCACAATGATAACTTATGGTTCTGGTGTTTTTCTTGTTATCATGAGGTTTTGAAAACCATAGGCTGTCACACCATGAGAAATTTAAAACAAAATCAAATGTGAAAAACAACAAAGAGGAAAAATTCAAAAAGTATGCCAGGTAGAGTTATGGTTCTTGAGACCTGCACTTCCACTTGGTGATATCTACCCACTCATGAAGTTTCATGATCATAGCTATTACACTTTCAGATATATAATCCAGACAAAATCCAAGTCTGAAAAACAACAAAGGGCAATAAATCTCAAAATATGCTAGGAAAAGTTAAAGTTCTTGTACACAGCACTTCTCCTTTATGAGACCTATCTACCCATGAAGATTAAAGATCATAGCTAATATACTTTCTGAAATATGCTCTGAACAAGTTCCAAGTATGAAAAACAACAAAGGGAAATAACTGAAAAAATAAGCTAGGTAGAGTTATAGTTTTAATGAGCTGCACTTCCCCTTGATGAAATCTATCTAACCATGAAGTTTCATGATCATAGCTTGAATACTTTTAGAGATCTGCTCCGGACAAGATAAAAGTATGAAAAAACAACAAAGGGCAATAACTCAACAAATAAGCCAAAGGTAGAGTTATGGTTCTTGAGCACTGCACTAATCCTTGATGAGATCTATCTACCCCTGCAGTTTCATTATCATAACTTATATACTTTAAGAGATATGCTCTGAACAAGATCCAAGTATAAAAAACAACAAAGGGCAATAACTCAAAAAATTAGCAAAAGGTAGAGTTATGGTTCTTGTGCACTGCACTTCCCCTTGATGAGATCTATCTACACATGAATTTTCATGATCATAGCTTGAATACTTTTAGAGATATGCTCCGGACAAGATCTAAGTATGAAAAACAACAAAGGGAAATAACTAAAAAAATAAGCCAGGTAGAGTTATGGTTCTTGTGCACTTGTTTCCCTTGATGAGATCGATCTACCCATGAAGTTTCATTATCATAGCTTATATACTTTTAGAGATATGCATTGAACAAGATCCAAGTATGAACAAAGTATGAAAAACAACAAAGGGCAATAACTCAAAAAATAGGCCAGGTAGAGTTATGCTTCTTGTGCACTGCACTCCCCCTTGGTGAGATCTTTACACCCATGAAGTTTCATGATCCTAGCTATAATACTTTTAGAGATATACTATGGACAAGATTCAAGTATGAAAAACAACAAAGGGCAATAACTCAAAAAATAGGTCAGGTAGAGTTATGGTTATTGAGCACTGCACTCCCTATTGATGATAGGAATATAACTGCCAAGTTTAAAGTCAATTGGACTTACTGTGACAGAGTTATGCTCCGGACAAAGAAGTAGACACCACCCGGACAACCGGACGCCCGGACGCCACGGGTGATCCCATAATACGTACCGTCTTCAACAGGCGTATAAGAATGTGTTTATAATGAAAATGGTAAAGAATAAAGTAAAAAGATAATAATTTGTGAGTGTCAAATGTTCAAACAGTCGTTGGCCTAACAAAATATTGTAATTACCATGAGCTAATTTCTAGTTTTAGTTACAGTATTTGTTTGTACAGCAACAATATCATGAATATTTTTATATTAAAAAAAAATCCACCAGAGCCCTTCTTTAAGCTCTCTAAATTTAAAATATTCTTTGGGGAGGCCCCAAAACCCCCAGAGAGGGAGGGAGACATCCCCTCCCACCCCTCCCCCATCTCATTGCTTCGCAACTCAAAGTGCCCTTTCAGGACACTAGCACCCTGCCCCTTTTCAATCCTGGCTGGAGCACTGCTGCTTGTCCCTATTGAGCAAGACTTGTTCTTAAAAATAATTAGCCAAAGAAATATAAGTTCTCTGTTAGAGCTTCCAGTACTTTGAGTCCTTTGATTTAAATGTATCTGTTTAAAACATATTTTATTCAGCATGGCAAGGGTTAAAAATATCAAAATACTGGTTTCATATATGGTGTAAACATAATTAATAAATGCTTTAAGAAAAAGTGTTTTCCTCAATATATTATAAAGCTATTCTTCATATATATAAATACAAGATTGTAAGGTAATGAGTTAATCCATTAATTATCAATAATTCAAACCAATTTAAGACTGGTACCCCATTCTGAAAAAAGGTATATGACATTACAACTGATAGCAATTCAAATCAAGTTTGTTCCTCAAATAGAGGGCAAAGCTACAGGGAAATGGAGAAACTGCTATTAACAAGCATTTCTTTGTTTTTTTCAAAATGTGTCCATATCATAACTAAATACTTTATAACAAGGCTTCCGATGCAAAATCTGACACAAGATAACAAGGTTTCTAAAGTATAATTAAACACGAAATATTAAGGTAACCATTACTAATGGGCTAATCCATTGACCTTCTATCCTAAAATATTACCCAGTTTAGAAATGCAGTGGTATCCTGTTAATAGCATCACAAATTTGTTCTTTTGTTTAAATTTACCAGAAATCCCTATTAAAAGGAACTATTTGTTCTTCAACCCATTCCCACTCAGTGACGATTTAAGACGCCCCCAGGCTTTGGTAAAAAATGTTGAAAATGAAGAAATTGCTTGTTTTAGCAATTCCTTAATTATTCACGTTTTCTACTCGATGGGAAAAAAAATCTGAAACACCATAAACTTTAAATTTTCATCTGCAACTTCTTTGAATTTGGACCAGCCTATAATTTTGTCATTATGGCTTGGGTTAAACCTAATGCTTGGACATTAAGTGGTGAATTGCTATCATCAGGTTTGCAATGAAGAGGAATCTTCTGTATAATATATGAGAGACTTCTTTGAAACAGCACAAATAAATGCTGATCAAAACTGTAAGCTTTTTTAAAGACAAATAAAAATAAAATCTCTGGACTTCATTTGGTAATAATTATGTATCAAATTATGCAGAAAAGGACCATATCAGCCTTAAGATATTGACCTTGATCAGGACTTTAAGGCTTATCAAGGAGATTGTTGTTTACTCATTTGTTTTAGATTTTTTTATGATGACATGTCATTCTACCTTACCTCAAGAAGGTATTGAGTGTTAAGGAGAGACTATTGGTTTGGGGCTGACAATGAAATGGGTTGGGGCTTAACCCCTCCAATAATCTTGACAAGAATGGCAACTGACATATTATTTTGTACTGATTCGAAAATACACATTCAGCATATCTTCAAATTCCTAAGCTAGCCTCCCGCCCCCTCCATCTTGAAATGCTTCCTATGAGCCTGAGACTTCTTTACTATATGAAATTGTATTGTCTGGAAAAACATTGTCAAGTTCCTAGTATTACTTTCATTGGGTGTGAGGAACAAGAATGCTTGTCAATTAGTGCTTGTTTATAAACTTTCACAGTTAAACTTTTGGACACCCCTCAAGGAAAACAATTTGGAAAACATTATGGAAAGTGAGGAAACTGCCTGTAACAAGCAATTTCTTTATTTTCAAAATGTTATCTACCAGAAAGTTGGAAAACTTGAATTTTATAAACTTGAAATTGTCATGTGTAATTCCTATCAATTAGGACCAGTCTAAAATTTTGTAGTACAGTAGGGGAAAATTTGGTAAACTCGGACGAGTGGGTAATCTCGGACTATCAGCTGTTTTCTTTCGCAAAATGAGACATTTTTCCCCAAATCATTCTCATAGAAGTTTTATTTTTAGCTGTCACGTGTTACTTACCGACTGTGGATGATTAAAGACACCCTGTGACGTAGTTCATGACGTATGCTCTTCACAGCGCATGCACTGACTAGGTGTTTCCGAAACTCCGTAAATAGGCGTCAACAGAAAAATTTCAAGGACAAAATAAAATCCAAGTCAAACGTAAATAAAGAATATTACATTTAATCATATTGTACACAATAATATTTAAAGTATATTGAAGTTTACTTTTAAACACTTTTTAGTTTTCCTTAGATCTTTTAAATTGGTTAAAAAAGGCAAAAAACAAAGTGTCCGAGTTTAAATGAGCTAAATTTAAGACCTTAGGTAAAGTCGGACACAAATATTCTTCGTGTATTTCTTTATAGACCTAGGGCCTGAATTCTAGATTCCAACTAGAAACTATATCGAAAAATTATTTAAGATAACCTTCTCCCAAACAAGCCCTAATTTGTATATTTTCTGGGGGATAAAAGGTCTTTAAAAATAAGCAAAATATTGTCGGGAAAGAAAAATACCACAACCAATCATTTTGATATGTTTTTCTTTTTCACCCACCGTTTAATGAATTGTAGACTTAAACCTACAATTTGGCTTAAATTTTTCATCCGTCAAAATTCTATAGAATTAATACTAATATTACACTTAAATATAACCCTTATTCAACAAAACATCGACTTACATACCTATTAGTAATGGTTCTCGTAACTACAGCTAATTTAAACTGTAGTTGTGAGATTTTGGTTTCCAACCGAAGATATGCTGTTGCCGCTTGAAATCAAATACGACTTTTCCCCTCTTTGTTAGGATGATGAATGTGATAGTGAAAGGAGTTTACATTGTGGTCATGCACCTCTAATTCAGAGATCGTAACATTGCATTTTTATGCACCAGAGGAACCCAATCCAAACCATGAAAATGCTATCATCCTATTCATAGATTCGTCACTACATTTCAAGGTCCCATATTTTCGTAGATAGGACGCAAAAAAAATCAAAACAGTTTTTTAACATGTCGTGGCAGAAAACTTTACATCTGGCGTCAAAAAACAATAAATATAAAGGCCCGATGCAGTTTTGCAATATTGGAGGAAGGACACTTTGACACAGTTCTTGGGCTGTTTTGAGACGGCAACTTTAAAGTTTTTAACTGATAATCTGCATTATGCTTAACTATAGAACTTAAATGGATAAAGCCAAAAATGCATAATTGCATATTTTTTTTTTTTTTTTTTTTGACTGAGAAAGAAAGTCGAAAAGGGACTTTTCGGTTGTTTTGTTAAACAAATACTTGAAAACAATAAGGCTCCAGCAGAGGTTAAACATGATACAGTTAGGTAGTAGGAATATTTTACACTAAGAAAATCTGCAAAAATCGGAAAGCTTCGCCCGTGCAATCCACCTTATCTAGTCAGCATACATGTTCGATTCTTTTCGCACTTCCCCATGAGCAGGTTAGGTGATGGGTCCTATTTCATATGTTGTCTTATATAAATATATACAGATATATGGCAATAATGTATCACTTGACAAAGACAAATCTGTATCCACACTCACACAATGCGACATTTTGTTCGACGACTGGCTATCTCAGGGTATTGCTCACCTAACGCCGATAACAAGTGTTTGTACCTTTAGTAATTAATGTTATACAGTGAATAGTTTTGTATAACGCTAATTGTATAAAAAGAATTATTCATGATATTTTTTCCGAGATTTGATAGGGGAAGGGGGCGAATGGAACCCCTCTGGATCCGTGCATTGTAGTAACATAAATACGTTGTATGGCTGTTTTTCAGCCCAGAAAATACTTCCAAAGAATACATATACCATCGATGTGTGACTATATAACATCCTTAACACATCTTAAACATTTCTGTAATTACGACGTTTTGCTCGCCCACTCACGATATATCATGAGGCTCATCATGATTGAAAATAATCACTAAAGATGGCTAATAGACTAGTTTCAAGACATTTGTATCATTACATATCTTCAATTTGTTGTAGTAATCACGAGAAAAGGGTAAATGTTCTTCTTGGCTGATGGAAAGTTGCTTTTTTTAAAACCTTGGAGCTGTCCGAGTTTACCTACCCTGTGTCCAGAGACTGTCCGAGATACCCCGGTCTATGTCCGAGTTTACCCGTTTTCAACGTAATTCTTATTTCGTTAAATATTGTTTCTTTTGTCAACTTAACAACTTCGACCAATGAATTTGGTTGAACAATTTGGATTACTTTAGTATATTCCACCGATATTGCAACTGTGAACGCCCGAGAAATTGTAGTAGGGGCGGTGTTGGGGAAAAGTATTGTTTACCTGTCCGAGTTATACCGAATTTCCCCTAATGGTTTAAGTAATTTCTAACCCTCTACTATACAATTCTTAGTTTTTCCTATTTCAAAAACCACTTAAAAGTGGAAAGTGATAATTATTGGTATTGATCAGGTTCTGCCTTTCCAACAATACTTTCTATACTGCATGGCACATTTTTATTTTTTATTGTCCGACCAATAGATTGTCGTCTAGATTTACCAGTTTCAAATTTTGTCGCCCATGAATGAGTAAATTTGACAAACAAGTTAGACCCCATGATTGTTGATCACTAGCCATAATCACAAGACAAACAGCGATATCATTTACATTGTATTCTTACCTCCCGTAACCACACCATCACATTTTACGGTTCCATTATCTTACCTGTGACGCTTCAAACACACCTGTACAAACGTTTGACGTAAAACATGGATAATTTCTCACCTTAGACTCTTCGGTTTCAATGTGATTATTAGTCGAATAGAAATATCTCAAATGTTTAATCAAATCTAAGAATACGATAATCCAGTGAATGCTTATTTCCGACAACAACAAAACAATATGGCGATAACTGTCAAGGGAGGTCATGAAGACCACGTGACCGAGTTCACGCAGGTGTAAATTTTTACCTATATCTCTCAGAAATAGATTTAAATATACACCCTTATTATGTTTGGCTTCAAACGAATAGTTTTGATAAGAAAAATATGTAAATAATTTTTAGCACTTAGGGCGTTAAAAATCTTAAGAAATCTTCTTAAATACATCTTTTGTCGGCAGGATTATAAAATCATCAGAAACTGAAGTCTCTTCGCTAAATGAATATCACGTTTTCCTTCCTTCCTTCCTCCCCTTTCCTACCTTCCTCCCTCCCTCCCTTCCTTCCTTCCCTCCTTCCTTCCTTCCGCCCTTCCTTCCTTCCCGTCAGTTCCGCCCTTCCTTCATTCCTTCAATTATTTCTTTAATTTGTAATGTTGTATGTATGTATGTATGTATGTATGCATGTATGTATGTATGTATGCATGTATGTATGTATGTATGTATGTATGTATGTATGTATGTATGTATGTATGTATGTATGTATGTATGTATGTATGTATGTATGTATGTATGTATGTATGTATGTATGTATGTATGTATGTATGTATGTATGTATGTATGTATGTATGTATGTATGTATGTATGTATGTATGTATGTATGTATATGTATGTATGTTTGTATGTATGTATCTACCTATGTACCTACCTACTTACCTATCTATTGAAGTGGTTGATTTCGTTGAACCGAGATCTCTCTCCAAAGAAGTGTATTATAGCATTATTATATGTTTGTTTAAACGGAATAAGTATATAAAATAGATAACATGAGTTTGAATTCCACGCATGGATAAAGCGGTTATGCCGCTGACAAGCCGGCAATTTACACCAAAATTTACATTTTGCTTGATTTGTAACATTGAAGCTATCACTTAATTTGTTTCGAATAACAAAAGTACGCGTGATGAACGACAATTGTGCAACAATATCTGCAGTTTTAAATTCATTAATAAGCCTTCAGGCGTTTTGTTCTGTATACTCTCAATTCATACAAAATTTTGCATCTGACCTTTACCTGTGATTTTGAAAGTATAGTCAACCCTAAAACTTGTTTCAAACTTGACGGTACAATTACTCATGATGGAATGCTAATGCTGGACTAAAATCACTCTGAAGTCCGTATAATTCAAATGCAGGCATTTTGCTGAAGACAATCTCAGTTTTAACACCAGACCTTGATAAGAGACCTTGAGGGTAAAGTAATTTCAAAACTTGTTTCAAACTTGGTGGTAGAAGTACTCATGATGGAGAGCTAATGCTGTTCTATTTTTTTTCTGAAATCCGTCCTTGTAAATAAATGTAGGCATTTTGCTGAAGGCGATGTCAATTTTAACATCTGACCTTGAAAGGGAGCACTTTTTAACATGTGACCTTGATCTGTGACCTTGAAAGTGAGTACTTACAAAAAAGTGTTTCAAATTGCATATCTACCAATGATGGAGAACAAACTGATCAAAATCTTAAAATCCACCCATTACTTTAGGAGATATGCTATGATTTATACCAAACTTAAATTCGATCCTAACCTGTTACATTGAACTTAAATCTAAAAAAAAAAAAAAAAAAAAAAAAATGTAAATAATGACATATCTACGCCCAACAACATCAGAAAAGGTCCACATTTAACATTGACCTATGACATCGAGTTTTGAAAAGCCACCAAAAACTGTACATTTGACACATTTGCCAATGTTGGAGAGCAACCGTGCCAATTTAGTTTGACTCAATCCTATACTGAAGGAGTAATGCTCGAATGGAAGAACGGACGGGCAGGGAAAGCCAACTCATTATCCCTTCGCAAGTCTGGAAACTTGGTAGAGAATTGGTCGATGATACTGCTAACACACACACGTACACGCTCGCACGCACATGCGCAATGTAAGAAGAAAAAACACTCGGGGGTATCGCATGGCAATATCAAGTCCGCTTCTGGGCTAAGAATGCTCGTTTCGGCGAATCTGTCAAAGTCCAACACCCGCATTTTCACCAAAGAGCAATGGGCCCGGGGGGGGGGGGGACTCAAATTGAATTAGAAACCAACTTTTCAGCGAATTCAAGCATTAAGGCTGAACTCAATATCAAATATGTTGAAAAATATCTAAGCGAAGTCTGGCTATCTGATGTAGCCTGCTAGCCTGATTCAAGTGAAGTGCATTGTCCTAGTCAAGATATAACCGCGCGCGCTTGTGTGTGTGTGTGTCTGTGAAGATAAAAAATGGGCAATAGGTTTCAAAAGATAACGCCAAACTTTTATTTTTGAAAATCTTCTTTGACCCTGATAGATGGAAAAGAACATAAATGAAGCGTATCACATATTCATTCGTCAATTATGGACATGTATTATGAAAGTCGTCCAAATGACGAAGAGATAGTTTAACAGACACGCCGCCTACAACTAAGGGTAAGCTATACTGACGACACACCACAGACGACGAGAGGGTGATGACAATAACTATTTGTTCCAAACACAGTCCGCTACAAGCACTGCGCTTGTTAGCGTGTTTTTCGTTTGTTTATCATCTCTGCCTTTGCCCATATCAGCCTATTTACTTAACATTGTAGAAAAAAAAAAAAAAAAAAAAAAGAAATTGCTTTTGGCAAGCAATTGCTTCTTTTCGCATAATTTTCTACCCTACTAAACGGTAATTTTTCAAATTAAATCCATTTTAAATTTTCGTCTCAAAATCTTTGAATTTGGATAGGTTAAACATTTTCAAAATCTTACTTTGCACAAGCTTTGAATAGTCGTCTGCCTATTCTTTCAATTTGGATTAGTCTAAAAGATTGCCGTTTGGTAATAGGTTAAGGTGACAAATTGTCACAGAAATTGACATCTGGAGGATGAAAGTTCCAACTTCGGTTCTATGACGCCCTCGGTATAAAGGTACCTGTAACACTGGGCATCGGTTTACGTCTCATACTGGGTTTCGAACTAACAACCATGTAGTCTGTGGAATGCTCTAAAATGGTAAAATACCCATTAAATCTTCGTAAGTAGGCGGCAGTTCAATGTCTTGAGGAGGTAAACGACGAGCTGCACAGATGATAATGTTTTGTCTTGTCCAACTTTCAATCGATTACAAATCGTTTGCAAAGTATAAGTTACAAAACGAAAAAAAAAAAAAAAAAAAAAAAAAGAGAGAGAAAAAAAGTCTGAGCCGACATTTTTGTTTTTAGCTAGCAAGGCGTCAGCTTTGATAGCTTAAGTTAACAGACAAAATTTTGAGGTCTTCGCAAAAATCAAAGAGTGCAAACTGGCTCTGGAGGCTTAACCACCAAATCCATGGAATGCCTACGCCATAAAAAGTGTTCTTAAATGTTTCAATATTGCAAACTCTATTAAAATTGTAAAGAACTCTGTCAAAAGCAAGCTTTTTAACCAATTCACACTCAATCCCGCTTTTTAAGCATCTTAAGAAAAAAGCTTTGGAAAACATTGTGGACAATGAAGAAATTGCTTGTAACAATGTCCACAATGTTATCTACCCAACATGAGAAAGATTTTGTAAATTCAATCATGCTTTGTTAGCTAACAGTACTTCCAGTACTTTGATTGAAGATAAGTTAATGATTACTATCGTTCCCATTTTCCTTCACATTTAACCCATTATCGGACGACAAAAAAAATTAGACCGGTCCAACTTGAAAGAAGTTGCAGACGACAATTTAAAGGTTATGAAATTTAAAAAAATCTCTATTTTTTGGGGTAGAAAACGTTGTGGATAATGAAGAAAGTGCGTGTAACAAGTGAATTCTTCATTTTCCGCAATGGTTTGAACGTTTTATTTTTTGGGGGGAGGGGGGGGGGGGGTGGTATCAAAAAGTGTCATTGTGTGCGATTGTAAGAAAGAAAGATAATCCAATAAGAAGGAACATCCGGCGAAAGTACATTTAGCTCCCTTGATAGATTCATATCGGTTTGGCCGAGAAATGTTCAAACGACGGATGAACTTTTATGCTGATCCCAATCGTTGTTTGGTTACAATCAAATCGCAACTATGCTTTGAATAAACTAGTGTTAACCCGTTTCATGCCAAATAAAACCCCTTTTTCATAATAGAATTTAAACGAAAGCACTAAAAGCACTGGTAGTACTTAATGTTAGATTTACGATACTTCTTAATTTCATAAACAAACCTGGCTTTAAAAGGACAGACAGAAAGTGTATACTAAGTAAGGCTGCACTTGTGTGCAGACTGATCTTTGTCTATAACTCCTGCCCAAACCGGAATATTCTGGGTTGGGCCTGACAAGGGTCGAGGTATTCAGTAGTCACGAAGTCGTCGTTTTTTCGAATCGCTAATTTCAACACATGACGTGAGCCTCAGATTATGCACCGTAGTGTGGCGCATTAAATGAGTCAAAAGTCTACTTTCAGTCGTACATGTTGAAAATGATAGGTGCACGTGTAATTCTAAATGTGTTCCCACAAAATTCAGGAGTGCGCTCAAAAGTGAGCGCGCAGGCGTATTAAATGTGGATGAGTGCCGCATGAATTTTAAGTCCACACGTCTAGCCGCCGTCATAGCGCAGTCGGTAGCGCGCCAGACTCCTAATCTTCAATCATAGGTGTCATGGGTTCGATCCCCGGCGGCGGCAAATATTCTTTCCGACAATTGTCTCTCACCAATGGGTTGATAATCGTAAACCTAAGTGGGATAGCAACTGGAGGCTAGGAAAGGATCTAGTGGTAGTACTGGTGTGAGAAATACCAGGAATCCATTGTTAGGTGTTCAAGCCTCCGCGATATGACTCAAATACTGTTAAAAGCGGCGTTAAACCCAGATCAATCAATCAATCTAATGAATGTCCGGTTTATTTGTAAGCGTGCGCGCTCAAAGATTGGGCGTGCACACATAAATTTACGCGTGTCCTCACACTTTTTGAGAGCGCACACCTACATCTACAGTTGCATCCGGTGAGCGTTCCTTAAAGTTGTCTTTAGAACCAAACGATACACCATACCTTAGAGCGGGCTGTATGCGATGTTTTCTTGAAATGGATACGTATGGCTAAGCGAACATCGAGTTTTTATTTGTCCAGCAAATACTGTATCCCTTACTGCACAAAAGCACCCTCTTTACGAACAAAGTCTCACGAAATCTGTTAGGCTTTTCTTCGCCATCCCGTCTTTCACTACAAAAACTTTAAAGTATGGCTGTCAAAAAGAAAAATAAAACCCTGCATTTTCTAGTTTCTCACTGCTCTGTAACAAACGTCTTCTAAGTACATTTAGCCCGACAAATGACCAATCGCGTTGTCACACAAGAACTATATCGACCAATCAAATCATTCATTCAGCCCGGAATCGAGATTTGAACTCCCACATTTGCCGCCATTTGTATGAAATCTTTTTGTTGGTTTTTCGACTTTAAACGTCCTAACTACAGCTTATTAGCCGGTCGCCAACCAACCATTCTTCTTGTTTGTTACATAATAGTGGCCATAAAGTTTGCAAAATAACGCCTTTTCAATTCGAAGCGGGACTTCCTGTTGGAGTCAGTGGGCATGGAGCTAAAGAAGTAAATGGACGGGCCAACGATATAGGTCATTTGTAACTGCTTTTTATTAGAACGGTCGCGTTAAAGAATGCAAATTGTGATGAAATTAATAGATGTTTAAATCATAGAGCTATTAATCATGTTTATGAACAAATATACGTAGCTCGATTGTTCCTTGAGAGAACACAACGTATTTTCATTGTTCTGTCTTCCTTTGGGCCTTCGTCGTTTGGGTCTTCGTCGTTCTCGTCGTTTGGGTCTTCGTCGTTTAGTTCTTCGTCGTTCTCGTCGTTTAGGTCTTCGTCGTTCTCGTCGTTTGGGTCTTCGTCGTTTGGGTCTTCGTCGTTGACATTTTGTTATATCTATAGTGTTACTGAAAAAAAAATCGCTTGGAACTTAGAATACATATATTCACTATCAAAAGATCAAAGAATGTGATTTTAAATGAATTTTCAATGAAGTCAAACTAATATACGAAAAATATCGATGCAGCATCAATCCCCGCAAACAAAAGACTTCTGAGTCAATACTGGTTACACTCCCGTCCGTTTTGCACAAAACAAACACATACTGAAGTCGGCCATTTTTGGCAGCTCTTTTCAAAAGTTTCATTTGGATTCAGAACTCGTTTCATTTGCAACTTTCAATTACATGTATATGCTAGGATGATGATACAATCAGGAATGAACCATCGAACCTCTCTTAACCTAATACTGTGACGCGGTCGATGAGATATGTTTGTGTGTGTGTTTGTGTGTGTGTGTTTTGGGCACGAAACCTCATCACTAAATAACATATACGTGTAATTCCGACAAAAATTGGTAAAATGAAATGATAAGATGAAGTGAAACTAACTTGAAATATTAGCACAATCGCATAGCCACATCTTATTCTCAAAAATAAAAAGCTAATGTCACGTCGGAAATCGGCTTTTCTTTTAAACAATAGGTCACACAAAGCTCTAGGTTATTACATTTTCGTGATTCTCTTCCAGCGGCAGCTATATTGTTTGTAAGCCATTTTTTCGATTAGCTAAGGACTACGAAAATCAAACTGGGCGAGACCGGTGAGACAGAGTGAAAACAAAACCTTTGAATAAAACCTGCCCCTAAAGAAGTACATTATGTACATGTAATAGACCTTTTCTCGGTCTCACAGCGCATGCGTCAAATCGAATCTCGTTAAAGGCGATATTTACCCGAGACTTTGTCACGTGATCGATTGCGGGGAGTTTATAATTTATCACTATATGATCCTATATAAATTGTCTATTTTGAACAAGCAAAAATAAAAGGTTAAAAATCAAAATTTTGGTGCAAAAAGTGTTTCAATATGTGGGCAGATATATGCAGACTATTTGTAGCGAGTAATATTGGTGATATTATTGTGTATTAGTAACAAAATTAAGTTTAAAACGACCTGGTGTCTAGGCCATATGAAAAATTACGTACCTCGAGTTTTGCGAAAATTACCCTTTCATACAATGATATCTCCTACGAAATAAGATATTTTGGACATATTTTTAACCCCCCCCCCTCACACACATACAAGGAAGGAAAAGTAAATAGTTATAGTTTGACACTCGACGCAAACACTGAATGATTACGTTGATGAATGGAAAATCCCGCCTTGCAGTATACGGACAAGTGTCAAACATCTTGACAGATATAATATTGACTAAAATAACATTCCAATATTAATCCATTCCAAATGAATGAATTTTTTGACTGGTCCAAAAGAAGCTGCAGACGACATTTTAGAGCTAATGGAATTTAATTGTTTATTTATTTTCTTTTTTTCCTTATGGGACAGGAAAAATATTGTGGTTACCGAAGAAATTACTTTATCCAAGCAATTTCTTCATTTTCCACAATGTTTTCATATGCTTCTTCTCAAATTGACATTCGCAGCGTTCTGGTAATAGAAGTGTTGGAGGAAAGGAGACATATATTCTTTGATTTATATAATCTGCTTTTCGTCTAGATATGCCATATACCGATTAAAAAGTGTATATGAAAATTCAAAATTGAGAGCAATATATATTAACGAAAAAAGGATTATTACAGAAATCATAATAGTATGATGACGATGTTAATAGTGCGAAGAAAAGAATGAAAAATAGAAATAATCAAATGTAATGATTATAATGGAGTGCTGTTCGGTAAACAGTCTTGATGTAAAGGGTTCCCTTTGGTATATCACATGTCTATATGGTGTTATGTGTAGACGGCAACATGTCACCAAGCTTCCAATAAACAACACCGCACACTCTTTATGTATATTAGTAAAATTTAGGAATTGATGAAACAAATTGTCTTTTTATGTTTCAACCGATATGCCGCCAAGTACTGGGCCCTGGTCGACGAATCAAAGAATCCGACCAGACGTCGTTTTCAATCGGCACGGGAAAATTATTGCATGGTGTTTATTTATTTATCATTATCATTTCAATCTTTTACCCAAATAAAAATAAATTGAATACGCTTAACAACTTGAGTGGATACGTTTTGCTGTGGGATATATATTATCCTAAAAAGATGGGTGGAAATGACAATTGTTGCGTGGCAGATTGTAGATCGACAAGGCATAACTCTAATATATCCTTCCATAGAATTCCGAAGAGTCTAGTAGAAAATTATCGATAAAGGCAACTGGAAGAGTCCTCCATGGAAGAAATAAATTTGCACCAACGAATAATTCTTTATTTTGTGGTCGACATTTTGTGAATGGGAAAGTGATGATTCAACGTCTTTGGACTTTATACCGACAATGAATCTTCCGGTGACTTTGCCAGTAACATTGAGGCAAAGGAAAGCTACTGTTTCAAGTATGAAATCGTCCAAATATGACGGAGCAGTACAAACCAATGTGAAAGAAAACTGTAGCGTGTGTTACACCAAGAAACGCGTTTTGTTGCCAGAAATTGATCTTAGAAATGTGCAGAACGAAGTTCAGATTTCACTTGAGCGGTCAGATGAAATGACAGAATGCGAAATGCTGCATTGCCAAATCCCCTGCGAGGTACGAAATCAACTAAAATCTAACGTAAGTTTGGTAGGATTTTCCCTGGTATGAAGCAAGGACACGGGAACTGATTAAATACAAGCTGGTACTTTCCACAGTTTTTCAATGTGACTGAGTCTCTGGACAAATCCCTCTTCAAAGTATTTAAACGCCTTCAACGACTTGTAGGCCCGGACGCTTTCTTTGTCAAACGATTTGTCCCGCGATTCCACTAAATATTTTTTTAATTTTGATATGTCAAAGGCCGGAACTTTTTTCAAACCATTTTCCCATCTATTGGTCGGATTTGTAAACACTGTCTTCCCAAAAAGAAACTTGTTTTCTGACATTTTAACACTGTTAAAGTTCGGGGTCGTATCAAGCCTTCTTATTTTCTATTGAGTTTTTCAAACCGGAAGTAAAAACTCCCCGCAACGGGAAAGTGTTGTTGTTGTTAATTTTTGAAAGCGTCTAACGGATGTAGACTTTTTAGTCATTCGAAGCTTTGCGTGAAAAGGTCTATTCGTTGTCAAAGGTGTTGTCAACCATTATTTTGTATGCTATTTTGAAACTGGCGAGAAGTAGAAGTTTTTGAACTTATCAAAGACATTGATGGGAGGGATTCACTCAAAACTTCTACGGACTTTATCTAAAACTGTGTGTCAAATGATAATCAATTTGGGGCCTTTTTGTTGATAATCATACAAACCGTCGACAAAAGAAATCCCAAATTTGAAACACCAGAAATTACTTTTGTCTCTTAGCCATGTTGTAAATAAGATGTGATTACATAAATTTCTTAACCCTTTCTCATTTTTGAAATTTAATACTTGTCCAAATTGAAAAAGGTTGCAGACGACAACGAAAACTGGATGAAATTTGTAATGAAACCATCCTATCTGGTAGAAAATGTTGTGGGAAAAGGAGAATTTGCTTGCTACAAGATATTACTTCTTTTTCCACAATGTCTTCTCAATTATAAAATCACAGTGACATAAAATCCCGGGTTTGTACCAGAAAGGGTTATTTGCTTCCTTTATAAATAAAGATATTAAATTGATGAAAGTAATTGAAGATAAACGGTTTGAAAATAAAGAAGTTATTGCGTGTTAGAAAATACGTAAAATAACGACCATTTTGTTGGGCATCTTGAAAACATTTTTAAACAAAAAATATTTCTACTTCTCCGAAAACTTCCCTTTTGTAACACGAATCTTCCCAATCGACCCTACAATTTAATTGTTACCAACGATTTCGATAAAAAAAAAAAAGACCTTTGTATACCCTATTATACACAGAGAAACAAAGTATAAAAAAATATTGTAGCAAAATGAGAAAACTTCCACTAAGCCGTTTATTCGATATTTCTCAAATCATCTATATATTAGAAGAACTGTAACAGAGCCAATATTTGTCAAAGATGATCAATATACCACCGTCAGAAAACCAAAATATCGCGATAAAAGCTTATTAAATTTGTAGTTACGATGTTTTGGCCGCCGACTAAAGATGAAGGAAGGGGGGAATGTAGTAATGCTGGTTAAACAGATCAACCTATTACAGTTGGAAAACAACGACAACAACAACAACAGCTCACTACTACCACCACCCCAACAACAACAAAACAATGAACGCAACCACGGACGTGACGTTTTTGTATTCTTTACTTTCATCAGTATTTAAATTGGAAAGAATTTTTTTTCTATTTTTGTTTTTGAATTTCTTAAAAACCTTTACCAGTGTGAGAATTTTTGGTATGTCAATGGCAAAGACCGTACCATTTTTCGCCCATTTTCCAACTAAAGCATCTAATTTCACTTCCATGCATATCATGCAAATGAAAAATGAAAATACAGTAGTTTCTCTGAAAGCTTGAAAGTAACGATGAAAGATTAAAGGTACCTTATGTCATTTGTTGTTGACCAGTCTACAATTGTCATGGCAGCTCTTATTTGGTTTTAACCTTTGACCTATTACCAGACGACAACATTTTAGACTAGTCCAAAATTCATGGGAGTTACAGACGACATTTTTTACGTAACGAAATTTTAAAAAATATTTGTATTTTGGGTTAATGAAGAAATTGCTTGTAACAAGCACATCTTTGGGCGTCAAACAGCGCATTCCTATTGGAATGGATTAAAAGAAGAGCCTAGAAATACAGTGTCACGACAAAAAAGGCCCGTGAGTAGGTATGTTGTTTTGAGTTTAGACTTGTCAGGGACGAGAGGTAAAGGATGAATTTGTATTGATAGCGTTAATCTTTGAAAATGAAATAAAAATCATTTACTACAATGGAGCAGAAATAAATTTAATATCGGAAGTAAGAATCGATAGAATCTAATTTAAAAGACCTGTCAGTGAAAAAGGGGGCGTTCCCGGGAAATGAGAAAAGTGCCCATCTCTCGCCTGACTGCACGGACCGACCGCTGTCGAAACTCTTTTTATTTAGACTTTTTTTGAATCCAGAAAGACCATTCAATATAACTATAGATTTGCTTTTGTTGCCTACTGCCAGATACAATATCTTTTTCAAATACAGTAACTCTTGCTCAAGCGACCATCTTTGTTAAACGACCAGCCTCAAAATTCCCCTTTAAAACATAAGGGTCTTCATTATTGGATTTTTTAAGCATCAAAACTAAAACCGAAGTCAGTGGATCATTGAGACGATTCTAATGAGTTCCATCAACAAAGATCACACTTAATTATTCCCAATCAATGACGCTTTTGGACGCCACAAAGGAAAAACAATCTGGAAAACATTGTGGAAAATGAAGAAAATCCTGTACCAAGCAATTTCTTCATTTCCACAATGTTTTCTACCCAGAAAGTTGAAAACAATTAAAATTTCGTAAAATTCAAATTGTCGCTGCTACATTCCTTTCAAATTGGACCGGTCTAGTTTTGTCGACTGGTAATGGGTTAAGTGAGATTTCTAAAATTATTTATGTTTGCAAGTGAACCGATCCTTCGTAAATGTCACAGAAACTGTATAAAGCGACCATTCTGTTAAACGACCACATTTTGGTCGTCCCATGAGTGGCCGCTGAATACAAGTTTAACTGTATTATTTCCGAAACACCAAGAAGGTCTATCTTCATCTGATGGTTATTGTTTTTGAAATAAAACGGATTTGCTGATTTACCTAAAGACGGTATGTACATGTACCTTTAAAATAGTTTGGAATTGAAATAAGATGCAGATGGCTTTCTGTAATGGTAGGACATGGTAAAACAATATATATTGCAAACGGTGTTTAATAGCTCGGTTAAGAGACGAACATTTTGATTATGTTCCCTGACAAATGAAGATTTTGAACTTTAGCGATACTTAAAGTATTTACCGCGGGATATCCAGACAAGTCAAATTTTCATCGTAACAAAAGTAGCACCCGCAAATAAAAAGGACAAAAGAAAAAGGTTTCTGTGTGTATTCATGATGTGATTGTAATGGTGGTTGTGGTGGTGGTGGGGGGGATGATTATTTTAAATTGTACCTATATACATGTGATTTAGTCAAACACTAATAGTCGCCTTTCGGCCGATTTCTTTAACCCATTACCACATGGTAGAATTTTAGACTGGTCACGTTTAAAGAAGTTCAGACAACAAATCTTAGGTGGTGTAATTCTGGTGTATTTTTGTGGTAGAAAGAAATGTGGATAATGAAGAAATCACTTGTGACAAGCAATTTCAAAAACCGTGACTGTGAGGAAATGGGTTAATAAACCAGTTATATATACATGCACGTTTATCCTCTCATGATGTAAATAGATCGATCTTAAACTGCCTCATGACCTAGTGTTTGCACTATCTTCACAAATAAAAGTATGATTTAACCCATTACCAGACTGCAAAACAGTTGACTTTTTCAAATTGAAAGGAATTGAAAACGACGTTTCAAGTGGCGGTTACATCTGTCAGATCAAAGGCCTTAGTGTATTTTCACAAGATCTACAGTTAAGTAAGTAAATGATAAAGAAATTTTTAGAACGCTTTGGCTTGCTATCGAAAAAAGAAGTACTCGCAGCGACTAATCTTAATATTGATAATAATGACAATGAAAACTTCAACGACGACAGCATTGTTACGGTGCTGGCAGCACCTTGATTTTTGTATAAACCAAGTTAGGGAAGATCGTCGAATTGCTAGGAATACCAACTTCACAGAGAGACGGCTAAACTGGATACACTCCGACGATATCCATTTGATGTATGATATGAAGGACAACTGAAGTATCGCTGTTGCCGCACACTGACTCCGCTGGCCACGCCTATTGGCTCCGCTGGTCCAATGCACTGATCCCATTGGCCCCACCCACCGACTCCGCTGGCCACACCTACTGACTCCGCTGGTCCTATACACTGACTCCGCTAGTCTCATACACTGACTCCGCTGGTCCCATACACTGACTTCGGTCGGAATTCCGATGAAATCATTCGTTGTAAACTATACTAGAATTGTTTTTTTTTCTTTTTTGCCCCCTAAAACCTACTCCTCGAATTGACATGGCAATTCTAAATTCAATTTAATCAACCTTCTAATCAATCGTTAGGTTTGAACACATACTCTATATAAAATTCGTACATAGATCTTTTTGTCATGTTTTTAAATGAAAAATAACCTGATTATAGACAAATATAAAATATTGTCGACAAAACGCAAATATATAAAATTTTGTTTTATATCTTTCGGATAATTCTGCTGGACTGGGATTTTATAAGTACCAGAATTTTTATCTTCAATTATGATTCCGATTTTCGCAATAAAATCTATTTTGATTTACAACATTTTGAAAGCGACCTACCTTTCTTTCAATTTGTCATTACCATTCTTTAAACCCTTACTCTTCAACATATGATCAAAACTTATACATGTCTGGTCTAAATTTCACGCTTTCCACACAAAACCTTTTATGACCGCCCAGTTCAAGAAAGCTTCAGAAAACATTATTCACATGGTTTCTGTCCTAGCGGACAAATCTTTCTAGAATATATCAACTATGAATTTTCTTGTGCAAATTCTTTAGAGTTGGACCAGTCTAAAATCTGGTCGTTTGGAAATGGGGTAAAACAGACAGTCGTCGCAGAAGAAATATTAGTAAAGAAGAGCCCTATTCCCTAACCTTCCTCCCCACTAGATCTTCCAGTACAGCTGAATAATTGACGAAAGTCCGAGGTTGAAGTCTGAGAAGAAAATCTCTGCCCTAATAGCAGAGATGATTTGATTCGAAAGTGTGAACAACCATGACTGTAGAGTGTGGGGCAAGGAAAATAACGTTTAAAATCTTATTTATGGTTTAAACTGTTTATTTTGTCATTATTTATTGTCAACGTTATCAGCTCGTGGTTTTCGGAGAGGGTACTGGTCAACACTTACAGATCATATATAACATATCACACGAAAAGGGGACTTGTGGGGACTGCGACAGGGACCGTCCGTTGTTAGATGACACAGCCATATTTATAAGGAATATTAAAATGTTATAGTTTAATCCAAACTTTGTATTGGATTCGAGCCACGTAAGAAAATTTGGATATTTCACACGATCGAACATCCAGTGAAATATCAAATCGTCCTACGCGGCGAGAATCAAAGCAAGGTTTTATGCCACTACTACACTAAAGCATTCCATTTATTATATACCAACGAATTTTGTCGATGAAAGAGAGAAAAAGAAACTGACGAAATGAGGGATGTCTATAAGTGCACTTTTGTGGTGACCTTCGATTTATTTGAAAACTTATCATATGTATACTATAATATTATCTATATCAGCAGACAAAATCTTTTCTTGTAAATACCTTCAGTGTTTTTGCCTATGCTTTGTCAAAAATTTGGTAGGGTAACTTATACTATGAAACAGAGTTTTGTACTTATGATGCTCTGTTTTCGGCGTTATAGGTAGTACAGAACTAATCTTGTGTATGTATATGGGATATCCGATTCTGTATAAATATGACGGGTAAATGATTGTTAGTGACTCAACTTGTAGGAATTGCGTCTCTCCCCATTCTTTAATTGTAGCCAGATTGTGCAACAGGGTTAAACATTAGTGTAAATGTTGCTTTTTTTACATAGTGGCATTCTTAGATTTTTTTTGAATATGGAAAAATCTAAAGGGTTAAAGAGTTATCCGCCCTTGAAAATGAGCAATTGAGAAATATAGTAAAAATGGAGAAACAAAATCTTATCTAGGTTGAATGTGCACGTTTTTGCTGCATTCTTTTATAATTGGTCAGAAAAGTCTTAGTTTTGCAAGAAGCATGATAAATTTTGTTGTTTCAAGTTTCAAGGTCACAGGTCAAGGTCAAGAGTCGAAATGAGATCGGTTGCCTTAGTTTAGACTATTTTCCTAGAAACTTAAAAATCAGTTCAGTATAATTTCACCCACTTGTGAAGTAATAAACGTAAATGCGCCAAAAGATAGAAAAAATCTGGGCTCAAAATGCTTAACCTTTGTCATGCTGAAACTGTAATATTCCTGTTCTTGCCGGGGGGTCTAGACAAAGACCGGGCTGCACATAAGTGCTGTCTTATCTTTGTCTGAACATTCTGCTTGCCCCTTTAAAACCAGCATTGCTTATACCATTATTTTTCATGAAAAAATCACCAACCTAAAAATTAGTGCTTTCAGTTCTTTCAGTCCTTTGGTTTTATTACAATTATGTATAGGATTTTATTCAGTTTGAGAAGGGTTAAAATGCTTTAAAACTCGCATCTTACGCTTCACCTTTAAAAGTAAAATTTGTATGAAGATTGAAATGAGCCCTGGGCTGACCATATCAACTAACAAACTAACTGTGTGACGGTTCTATTAATCGAGCACGTTAAAGAACCAGGCGGAGCTCTCAGCAGTTTCGTCCTGTAGCCTTGCACTATCCTCTGTAACAAGGTATCGTCTTCTGATGGCGCCGCTCATATGGACATGAACGACGATAAATAAACGGAAATACACACACATACGAAAGCTATACATTCCACACACACCCCATTTTAGCCTGGCTTGGCGTCATTAATTAAAATGTCATAAACCTTGAGTGAATGTATGGTCGCAATATCTCAAAGTGATTCGGACAATAAATAAAGTATTTGACCTCTAGATTTGAAATCAATTAATATCCCCTGTAAGGATAGCTGATAATTCATTCGCTGGCCTCTAAAACCTCGTAAAGGTTGTTATATATATTATCTTATTTCTCGTCTCAATCATTAAATGGTTCCGCGTGTACATTATGTACAAGTCGTTTCCATGTAGATCAATTACCTAAGATAATTACGAAATAAATTATCAAAAGGCTACAAAAACTATTTATCTACGCTGTATTTACGATATTTTGGAAGCCAAATTGACGTTAAGATTTTTGGTAAAATATGGACCAGCAGTCAATTGATAGTGATATTATGATATCCATTAAAAATAGTTTTGGGGTGTGTGCTTTAACCCATACCCACAGAGTCCCGCTTTTTACGCCCCTCAAGATAAGAGCTTTGCAAAAAATGTGTAAAACGAAGGAATCTCTTGTGACTAGAACACAGCTTTTTTGATTGGCAGCGGCGATCAGTCAATACAGATGATTTATCCTCTTTGCTGGACTAAACATTATATCCATCCAAATACATTGCAATATTTAGACATACATGTACCTTGACCGAATTACGCTAAGCTTTGAAAAATCGAATTACAATTATTACCCGGTGGTTTTGAATAGAAAATCTTATTTCGTTTATCAACGTTGTTTACTGAACACTCAACAACACATTTGAGTAAATGCTACATGAACCTCGAGGCCTTAATTAACTTGTAAAACTTATTTTCACGTGACTAAGTCAAAGGTACCAACCAATCATTTGTTCCTCATGCGGTCAAAATAAATTGTTTGGCTTCGTAACATCAATGTTTCTGTAATACCAATAAGGGCTATCTATATTTTGTTTTGTAATAAATCGATACGGGTTGATAGTCTCTTTTACCAGTAAAAAGTCGTTGCCACGAAAAAGTCTCTCTTGTTTTTTTTTTTTTTTATCACTAAGAGAATAAATCAAATTTGAACTAAATGAAAAATTCATTGATCTAAGAAAAACTGTTATGTGAAATGTATCCAAATGGTTTATTAACCAGAATTCGAAAATTTTTATATTTGTGACATCTACAGGATGAAATTAAAGGGGTATGTTTGCAAGAAAAGACAAGCAGTTTCCAGAATGTTTCGTTTATATATTTTGTTATTATGATTCGTTTGTTGCTTTTGGTCCTATGAAAATTTCCACGATTACCAATTTACAGACACTTTCATCCGTTCTCCCGATCACCCATTATATAGACACCATCTATCCGATCACCCGTTTACATACGTCATCTATCCGATCACCAATTTACGCACGTCATCTTTCCTATCTCCAATTTACATACGTCATCTATCCGATCACCAATTTACGCACGTCATCCATCCGATCACCTATATACAAACATCTATCCGATCACCAATATACAAACATCTTTCCGATCACCAATTTACGCACGACATCTATCCGATCATCAATTTACATACGTCATCTATCCGATTACCAATTTACGCACGTCATCTATCCGATCACCAATTTACGCACGACATCTATCCGATCACCAATCTATGTGCGTCATCTTTCCGATCTCCAATTTACGCACGTCATCTATCCGATCATCAATTTACGCACGTCATCCATCCGATCACCTATATACAAACATCTATCCGATCATCAATTTACATACGTCATCTTTCCGATCACCAATTTACGCACGACATCTATCCGATCATCAATTTACATACGTCATCTTTCCGATCACCAATTTACGCACGACATCTTTCCGATCATCAATTTACATACGTCATCTATCCGATCACCAATTTACGCACGACATCTATCCGTTCATCAATTTACATACGTCATCTATCCGATCACCAATTTACGCACGTCATCTATCCGATCTTCAATTTACATACGTCATCTTTCCGATCATCAATTTACATACGTCATCTTTTCGATCATCAATTTACATACGTCATCTTTCCGATCACCAATTTACATACGTCATCTATCCGATCACCAATTTACGCACGTCATATATCCGATCACCAATTTACACACGTCATCTATCCGATCACCAATTTACGCACGTCATCTATCCGATCACCAGTTCACATACGGCATATATCCGAGAACGAGAAGATTTCTTAAATATTTCGTCCTTTATTTCTGTGTAAAGTGAAATAAAAACCAACAATAATACAACTCTAACATGTTTTTTGGTAGATGCCATAATGTGAGTTACAGGAACCTTTTGAAAGATTTAAAACCTACAATTTATGAGGAGAATATTTTCCAAATATCTTTAAAACATTTCTTTTGTTTGCTATGACATTTTGTTAATCTTTTTAAACGATGTTCAACAGCACTACCCAGGGATAATACCGCTGAAAGCTCATTACAATCTCTTAGCTTGATTATGGGAAGAAGGTTAAGAATTTGTTCTTTATTTCTGTATACATTAATTTTAGTTTCGTCTATCAAGATTCAAGCTTCGCGTATTCATACAGTGTGATTCAGTTTTTAAGCTAACACCTCAATTAAACCATTTCTACACAATCCCACTTTTTACGCCCCTAAAGATAAAAGCTTTGGAAAACATTGTGAATAATGAAGTGTTACAAGCATTTTTTTCATTATCCACAAAGTTTTCTATCCCTGTAGACAAAAGATTCTAAGATTCCGTAATCTTAAAATTGTCGTTTTCGACTTCTTTTAATTTATGACATACTAAAACTTCGTCGAGTGGTAATGAGTTAACACAAAAAATATTTGTCTTCAATTCTTAATCAAAACCAGAATACCAACACCATGGGCTAATAAATATAACTTGAGTATGGGTAATAAGGCATTGCTACATATACAATTTTAAAGCTCTAGATTTCTATCGGATGTCATGGCAATTAGAGTTATCAACGGATACCAATTCTATGAAGTCTTTTTGTAGAGCATCATTCAAGTATCATAACCACGAAGTTTCATTGAAATCTGGTGGATGTTTTAGATGGACATAATCTTTAAAAACATTCACAGACAGTTATTTTTCAACTCAATTTCATTTTGAGATGTCGTCTGCAACTTATTGCAATTTTGACCGGTCTAGAATTTTGTTGTGCAAATGTGTTAAATTTAATTATCCCATTACCACACAATGACTCTTTCTGAAGACACTGAAGAAAATAAAAATAGGGAAAACATAGTGGAGAATGAAGAAATTGCTTGCAACAAGCAATTTCTCCATTTTCCAAAATGTCTTCTACCAAGAAAGTTGAATAAATCTTAAATTTCATAAACTTTCTTTTGTTGTCTACAACTTCTTACAATTTTGATCAGTCTAAATTTTTGTCGTCTGGGAATGGCTTAACCATTTCCTGTTTTGCAAAATTTTAGACCTGCCTAAATCTAAAGGTATTTAAAGTGGGTTAAGTTTGGGGAAAATGACCATTCAGTAGGGTAGAAAATATTGTAGAAAAAGAAGAAATTGCTTGTTGCAAGCAATCTTTTCTTTTTCTACATTATTTTCACATTTACAAATCCACAGGGACGTAAAAACCAGGGATTGAACAGGAAAGGGTTAAATAAAGCAGCATATTACGTCACACTAGGAGAACTATGGATGTCTGTCCTTGGTGTCATTAGATAATCCAGCAACAAATCCGGTTGAAATGTGTCTCTTTCTTCTTCTAACAGTTCCAGTAATCTAGCACGTGACAAAACCTTGCCCAATGTCTTATTGTCTGTGTTTACCGGCTTGATATAGCCTGGGACCAGTCTCTCACGATCCAAATCTATCACAGATAGACGTCGGTTGTCACGGTAACGACGAGATTCACGTGGCTTCCACATATCAGTCTGTTCCTTTTGCTGCGTCAGTCCGCGTCTCCTGCGCCATCTTGTCCTTTCAGTTTGTATAGGTGGAAGATCTATGTTACTTCCTACTGGATTTACAAGAGACAAGTTATAATCATACTGGCTGGTATCTGGTCGATGTTTCTCTCCATTTTTGGTCCTCTTTAACGAATATACACCTTCAACCGAGAGTCCCTTAGTTTTTAAATAAGCCTTGTGGTTGTTAATGTAAGCACAGTTGGTTCTTTTCCGGGGTGTAAGAGGACTGTTATCAAACGGAAGTCTCGGCAAGGATAAGTTCAAAGACCGATCACCGATACTGCCCTTCATCGAATGATCTCAGTTATATCGCTAACCTGAAATGCAGACACAATTCACCATGGAATGCTGTATTAGATACATTCCTTGGCACTTAATGAACTCTCCGGAAAAATGTAGTGCAAACGTGAATTTACAAAGTTTTAGTCTTTCAGAAGTCCATAACAGCATATCTGAAGTTATAAGAGACGACCAAATAAGCATATTAGGAGAAATATTTCTTATACCGTAATCATTCGTCTATTATTCAAAGTATAACATAACATATCAAACTTAATAACGCATGATGATAATATTTTATATTATTTTATATCTATATGAATATTTCTAGTAAAGTAAGACTCAAACAAATCGGATATGTCAGAAAAAATACGTATCTGACAGTGTCAAATACAGTTCCATATAAGGTAGTCTAAGAATGACGTCATTTTCATTCTGTATAGGACGTCATAATGCAATTAAACGTTATCGGAATGGAAAAGGAGAAGGGAAATACTTGTAGAAATACAGGTTTTTTTTTTATTTCATCAAATTTATTAAATAAAATCAGGTATATAATTAACCCATTCCAACTTAATCCCTCCTTTTTACGCCCCTCGAGAAAAAAGCTTTGGAAAACATTGTGGAAAATGAAGAAATTGCTTGTATCAAGCAATTTCTTCATTTCCACAATGTTTTCTATCCAAAAAGATGGAAAAATTCAAAATTCCATCAACTTGAAATTGTCGTCTGCAGCTTCTTTCAATTTGTACCAGTCTAAAATTTTGCTGTGTTGGAATGGGTTAATAGAATATTACGTTACGATTGCGACACAACATCTTGTATTAGCCTCTCGGTGCGGAGCAAATACAAGATGTTTCTCTATCGTAGCATGATATTCCCTTTATACAATGTATATAAAAACAAAAACTTAAACTTACAATTATTGAAATAATGTGCTTCTTCAAACAAGTGATGGTATATAAATGTTCAGAATTGTCATAAAATATCGTCACTGGGTGTGGAAAATGTCGTAACTACAGATTGAACACAGCTGTAGCTACGGCATTTTGCGAGCCCAACGACGATTAGTTCATACCGGTATTTGAATTCATGCTAAAAGTCTGGGTATTAATGCACATGTGTGTGTGTGTGCGTTTGAATTTGTCGTGATTTATGTTAAATTGAGTTCCAATGTTTATCAACTAATTTGAACTAACCTTTGTATTTATTTGTCAACAGTATCGACCTTACTAGCAATCACCATGTGGTATATATAATGATGCCCTGATGAACTAAGTCCGATTGTATGGAATACCGTTATCTATTCACTTCATATTGATTCTAACACATCATTATCGTGGATTATACTAGATGATAATTGATGGATCGCGTGTCAACCAAAAAGTAGATTGACCAATCAAATCGTTTATTTACAACGGAAGTAAACTTTGAATTCCAACAATGATCGACATTTATGTGAAGCATTTTTGTTGGGTTGGCGACTTGAACGTCGTAACTACAGCTAATTCAAGCTGTAGTCACGACATTTAGGTCGCTAACCAACCATTCAGTTTTTGTTATAGTATAAAATGTTCACTTGTTACTAGTCCATGTGTTTGAAGTGGCATAGAGCGATATAACTCATCCTACATACTGTCATTGTGTTAACAACAAAAACTATTCTCACAAGTGGCGGAGCAAAAAATGGAATTATTTGTTGTTATTGTTGTTGTTCACGAAATGAAAGATTTATTGATTACGCAAAAAGCAAACGAGTATTCTATATTTTCTTATCCTTTTTTTTGTAAATGTGAGACAAAGCCTTTTATTTGATACAAAATATATAAAAGCGCTTCATTTTGCACGTTAATAACGTGACAACACGATGACGTCATCCGTATCTTTAGTCCGTCTGAGATGTGTTATGGTAGCACTAAACGAATGAAAGCTTATTCTGTCAATAAAGTCAGTCTAAAATGCTGATAGCTTGTCGGTGGAATTACCAGATAGTGATCCCACCAATAAACGACGTTTAAACCAACAAAATATTTCACATGATTGTCGACTATGTCGGATTTCAAATTTGATTTCCGGTTCATTTGATTGACCATCGGGATCCGTCAACTTTACCATGTAAAAATTTGACTATTCACATCCTTTTTATTTTTTCTTAAGTAATTACTTTTTTATGAGTTTTTATTATTATCATTATAATATCATTTCCTCGTTACAATTTACTTAAACTCTGAAATAAGATTCATTATTCCTTTCACTGAGGTTTTATGTTATGCACACCTTTGGACCATGAAGTCTTAAATATCCCAACTTAATAACAATCTAACGTTCTTACGAAACGCAGTGTAAACACTTGTACATTTAAAATCTATTTACTTAAGAACAAAATATATATCTCACGAAAGAGATCCCATTTTTTTCTCACATCAGTCCATTGTAAAGAGATTCGTGTATTGAATTCATCACAAAAGTTTCTATTGCCGGATGAATTACAATCGCCGATGCAAATCAAGAAAAGGCAGAGACGGCTATTGATCAAATATCGCTCATTTCAGCCCATTTAATCATCGAGCCTATAAAATTATTCAAATTCTACCAAAGAAAATGTTATCCAACCCTTTTCCGTGTAAGTATTTGTTACCAAGATCCGGAATCGAATATAGATATTAAACTTAGTTTTTATACACAATTTCCAACGGTTTCAAATCGTAAGGTATTTTAACTAAATTTAACAACACTGGGTGCAAATTGTAGTCTTCCACAGTGTAACGGTGAAATTGTCACTGGCACCCTATTTCCTGTTTATTCCAATAGATCAGTCCTATTGACCGATCGCTGGCCCCGCCAACTTACCTCGCTGACCACGCCCACCGACTCCAACAGGAAATCTCGCTTCGATTATAAACAGCATTATTTTGCAAAATATCAAAGCAGCAGCATGCAATAAAAAGTAGAATGGTTGGTTACGGACCTAAACGTTGTAGCTACAGCTTGAATGATTTGTAGTTACGACGTTTCAGTCACCAAACCAACATAAAAGTTAAGAAGGTTAACAGAAATGGCGGCCCATGTTGGAGCTTAAAACTCATTTTGAGTCTGAATGAATGATTTCATTGGTCGACGGGTAATTCGTTTGACAGTCGCGATTTTCAAAGGGTTAGTCCTTAAGACTTGCCAAACACACTGACCATATTTCAAAACATTTAGCCAAAATTAGCTTCAAGAATGTAAACGTTTCTCAGAGGCTTATGTAAGAAAATGTTGATACATTATGTACAAATATCACACAGCGTACCCTATTCACGTTTGCGATTAATAAGAAATATGAGGCAAGTAAAAATATTGATGTTTAAAGGTTTAAAATGGAGGAAAATTAGAAATTTACAATTGACTTGCATACAATATTTACAGTGAAATATCAGCTGTGTTAGTGTTTCGAACTTCAAATTTAAACTTAATCATTTCTAAATTTGTATATTAAAACAAAGGCTGGACAGGCTGTGTCCTCGGTCGGTCAGAGCGAGCCTTAAAATAAGGCAGAAGAATACAATTTTTGTTGTTCAATTGTGTTTTCTCCGGCCAAACCAAGTAATGTTCCAATCCTATTCATGTAATGGTTGGTCATTTATAGTCTTTAACATTCCGACCATTTTCATAAAATTGAGCCAAACTTGTAACCCCAAGATGGTAATTAACTAAGAAATAATTAAAAAGGCATCTTTTCCAATGTTTACCAACAGAGAGGCCATCGATAGGTTTCATTCTTATCACTTGACAAACAAATATATAAAGTTTCATAAAAGTTGGGCCTCTTAATTGTCCCTTCCTATTTCAAATATTGTTAATCATTATGACGTCACAATAATTCTAAATAATGGACAAAAATTGCTCCCCCGAGTGTAAATGTCATTAAGGCTTCTTTTCCGACGCTTTCCGTTGAAACCTTCGTATTTACATATTGTTTATCTCTATGCCCTTACAATCATTCTGATAAAGTTTCACCAAGATTGTGGTCTAAAGAGTGTGACGAAAGAAATTGTTGTTAAGACCCTATTTCCTGTGTTTTCCAATTAAAACATGGAACGAGCTAAAAATGTTGTCTCACGACTGTACACACGTAAAATGCTGCATAGGACGACACATGCGGGAAATTCAAAAATCCCAACTCACCGACTCAACTTTTTAGCTCGGCTGTTTTCGGAGAAAACTCGAGGTATTGCGATAGCCTCTGTGTCGCCGGCGTCGTCGTTGTCGTCGTCGTTGTTGCCGTCGTAGTCGTGCGAAAACTTTGACATTTGTGACATTTCCGGTTCTACTGAAGGCATTCCCTTGAAACTTGGCACACATATTCACTATCCAAAGAGGAACCTATACTATCAAGGATGATAACTCTAGATGCATTTCATTCGAATTATGCCCCTTTTTCGATTTAGATTTTTTATTCACTATCCCGTAGGCGGTGCTCTTGTTTTTAGTTTATTATGGGACGTGCACCATTATTCACGGATATACCCTATACCTCGGTCGCAGATAAAACCATACAATTGTTCTGTATAACGCATTTTCACTGTTATAAAAAGCCACGCCATATTTTTAACCCATTACCAGTAGACAAAATTTTAGACTGGTTCAAATTGAACGAAGTTACAAACGTCAATTTTAGTTGATGGAATTTGAAAAATATTTGTTTTTTGAGGTAGAAAACATCGTGTATAATAAAGAAACTGCTTTTTAAATGCAATATCTTCATTTTCCACAATGTTTTCCAAAGTTTTTTTTTCTCATGAGGGAGTCAAAAAGCGACATAGCGTGGGTTGAAAAGGTTTTGTTTCGTAGCTTTCAAATTTTGTTTCATGACAAAATTCTGTTGACCCCATTAGCTCATGAAAATTTTTAGAATGGTCAGAATTGAAAGGACTACATTTTAAATTTGGTAAAATCTTTGAAATTCTTATTAAGTAGGAAAGGAAAATTGTGGGTAAAGAAGAAAATGCCGGTATTAAAAGAGTAAGTTGATTTGTTTCGAAACATTAAAAGCATTATTTTTTATTCCATTTTTTGCCTTCAGTTTGTCTGAGCCAAAGATGAACTTGTATTTATGTTATAAGCAAAAACTCTTTCTATACAAAAAATGATTGTCATATCTCTATTTAATTTCACACAGTAGTGCATCTCCAGAAAACCAATTTCGATAGAGGTTTATTTTCTATGTATTGTGTGTGTGTGTGTGTTTATTGGTGTTTGCCATAAAACCACACTAAAAATTCGTCTTTTTACCCAAATTACCTTTTATAACTTATTTTCGAGCTTTTACAACAATTTTAAACGTCGTCTGGTGTTACGGATCTTTATGAACTGTTTTTGGAGGACAATTTCTTTTTCCTAGAATCTAAGTGTAAACATTACATGTATATTTAGAGAACATTTTTATCGTGGTCTATTGCGCCAAATCGAGATCAAGCTATCAATACCCAGTGATTTTATTTAGCCAAAGAGCACCATAAGCAAATTTCAAAGATATCAATATGAAGTAACAAGTTTCCTTTTGTATACAAAATTACCACACAATGGTGCTTTTATACGATAACCTTGGTGAATCGGTAGTTATTCGTTTAGGATGAGGGCCAATATCATTTTTTGTCAAAGAGAGACAACTCTTAAAAATTGTCTGAAAATAGATTACTTTCTTTACATATTATCTAAATTTCCGTTTCTATATCAATTGGGCTACATGAAAAAATGTGATATTTTGAGTATGAAATCACCACTTGCGGGTACACAATAAAATCCTCTTCTCACGAAATATATGAAGTATGTACCAAACATACCGTTATGTGGGTATCGAAAATGTTGTCCTTATATTTAGATTAGACACAAAGCTTTAAATTCAAATGTCTATAGAAATTACTATAATAATCAATCAACAAATGAAGCGGGATTGTTGTTTTAAGAAATTTTCCCTTAAGCCCTGTTTTGCCCGATAAAAAAATACATATGTATCACAAACACCCGAATGAGACATGACCAAAACAGTTTATTAAAATTTGCTCCAAATCTGTAAAGATCTGTCACTCTTTAGTTACTCTTTTATTGCAAAGTTTTCTTACAAACAACAACAACAAAAACAACAACAAAACCCCAACACAACAACAACAACAACACCCCCCCCCCCAAAAAAAAAAAAAAAAAAAAAAAAAAAACAACTTTGTTTTGTCGTCTGCAATCACTTTCAAGTTGGACTTGTCGTTTAGGAATAGGTTTAACGATGTTTCATACGTGGTAGGCAGAATGAAATTTCTAACAATTATGGGACAACTGTGTTTCCAATCCTCTTATAAGATTTCACAATGTAAGCTGTCTAGTCCGATTATTACTGTTTATATATAGAATACTCCGATTTGATTTTTCTATTTCTGTCATAGATTGGTATATGATCATTTATCCATGTCTAGGCATATTGATTATGCTGTCTATTTCTTCCTAGAAAATTTCACATAATTGACCATTCGTGGCCAGTCGACCAATGGAACTATTCATACAGACCAAAAATTATTTTTGACCTTCGACATTGGCCGCCATATTTTTTTAACCCTGTCTGGTCGGTTTTGTGAATTAGACATCGTAACTACAGCTTATTCAAGCTACTGTTACGACATTTAGGTCGCCAATCAACGATACTACTTTCTTGTCACATGCTACTGGCCATATCTTTTTCAAAATAACGCCGTTTAAAAACGAAGCGGGACTTCCTATCGGAGTCATTGGGTAGTAAGTAAGTGGGCGGGGTCAAAGTACCTTCGGAGATTTTGACAGGACTGAGGGAAAAACTGACGGCTCGCTAGCCACGCCCACTGAGCTCATACAGGAAGTTACAGATAGATATTGAACTGTCACGGTTATTTACAAAAAAGGGCTTGTAACGTTAAACAACAACAACAACAACAACAACAACAACAACAACAATAAAATAGTTTGTTGGCGACATAAACCTCGTACCTACAGCTTGAATAAACCTGTAAATCATTAATACGGACGGGAATTTAACTTGAACTCCGACATTGATCGACACTTATACTTCTGTTAAAACCCGTCTACAGTCTATACAAGCTGTAGATATGATGTTAAGGTCGCTAACAAACCATTTTACTTTCTTTGTTTCATTCTCCAGTTCACATATTTTGCAAAATATCGCCCTTTAACCCATTCCAACTCAGTGACGCTTTGAGACGCACAAAAGAAAAAAAAAAGCTTTTGAAAACATTGTGGAAAATGAAGAAATTGCTTGTGACAAGCAATTTCTTCATTTTCCACAATGTTTTCTACCCAAAAAGTTCTAAATCTAAATTTTCATAAACTTTCAATTGTCGTCTGCAAATCCTTTGAACTTGGACCAGTCTAGATTTTTGCTATGTGGGAATGGGTTAATAGCTAGCGTGGTCAGCGATCCGTTAATTAGGACAATCGTTTTCGCTGTCGTCGTCTTTTGACAACTATAACATTTACCAATTTTGACCGAACCTAAGACTGCATAAGAAAGGCAACTCTATTTATTCTGCTTATCCAATCTATTGTTACTTCCCTTTGATTATGGTTGATTGTGCTGGGGTCCTATAGATTAGATGAAAAAATCAAATAAGGGCGAAATTCAATCAACATCAAATTTCATCTTCACAAATATTAACCCATTCTCACATAATGATGCCCTTTGACGCCTCTCAAGAAAAACATCAGGAAAAGCATTGTAGACGCTCTCAAGAAAAACATCAGGAAAAGCATTGTAGAGAATGAAGAAATTGCTTGTAGCAAGCAATTTATTCATTATCCACAATGTTTTCTAACAAAAAAAAAAAAATCAAATTTCATCTTCTCCAATATTAACCAACTCCCACACAAACCAACCTTTTAACATTTATGTTACATGTCCTGGCCATATGTTTACATATAATAACCGTTATTTCCTATCGGAGCTAAGTGGGTGTGGCCAGTGATCCATCCGTGCAGCCTCGTATGAAATAACATTAAGGTGACGAACATGGAATTGTTTTAAAATTGTTGGGCTAACTTAGGTAAAGAAAGAGAGAGAGAGAGAGAGAGAGAGAGAGAGAGAGAGAGAGAGAGAGAGAGAGAGAGAGAGAGAGAGAGAGAGAGAGAGAGAGAGAGAGAGAGAGACGAGAGAGAGAGAGAGAGAGAGAGAGAGAAGAGAGAGAGAGAGAGAGAGAGAGAGAGAGAGAGAGATGTTAGATCAAGTAGATTTCTTAGATTTACCCGATTTCTCTTAGACAAGTTAATCTGAACTTTGTCTAGAATACTTCTCATTCTTCTCGCGAAGTTTTCTATCTTATTGGCGCAGAGTTTCCAAATTAATAGCAATTTGATATTCGTCCGTAGCTTTTGTCTAAAAAAAAAAAAAAAAGAAAAGAAAAAGAAAAAAATAATCTCAGGCCAAACTATATCTTATATGTGTTCCTTGGGATAAAACCTTCTTGTTCCTCCCTATGTTAAGGTCATCTATGAAAGCCATATTATCATTGCTTTCAATCAAGTCTCCGAAAGTTGGCTGTTTGCTCCGGCATTGGTGATGCGAATTTTCCTAGTAAACCCAAAATTTAAATTCAGAATTCATTCTGTAAATAATCCCACACATAAGGGATTATAACAGAACCCTAACTAGACGGCAAACTTTAAGTGGCCCTAATTGAAAGGAGTTACCTTAGCAGACGACATTTTTTTTCCAAATTAAAGATATTTCCAAAATTCTTGGTTGAAAAAAAAAAAAAAAAAAAAAAATCGTGGAAAAATGATGAAATGGCTTGTAGACAGCAATTCGTTAATTTTACACAATACTTTTCCGATTGATATTTTGAGGGGGGTGTCAAAGAGGTTCATTTGTTTGGATCGGGTTTAAGAAAAAGTTAAAATACTTCAGTCGGCACTTCAGATATTTCTGTTAACCTATTTCAAGTTGTTGTTGTTGTTTTCGAAGACAAAGTAAATTTTCGACGACAGTATGGGGAGGGGTAGCTGCGGTATCGTAGTCTTCTTTCTTACAATCTGCCTCGATAGCAGATTATCAGAAAGAGGGCTACGATATCACAGCTAGGGTAGTGGCAACATTTGTACAGAGGTAGTAAATCTAATAGCATTACTGTAGCGAATTTGGTGTGGTACGAATATTCCAATTTAATGAAATAGTTACTTCCCATACTTTACTCGGTGCCATCTTTTAAAATCAAAGCGGTTTTATTTCTTTTGGTTAGTATTCTCCAAATTGACTAATCCCGGCTGTCAATCAAAGAACCAATCGAACCAAAGCACATTCATATAGATCGAAAGTGAACTTTGGTAATTTGTGTGAATCTTTATTATAACCCTTGCAAAATTTTACACTCTCTAAATTTAAAGGTTCTGCAGACGACAATTTAGATTTTGGATTTATTTTAAAAATAGTCATTCAGTAGGATAGAAAATATTGTGTAAAAAGTAGAATTTTTCCCCAAAATGTTTTCTCAAGAATAAAAACCACAGGGACATGAAAATCAGGGATTGAATAGGAAAGAGTTAAACGTCAAAACAATAGTTAATTCAGGCTGTAGTTATGACGTTTAGGTCACCAACCATTTTACTGCTATTTACCAATAATTCTGTAGAATGCTGTTTATAATTGGTTGAAGCTCAGTGGCTTGGGCCGGATATCAGTTATATTGTGTTATGACCAGAATGAGATCCATACTGGCTGTAAAGTTTCTAGCTTGACCCAATATCAGCTGACAAGATAATGTTACACTGATCCAAATTCCAAGAAGTTGCAGACAGCAATTTAAAGTCTATGATATTTTTCATTTTTTCACCTTTCTGGGTAGAAATAAAATTTTAGATTTGTTCCCTCTCTTGGTAGAAAACATAGGGAAAAATGAAGAAATTTCTTGGTGCAAGCAATTTTCTACATCTTACACAATGTTTTCCAAATTGTTTTCCTTGAGGGGCATCATAAAAGTCATTGTGTGAGAATAGGTTAATATTGATGAAGACTATGAACTTATGAAGGTTACTTGATCCATTCCATACATTCTTTTCTTAGAGGGTAACCCATACATGTACCAGATGACCAAATTTTAGACTGGTCCAAATTCAAAGATGTTGCATTCGACAATTTTCAGTAGATGAACTTTAAAATTCTATGCCCTTTTGGGGTATAAAACATTGTGGATAATGAAGATATTGATTGTCAAAAGCAGTTTCTTCATTGTCCACAATGTTTTCTAAAGCTCTTTTCTTGGGGTCATCTGAAGGCATCATTGTGTGGTTATGGATTAAGAGCATGGTAAAACTTAGAATAGCATGACTGATAATATTTATTTAAAGGCAAATGTTTGAGGATTTGTAAAAAAGAGTCAAACATGAAATGGAGCTTTGTATTAAATTTTTTTAATCTCGATTTTACACTTATGAAATAGTTTGTACAAAAATAACAGATCATTAATTCCTATAATAATAAAATGAGAAAAAGACAAAGTAAGATAAAAAACATTTTGTAGGTGTTTGATTTTGTGTCCTATATAAGTTGAAGTAAGCCTTTGACTTTAAAGAGCAATGGCAAAATTTTAGACTGATCCCATTTTATGTATATGACATATTAAATACTGTTACACTTCTGATTAACTATTAAATTATCTCAGTTTAACCAATTACCAGACAACTAAATTTAAGACAGGTCCAAAATGAAAGAAAATGCAATTTTTGGTTGAAATGATTTCAAATTTCTCTGTTTTTCTTGTTAAAAAAACACTGTGGAAAATGTAGAAATTGCTCTTAACAAGCATTTTCTTCCTTTTTGTTATCTTGTTAAGAAAAAGAGTGATTGTGTAGAAATGGGAGAGACATTTACAGATAGACTGGTATTGCCGATGGGGCACTGACTTTCATAAATCAATACATTGCTTACAAGTCGACAGTGGTACAAGTCTATGTTCAAAGGCTGATCCTTGAAAACTCTTATATTTATAGACAGCCTTAACAAATATTTGTCAGCATTTAAGGTCTCTATGTGCAGGCTGATCTTAGACCATTTTACCTTCTTATCTCGGCATTATAGAGAAGATTTTTTTTCAGTTTTCAATTTAACCCTTGTCATGCCTAATCTGGAATATTCCGGTTTTTTAGTAATGGGTATAGACAAAGATCAGCCTGCACATAAGTGCAGGCTGATCTTAGTCTACACTTGCTGTCTATCCATTTCAAACCAGAGTTGTTTATGGAACTAATTTTCAAAAGAAGTATTGATGATTGAATATACACTACAAGTGCTGTCAGCCCTTTGATTTTAATACAATTCTGAAAAAAAAAGTCAGCATGACCAGGGTTAAAATGCATTATATATAATGACAGAATTGAACATACTGCCAAACTCTTTACAAAATTTAAAGTTTAATCAATAATAATTATCTATTCAAATCCAACCCTGTTTTTAATGATTCTCTAAACAAAAAAAAAAAAAAAAAAAAATGAAAACATTGAGAAAAATGAAGAAATTGCTTGTATAAAGTAATTTCTTTGTTTCCCACAATATTGTCTATCCCAAATGACACATTTTTTTAAATCTATCCACTTAAAATTATTGTACCATTACCTGGTGACAAAACATTAGATTTGTTCAAATTCAAAGCAACTGTTGCTTTGAATTTGAACAAATCTAATGTTTTGTCACCAGGTAATGGGTTAGGCTTGCACACGACTCTGATACACAATTATATATGTATTTCTATTTTCTACAAACAAAGTGACTCGACATGCAAAAAGGACCCTTCTAAGAATTTTGTATAAGCCATTACCAGACCACAAAAGTTTAGACTTGTCCATGTTTGTAGAAGTTGCAATAGACAATTTCAACTTGATGAAATTTTAAAATTAATGTTTGTTTGGGAGTAAAAACTTAGAGAATATTGAAGAAATTACTTGTAACAAGCTATTTCTTCATTTTCCACAGTGTTTTCCAAAGCCTTTTTCTTGAGGCAATAAAAACCAAAATTGTTTGGGAATAGGTTAAATTGTAATGATTCATCATTGATAAAAAAAAAAAGATTGGTTCCGTTATACCTTAGCCAGAGTTGGTTTTCAAAATAACCAAATAGTGGGGTAGAATGACCATTCTAAATTTATAAAACATGCCAAGAGTAAAAAGTTTTGACCCAGGTCAGATAATCCTTATTTTACAGCCTGAACTGGGTCTATATTCAAGATGGGCCCTTTTTGTGTGACAGGTCACATATTCATCATGACAACAAAATTATTTAATAAAATTGAAAGTTAGAAGACAATTGAACACATTTAATTTTCTAAGACCAGTCAGTTCTAGTCAGTTCTGGTCATTTACTATTAATTACTGACATTTCACATTCATTTCTCTGTCAGTTAATCAATGTTTTATAGATAAATATTGTAATTACTAAAAACAATCTTTCTACAGCTCACACAAAGAACTTTTCTTAAGTAAGGCTTAACACTTTCCTGTTTTTTGAAATTTAAGGCTGTTCCAAATTGAAAGAGGTAGCAAACAACGAAAATTGGAAGCAATTTGAAATTAAATAATCCCATGTGGTAGAAAATACAAGCAATTTCTCCTTTTTCCACAATGTTTACTCGAGTATAAAATCATAGAGGCGTAAATTCTTGGATTTGTACAGGTAAGGGTTAATGATAAATCCTTTACCTAACCTGACCTTGAAAAACAAAAGTTTCTTGACGGGAATGTAGATACATTAGCCCTTCAAGAAGAACCCAAGATCACTACATAACTATAATTTCATGCCGGTTCTGAACTTATGGAGACTGCTGACATATATCGTTAGTCTTAGGTAAATCAGGTATATGACTATACTATCCTGATGTTTTCTTCATTTCAGATACACTGACAAAATATACAAAAAATTCAAATAAACCTGCAATACACTTGACATACATGTATAATTTCTTATGGCTTTAAATTTAAACAAATTCCCAACAATGAAAGCTCCGTTTGTCCTAAAAAATGCAAAAACAAAAGTCTTTAAAAAAAACAATATGCTTTAACCCATTTACAGACACTGACATTTAACCCTTGTCATGCTGAACCCGGAATATTCCGGTATTTGCAGGAGGTGTAGACTAAGATCAGACTGCACTTATGTGCAGGCTGATCTTAGTCTATACCTCCTGCATGTACTTTTCCTGTCAGAGTTGTTTATGGAGTTCATTTCTAGAAAAAAATATTGATTTTTGAACAACAAGTTATATCAGTGCTTTCAGCCCTTTGATTTGATAGCAATTCAGTAAAGTAATTTATACAGCATGACAAAGGTTAAGATCAGTCTAAATTGAAAGCAGAAAACAATTAATAGTTTTTGAAATTCAACATTATTCTGTCTTTTGGGGAAGAAAACATGGAGGAAAATGAAGCAATTGCATGTTATAAATAATTTCTTCATTTCCGTCATTGTTTTACTAATTTTTTTTTTAGGATGAAAAAAAAAGGTGAAGAAAAATACTTTAGAAAAGCAATGTTCATTAATCAATAGTTTATGAAATTAACAAGCAATTTCTTCATTTTACACAATGTTTTCTTAAGAAAATAGGGTTTCAACTTCCTGGGTAGAAATATTATGGAAAATAAATAAATTGCTTGTTTCAAACAATTCCTTCATTTTACACAACATTTTCCCAATTGTTTTTATTGAGGGCGTTAAAAAGAGTCACTTTGTGGGAATGGTTTAAACAATACATTCAACTTTCGTATTACATTCTACACGAAAAAAATCGAAATGACAGAATGACATGGAAAGCTTTAATCTTTGACAACTCATATGAAATGTCACTGTTTAGGGTTGTGCTGTCAGGATATTGTGAGCTGAAGTTCTTGGTAGATTCCTGAAAGTAGAAAGGTAAGAAATGATCAGACATTAAAAAAACAAATTCAATAACTGGTTCTCACATTTATGTTAAATATCGATACCACTGCAAATTGCTAGCTTTCTAATATGTAACCTTAATATTTGACCTTGATAAACAACCTTGACCTTTCTACCATTAGAAAGGTTAATTTACCTGAGAAATGTGAAAGCCTTAGTTCTCACTGGTACACTCTGAAAAATATGCCAAACATGTTTGTTTTTTGTTGACAAACAGGCAAATGGCCAAATGAAGTTCTGTTTAATAAAGTTTGCACCTATCTTTCAATACTGGTGCGCAAATAATTCAGGGCATACAAATATTTTTCAGCACGAGTAATGTGATTGACCCTACATGTTCTAAATTGGTGTACTAGAAACAGGTGAAGCAAAGACTTAAGTCCTAAATTCATTTCATTTACTATCAATGGTCATGGTTTAAGGTTATACATCCATCATAATTAATTATGATCTCAACCACATGCCGCTGTAAGATGGCTTTTCAATTCTTTTAATTTTCCGCCATGTTGATCAATCTAAATACGCCATCCCGAGATTATGAACCAACATCAATATTTTCCTATTCAGGGTATCAATCCGCTGATAGGTTCTTTGAAGGTAATGACGCAAAACACAGTATTAAACTGATGTATCATTTACACTTTACCCTTGGAGAAATGTTGGACGATGCTATGTCGAAGACTAAAAAATCTTGACAGGCCCTACCAAGATATTTTATGGCATTTATTTTGAAAAATTTATTGCCAGTAACATTAATAAAAAGTAAAATACTTGGTTGGAAACCTAAATGTCTTAACTACAGCTTGAATAGCTTGCTTAAGCTGTAGTTTCAATGGTAGAATTGCGAAACCACCATAAATGCTTAGCAAAAATGTCTGCCAATGTCAGAGTTCAAATTTCACTTTCAGTCTAAACAAATGATTTGATGATTTGATTAGTCAATTCTTTGAATGCGGCCATGAACTATCAATTGAAAGAAGTGCAGAGGAGAATTTATAGTGTAATTGGCTAAAAGAGTATCATATTACAAATCTGACTAAATTGACAAATACTAGAAAAGAAAGTTTCACATTCTTCTGGGAAAAAACTTTTTTTTAAATAAGTAACCAAATATTATTTTGAGTTTGCTTTCAAACTTGATGTATACACTTTTTAAGTGAAATAACAAGGCTAGAAAGGGATTACTTAGATAGCAATAATGTGTCACTTTAGGAGGAATGATGTGCATCTGAGCTCTTTTATTGCAAGTACACACAACACAGTCACAAATGCTGTGACTTTAAAGGTCTTTGTTTATAAACAAATGACGATTTATTCTGGGTAAAATGTAACAGTATGTCATTTGGATAAGTTTAATGTTAATTGACAAGGTATATTTTCATTTTGATAGAAAGACAAAATCCTTTTTGAATTAACCTCTGTAAATTGTATCAAAAACCTATTTAAGTATAAAAAGGTTTGGAGTGTTAAGGTGCGAACGAAATCAGCAGGAAACATTGATGAAGTTATTTTTCTATAAATATTGATTTTTATTAAGCTTTCCTAGTTCATGAATGGTCCTAAATGATGCTATCTGTGGTTGAAGTATCCTTCCTTCGTTAGCGTTTCAAGTGGATTGGTCCTGCAGATAACAACATGGTCAATTTTTAATCCTTCCCTTATATAGATTGCAATGAAAATATTGATTTTCTCCACTTGTTCCCAGACAAGTTAGGATAGTTTTCTAAATACAGTATATATAATGATTTATCTTTGAGATCAATTTTGTATCATTCCAAGATTTGCCCTAGTTTTTACTTGCCGCTATACAAGTAGTTTTGAACAATGTACTTGTCTGCAAGTAGAAAAGCCCATGTTGGTCATGTCAGCATTGAAATTTCACATCCATGATAGATTTTATAAACAACCATAAACTATTAGTTGTCCATCCCCCTCCATAATGCTGTAGACTTATAGTCTATGGAGCATTCTCCTCATCTACTGTAGGTACCAGGTAAATTAACCCATCATCAACCAGGAAATCAGTGTGGAAAAGATTTAATATAGCTATGCAAACTTTTTCCCTTTATACTCTATATGCTATTTGCATGATGCTTATTTTTTCTATATACCAGAACTTATAAGGTATGATCTTATTTCTGCAGTATGAAATATCAATTACCTTAACTTGTGTTGCAGGTTCTAATTTTAATTGTGTCCTGGAGAAATGAATTAACCCCCCCCCCCCCCCCTCTCCTTTCAAGTTTAGCTATGATTACTATTGATAAACTATGAATTTTTCTCTGCAACTTTGGTCAAACTAAACCAGTTCATATTTTGTTGTGTGGTAATTTGAAAAGTTGCAAAAAAATAATTTCTAAGTGACGAAATCTAGAGAATCTTTGTATTTTGGGTTAGAAAATATTGTGGATACATTTTTGTAATGAAGAAATTGTTTGTTACAAGTAATTTCTTCATTTTCCAGAATAATTTCTGAAGCTTATTTCTTTGGGCGTCAACAAGTCATCTTGTTTGAGTATGGGTTAATTAAACAAATTGACCAATGGACATATTGTTTCAGCTTGGAATTTATGCATTTCATTTGTACTCTTGTTCCAAAGCATTTTCTTGAAGGACTTAAAAAAGCGTCATTATGTGGGAATGCGCCAAGTATAAAAAAGTTATACTCAAGTCTAATACTGCGTTCCCAATGGAATTAATGTGATCATGGACTGATAAGTCTCTCTTGTCTCCAGCCTTTGATCTACAGATTTTAATAATTTTTCCCTTGTGTGTCATTAAATTCTATACTACTCTCTGGTGGGAATATAAACTACTTCAAATTGAACGGTTTTAATGAAAGATATTGTAATTATTTATGAATATATGAAAGAAAAGGGGACATGGTGGATAGAAGAGGAAATTATGTATTTAGATATCAATATTCTCTTCTTGCAAAAAATGGTTTTGAGAAATAAAGGAATTCAGTTCTGTATGAAATTTTACTCTATTTTGCAAATTTCAGGGCAGTGAATTATATGCAGCAACTAGATATTACTTTTTCAAGAATAAACAGAAAACCCTTTACCACACAATGATGCTTTTGGACACCCTTCAAGATAAACAATTAGAAGAACATTGTGGAAAATGAAGAAATTGCTTGTAACAAGCAATTTTTCTTTTTCTGCATTGTTTTCTATCCAGAACATTGAAAATCTAAAATCCCACAAACTTCAATTTGTCATTTGCAACTCCTTTCAATTTGGACCAGTCTAAAATTTTGCTGTGTGGTAATGGGTTAACTCAACCTTTCATACCCTTTCAAGCCTAGGCTTTGAAAACATAAATCTGAACTTATTATTACTATAGTTGTTTTCTTTTTAAATGGAATTTTTTAGAGCTATGCTTGAAACATTGATTTATCATTTCATGGTATGAAAATGAAGACGAAATGTACCAGAAAGACCTTTACAAAAAGTTCTCTACTGTTTGACTTCAAGTAAGGGTGAAAAGGGTTTACCTTTTGTCCACTAACCTTTTGTATTAAAGTAATGAAATAAATGTACCCAGAGGACAAATGACCAATTAAATCAAAACTGGCATGTAAAGTTACCTTTATTATTAGTGGTGAAACGGTTTACCGATATACCGGTAAACCGCGGTCTGTCAACAGAGAAAACCCGAAACCGGTTCGATTTTTTCTGTACCGGTTTTTCGGCAATGTGTTTTTCTTCTCATTTCAAATAAGATAAATAAGTACTTTTTCCTCCGGAATCAATTGCGAAATCTATCATTTATAAAAATTACGAAAGATTTCCGAAAGCGAAAGTTGAACTTGTGATACCGGTGTTGAGGTAATCTAATAACCCTGTCAAATTTGAATCGATTCAAATTAGCTGTGTACGCGCTGAATATTTGCTTACTGCCTAACTACAATCATATGAACACAATTTGATTAATGTTTATTATTTTTCCTTACTTAATCCTATATGGTTTGCATTTAAAAAAATAGGTAATTTGGAAAAGTATTACTCTTCCGAATTTCGGTAATAGGGCTGGTTTTAAAACCGAGTACACCATCATGGAAAAACATCAGACGTTAATCGTCACACGGCGGATAAATTCAAACTGTTGGATAACCTGGCTGCAAAAAGCCATGTTTGGGCACGTTTTTATCTTGATAGAAAAAGAGATTCTCAAGAGATCGTTTTAAATAATGCTAAGTCAGGGTTTTCGTTCGACCCAAGACCTCGGGTTTTGACGGACGGAAAATCAAAAAGAAGCAATTTTGATGCTCGAAAATTTGTCACTGTTCGTCACATTGACTCTCGAAAATTAACAGCCATGCGTCAAGGGTCATCATAAATGTGCCAAATTTTTAGAAAATGGTTAATTGATTATGACAATATACACCCTCTTCACGGATAACACCAAGCTAGATTGGTAAATTTAACATTCTCAAGTGATGGACATGCATCGGCGATCGTAATTTACAGCTACTTGACACCTGTGAAATTAATGATGAAACCTCATTTCAGAGTTCTAATTCTACTGAAATTGAATTAATTAAGTTAATTAATTATGTGCTATTACTATTATCAAAATCTCACAAAGTAAAATGAAACCTAAGAAAATGTCATGGGTTTTCGTGGATAAAAAATCGGCACTTCTTTTCATGAAAAATAAGTATAATTTGATCCTCTTAGTACTCTTGAGGTTTTTTAAAACTGATTCAAACTAATAATATATACATGAATACTAAACTTTCCCTTAAATGCATCTTGTATAGAAAATAGAATACTGTCAGATTGGAAAAATGTTTCAATCTGAGACCGAGTTTATGCTAAGGCACAGTTGCTTAAGATTAATAAAAATTTTAATTCTTTTTATCTGTTTATTTTTTTTTTCTAAATTGCTAGGAGAGACATTTCGCATTTTGACTCTTGGGATTTCAATTTTGACTCTTGAAAATTTTGGCCCAAGGGTCAATGACTCTTGACTTTTGGGTACTAATGAAAACCCTGCTTACTGTGACAGACGGCATGTTGCAGTCAAATGTGCACTCTGAGGGAGTCTTCAGGACTGTTTGTTATACTTACTAGCACAGATGGTATCTTTGGATTCTGACAAAGTTGACATGCAATATAAGAATATGCCTTGATCTGCAACTCAATCTCAGAATAACTGTTGACATGTCATTGGGTCATTTTACTGAATTTCTTGTATTTCTTTTATTTCAATGTAGAATTATCTGTCATTTTCAGTTTGAATTGAAATAGATACTGTTGGCTTTATTCATTCATCCAAAAGAATTGCATACAAAACTATTCATAAACTTCATTAATTTGAAATAACTGAATAGTTTAAAGGAGAATTAATTAGTTCTCCACTTTAAATCACTTTGAGTAAGTATTACCTTATAATTTTCAGTGTACAGAAAGGGTGTATTGCAATATGTATTGCAATACGGATTGGCCATATTGCAATATATTGCAATACGCTTTTTACTGTATTGTTTCACCCCTATTTATTATCAATTCATTACCCGATGTTCAAGGTTTAGACTAGTCCAATTTGAAAAAAAGTTACAGATAACGGTTAAAGATATCTGTTAAGTGAGAAATAACAATCTTTTGTGTTATCAATTTCTTCTTTTCCAACAATGTTTTCATCTGAATCAAATTTAAGGGTCAAGTGAACAATGAATGTAGTGGAAAGGGTTGATTTGATTTTTAATTGAACAAATTGACCTGTGGACATATAGTTTCAAGTTGGAATTCCTGCATTATATAATTTGTTCTGTTAGAAAGCCACACTGCATTAGAGGAATCACCTAGTCAATTTAAGATTGACACCTTTAACCCATTACCAGACAGACAAATTTTAGACTGGTCCAAATTGAAGGAAGTTGCAGACAACAATTTAAAGTTGATGAAATTTAAGATTTTTTTCAGTCTTCTAGGTAGAAAACTTTGTGTGAAATGAAGAAATTGCTTGTTGCAAGTAATTTCTTCATTTAACACAATGTTTTCCAAATTATTTTTTGTGAGAGGACGACAAAAAGCGTAATTGTGTGGAAATGGGTTAAGCAACACAAATGCAATACAAAGCAATTTCATCCCTTTAGAATTTTGAATACTAAAACAGGCTCCCATATCTCCTCAGATTAAGTTTTACAAACCGATAACATACATCATATAATTTTGAAGTTTGGGTAAAATACAAAGCTGTTTATTTAAAAATATGGAAGATTTAACCAGGCAAAAAGGCAAAAAGTTTTTGACAGGCTAAAAATAGAAAGGTTGTAGTGACATTACAAAGGGGAAAATCTGAAGAGGAAAGAATGCAAAAACAAGCAATGTATACCACACCTTCCTCGACCTATTCCTTGAGCTATCCCATTATCATGCATGAAAATTTTAGAACGTTTGAAATTAGATGAAGTAGCAGAGGATTTTCAAATGTGACCAAATCCTTAAACTCTTTGTAAGAAGGTGTAGAAAATAATGCCTTCTTTTTCCACAGTGTTTTTCAAAGTTATTTTGCTCCATCAGGTAAACAGGCAGGATTGAGTGTTTATGGGTTAAGGATGTCAAAACACAAATCATGTGTGCAGCAAAGGTTTAAAATTTCTAATAGAAACAGTTTTATACATATACACTAAACTTTTGATCAGTAACATTCATAAATTTCAAAAGAATTTCGGAATAATAATGGCAGACTTTTCAAATAACTTTTTAATTTACATGTCTTTAGATTTTTGAATCATAAAGTTTGCTTTCAAAGTGATTGTATTAGATTATTCAATTTTATTGATTATTAACATTATGTCACACAAGATTTTTCAAAAATAGTCAAGTCCCTCATTTGCTAAATGATATCATTAATCATTACTAGACGGCAAAATTTTAGACTACTCCAAATTCAAAGGTATCATAGACAACTACTTAAAGCTTATGAAATTTCGGATTTTTGTTGCTTTGGGTTAGAAAACATTGTGGATAATCAAGAAATTGCTTGTAACAAGCAATTACTTCATATTCCACAATTTTTTCTAAAGCTTTTTATACCCCCAAAACTATGTTTGGGGGGTATATAGAAGTCAGCTTGTCGGTCGGTCCATCAGTCTATAGCTTTTTGTGTCTGTGTTGTATATGGACAAGCGCTGTTGGGGGGCATAGTCCGCTTTGCAACAATTTCTGGTTTTTCTCGGTCGTCATCTAATGGGAATGGATAAACAATGATTTTCATTTTAAAATTTAGACCAACATGTAATTATCATATATATTTGAAAATAAAAAGTAAATTTGATAAAACAAGATTAATTTCTCCGCAGATGTATTTGTTTTATTTTTTTTTGAAACTAACTGGATGATGTGTCAATAATCAAATTTTATTCCTGTTTATCAAATTGATGAACTCTGGTTGGTTGCATTCTTTTATACCTCCATGAAAAAACAAAATGATAACAGAACTATTTTGTATCTTTGGGCTCAGAGTGATTATTTGTTTATTTAATGTATTCTAATGAAATATGACTTGATGTTATTGAATTATGACTGGGATATCTTATTTTTAATTCCATACCCACATGATCCCTCCTTTTTATGCCTATAGATAAAAAAGCTTTGGAAAACATGGAAAATGAAGAAATTGCGATGTTTTCTATCCAAAAAGACACATTTATATAAATTCTACCAACTATGAAATGTCGTCTGGAACTTCTTTGAATTCGGACCAGTTTGAAAAATTTTGTTTGGGAATTGGGTTTGAGATTGAAATACCCAATCCACCTTGTGTATGAAATACAGTGTGAAAAGACATGTATATGAAATCAACAAGAAACAAAACAACAACAAAATAATGACAAAAAATTTTACAACACACTGTACATAAGACCTTATGTACCGGTAATATATAAGATCCATGGATTAAAAGCAGGGGGCCACATTGTGAATGTAAATTAACTGTCATATTTTTGAAGTTAATATGCAAATAATTTTACCTCATATTCTTAATATCTATGTACAGTACAGGAAACTTCATTCATTCTGTTTAATTTCCCCTGGGTCTGTTGATCCACACAAGGTACACAAGGGAAAAAACTGATGTGTGGCGTTTGAACATACACAAGTCTCTTGCAAACTTTGAGCATAGACAAGTCTCCTGCAAACTTTGAGAATAGACAAGTCTCTTGAAAATTTTTGGCATAGACAAGGACCCAAAAAATTTGTTCATACCTCCATGAACAAAATTTTGAGCATGCAGCTATTTTGTTTGCTACCGTGCAAAATAGGCCCATACAAAAAGTATCAAAATTTGTATTTTTTTGCTTTTTTCACTCAATGCTATTAAATTATAAGAAATGAAGAGAACATATCATACAGTGTGATTATCTTTTCGGGTCATGAAAACAAAAATATTCTCTTCATCTCTTAAATGCAACTCGGGACTAGGCTTATACTGTTCATTGATTGATCAAAAGCCATACAGAGTCCTTTTTCACATGTGGCCTGTGCGGAAATCTCTCCATTGTACATCATCTTTTTTTCTAGGAAACATGGATTAGCCTGAAAGGAAAAAAGAGAATATTAATTTGTCATTATTATGTTTTTTATCAGTGAAAGCTGCATGTCATTTTTCATACCGAATGCCCTGTGGGTTTGCAATTTGTCTTAATGTACAATATGCCGGATTATGGTATTGGAAATTTTAGTCCAATCACATTTGCCTAATTAGTATTGCTTGCTTCTGCATCGCAAAATGAAGTGATATGTTTTTATGACTTGTGTCAGCAATATTTGTGTCTCTCTTTTTTTCTGTCTTTTTTGTTATTATTGTAGCACATCAAATTTGTTAACCCTTTACTGTTTTTGAACATTTTAGCCTGGTCCAATTATTGTAAAGAAAGTTTAATTAAAAAGTAGCCATCCTATATGAAAGCAAGCTATTTCTTCATTCTCCATAGTATTTTCTACCCAGAAAGTTAAACAAATGTAAAATTTCATAAAATTGGTGTCTGCAACTCTTTTCAGTTTGGACCAACAATCTTTAATTTCGTGGTCTGAAAATAACTTTTATGTAAATTTAAAGTATTTCAAGTCATCTGACTCCAAGCACTTGGCTACCCATTTCAAAATGATCAAATCCATTTGGCGGGGCGGTTGGCTGATCTAATGGGTTGTGTAATTTGTGAAATTTATAGCCAGCTAAGTGATAACTACAAAGTCACAAAGACAAGTTAATAGTTGCAATTTCACACAAAATCCTATTTTACCTAATTTTTCATGGAAATTCTTGTAATTATGACTATTAGTATGATTTTTAAGACAGGCGTTTGGTACAGTGACTTCCTGACTTTTATTTGTACAACAGAAGGAAGCCTATTTATATTTGATTAAATTTTTAAAACGACCAATTTTAAAGATGGATTTTATGGTGTAGTTTAGGTCAAAAATGTTTTTCCTACAACGTTATATTATGTTGAGTCTAAATCTAAGTAGTACACAATGCTTTCAGCCAAAAAAAAAAATCAGTTTAATATTCTCTTGTCTGCAGTACATGCATATAAGTTGACTTTGCAAAGGGAATTGTATATTTTATTATATATACAATATCAATCTTAAAGATAACATGATATAAGTCAAAGTTGAAAACTGATAGATTGATTTTTACTGCTCATAACAAATATGTTCCATTCTTAACCCATTATCAGACAATAAAATTTACACAGGTCCAAACTCAAAGAAGTTGAAGAAGACCATTCTTTGTTAATGAAATATTTAAAACTTTTATCTTGATGAAGAAATAAATATGGATAATGAAGAAATTACTTGTGTTCCATATCATAGATAGAAAGCCGTTTTTGAGGAAATGTGTGGGAATGGGTTAAAATAATTCTATAGAGGTTAAAAACAAATAGTTTATTTAGATAACAGGTAAAAGATTCTAGATTATAATACCTGATTCTTTGCAACAGCAGTCTGTATATTCTCTTCCAGGATGCTGGTTAGGATCAGAGCCCTTGACACTGGAGAAACCTGTAGTTGGCACTTGGAGTCACAACATAATTTGTAAAAAGCTCTCCTACAAAATCACTCTCATTTGAGATAGCTTGTGTTAGCTCTCATACAGAAACTTTTCCATTGTGGTAAGTTTGAACCAATCATGACCAGTCTTATGTGGATCTCAAAACTAATGAATTTGAGATCAGTTTGTTAATGAATTGCTTTTTACATATCACAGATAGAATAGTTTAAGAAAAGAAAATACGAAATCAACTATAATTGCCATTTTAGTCTTTGAGCACTTAATCTTTGGATCATAACAAGTCCTCTACTGAATATAATGTATAACTTCCGGAAGTTGTTGTAGAACAATCATCATCATCCCGTGATTTTACTGAACCACGATAATGTGATGGAAGTGACGGATAGTCATTGTAATCGTACGTTGACGTACTGCTAAACACTGGTGGATATGCGGTAAATGACCTTTGTGGCACTAACAACGGTCCGCTGTTAACAGTTTGATTGTGTCTGTCATTATTATGATGAAATTTGGCACTAGGATAATTTGTATCACTTGTAAATGATGAGTAAGGTCTGTAGGTTCTGGTTGGTATTGGGGGAGGGGCTAACATATAGCTACTATAGTTCAATGGAGTTATTGCACTGGTTGATGGCATGGCTTTGGTTGGCAGGTTGTAGTCAAACACTTTATTATCATCTAGAAAAGAAAATTTTAAGAAAATTATTACCTAGATGGTTTTAAGAACAGTACTGAATTTCAAAGCCTGTACACATTCTAAAGCTGGCATTCTCTTCACTAATTTCTTCTCATTGACAAAGAATGAACCTTTTGGGCATGGTGAATTGTCAAGTGCAAAGTTTTCAATTAAAATAAGGAAAAATCTATTCTTAATTAAGAAATGTACAAATTATAAATATACAAGATTTTTCTTTGAGCTTATAATAATTTTAGCACAAAAATAAGTGTAAATTTTTCTTGGAAACATCAAATATTTTTGCAAAAAAAAAATTAATCCTAAAAAAATAAACTATAGAATGTACAAATAATTCGAGATTGAATAATTTTTGAACATTTATGATGTGCAATTTACCGTGAGCAGGAGATGTACTGATATTCTCTTCTTCACTACCACCATGTCCACTGTCAGCTGTCTCTCCGGAGATTTCACTAGGACTGTCTTCAGGGTTCCCATGATGCATCTGTTGGTTTTGTTTGGCCTTATTCTCCATCAACATTTGTTGAAGTTTGTAGCTTTCGAGTCGTGTTGTAACTTTGTCATACAATTCCCTTTCCTTATCTGGGTTATTTTTCCTAGGTGGCTGAAAGAAAAGTTAACCTTGATAATCTTCTAAACCAAATTACTTCAATGTGAGGACGGAAAGCTTACAATAACACTTTTTACCACACTAAAGAAAAGAAATAATGAAAACAAGGTGGAAAATGAAGAAATTACATGTTCCAAGCAATTTTTTTTCCCCACCTTGTTTTCTACCAAAAAAGAAAGAGGTATTCAAAATTCTATCAACATGATATTGTCTTCTGGGACTTCTTTGAATTCTGACCAGGAGAATATTGCAGACTGGTAATGGGTTAAAGCTGCAGAAAATTTGTAGTCGTATTGAAAAAGGAAGAAAGGTTTATTTGCCCTTTCAGACTTTATTTTAACCCTTGTTGTGCTGAACCAGGCATAGTACTATTTTGGCAAGAGGCATAGACAAATATCAGTTCATGTATATGTTCAGTCTGATCATGGTCAACACTACCTGTTTTTCCCTTTAACCCTTTCCTGGACAAACCCGGGATTTTACGTCACTGTGATTTTATACTTGGGAAAACATTGTGTGAAAAGGAGAAATTGCTTGTAACAAGCTATTTTTCCTTTTTCCACAATATTTTCTACCAAAAAGGATGGTCAGATTTCAAATTGCATGCATGCATTTTTTATTGTCGTCTGCAACCTCTTTCAAATTGGACCAGTCTAAAATTTCATAAAACAGGAAAGGGTCAAAGCAAGAGTTGTTCATAAAACTAATTTTTCAAAAGTAATATTGACCCAAAATCAGGCCTTCAAGTGCTTTAAATTCTTTGAATTTGATGATTTTCTTGATTTTCTGAAAAGGACTTTAATAAGCATGACTGAAGTTAAATATACTGAAAAGTATGGTCTTTAGAAAATGATATTATCAGTATTCACAGCGGAAGTTTTACTGAAGAAAAAGAGGCCACAAAATTCACCAAAAGATTAAAATATTCTTCATTTTTTTGCATTTGGTTATAAATTCATTTTAATGAAATCAATAAACCTTGCAAATTGTTGACAACCCCAACTCTTGCAACTTCTTCAAATTCATTGTCTAATCAGCACGAAATTTTAGACTGGTCAAAAGTGGAAGAAGTAGCAGATGACAAATTTTGTTGATGAAATTTAAAAAACATATCTGTCTGTATGGTAGAAATCATTATTGTTATGAAGGAAATGCTTGTAAAAAGTAATTTCTTCATTTTCCAAAATGTTTTCCAAAGCTGTTCTCTTGAGGGGTGTCAAAAAGTAGAATTATATGGGAACAGGTTAACCCTTGTCATGCCAAACCTGGAATAACCTGTTTTGGCAGTAGGTATAGACTAAGATCAGCCTGGAAATTTTAATGCAAATGTAGATAAGGCTTTTATTCAACATGACAAGGGTTAACCCATTCCCACACAGTGACACTTTTGGACGCCCCTCAAGAATAACAATAAAGAAAACATTGTGTAAAATGAAGAAATTGCTTGTAATACGCAATTTCTTCATTGTTTGCAATGTTTTCTACCCAGAAAGTTGAAAAAATAAAAAAATTCATACACTTTACATTGCCGTCTGCAACTCCTTTCAATTTGGACTGGTCTAAAATTCTCTCGTTTGGGAATGGGTTTAGAGGTAAAGATTGTATTTACCTTTTCTGGTAAGTATGTTGTTGGTTCAGGTATGTTGGACACTCGAAATTCCTGGTAGTTACTGAGGGAATCATGATCATCTAGAGAAAAACTGACCTCCTTCTTCTTCCTCTCCAGTACAGAATCTGCATAATCAGTGCTGGACTCCCCTGAATTGTTGGTGATGAATATTGTAGGCTTATTACCATACTGATTGTTTGCCTCAGATTTGTTCTTTGCAGCCAAGGCTCTTCTCTTGTGGTCAATACGTCTCAGCATTAAAATGACAACAATGATCAAGGCAGAAATGACAACTGTTACTATGACAACCACTACAGAAATAATAACATATCTGCTTGGTTCAGATTCTGTGGGAGGTAAAGCTGTGGCGTTGGTGTATGTTATTGTAATGACCATATCGTGAGATGTTGATAGAGAAGGAGTTCCCCTATCCCTTACTTCCACTGTGAGAACTACTGTTGTGTCTTTATCAATGATATTAGGGTTGTCAGTCATAAATACTATTCCTGTATTAGGCTCAAGTTCAAACAGTCCTAATTCATTACCAGCTGTTATAAGATAGGTCAGTGTTTTATTTTCGCCCCTGTCTAGATCAGAAGCTACAACATGGGTAACAGCTTTTCCTGTAGAATCTGGGTAGAAAGTTGATGCAGAGTAGTTGCCTTTCCTTGGGAATGTAAGATCAGGTTCATTGTCATTAATGTCATCAACTATAACAGTTACAGGGACTTTGTTAGACAGATTTGGTGATCCTTGGTCTCTTACTGTTACATGGAAATTATATTTACTTTTATCCTCCCTGTCTAGGGCCTGGTTTGATCGAATCATCCCATTAGCAAACACTATAAAGGGCAATCTTTGTGAGTGGTCTTCTTCAGCCAAAGAAAAGGTAAATCTTCCATTTTCATCTATATCTGCATCCCTAGCTGATACCTGTCCAACATTGGAACCAGAACTCTGGTTTTCTTCAATTGAGAATTCATATAGCGATTGCAGGAATTCTGGAGGATTGTCATTCCTATCGCGTATATTGAGAGTCACTGTGGCTGTACCAGTGAGAGGAATCTTGCCTGAATCTATAGCAAGCACCTGAAAGATGATCACTGGTGTCGATTCTCTATCAAAGAAAGGCTTTACAGTGATGACTCCATTGTTTCTATTTATACTAATTTTGTCCTGATTTCTAATTTCATAGTGGATTTGTTTGTTTTCTAACAGATCCTTGTCTGTAGCAGAGACTTGTAGTATAATCTGGTCGGTCATGGTATTCTCAAAGATACTTCCCATGTATGTTTCTTCCTCAAACACTGGAGTTTCATCATTATAATCAGTAACTCTGACAAGAAAGCTGGCACTGGACATTAGGGGTTGTGTTCCTTGATCCTGGCAGGTTATTGTTACGTTTTGAAGATCTTTTATTTCTCTATCTAATGGATTATTCACAACTATGGTGTAACTAGACATACCTAGGCTGACAATACGAAAGTGACTGTTGGAGATAGAACAAGAAACTATTCCATTAGGTCCAGTGTCCGTGTCTTCCACAGTTATAAGTGTCACATAAGTCCCATTTTTAGAGTTCTCAGACACATTCACATAACCTATATTTCCCAGATTTAAGTTCACTGTTGGTGGATTATTGCCAGTATCCTTCACATAGATGAAAACTTCAGCCTGATCTACTTTGGGATGTTCTCCACTGTCCAAGGCTTGAACAATGAAACTGTAGTAAAGGTCAGGTTGATATACAAGCTTCTGCTGGAGTCTGATCTCACCAGTTGTAGAATTCAATGAAAATACCTTCACTATATCAGCAGCATTTTCCTGAACTTCCGAAATTTTGTATTTGACCAGGCCATTGTTACCAGTATCTTTATCAGTGGCATACAGAGTGAGTAGAGCAGCATCTAATGAAGTATCCTCCTCAACAGTCACATTATACACACTCTGGTTAAATTCTGGTTTATTGTCATTAATATCTAGAACAACAATGTCTACATACATAGAACCAGTCAGCTGTGGATCACCTCCATCTCTTGCTACTACTCGTATTCTATATATATCTTTGGTTTCACGATCAAGCAGTTTCTTTATATAAATCTGAACATCGAAACTGCCATCTAAGTTTTTAGGACTGGTAATACCAAATGTATCACTGCTTGGATTGATTTCATATGACTGAATACCATTAATACCTGAATCTTCATCTTGAGCACTTCTAATTGGATAGGTAGAGTTGATTGGAGATCCCTCAGAGATTGACAAAGTAAATGTGTTGACTGGAAATGTTGGTGATTTATCATTGATATCTTCAATTACAATATGAACATTAATTGACTTAAAAAATTGTCCTTGAATGGTAGTAATGACTTGAAATTTTTTGACACATTCTTGCTTATTACCACACTCTATTTCTCTATCAATGTCAACAGTTGCATATAGATTCCCACTCTCATCATTTATACTAAACAGTGATTGATCTATTACAATTCGATACTTAATTTCCTGGCTCTGATTTGATGAAGCGCCAATGTCTACAGATGACAAGCTACCAATGAAATGGTTGGGACCTTCATGTTCTGTCATGGTGAAGGTCACAGTTGGGGTATTATCTTCGTCATAGATTACTGTTGGGGTAGTATCCTGACCAGAGGTCAAGGTCATAGTTATAGCAACCATCAGGAGGAGGCTTGTCATAGGTGCACTTGTCATGGTTAATTTCTTCATTGGTATTTCCATTAATATCTTGAACTTAGATTGTTTACAACATCCTTTGAAAATCTGCAAATAGAGAAAAAAAATCATTATTGAATGTTCCTAGATTCTTTGATAGACAACAAGATAAATATACAGATCCAACTTGAAAGAGGTTGCAATATCCAATTCAGAATCTGTCTACAATGAGAATGACTTCACTCAGAAATTCTGGCTGGATTCAAATCCGTGCCCTCAGATCTCAAGTCCATAATCTTACAACTAGATCACAGACTCTGCTCTCTAGATGGTTCTCTTTTTTGTGACAAGTCAAAATATATTACTGGGTAAGAGGGAAACAAAAATGGGTTACACCTTTCCTATACAATCTCTGATTTTTACATCCACATGATTTTATACTTGAGAAAACATTGTGTGAAAAGAAGAAATTGTTTGTTACAAGTAATTTCTTCTTTTCCCACAATATGCTCTACCCTATAGGATAGTAAACTTTTCAATACAGTTCACTTTAAATTGGCATCTGTGACTTCTTTCAAATTCTTTCTAAATAGGAAAGGGTTGAATTGAATGAAAAAAAATAAGGGGGAAGGAAGTGCTGGTTTGTAAAACTATCTGTCAAACATTTACTATAAAACATCTTGAAACAGTAGCACAATACATGGGTAACAAAAGCTTCACTGGTTGTATTTAATTAGACCACTCAAAGTAAATTGACTTTTCAATTTGATCAAACCACAGACCAATGCCTGGGCATTAGTTATCCATATTTACACAAGCGCTTGTTCAAGATATTGCAGGACAAATAGTTTCAAAATTAATAAAAATTTTACCCTTTTAACCTACTACCAGATGACAAAACTGGCCCAAATTCAAAGAAGTTGCAGGTGAAATTTTTAGATGATAAGATTTAAGAAAATCTTTGTTATATTTGGTAGGAATCATGAATAATGAAGAAATTTCTTTTATTGAGCAATCTCTTCATTTTCCATAAAAAATTCTCTTGAGGAGCATTATAAAAAAATAGGATCATGTGGTTTAACTTTTGAAGAATTACGGTTGAGATCAGTGGACAGACTTGAGGTCGCAGAATAAATCAATTTGATTAACCAATTACTAGATGACAAAAAATTGCAAATGAACTTTCATATTGCTAATAAGTATAGATTTAAGTGACATTCAGGATTTACAGGATAGACAGTTTTTGAAGAAAGGAGAAATTGCTTTTTACAAATGATTTCTTCTATTCCCAAAACCTTTTATCTTTTGAAAAATCTTTGCCTAATCCCAAATAATCCTACTTTTTGATGCCTCTCACAGAAAAAGCTTGGGAAAAGATTGTTGAAAATAAAAAAAGTGCTTTTAACAAGCAATTTCTTCATCTCCCACAATTTTTACTACCCAAATAATTTGAAAATTGTTAAAATTCTAATAACTTAAAAATTGTTGTCTGCAACTTCTTTCAACATTGACAAGTTTAAGGTTTTGTTTGTCTGGTAACAGGTTATCATGTCATTCAGCAACTTCCATCAACATTCAGGCAGGTCTAAAATTTTTTCGTCAGATTTTAGTGTAGCAGATAAAAGTTGTACAGCTAGTACTGCATTGTCATGATATACAATAGCATTAACAGAAGGGTGCCTCAAGTGTCCCTGTACTTGAGAATATCAAACATTTACTTTTAAAAGTGAAGAATTTGTGTGCTTGATCTTCTAATCTCTGAATATAATTGATTCTTCATTAACCTAATACCAGGTGACAAAATTTAGACTGATCCATTTTGGAAGAAGTTGTAGACATACCATTTCAAGTTGATGAAGTTTTTTAAAAAATTGTCTTTATGGGTTGGAAACAATGTCTATCAAGAAAAAAGCTTAAGAAAGCATTGTAGAAAATGAAGACATTGCTAGTTACAAACAATTGCTTCAATACCCACATTGTTTTCTACCAAAAAAAGATAAATTACTTCCCAAACACTAAATTATTACATGCAACTTCTTTTAATTTATGGCATTCTAAAATTTGGTTGGGTGGGGGGGGGGGGGGTAAAGAACAATCTTGACAATATTTTTAAAAAAAGAGAATTTGCATGTCATAACAGTGTTGTTCAAAAATACTTCTCCATTCCATTAGAACCAGAGACAGCTTAGGAAAGGTTCACCCATTACTAGAAGTTTTAGACTGGTCCAAATTGAAAAGAGTTGCAGATGACAATTTAAAGCTTAAGAAATTAGGGGTTTTCAACTTTCTTGATAGAAAACGTTGTGTAAAAAAATTGCTTGTTACACAATGCATTCCCAATCATTTTTCTTAATAAGCGTCAAAAAGCATCATTGTACAGGAAGGGTTAAACCTGGTCATGCTGAACCCTAAATATTCCTGCTTTGGCAGGTTGTAAAGACAAAGATCAGTCTGCATGTATGTGCAGTCTGATCTTAGTCTACACCACCTGCTTGTCTCTTGTAAGCCAGAGTTGTTTATAAGATAAATTTTCAGAAATTTTATCCTACCTTTGATGCTTCCGGCCCTTTGATTTTAATGAAAATCTGTGGAAGACTTATAGTTCGGCATGACAAGGGTTAAGGATGTACAATGGACAAGTTACCATCTCTGTAAGTAGCCCACTTTGATTTACAAGTGGTTTATATTTGGAGAGGCTTGTCAATAAACTCCATGAATAAGGACCTTTCACCTTTTATTTACATACAATTATCTGAATATTGCCAAGTACTCTACAGATTTCTAATTAGGAAGGGTCACCTGGTACTCAGGTTTTCATTGTCAAAATTTGGTACAATACTGATACAGTGCACATGGTGTGCACTGGGCTGAATTTTCTTCCCTTAAGTCTTGTCATACTGAACACAGAATGTATCTGTTTTCGCAGGAGGTATAGACAAAGATAAGCCTGCACATAATTGCAGTCTGATCTTAGTCTACACCTCCTGCCTGTCCCTTCTAAGTCAGTATTGTTTATAACATAAATTTTCAAAAGAATGATTAACCCACAACAGTTGCATCCAGTTTCATCAGCCCCTTGATTTAAATGCAAATCCATTTAGGATTTTATTCAGCATGACAAGTGTTAACCCATTTCCACACATTGACGCTTTTGGACACCCCTGAAGAAAAACAACTGAGGAAACATTGTGTAAAATGAAGAAATTGCTTGTCACAAGCAATTTCTTCATTTTACACAATGTTTTCTAACCAGGAGGTTGAAAAATCTACAATTTCATAAACTTTAAACATTCGTCTCCTTTCAATTTGGACCAGTCTTAATTTTTCTTGAGTGGGAATGGGTTAATGAGTAACTAATGGAACACTGGCCACACCCACTGACCTCTGACCAAGATATCAAAGATGGTAGTTTTCAAAATATGGTAATTCAAAATTGTAATCTTTGGTGGATGACCTAACCCTTGTCATGCTGAAACTGGAATATTCCAGTTTTGACAGGAGGTGTAGACCAAGATCAGCCTGCACATAAGTGCAGTCTGATCTTGGTCTACACCTCCTGCTTGTACTGTTCCTGCCAAAGTTTTTAATGAAATTGATTTCTAAAAGAAATATTGAATTTTGAACAACAAGTTCTATCAGTGCTTTCAGGGCTTTGTTTTTACAGCGATTCAGTAAGGTAATTGATAGAGCAAGACAAGGGCTAAGATTCATAAGTAGAGTCTGAATTTGAAGTTTAACCTATTAGTAGACTACACACTTTTAGACTGGTCAAATATCAAAGATGTTGCAAACAACAATTTATAGTATATGAAATTTTATTTTTTTTGTTTTTGAGGTAGAAAACTTTATGGATAATGAAGAATTTGCTTGGGACAAGAGAGTATAATAGTTAGTGACCTAAACATTGTGACAACAGCTTGAACATTGAAGCTATGACATTTAACTCATTACCAGACTACAAAATTTTAGACTGGCCCAAATTCAAAGAAATTGCAGACTACAATTCAAAGTTTATCAAATTCGGATTTTTTCAATTTTCTGGGAAGAAAACATTGTGGAAAATGAAGAAATTGCTTGTGACAAGCAATTTCTTTGTTTTCCACATTGTTTTCCAAATCTCTTTTTCTTGTGGGCATCTAAAAGCGTCACTGAGTGGGAATGAATTAAGTCACCAATTCAGGAAAATGGCTAAGCATAACTGTTGGAGTTAAAATGTCACCTCTTTTCGCAATGAATGATTTGATTGGTCAATTAAATTTTGGATTGACAGGGACAATCCATAATTTAATGTGTGCACGACATTTTCAATAGTTAGATTTGTGTGCCAAGTCAATTTAATAAGTTGTCTTTTTCTTTCTTACTCTAATAATGACTATAAGTGCATTTTTTAATGTCTACTTATTTTTTTAAAATCAAAATTAATTGCAAAGTTCTACTATAATCTTTTCGATTATGTAACACTTTCAATGAAATCTTATTTATGACATGCTTGTGAAGAAAGTAATATTTGTACGTGGAATTTGATTTAACCCATTACTAGACGGAAAAATTTTACACTGGTTTAAATTGAAAGGATTTACAGACGACAATCTAAGTTTTAGTTTTTTTTTAAACTTTCTTGATAGAAAAAATTGTGCAAAATGAAGAAATTGCTTGTTACAAGCAATTTCTTCATTTCACACAAAGTTTTCCCAACACTTGTTTGTCTGAAGGGGCACCAAAAAAACATCACTGGATGGGAATGGGTTTATAAAATGACTAAAATTTATTTAATTTGTTCACTATTTTATCAATTGACTCAGAATTGCTCACTTATATTTCTATAGGGGATTGAAGCTGGTTTAAAAGCAAATCCCCTGATTGTAATATTAAATCAAATTTGGTGTTAAATCTTTGACACAAATCTAATAAAGTTAAATCTATTGGGGTTAAAGATGTGATATAAATTTAATAATATTATCTCTATGGACCCCAGCAGGCCAATGTTCATAAGGAACTAAATTAACCCATTACCAGACAACAAATTTCTAGACTGTTATAGTAGGTTTAGAGTGAAAAATGTGTCAAAAACTCAAGAAATTATTGAGAGGTAGGAAAAATTTCTTTTATCAAGCAATTCCTCCTTTTCCCACAACATTTTAATTGGTTAAATCCTATATGGACAATGTGAATACCTTGAAGCCTTTTACTACTTTAGGGCCCTTGAATATTGTTTAAAGAAAACTATTTAATTACAAAACCAATTCCTTCCTTATCAACACTTTTCCTATCAGTGCTTGATTCACACTGATTTTGATATCTGGTCTGCATGCAGACAATTTCTGTACAAGTCCACCATTTTATTGTATGATGTTATTTAAGGATTTATAAGAAAGTGCATAGTATTTCTTATATATACTTAATCATTTCTCAACATTTTTTTTATTTTTACTTTTTTGTTTCCATGTTTGAGCATATTCAATTTAATGCAATATAAATTTAATGAAAATTGAATGGCTGAAAGTTACATGGGATGTATGAAGTAACATATTATCATTTCTATGTCTGTACTTCGTCTTTGGATACGCAGGTATGTGCACAGGGTTTGACAGGTTTCTAATTAGTTTTAACAGGCATTTGTGGATTTGTGCAGATAATTTTGTGATGAAAATTAATATGAAATAGTTTACAATAATATTCACACATTAGGAAATAACAAATTAACTAACCAAACTGAATTGCTTGTGATTCCACATAATTCTTTAGAGTAATTACTAAAATACCACCTTTTGAGCCAAAAGAACAGATGAACAAAAGCAGATTGAAACACCAAATTAAGTATATATATATAAAGAAAACTCTTTGTCTTGTTAACCCATTTCCACACAATGACGCTTTTCGACACCCCAAGAAATAAAGCTTGGGAAAAACATTGTGGCAAATGAAGTTATTATTTGTTACAAGCAATTTCTTGGATACCCACTGTGTTTTCTACCCCCAAAGTAAAGGAAATACAAAATCTAATTAACTAAGATTTGTCATCAGCAACATCTTTCAATTTGGAACAGTTAAAAAGTGTTCATGTGGTAACAGGTTAAAGTATACAACTACCCCCTAACTTATCCCTCCCCCCCCCCCTCCTTAAAAAAAAAAAAAAAAAAAAAAAAAAAAAAAAAAACACCAAACAAAACACCAATCTTATTTACCATCAATACAGTTATATTCCATCCTCAAATAAAATTTCCAACTAAAACTTTAAAATATGTTCTAGATGACAAGTTACATTTATTGTGGGTTATTACAGAGATCAGAGATTTTTATGGACTTGTTCTAATGGGTGTCATATCAATAAAAACCATCCTAACAGATAGGTGTCAAAACACCACTTCAATACACCTAAAAGCCTTTTAATGTATACTACAACCAAAATCTGTAAGCCCGATTAGCTCAGTGGTTAGAGTACTTGACTTTCAATCTCAAAATCACAGGTTTGAGCCCTAGGCTGACCATAACAACTAACAAAGTCAAACTAATTGTCTTTCAGATATTACGTTAAACTGAGGCCCTGCTTGACGATGCTATCCATCGAGTACCCCATTCAAACACAATGACACTTTTTGACGCCCCCTAAGATAAAAGGCTTTGGAAAACATCATGGTAAATGAATAATTTTCTTGTTACAGGCTATTTCTCTATATTATCCACAATGTTTTCTATCTCAAAATTTAGAAAAACTTGAAATTTCTTGAACTTCAAATTGTCGTCTGCTACATCTTGGAATTTGGACCAGCCTTAATTCTTGTCATCTGGTAATGGACTTAAGAACCAGACAGAGCTCTCAGCAATATCGTCCTGTATCTTTGCACTATACCTGGTCACAAATCACTATATTCTGGAGGCAAAACTCAAGTTCAACGGCAGTGACGATAAATAAATGTAAATTAACTCCACAACCTTAGATAACAGGATTTCCAGAATCTAAAGAAGAAATTCTGATTCTAATTTCAACCCATTACCACTCAGCAAAATTTTAGAACTCAAATTTGTTTCAGACAACAAATTTAGAAATTTTTGAATTTTCTTACTTGCTTGGTAGAAAAACATTTTTTAATGAAGAAATTGCTTGAAACAGTAATTTCTTCATTTGCTACAATGCTTTTTCACCTTTTTTCTTTGGGCATCAAAATACGTCTTTTGTGGGAATGGGTCCATAAAATACTCTGAATGAACCACCAAATGACAATTTGATAGACCAGTCCATGTAGTGCCATATAGGTGTGAAAAAAATACATTGTTAGAAGACCAGAAATTACTTGTGGTAAGTCAGTTCTCCTTGTCTCTAAATGTTTCCAGTTGTCCTTTTTCTTCATTTCCATTGCAGGATTGTGTGGAAATTGGTTAACCCATTCCAACACAATCTGGCCTTTTTATGCCCTTCAGGAAAATACTTTGGAAAACATTGTGGAAAATGAAGAGGTTGCTTGTTACAAGCTATTTCTTCAGTATCCAAAGTGGTTTCTACCCAAGAAATGAAAGAATTTTAAAACTTTAACAACTTGAAATTGTTGTCTGCAAAATCTTTGAACTAGGACCTGTATACAGTTTTATTGTGATGGAATAGGTTAACCCTATCCTGTTTTTGGAAATTTTAGACTAGTCCGAACTGAAAGAGCTTGCAGACGACAATGACAACTGGATGCTATTTGAGATGAACCCATCCTATGTGGTAGAAAATATTGTGGAAAGAGGAGAAATTGCTTGTTACAAGCAATTTCTTCTTTTTCCTCAATGTTTTCTCTAGTATAAAAACACAGGAACGTAAAATCCCGTATTTGAATGGGAAATTGAACGGAAAAGGGTTAAGCTGTTTACCTAATTAATGATGGTTTAACCCTTTCCCTTGTTTTTACATTTCTGTGATTTTATACTCGAGGAAATATTGTGGGAAAAGAAGTAATTGCTTGTAACAAGCAATGTCTTCTTTATCCGCAATATTTTCTACTCTACTGAATGGTTATTTTTCAACTTTAAATTTTCTTTTGCAAAACCTTTGCATTTGGACAGGTCTAAATTTTTGAAAATTGGGAAAGGGTAAACATTTTAATATTGCTTAAAATTATTTATCTATGAATATTTTGCATAATCAACGTAAATTATATATGATCTATTATCCTTGGAAACCTGCCTAAATGATGTTACTTTAAAACATTGGAAAATTCGTATGTTTTGATGATCAAAATCACAGTTGTCTGATTATTGCTTTGACCTTCAAGGAAAAAGCTTTGGAAAACATTATGGAAAATGAAAAAAAAATCTTGTAACTTGTTGTCTACTTTTAATCTGGTAATGCAGTGACTGATTTAGAGATGGTTTGAGGGGTTTGTTTGAACCCCTTTTGTGGCCTATATATTACATACTTATAAGGAAATTCAGTAGAAAACGAACCCCCAATTGGTAAGCTTGAACCCCTGCTCAAAAATCCTGGATCTGCAATTGTAATGGGTCAATACTCAAATGCAGTCGTAAATTTCTCAGTTTTTAAAATATTGACATTTTATTCATTTGTGAAGCAAAAATATAGTTCATTTTAAAACATAAAAAATCATGATTTTTAGATTTTGCCTAGATACTGGATCATATAGTCTTAAATCTAAATTTTCATTAACCTTAAAGTGTCGTCTGCAACTCCTTTTAAATTGGACTAGTCTAAAGTTGTGCTGTCTGCTAATGAGTTAAATGTTCCAGTAATGAGAAGAAAAAAGATTTTTTTTTAATTCAGATGGAAGAACCCTAGGTAGCAGTACACAAAACAGATGACATTATATAAGACTGTTTTAAGTATGAAGGCTATTTTTGATTATGGTTAGTGTATTCTTGCTCTATTTCCACCAGTATGAAGTGTTATCTATTAGTTTGACACCTCTAGCATAAACTTGTCACCTTGTGTCCAGTTAATAAGTGACCAGGTGTGATGTAATATAGGGCCCTTCAATCAATAAAATCAATCACAATACAACTAGTGTGGCCCAAACCACATGAGATAAGGCAGAATTTGTATCAGACCACCTGATAAGGTAGGAAAAATCAAACTCACATTCTTACTCATTCCTATACAATACTTCTTGTTGACATCCTTTTATTAGAAAACATTGTGATAAATGATGAAATTGCTTGTTATGTAACAAGCATTATATTTACTATCCACAATGTTTTCTACTCTAAATGACAAAGATCTTTAAAATTCTTTAGACTATATATTGTCACCTGCAACTTCGGTACCTTTGGTAATGGGTTAATGAAAATTGATAAATAGGTCCAGAACTTTTGGAGAGTACAATATGGTCATGCTTGATACAAAATTTGAAAGCTCTGTGCAAAGTTATTACTATGCCCTTGTTCAATAGTTTAAAGATTTCCTTCTTTATCTCTGTAATATCAAGGAACCCACAAGATAGGGCTCAGCAAGATTTCAGAGTGATGAATTGAAGTATTTTAGTAGAGCACCAAGTGCTAACAGCTCATGCAAAATTTGAATGCTCCAGGCTTAGTGGTTTGGGACTAGAATTTGCCCCTTCAGAAAAAGCATATGAATAAAAGAAAGGAAGACATTTCTTGTCGACCCAACAAGACTAAGATTACTTAACTCATTCCCACACAGTGACACTTTCTGAAGCCATCAAGGAAAAACCTGGGAAAACATTGTGTGAAATGAAGAAATTGCTTGTAGCAAGCAATTTCTTCATTTTCCTCAAAATTTTCTACCCAGAAAGTTGAAAAACTCAAAACTTTCATCAATTCTAAATTGTTGTCTAGTCTGGTAATGGGTTAAGTTTCATAAACTTTGAATTGATTGTTATTAACAACTTCTTCCAAATTTGACCAGTCTGAAATTGTGGTGTCTGATAATAGATTAACCCATTACCTGACGGCAAAATTTTAGACTGCTCCAAATTGAAAGAAGTTGAAGATGACAATTTAAATTTGATGGAATCTTTAAAAAATCTCTGTCTATTGCGGTAGAAAACAATGTGGATAACGAAGAAATTGCTTGTGACAAGCAATTTCTTCATTTTCCACAATGTTTTCCAAAACCTTTATATTGAGAGGCGTTTAAAAGCGTCACTGTGTGGGAATGGGTTAAAAGAGTAACATGATAAAAAAATACAACAAAAAAACAGTGCTCTTACAATTCTATTATGTATGTGTGTGCGTGTTATTTTTTTTCCCATTTTTTTCATTAATTTTATATTAATTCAACCTTTTTCCTATCCATTCATCTGTAAAATGTTTAAAAGAAAATACACATCCGTTTTCATTGTGAAATAACTTGCATTTAATATGTATATGAAAACTCTTGAAAATAGGATTCTTTTCAAGTGTGAATATTTTGATTTAATATCATTACATAACAATACATGTATTTCAGACCTACCCAAAATTCCATGATCAGACATTGTAAGCCCTTGTTCCACACGGTTACGGCATTAGATGTGAGGTGTTTCGGAAGCCTTTCATCTGATATTGCCTTCATAATCATATCTCGACCATATTGATTTTACAGTATAAGCCTTATCTATGTGAAGTATCTTCTATAAATGGCGTTAATACATGTACACACTTTCCTGTGTTCTTTGATGGGCGTAAAAACAGTGTTCATGGCTTTTTTTTATAATGGGAGATATTATCTTTTGGTTTAATCTATTATCAGACGACAGCATTTTAGACTGGTCCAAATTGAAAGAAGCTGCAGATGAAATTTCAAATTGTAATGAAATTGGAAATTAAGTGTCAAATAGGGTAGAAAACATTGTGAGAAATCGAGAAATTGCTTACTTTACCTAAATGTTTTCAATGATCCTATTTCTTTGAGGCGTCAGAAAGCATCATTGTTTGGTAATAGGTTAAAAGCACATTTTCCAAATTTAAACAAGTTGAAAAATAGAATTTAGCAAAGCGGACTTGTACTTCCCACCAGCATTTTGTCAATCAAGTAGCACAGTTGACCTCTGACCTATGTTACCCCAAAACAATAGGGCACCTCCTAAAGCCCTGTATAAAATTTGTATAATGTTTCAATGTCCTTGGTCAAATACCTTATGAGTTGTAGCACGGAAATGGTTTTCAATCAAAGTTCAATTTTAACCTTTAAATTTAACCCTTTCCTGGACAAATCCGGGATTTTATGTCACTGTGATTTTATACTTGGGAAAACATTGTGGAAAAAGGAGAAATTGCTTGTAACAAGCAATTTCTCCTTTTCCCACAATATTTTCTACTATATAGGATGGTCAGATTTCAAATTGCATTCATTTTTCATTGTCGTCTGCAACCTCTTTCAAATTGGACCAGTATAAAATTTCATAAAACAGGAAAGCGTTAAGTCTAAGAACAATAGCTTACTTGTACCATTGGCAACAATTGTATGAAGTTTCACAGTTGAAGGTCAATTGATTCCAGGGTTAGAGCAAAGAAAAAAAAAAAAAAAGGCCGAATGAACATACAGATAGACAGACATTGTGGAGTGATACAATTATGTTGGCCAGTATGCAGCTCTATCCAGGGTCTCCCCAGCTGGACTCATTAGATAACTAAATTGAAATGGGAGCGATCTCATAATTACCTGTTTCATGTCTGGGGGAGATAAATTCAGCCCATTTCCAATTAATATCCTCTTAAAGCCACAAACTATTGATCTCATGTAATTAAGGACAAGAAGAACTGCATCATGCTGCGTCACATTTCATGCCTTACTAAATAAGGACATTTTGATAAAAGACACAGCCAAGAAACATAAAATTTGCATATAAATTTTTACTAATTATTATAGTAAATTTTGAAGAAATCTGGTCAGAATCTCTAGTCTTGGGGTTTCCAAGATTTTCAACTGCCAGAAAACTATGTCATAGCAAAGAATTTTCTGGGAATGGATTTCTTTATACCTTTCCTGTACAAACCCAGGATTTCACATGGCTGTGATTTTATACTTGAAAAAACATTGTTGAAAAAAAAAGGAAATTGCTTGTAACAAGCAATTTCTTCTTTTTCCACAAGATCTTCAACTACATAGGATGGTTTCATTGCAAGTTGCATCCAATTTTCATTGTCGCCTGCAACCTTTTTCAATTTTGACTAGTCTAAAATAAAAAAAAAAAAAAAAGCGGGAAAGGATTAAACAACATTGAGATCTATCCATCTAAGAGGGACTAATCAGAGATTGGTCAGTAAAGAATATATTTTATTGGGTAAGTCACAGCCATTGATTAGGGACATTAATGGCACATTACAACCAGGATTATTTACTTTTTGCAGTCAGTCCCTTTTTCATTGACAGCCAGTGACAGATACCATTTTGTTACTAAAATGTTTTTTAGCTAGCAGATGTTACATCAATATTCAAAACTCACACTAGAATATAGAAAAGAACAAAAACCCTTAACCCTTTCCCGTTTTTCGAATTTTTAAACTGGTCCCATTTGAAAATTAAAAGTATGGGCTATTTGAAAAGTATCCAAATTACTGGTAAAAAGATAGTATGGGAAAGGAGAAATCGCTTATTACAAGTAATTTCTTCTTTTCCCACAATGTTTTTTCAGAAATATACTCACAGGAACATAAAAACAAGGGATTGTGCAAGAAAGGGTTAAAAAGTTCTAAAAAGTTACTAGCTTTATAAATGGTAAGCTTCAAAATATGCAGCTGATTCTAAAATACCTCTATTATGCCCTGCAATATTCAAAATTTCGTAACATTTGAAATAAGCAATTAGTTATGCAAAATGAAATTATCCTTGAAGTGTTGAATTATTTATGTTCACACGCTCTGAACAGAGATTGGGCGATTTTAAATTTGTTAACACTTTATAGAAACAATCAGTCTTTGAAACATTTTGCAGATTTCATAATTTTCATGTTTTATTCTAAAAGACAAGTGCTCTTATAAAATGGAATCATCAGCTTTCATGAAACCTTCATGAAAGTGTTACAAAGAACTATGAAGTATTCTAATGTTGTTAAGGAATTCACTACATTTTTTTCAGAACAATTCATGAATTTTGAGACAATTAACCCATTCCTACAAAATGAAGCTTTTTGACGCCCCTCAAGAAAAGTAGCTTAGAAAACATTGTATTAAATAAAGAATTTGCTTGCTACAAGCAATTTCTTCATTTCACACAAAGTTTTCTACCTAGAAAGTAACTATTGTCTGCAAGCCCTTTCGATTTGGGCCAGTTTGTTTTATTGTCTGGTAGTGGGCTAAGAGAAACAAAATGATAATGACACCTGTCTCTTAAATCTTATAAAAATCTAAGGGATATATTGCTGCCCCTCTATTTGATAACACATTACCTGACGTTTTGTATATTTTTTGAGGGGGGGGGGGGCTATAGAAATATAGCTTTGTAACAAGCAATTACTCCTTTTCTCCCAATCATATCTTCCCGATACGGTTGCTATTTTTCAAATTATACATACTCTGTATTGTCATCCGCAATATCTTTCAATTTGGACTGTTCTAAAAAAAATCATTTGGTGATTGGAATCCTTGCATTTTGTGAAGACAGTAGAAATGTACTGCTCATATTCTGTACTGAAGTAGTTATATATGTCTAGATCATCAATAGCCATGAAATTGGTTTCCTAAAATATGTTTGACCAATGACTGATTATTAACCCTTTCCTGTTCATTCCCTGGTTTTTACATCCAAGTGATTTTATAATCGATAAAATATTGTAGAAAAAGAAGAAATTGCTTGTAACAAGCAATTTCTTCTTTTTCTACAATATTATTTATCTTATGGAATGGTTCTTTTTTCAAATTAAGTCATCAGCAAAAACCTTTGCAAGACAGGAAAGGGTTAATATCTTAACCCATTCTCACACAATTACCTCACTCGTAACGCCCTTCATGAAATAAAAACATTAATAACATAGTAGTCAATGAAGAATTCACCAGTAACAAGCAATTTCTCCCATGTCCACAATGTTTCCTACTGTAAAAGGCAAAGATAATTTTTTAAATTTTACATACCTGAAATTGTCATCAGCAAGATCTTTCAATTTTAGATTAGTCTAAATTTTTGATGTGTTAGAATTGGTTAATATGTCCAAAACAGGCCAGAGTTGTGTAAAAATACTGTTTTCTTTTTTTATTTCCTTTATCAGGACTAGAGGATTCCTGAAAATTATGCACAGTGAAAGAATGGCATATTGAAGAAAATAGAATGACCAGTGATTTCAAAATCCGGTAATTACTTCCAATCTTATTAGCTAGATTTTTTCGTTGTAATTTGTAACCAGATTTTGTAAACATCAAAAGGTTTAAAATGACAATGATAACAATCTGATGGGTTGATTATATTACCATGGTAACAAAGAGGGTGGATGGGATGGGGATTGGGTTATTTTTTTGTATTGTTCAAATTAGTCGCATCTATTACAATGTGGTTCCCACGTAATTTCAATATCATCATATAATTATCAAATATTGAAACAGATTTATTTACCAATAACCAGACAGCAAAATTTAGACTGGCCTAGATTGAAAAGAGCTGCAGACAACAATTCAAAGCTTATGAAATTTGAAATCATTTAACTTTTGGGGTAGAAAACATTGTGGATGATGAAGAAATTGCTTGTAACAAGCAATTCTTCATTTTCCACAATGTTTTCCAAAGCTTTTTTCTTGGGGGTGTCTAAAAGCGTTGTTGAGTGGAAACGGGTTAAAGCAGACTGTAATGCTAAAAGAGGACATGAAATAGATAACACTAAAACTGTTCCGTCTAATTTGGCAAATAGAAGATTTCTGAACACTGGGATAAGATAAATTTAAGGAAAAGGTCTAAAAGAATATCATACCTTTCAAAATGATCGAAGTACAGAAAGTCCAACAAATTAAGCCATTAAATCATAATTACATGAAAAATCATCACAGCCTCACTGAAACAGCACTGACCACAGACAGACAATTAAAGAAGGGCATGAGAAATATGGAAATAAAGAGATAGGTTTTCTGGTTTTGGGGTTATTTGATCCAAGGTATTTCAAATATTAAACAAAACAGCTTTGTGATGATAAGGACAGATAGAGGGTTATCTTCCCTTTATCTCTTTATCTTTATCAAAGATAACAAAAGATTAATCTATTGTGCATTTAATCCCTCTGCTAATTCAGAATAGGCTTCTACAGATCGGATCAAATGTGTTGACAAAATTAATGTCCTTATATCAAAAATGTTAACAGACATGCATTGTCTCCCTGCCTTATCTGCATTAATTAGTCATCTTTTGAAAGATTAATTAAAATGACTTTTATCATGATCAAGATGTAGATTCAAGTGTCTTTTCCACAAGAATATAAAATTATATATGAAATTCTGATAAATACTATTTCCTTGACTGAAGATGAGAAAAAAGTACAGTGACAATCACTGACGATACATTATTAACCCATTTCCCGACGACAAAAAATTTAGACTGGTCCAAATTCAAAGATAATTCAGATCACAATTTCAAGTAGATAAAATTTTAAAATTGTCTGTCTTTTGAGGTAGAAAAGATTGTGGATGATGTATAAATTGCATGTTACAATGCATTTCTTCATTTACCATGATATTTCTCAAAAGCTTTTTCCTTGGGGGGGGGGATGTCAAAAAGCATCATTATGTTGGTAATGGGTTAATGGGCATATTACCCTACAAGGCTTTTATCTAAACCATTATCACACAGTCCTATGTTTTGACTGACTGAAGAAAATAACTTGATGTTGGACTTTCTTTCTTAAACTTTAACAAGCAATCTCTCCTTTTTAACAATGTTCAACAATTTCAGAATGGCAAATATTTTTTGCCTCACCGGCAAAATGCCAGCAAGCTATTATAAAGTTGTTGTGTCCTCTGTAAACTGTCTTCTCCCATAACCCATTCCTACTCAGTTACGCTTTTAGACGCCTCAAAGGAAAAAAGCTTTAAAAAACATTGTGAAAAATGAAGAAATTGCTTGTTACAAGCAATTTCTTCATTTTTAACAATGTTTTCTATACAGAAAGTTGAAAAAAAAAAAAATTCATAAACTTTAAATTGTCGTCTGCAACTTCTTTCAATTCAGGCAAGTCTAAAATGGGTTAAAACTACTCAGTAAATTTCAACGAAATTTCACACCTGTGAGACTTAGGTTACATTTAACACTTTCCTGTTCAACCCCTGTTTTTTACATCTCTCCGATTTCATAAATGAGAAAACATTGTAGAAAGGGAAGGAATTGCTTGTTTGCTTGTAACAAGCAATGTCTTCTTTTTCCACAATATTTTCTACCCTATTGAATGGTTGGTTTTCAAATTCAATCCTCTTAAAATTTTTAGTCTGCAAAACCTTTTAATTTGGATAGGTCTAAAATTTTGCAAAACTGGAAAGGGTTACCCAGATACCATGAAGAAATTATGATCAGATGAGTTGGCTTTATGGGCTTGTTTTCATACATGGTATGGAGTGAAAATTATGAAAAGTTTTCTCTTCAAAAAGTATCAAGTGGATTGAACATGAATGTTCCTTACTCGACCTTTAACTAGATAACCTGGAAACAAAATGGTTGAAAATACATTGTATTAACTTAATGGACTGAATTTTGTAAGATTTATTGAACTATTCCCACATAATGTCGCTTTTTGACGCCCCTCAAGAAAAACAGTTGGGAAAAAATTGTGTAAATGAAGAAATTGCTTGTTACAAGCAATTTCTTCATTTTACACAATGTTTTCTACCCAGAAAGTTGAAAACTTCTAGAATTTCATAAACCTTGAATTGTTGTCTGCAACTCCTTTCATTTTAGACCAGTCTAAAATTTTGTTGTGTGGCAAATGGTTAATGGAAGATTATCAGTGCTGCTACAGACTGGATAGCTAGATCACTTATCAGGTGCTTCCTTGGACTGAAGAATTTTTGTGCATGAGTTGTTTCCCTTGTCTTAAAAAATCCTCCTGCAACCCATTTTTCAGATGACAAAATTTTAGACTGGTCCAAGTTGAAATGAGTTGTAGGCGACATTTGAAAGTTTATGAAATTCAAGATTTTCTTCTATTTCTACAATTTTTTCCCAACCATCATTATTGAAGGGCATTAAAAAGCGTCATTGTTTTGGAATGGGTTAAACCAATTTATCCCTAAAGTAAAATTGACTTACTAATTTGTATTTTCGAACATTTATTAAAGATAGAGTCAGAGTTAGGGATTGTGTAAATTATTAGCATCAGTTTGAAGATTGTTATTTCATGCCCACTGAACAGTGTAATATATCAAATCCATAAACACGATTCTGTACTTCATTTTATCAACTTTTCAAATCAACTTTCACCAGATTTTTTGTCGACGAATTCATCAATTTGAATCCATAAATAATATTACCTTACTTAACTATATGGTAATAATGATAACAAATCACAAATTTCGGTTTAAAATCATTCAATCATACCAAATAGACATCTTACATTAGAAGATTACTTCAAATTTCCACATTTTAGTACCATACAATCATAACCTTTTCCCCATTCCTAATTTTCTTTTTAAAATTTCAAGATTTTAAGTTTCAGGATTGAAGAGGTTGTCAACTCCCTTTTTTAAAATTATTTTGTTGAGCAAGGGATGTGTGGACTTCGAGACTTAGTGAAGATTTCAAAATGAGACTAGATGAAATAGCAAATTGTAACCCATTCCCACTTAATCCCTCCTTTTTACGCCCCTCAAGAAAAAAGCTTTGGAAAACATTGTATCAAGCAATTTCTTCATTATCCACAATGTTTTCTATCCAAAAAGATGAAAAAAAATGAAATTCCATCAACTTGAAATTGTCATCGGCAGCTTCTTTCAATTTGGACCAGTCTAAAACTTTGCTGTGTGGGAATGGGTTAAGAGCCTATCATATGACCTTCAGCTGTAACCTTGAACTTGGAAGTATCTTACAAAACTTTATGCATGGTACTCGATACTCATTAAGGGCAACAACTATGCAAAGTGATTTTGAAATCTCTCCATAAATTTAGAAGATATGCTGCAGACACGAAATAACATAAGGAATCAAGCACACACGGACAGAGGTAACTCTGTAAAGACTGATCTAGCTGTGAGTCCCACATACAAGACTTATTGTTTTTTTGATAGGACACAATGATTCTAGAAGTGTGTGTCCCTAGTTTTCCAATTCAGAATAATTCGTGTTTTGGAAATTACATTGGCAATCCCCGAAAATAGGATGTTCTAATGAGTATTTATTTTATACAGACATTGTTTTATGAACGATTCAATACTTCATATGATTGGCTGATAATGTTAAATGTATTCAACTTTCATCAAATCACATTAATTTTGTTGTAGAATCATTTTCTTGGAAACAGTTGTATATCAGTTGGCAGTTAGTAAACACAATCATGTTGCTGAAAAGATTGAAAAAAATTATCAGTTGCATTAAAAACTTTAATATTTCAGTTCCCCTGTGAATCCATTGCTGGAAACATCCATAGAACTCAAGTGAAAATGATAACTCTGGAGTTTAAAAGTATGATTAGCCATGTACCCCTAGTTTCTCTATATTGAAGCATCATGAAACAGAAGACTTTATGTACTGTTCTGTATGTGGTGAAGATGGCAGTGCATTCAATCCTGCTTACCAGTATTACAATACAAATTTGGGAGAAAGGCAGCCTACCCAACACATTTTATTAACCCATAATTGCCAGATGACAAAATTCTAGACTATGAATGGTCCAAATTGAAATCAATTTGCAGACAATTTCAAGCTGATGAAATTTCAATTTTTGTTTTTCTGCGACACTGCTTCTTGCAACAAATTTCTTTATTTTGAAAAATGTTTTCCTAAACTTTTTCTGAGAGTGGGGTTGTTTGGAAATAGGTTTAATTTCTTTAAAACGAAGCAAGACTTGTGTAATTGTAGTTTGAGAACAAAAAACAAACATTTTAGTTAAAGAATATGAAAAATTAGTAATACCTAACAGACATTTTTTCAACAAGAAACTAAACCTATTAACAAATTACAAAACTATAGGTTGGTCTAAAATTTAGACTAAATTAATGGAAAAATATCAAATCAAAGTGCATTTAATTAAAAAACAAGTTCATTATAGGAAATAGATTTTTTGAGAAAAAAAGAAATTGCTTGTTCCAACTAAAAATCTAGTTACAAATTTCTCCTTGAGATAAAAGTGTAAATACTTATTATAAGAATGTATATGACTCACAGTTTTAAAATAGACAAGTCCTAGGATTCATTAGCAGTAATTTCTAGATTAACCCAATACCACACAGCAGAATATAACACTGGTCAAAATTGAAAGAAGTTGTAGACAACAATATTTAGTTGATGAACTTTCAAAATTCTTTATATTTTGGGATAGAAAACATTGTTGTAACAAGCAATTTCTTCAATTTCAACAATGTTTTCCAAAGCCTATTTCCTAAAGGGGCATAAAAAAAGCATCACTGTGTGGGAATGGGTTAATCTCTGTTTTTGCCTGTTGCCTTTGGGGGCTGCATAGAAAAACTTTGTAATATTACATTGACCTATCAAATGGCTGTCGATCAAATCCATAATCCTAGTACAAATCTTCCACTTCATTTTGTCAACTCAAAAATACATTTACATTAAGAGGGTTTATCTGTTTTTAATGACGTAGTTTTACACTTGATCTCAAAACTCCCCAAACACCCGGGTAATAAAAATTCAAACCTACAAAATATAATCCATTTTATATTTAAGACGTCCTGTGGCTTCATTAAGTGTCTTACTCTATTATGCAAAAAACTCACATATCAATTAGTGAGAAACAGACTGTAATAAGTGTATTTACATTGTATAGACAGTAAGTACAGTCTCGTACTTAGCCCTGTACTTTGAGGGGTCTGTGCAACACAATCCTAAATTCCTATGAATATAGATACATTTACAATAGTTTTGTGCTAACCATTCTACTTATTTTCGGGCAGTACTTATCACATCAAAACTCACACCACTTATTTAACATATAAAGCTGTATTTGCATTTCTAGTTATTTATCATAAAGACGTCCAACTGACAGGATGCCGTTACATGAGCCATCTTTTCAGGTTGTGTTACCTTCAGCCACGCTGTCAGAATATTAATTAAGATGTAACACTAAAAAAACCTTGGAGTAGCTCATAATAAAAGAGAAAAGGTAACAACACAATAATTTTGAGGGCATCTTGTTCTAAGTTTTAATCATGATAAACAATGCCTCATAGGATTCTTGTTTTAAAATTTTCTTGTTTTAAATTAAAATGTTATTATTTAACCCATTCCCACACAGTCCCACTTTTTGATGCCCCTTAAGAAAAAAACTTAAAGCATAAAGCTTAACCCAAACTACACAGTCCTGTTTTTACAGCCCAGAAGAAAAAAACAAACTTTTACAAACTTTGCTTAAATGAGGAAATTGTTACAAGCATTTTCTTAATGATCCATAATGTTTTCTAGATGTAAGGATTCTCTCTTTCCCCCCTCCCCCCCCCCCCCCTGTCATGCTGAACCCGGAAGATTCCCGTTTTAGGAGGAGGTGTAGACAAAGATCAGCCTGCACATAAGTGCAGTCTGATCTTAGTCTACACCACCTTTTTGTCTTCTTTAGCAAGAACTGACTTGAAGATAATTCTCAATAATAAATATTGACCAGCAATTGTTACCTCCAGTGCTGTTAGCCCTATGATTTTCATCCCATTCTGTAGAGGATTTTAATTCAGCATGACAAGGGTTAAATAGTTTTTTGATCAGTCTCTTAGTCATCTATAGTAATGGGTTAGAGCCAGGTGTTTCTGTAAATGTTCTGAAGCACTTTGAGGATGTCACAAGGATGGACCAAACAGCCTGGTTTTTGTTCTCATAAACTACTATAAAAAGCAATATAATCCATGTACATTGCCTTGATTTTTGTTTTGATTGAATGCATCACTGACTGACTTTTTAACCCATTACCAGACAGCAATAATGAAGAATTGTTACTACTAAAAAATGTTAATGAATACAATATTTATGCAAATGATACATATCACAATAAGTAGGTATAATTATGACTAGTTAAGGATGGTTAGTATTTAGTGCGGCCAATTGAAAATAGGACAAAAATAATGATGAATGGCTTCTGATCAATCTTACTTTTCCTTTATGAAGATGAGGTTTGAATATTAAGTTGTAACAAATATCTCTGTAATTGTAGTTAAAAAACAATCTTGAAAATGGAGAAACTGCTTGTTATAAGTAATTTCTTCATTTTCCTCACTGTTTTTCTAAGCTTCTTGCTGGTATGTCAATCAGATGGAAAGACTTGATACATATTCAAGATCATTTTAGTTTTTCAACATTTTTAAAGGGCAGAAGAATGAAGAAATTACTTATATACAGAGATATTTGAAAATTCAACAACTAGAATTTGGCATCTACAACTTCTTTGAATTTGGACCACTCTAAAATTTACATCATCTGGTTATAATTTTCAATTATAGAAAAGGGTATATGTATTAATTTTCGATCTCAGAACAATTAAAGTTGGTTTTAATATTTCATGCCACATAAAATTTTAAGAAGGATAGCTTTGTTCAAATGACATGTATACTGGATAAAATATCCTATTGTTTAATATACATTATAATAAATCATTCTTTGAAGTAGAAACGGTCATCCAAATGTGTTTTTCTAAATCTGGATAACAATTGGTTTGGTGTAGCATGAATCCTTTTTACAGAATAAATCCATACAAAATAGAACAAAATGTTTGTAACACGAACTTTATGGGCAATAATAAACTGGAGGCTGACGATTAAGAATGATCCCTCAGATGTATATTGCTTTGGTAGCCCTTTTCTCTCTTCGATACATTAGTTATCCTAAAACATATACACCAGTCTGCTTTTAGACGCCTCTCAAGAAACAGCTTCAAGAAAACAATCTAGAAAATGTAGAAAATGATTTTAAAAGCATTCTGTGCATTTTCCAAATTGATTTTTAAACTAGAAATAGAAGGAATGTTTGAAATTTCAATTACTTAAAATCTGTAAATTTGGACCTCTCTAAAAAATTTTCTTCCGGTAATCGGTTAAATTAAATATTAATCATAGAGTAACTAAACTACTATTCCGACATAACAAAAACTGACTTGTATGAAGAGAAGGAGATGCCGCAGTGTAACAACAATCTCTCATCAACTCTCAGTTTATATTTAGATATGTCCTTGCATTAACATTTAAATGCATTTCATTCATTTAATTCAAAATGCCAAGACTGATTTTATATGCAAATGAAAGAAAAGTCATAATTCATTTCTCCAATAAATTAGTCATTTCTTTTAACAGCAAATGGGTAATATAATTTGGTTTTATATTTTGGTATCACTTTGATATCTGGGCTCTTTTAACCAATTACTATATAGTGTGTGTTTTAGGAGGATTCCTGCATGTTTCCGTGGCAAGGGATGCTAGCTCGTGACTGAAGAAATTCAAGGTCATTGGTTTGAATCTCTGCTGTTACATTGGCTGGTCACATGATCGCGTACGTTGTTACACAAGACATTCAGCCAAGTCAAGCACTGGTGATACCTATAGGTAACAATATTGTTTAGTTGTCTGTTGAATGGATTCCATTGATAAAATGGGTTTAACGCCACTTTTAACAGTATTTCAGTCATATTGCAACAGCTGAAACAACTAACCATGGATTCCTGGAAGTTCTCACACCAACACTACCACTAGATCCTTTCTAAGCCTCCAGCTACCCATCCCACATAGGTTTACGGTTATATACCCATTTGTGGGAGATAAATGTCAAAAAGGTTGATCACTGTGACTTGGGAACAAACCATGGCCAATGCAATACCCTTCTAAGAGCGTCTGCAATATACAGTCTCTTAGAATAGTCTTGAATTTATTGACCAATAGGTGATCTTTATTGTGGTATACCTGAAAGGTTGTTCAAATCAAAATATAATCCATACAAACGAATCTATTCAAACAATATATTTGAATATTTTCCAATTCATAGTAGTTTCAATATAACAGCAATATTTCATATTAGTAGTATGGTAAACAACATAGCACCATATGGGCCGAAAACACTGTAACAAAAGGAGAACAAGAAATTTCTTGTTTCCTGTCATTCAGGATGCTGTTGTTTCATCCAACCTCTCCCATCATAAGTTAAAATGAACATTGTAGTCTGTAGTAGGGAATTCTGTATACGTTTTAAACCTTTCCACAAAATCCCTGATTTTTATGTCCCTGTGGTATTATAATTGTGAAATATTGTGGGAAAAGCAGAAATAGCTTGTTGCAACAAGCAATTTCTTCATTTCCCACAATATTTTTTATACCCTGTAGGTTGGTGACCCAATTTTAACTTTTGTCTGCAACTTCTTTTGAAATGGACAAGACCAAAAGTTTGAAAAACAAGAAGTACAAAATCCACAATCTATGACATTTAACAGTGGCCTCTTTAATATTCTCTGCATATCTTTAAGTTTACATGATATGTGGAAATACAAATTTCATTTTGAATAAGCAAATTTCAGTTTTTAAAGCTTGAAAGCAAACAAAATATATCAAAGAAAGTAAAAGTGTTGATTTTCCAATGTTATAAAATTTCTCAAGTTGTTTCATTTCTTCAGAAAGCAAAAGATCTTTTTTGTTATGTCTAGTAAAGAAACATGGGATGTTTAAATCTACCATGAAACACATTTTACCCATTCCTTCACAATCCCCCTTTTTTATGCCCCTCAAGAAAAGTGCTTAAGAAAACATGGTTGATGGAAAATGAAGAAATTGCTTGTTACAAGCCATTTCATCATTATCCACCATATTTTCTACCTCAAAAGATAATACTTTTTATAATTTGACAGACTGAAAATTTTCATCTGTATCTTCTTTCAATTTGAACTAGTCTATCATTTTGAGTTGTGGTTGAGCTACATTTCAATTATTTTTACATTTTTTAGCTTAAAATGCTCAAATTTGATATGATAGTGCTCTTTACTGATAGGCATCAGCTTTTTACAACTTAAAAGTCATCAGTTTTTTTAAAAAAAAAAAAAACTACTAAGGCCAAAATGTTTATTGTTTGCAAATGTTTGAGCTTTTATGGATTTACAACTTCACAGCAAACATTTCTGTATATTCTTTTTCATGATTTTTTCCCTGTTAAGGTAATGTTTATATCAGCCTATGCCGATATTATATACAGTTTCTTTAGATTTTTTTGTAGTCAAAAATCAGGTCATTTATTGAAAGTAAGATAAAAAAAGAAATTTCTTGGTTAACCAATTCCCACTCAGTGATGCTTTTAGATGCCCCCAGGTAAAAATTATTTGGAAAACGTTGTGGAAAATGAAGAAAATTGCTTGTCACTAGCAATTTCTTCATTTTCCACAATGTTTTCTACCCAGAAAGTTGAAAAAATCCAAAAATTCATAAACTTTAAATTGTTGTCTGCATCTTCTTTCAATTTGGGCCAGTCTAAAATTTATCTGTCTGAGATCTCAAACTGTAGTTGTTCAGCATTAACCCTAGTCATGCTGATACTGTACTATTCCTATTTTGGCAGTTAGCTTTGATAGGTGTATAGACTAAGATCAGCCTACACAGACATACAGTTCGATCATGGCCTACACAACCTGTTTGTTCATGTTATGTTGAGAAAAATCTATTGAAGACAACAAATATTCTGCAGGACAAGGGTTGATAACCCCTTACAAGATCACAAAATTTTAGACCGATATAAATTGCAAGCAGTTGAAGATTTCAAGCTGATGGCCGAATTTTATTTCTTTTCATCTTTTGTGGGGAATAAAACGTTGTGGATGATAAAGAAGATGCTTGTAACAATCAATTTCTTCATTTCTCACAATATTTTACAAAGCTTTTTTTCTTGAGGGGCTAAAAAAGTGGGATTGTGTTGGAATTGGTTAAAATCTTAAGTAATTAGTTAATGTGTACTTATAAGCATTATAATACTGAAATACCTGTTCCTAGAAGAATCTGAAATTGATATACATACATTATACATACCTAACAGACTTATATGTAACTCTTTTGGAGATGCTACTTTATTAAATCCACTCAATTGACTTAATATCCAAAACTGTTTCTTGTATAATATGTCTCCAAACTCAGAATCATTGTATCTTTGCTAGTGAATGTCACAGATTATGAAATGTTTGGTGTCTAGTGTGTCACTTTATCTACTGTTTTCAAACAAAACTAACAGGCATCACAAAATTGTCAACACATATATTGAAAATTCATACAAATCCATTAGTCTCTCACTTCCACTCATTTCTTATCCTCAATTTACATTCATTATCGTTTGTATTTGATTTGAGCCCAAAACTTTTACAAAAAAATCTGGAAACTCACACAAGGATATTGGACTCAAGGGCCGTGACAAATCAGTGTCACCTATTGGCTGGTACAATACTAAGTAGGCGGAGCTTATCTCCCATTAGATGCTCACTGTACTGAAAAGGAGTACTGTCCTATAATAACCTTTTAAAGTAATATTGACTTGATTCAGAAGGGGATTAGACTTATTTTTGTATATAAATACAATTTTGAGTTCTGTCAGTATCAATAAAATCAATTTAAATGTGTTGAAAACATGCACTAAGTTTTAAGTATGTTTGTTGAAATTATATTCTTTGCACCATGAAAAGGTATTGAATTAAAAAAGTATTATAAAATCAATTAGATATAATTTTTGCAAAGTCCATTTATAGCTTGGCTGGTTCTGGAGAAAACAAATATTGCTATGGTTAGGTCTTCGTCTGTGCCTGCGTCAGTTTTGTCATTTTGTAATAATACTGAAAACATCCACTTGAATCTCAGAATATTCCCGTTTTTGGAAATTTTACACTAGTCCAAATTGAAAGCGGTTGCAGACAATGATGAAAACTGGATGCCATTTGAAATGAAACCATCCTATGTGGTAGAAAATAATATGAAAAAAGGAGAAATTGCTTGCTACAAGCAATTTCTTCTTTTTCCACAATGTTTTCTTGAGTATAAAATCACAGGAATGTAAAATCCCGTAAACTGGGAATGGTTAATTATCAAAAGAGAAATCCATACCAACAAGGGGAAATTCTAAATGATTTTTTAATTATGCCCCCTTTTTTTGCTTAGAAATTTACTCACTATCAAACATTTGAACAACCTAGCATAAGCATTAATTGTACTATATCTTAACCCATTCCCAAATGACAAAATTTTAGACTGGTCCAAATTCAAAGAAGTTGATGATTTTTTTTAAATCTCTGTCTTTTTGTGTAGAAAACATTGTGGATAATGAAAAAATTTCTTGTGACAAGCAATTTCTTCATTATCCACAGTGTTTTCCTGAGCTTTTAGACAGAGGGGCATTTAAAAGGGTCATTGTATGGGAATGGGTTAGGTAAGTTTAAGCCAATTATACTACATTTTGTGAGTGTCATTTCTACTTGATCTGTGTCGCTGTATAGATGAGGGATAAGTTTTGACATAATTATTACTTATCGCTTTTAATCCCCGACAGTTGTCTGGTCTTCTGGGGTTTGTTGTAACAATTTGTTTTTAATTCAACAAATAAATGACAAAATTTTTGAAAAATATTGAGACTGATTCCCATACAAAAAAGTTGCAGACAGCAATTACAAATAATAGAATCTTAAATATATCAGATTTTCTCGGTAAAATTAATGTAAAATAAAAAAATATGCTCTTAGAGTGCAGTTTCAACATTGTTTTATCACTCTTTTCTCAAGGGCCTTAAAAAACAACCAAAAGTCAATTCCCCCATGATGCAAAATTTTATAACTGCTAAGAAAATTCTTTGCTAAAGGTAGAAACATGTAATTTCCTCATTGTTCATTATGTATTCTGCTGTGGAAAACCTACGAGAAATAAGATATTATGAACTTTAAGTTTCTTTCAATTTGGACCAGTCTGAGAAAATGTAATCTGGTAATGGATTAGGATCTTCTTTCAGTTTAGATCAGTCTAAAATTTTGTTTTCTGGTAATGGGTTAATTAGCCCTTTCCCACACAATGACACGTTGTGACGCCCACAAGAAGAAACGTTTTTGAAAACACTGTGGAAAGTAAACTAATTTTTTGCCACAGGCAATTTCTGCATTATCCACAGTGTTTTCTACCTCAAAAGACTTAACAATTTAAAATTTCATCAACTAAAAGTTGTCCTCTGCAACATCTTTTAATTTGGACCTGTCTAAGCATTTTTTGAGTGGGAATGGGTTAACCGATAAATTTTAGACTGGTCCAAATTCAAAGAAGTTGCAGACAACTACTAATTGTCTATGAAATCTTCGTCTTTTTTTTGTAAAAACATTGTGGTTAATGAAGAAATTGCTTGCTACAAGCAATTTCTTCATTATCCACAATGTTTTCCAAATACTTTTTCTTTAGATGCATAAAAAGGAGGGATTGTGTGGGAATGGGTTAAATGATTAAATGTCACCTGATGAAGTCCAAAATATGTAGACACATTGTCATGAGAAAATAGAAAACTATGAAGGTATTTCAAGGTCCAGTTATATAAACCATTATGTCTCAACAAGAAATGAGATAGGCTATTTGAAATGACAACATTACATACAAAATAAACAACAGCATTCTCTTCTCTAGAGTAACTTGACCAAGTTGACCACTAACTCAAGGCCAAAATGAAGTAATGAAAGTTTATTAACCCTTGTCATGCTCAATAAAATAATTGTCCATAATTAAATCATAATCAAAGGACTGATAGCACTGAAAAGCATTAATTAAGGTCGCTATTTCTTGTCTTAATTCATGTTTGTAAATAACTCCCGCTTAAAACATCAAACAGGTTGTTCAGACTAAAAATTCAATAAAATCCAATATGGATTTTGAATGATAACTTATCTCATGCACATGCGAACCCGCTTGAACAGCCACTTGTGTTTAAACTCCACCTGCTCAAGAGAGCTTCACTAAAGACATTTCCCAACGGCAACATAGTATAATTATATGTTAGTTTCGTCTATCAAAAACGGGCGCTCTGATTGGTCAAAAAAATTATTCATAACTCTGTGAACAAAATTTCAAGCATGCAACTATTTTGTATGCTTCCACACAAAATAGTCCCATACAAAAAAGTATAAAAAAATTGTTGTTGTTTTTGCCTTTTTTCACTCGATTCTATTAAGTTATAAGAAATGAAGAGAATATTTTTTGTTTTCATGGAAGTATGACCCAAAAAACCTTATAGCACTTATGTATGAATCCACTTCGCGTATTCATACAGTGTGGTTAGTTTTTTTTTGGTTCATACCTTCATGAAAACAGAGAATATTCTCTTCATCTCTTAACCCTTGTCATGCTGTATAAATTACCTTACTGAATTGCTGTCGAATCAAAGGGCTGAAAGCACTGATAGAACTTGTTCAAAAATCAATATTTCTTTAAGAAATCAACTTCATAAACAACTATGGCAGGAAAAGTACAAGCAGGAGGTATAGACTAAGATCAGCCTGCACATAATTATCCACATTGTTTTTTACATTGATTTTTGATATTTCTGCAACTAAAAATTGTCGTCTGCAACTGCTTTTGATTGGAACAGTCTAAAATTTTCTTGTGTGCATGAGAATGAGGTTAAGGGTGTTGTGACTATTGCTAGTGATCGATTCATGAACTTAAATTTGTTGTATGCAACTCTTTTCAATTTAGACCAGTCTGAAATTTCACTGTCTGGTAATGGGTTAAATGAGCAAGATTTTACTGATTGTCATTGCATTAACACTGTAACATTTTATATTACATCATCTAGGATCAAGTTTAATTTGGTAAATTCTAGTTTATTACTTTGAAGAAAGGGCAAATTGTGTTAATTTGTACTCTATAAGAAGTTAACATAATTCAATTAATGACAACAATACAGGGATAAATGTTAACATGAGAAGGTTTGCCAATCCAAAAGCTTGATCTATGTCAGTATTTCATTGTTCCCGTATTTTTATAGCAGCAAGACCTTCTTGTTCTGAATGACATGTAAATTGACATTGAGATGGGACAGAAAGATGGCAAACTCCTTCAACCTGTTCCCGCACAATCCCAGTCTTATACAATTCTTAAAAATGAGTCAAGGAAAATTATGTCGAAAATAAAGAAATTGCTAGTATATCAAGCAATTTCTTCCTTTTCTACATGGTTTTCTAACCAAATGAATAAAGATAGTCAGAATTTTCTCAATTTGAAATTCAGACCTGTTGATAAAAAATGTGTTTGAATGATGTGTTAAAGAGTCAAATCAACCTATTCTTTTACTCAAAAATTTTTTGTAATAAATAATGCAAGAAACATGGCTCATATTTGAGACATAGGTGCCTTGCATTGATAGGCAGAATTTGTTTGTAAGATAAGGGTCATCCATCAAGGTCAAGGTCAGTAATCAAGGTCACAAATTTTGTAAACTTGATGCAAAAATTAACATATTGCTCCTATCCAAAAACCCTTTCTATTAGGTTCCTTGCATTGATAATAGGCATCAGGTAGTTGTATGTTCAAATTCATCCATCAGGGCTTAGGTCACTTATCAAGGTCACATTTCCAAAATAGGCTGTTACAGGGGGAATGATGATTTTCAACCACATCTTGTTCATTAATATATTCTGAATGAATGGTACACTCTTAACTTCCCACAAAACATAATGCTATTAAAGTATAGATATGATCTTCTCAGTGTAACCCTTACCACACAATGAAACTTTTTGATGCCCTCTAGCTATGTGATCATGGAAAACTTTGTGGGAAAAGGTGAACTTGCTTGTAACAAGCAAATTCTCTTTTTATTTACAATGATTTCTACCCTATTTGTCTTTCATTTTCCAAGTGCAATTTGAAATATCTTCTGCAACTTATTTCAATTTGGACCAGTCTAGAATTTTGTTGTCTGGTAATGGGTTAATAATTAGATAGAGTCTTCCCACAAAAAATAATGCTATCAAACTACCGGCATAAATATTATCTACTGCGTTTACCACTAAACTGGACAAAGGCCAAAACAGATTTCTCAGATGACAACAGCTGTCTATCAAATGTTAAAGAGATTTATGTCAAATATCCATCTAAATTCTATTTTTATGCATAGGAAATCACTACAAACTGGTTACATATAATTTCAAGCAATTTCTTCAATGTCCACAATGATTTCTACCCTAAAAGACAAAGATCTTTATTTAATTTCAACAACATGAAATTTTTGTCTGTAACCTCTTTGAACATTTAGGTTTGTAAGAAGCAAATTTCTCCTTTTCTCACAGGCATTGGCCATAGCGCAGTGGATGCTCATAGGACTTCTAGTCAGGGGTCCCAAGTTTGATCCTGTACTGCAGCAATATCCTTTCCGACATTAGTCTCCCACCAATGGGTGGATAATTTTAAACCTAAGTTTAATGAGAAGCTTGAGGCTCAGAAAGGATGTAGTTGTAGTTATGATGTGAGAAATACTATAAATCCATGCTAAGGTGCTCTGGCTGCTGCAACATTACTGAAATATTGTTACAAGTGGCATTAAACCCCATTAAACCAATCAATCAATCCTTTTCTCAGAATGTTTTCCTAAATATTAATCTTCTGTGGTGTCAAAATGAGGGATGCAGTGTGGTAATGCTTTAATCTTAGTTACTTTTCAATTCATTTTATTCATTTCCATTAAATGGAAAACTGGTTAAGTAACAGAAGCTTGAGTCATTGTTGCTGAATTAAATTTGTAATGAAAATCTAGACTTGTAATCTGTGGTCATCACGTCATAATGAAATATAGACCATTGTTAGGTTGTAATTAAAACTCAAACCTGTTACCCTTATGCATATTTGGTAGAGTATAAAAAGTTTTCTCTTAAGAGATCCTGAAGTTTTGTTGTTGTTTTTTTATCAATGATGAATATTTTGATTTAATAGATTCCTGGAATTAAAAAAGAATGATTTTCAGCAACAGTTATATTTCATTAATTATGCTTGAGCATTTACATGAACACAGTCAAATGAAAATGTACCTGTTAGTATCTTTAAAAAGTTATAATATACCACAATACTTTGAATCTTCAACTCCACAGAATGTGGCAGTTGGGATTTTCTCTATAATATAGACTTTATGACTGTAATGAGACCTTGAGTGTCTGAAAATCTTAGAAAAGATGTTTTTTCAATGGAACTGAAAGTTAATGTTGTATGCTTATATTTGATCTTAATTTCCAATTACCTTTACTTGCTCAACATAGCTTTTTGGGTAAATCAGACAAGTTAAGGCATCACACATAATCCTACCTTTTAGTGCCTCTTTAGAAAATAGCTTTGCAAATTAACTGGAAAATAAAGCAAGCTATTTTTCCATTATACAAATTGTTTTCTACTCCAAGTTACAAAGCGTTTTAAAATACAATCAACTATAAATTATCATCTGCATCTAAATGTTTATATTTGGACCAGTCCTAAAATTTTGTTGCCTGGTAATGGGTTAAAATTGACACTGTCTCTGAAGTAAACTTCCTTCAATCAAGCTTTTCTAATTTTAATTGCTGATAAAATGAATGAACTAAATAGATAGAGAGGAATGGCATGTTTAATCTAAAATTGAATGTCATCACTTTAAATAATATGAAAGTTTTAATCTATTTCTTCGACACCTTTTAATCTATAAAATCCTCTGTAACTTTGATCTGCATGAGTATTTAGGCTTATCTTAATCCTTTAATAACTGGTCTTCTGTTGATATAGGCACTCAAATCTGTTTACCTATGTTTCAAAGGATTAGTTTGAAAATTGGACCTGCATTGTTTTAAACAGGAGCTTAATTCGATATCTTTCTGTGTTTGTCTTTTTGGTAAACATGTCAGAAAACTTGAGATAATACTATCGATTAGGCTTGTCCAAAATTGGTTTGAAAAATGTGTCTACTAAAAGTTTGCCATGTTTAAATTGAAACTTCATCAGTTGTCAAGATTCACTGATTACATTGGAGGATCTAAGATTTCAACAAGTACTTTCAATGCTCTCAGCCCTTTGATTCTAATGCAATTCCCTAAGGGATTTTATACAGAATAACTAGGGTTAAAATTGGGTGTTCGTTTTCTTGTGTTCCAAATTCTTATTGAAATTCCCTACAAAAATGGATTAATTAGGTGTGTGTGTGCGTGTGTCTGGAGGGGAACTGGATTCAAATGAACCCCTGTAAATCCACCACTGGATTCTTTCAGTTTGTGATGTTTGAAAATAATTCACATTGATTCTTATGCTTTAACCCTTTCCCACAAAACCCCTCCTATTCACACCCTCAATAAAAAATCTTTTAACAAGCAATATCTTCATTATCCAAAATATTTTCCATCCCAAAAGGCTTTCTAAGCTTTTAAAGCCTTGCCTTGCACATCTGTTTTAGGCAGGATGTATAGACAGAGAACAGCCTGTGCATAAGTGCAGACTGAAATAAGTCTACATCACCTCCTAGTTCTTGTCAAGTCAGGGTTGTTTATTAGATTATATTTAGATTAAAAAAGGATTTTTCTTTTTTTTTTTCAGCACAACAAGGGTTAACATACAACACACCTGGCAGACTTCCAGTCCTCGCAGGCGCCAATTTTTAAACCTGGGTGAAGATGAGCAATGCAATGGAGGCTTGTTATCAATCATTATTATCATTACAATTAAATGTTAACCCTTGTCATGCTGAACCTGGAATATTCCGGTTTTAGCAGGAGGTATTGACAAAGATCAGACTGCACATAAGTGCAGTCTGATCTTAGTCTACACTTCCTGTCTGTCCTTTTGGAACCAGAGATGTTTATGAAATTAATTTTACAAATAATTATTGACAACCAAACACAAAGTACTACCAGTGCTGTCAGTCCTTTGATTTCAATGCAGTTCTGTATAGGATTTTAATTCAGCATTACAAAAGTTAACATTACCGCAAAGTATCTCCTTTGAACAGATAAATCAATTGTCAGGTAATATCTTCTTGTGTCAATCTGTTGGGAAATCAAAGCTGAAGGTGAATCATTTTGTTTACCAGCAATATTGTTATATAATTCAATATATTACCACAATGCTGTGTCTTTTGAAGTTGTGTGGATGTTTACACTAATATGTGTGGTATGATTTAGCACCTGTAGTTCTCAATCAGAATGAATTGTGCACCTATTTTACAACATCTTTCACACCTGAAGTATCACTATGTGTGGGCACCAAAACATGGTAACTACAGGTAATTTAAGCTGTGACTACATCGTTTGGGTAGATGACTAAACATTTGATGTGTATTATTTTGTCCAGCCTTTTAATTCTTGTCTTTAACCCATTCCCACACAAGCATGCTTTTTGATACAAAAAACAACAACAAAAATAAAAACCAGTTTGGAAAAGAAGCAATTTCTTCATTTTCCACAATATTTTCAACCCTGAAAGCTGAAAAAATCCAAAATACCATAAACTTTAATTTGTTGTCTGCAACTTCTTTCAATATAGTCTAAAACTTTGCAGTCTAAAACTTTCGTAATTTCTTCATTTTCCACAATGTTTTTCCATTTTTTTTCTTGAGGGGCGTAAAAAGCTTGTGTGAGAATGGTTTAGGCTTAAACCAACATATACCATTTTGGGTAGGAGGTATAGACAAAGAGAGCAGCAAAAGAAGTTACTTGAAATAAGTTATTACTTCATGGCAACCACATGTGATTAAGATTTTCAAGATGTCTTCAACTTAAAATAAAAAACTAAACAAACAGAAATCACAAACCTTAATTTTGCTTCATGGTTTTAAATCCTCACAAATATGGTCACAATTCTACAATCAGAGCCAAAGTGATACAGTAAGTTTGTATATGTGAGTGTGTCAAAAGCCAGCAAGGACTGTAGGATTCTATATCGAAGTGTTACAAACAGTAACACTGTCATAAACATAACCAAAGCTCATCATAGAACCTTTCATGTTTCCCCAATCCTCAACCCAAGCTGATTCATTCATTGGTAGACTGTGAAATGTATGTTTAATCATTATTTTCCTGTTAACCCATTCTCATATGATCCTGCTTTGAATGCCTTTCTAGAAAAAAAGCTTGGAAAAACACATTGAAAAATAAAGAAATTGCTTTAGACAAGCAGCTACTTCATCATCCACAATGATTTCTACCCAAGCATTCCATAAAGTACAGATTGTTGTCTGCAACTACCTTCATTTTGGACCATTCTGAAGTTCTATTGTATGGTAATGGGATAAGATCATTTGCCTTTTCCTTAATAACAGTTCATGGAAATGCTTTACTAAAGATTTCAGGATCAAGAGCAAATAGAAAAAGATAAAAACGACTTACTTAAATTGGAATCTACAGCATGTAATAATAAAATGATATAGTTTGAAATACTTGTGTTATTTGACATGAAACCAAACAGAAATTAAACCAAATGCTTCTTTTTTTGTGTAATTTTTGAGAGCTAATAAATAAGCAAGAATTTACAATACATGTCAAAGAGATATTATCTTGGGGGATGAATACCCCTAAATTGGATGGAAAAGACAACCTTGGGTCCTCCTTATTGCCAGTTAAAGATCAGTATCTCTTTCAGAAAGTTTATCACCTATTTTTCCTTGCTGTTCATAGCACTTCATTTTGTCCCATTGTGTCCTGAGAAATTTGTCACCTTATACAACCATTTTAACAATTTTCTGATGGCTGATCAACTAAGTGGAGAAACTAACAGTTTTAATCATTTTATCTTGAGAGATAACTATGTGCTTATCATAGCCACTATCTCTTTGACCTTGAACAATGACCTAGACCCATTACTAGATAATAAAAACTTTTAGACTGGTCCAAACTAAAACAAGTCAGCTATCAATTTTAGGTTAGCAAAACTGAATTTGTTATTTACTTTTATTTTTATGCCCCTGCATCGAAAGATCAGGGGACATATTGTTTTACCATTGTCTATATGACGGTCTGTCTGTCTGTCTGCAAAACTTAACCAAAAAACTTAACATTACCAATTACTACCAGCCGAGTCAAGATACAGTGCTAATATTTAGCATGACGATACATGTCCATGTCAAGGTCAAGATCACATACCATGGTCCTGTTGCGGTGGCATTGTGTTTCACAAAAACATCTTTTCACTCTAGTTTACATTTTTTAAGGTATTTTTATCTTGTTGAATCCATATTTCCTCATCATCTTCATAAGTGTGATATAGTTATTGTCTTTATTTTTTCATACATAGATTGATATTGAATGGGGTTTAACACCACTTTTAATTTTCATACAAATAATGTTACTACTAAAGCATTTGTTCATATGAGTGTTGTCTCCCCTGAAAGTTCTTTGTTAGTGGCAAACATGAAAATTTGTTGGCCACTCTCAACTTTTAACCCATTCCCACATAGTGCCAATTGCTTGTAATTAGCTTATTTTTTATTTTCAACAATGTTTTCTATCAAGAATGGTTAAAAAATAAAAAGTCATAAACCTGTCTGCAACACCTTTCAATTTGGACTAGTCTAAAATTTTGTCTGGTCATGAGCTATATACAATATCTTAGAAGCTATACATCTTCCCATATCCTTAACTCATTACTGAATTGCAAACTTTTACATAAGTCCTATTATATGAAATAGAAAGAAGGAGCAGTCAACACTAAAAGTGGGTTGAAATTGGAAAATACTGCCACTTAGTGCAGAAACCAATAAGGGAAAAGTTACCTCGCACTGTTTTAATACAACAAAAGTCATGGGCTGTGTTTAACCCACTCCTTCACAACTTAATTTTAGACTGGACCAAACTCAAAGAAGTTGCAGACAACATATTTAAATGGGTGAAATTTCTATATTTTTTATAATATAGAAAACATTGTGGATAATGAAGAAATTGCTTGTAACAAGCTATTTCTTCATTATTCACAATGTTTTACAAAGCTTTTTCAATGGGGTGTCAGAAAGTGTCATTATATGAACTTGGATTACAGTAAATCATTGTCTTTCAACACAACTTGTTAGGTACAATAACTGTCAACTACAGATTGATCAATCATTGGCTCACTCTACAAGTGGTTTATAAATAAGTAAATCAATTAGACATCCCATCCAACAGCATAGTTAGTCAATGTTAGAGAGTGCTTGACCAATCACACTTGAACTACAGGGTACCGGAATGACCAAAGCTTGATCATTGTCACAACAACAATAGGGTGTTAAATCCTACCATTATTAAACCTGGTGTCCAGCAGTGGCCATTAAAGATTTTCATAAAATTGGCTTGTTTGTTAGGACAAAAATATGTATCCCTGGATTTGCTTGTCACCATTACTTCAATAAAACTTGCGCAAAATAATTTATCCGCTTTTCATGATTGTTTTTTCTTTTAAATTTGGAACTGGTCCATATTGAAAGGGGATGCAGAAGACAATGAAAATTGGATGCAATTTGAAATGAAAACATCCTATGTGGTAGAAACTATTGTGGGAAAAGGAGATATTATTTGTAACCAACAATTTTTCCTTTTACCACATTGTTTTCTCAAGTAAAAAATCTTGGTGACGTAAAATCCTGGGTTTGTACAGGAAAAGGTTAAGACTATTCAAAATTCAAAGAGGTTGTTGACAACACACAGCTGTCAAACAGAGGACCAATCACACAATCAAATAATAAGACCTGAATTGAGCATTTTTGTTGGAATTGAGACAAGAATCTTCTACCAACAGCTCAGTGAGCTAGCAATCCATCAATTCAGCATTAGTTTGTAATGTAAAAACTTAAGCCTCATAGGTAAATAGAACACTGAGAGAAATTGCTAGTTTCGAGCAATTTATCTTTTACCCATAATCTATTCTACAGTCAACAGTTTACCAATACCAAGTTTGAGAAGTCGAAGAAGTTGAAGATTACAATTACAAACTATTGAATTTTGAAAATCTGTGTACCAAAGCTTTTTCTTAGATGGTGTTAAAATGTGAAACTGTGAGGGACAAGGCTTATGCATCAAAATGAAGGATTCTTTGGGAAAACTTTGAAGGAAATAAAAAAAAAATTCTGAGTAATTTCTCCTTTGTCAAAAATGATTTCCTGTATGAAATAATATTACTAAAACTTTGCTCTTAAGAACATCAATCTTAAATTATTTTGTTGAAGACTCTTCATAAAGATGAGAGTTCTAATGATTTTATTTGTCATAACAACTTAACCCATTACAAGATGATGGAATTTAAGACAGTTCCAAATAGAAAGGAGTTCCAGACAACATCTTAACCCATTCCAACTCAAGCCCTCCTTTTTACGCCCCAAGAAAAAAACTTTGAAAAACATTGTGGATGATGAAGAAATTGCTTGTATCAAGCAATTTCTTCATCATCCACAATGTTTTTTATCCAAAAAGACGAAAGAATTCAAAATTCCATCAACTTAAAATTGTCGTCTGCAGCTTCTTTCAATTTGGACCAGTCTAAAATTTTGCTGTGTTGGAATGGGTTAAAGAGTGCTGAAATTGAAAACTTAGTGCCAAATAGGAGAGAAAACATTGTGAGAAAAATTTCCATAACTGTATTGGGGGAAGGGGGGCCAGATTGGGTGAATATGGGTAAAAGGCCAATTATTGCTGATTTTAGAATAGAAAATAAATTCAATTAACTTATCTATTTTCTCTCCAACTTTGTGCATAGATTTCATTTTAGATAAAACGCAATTTAAATTATCCTAAGAGGATTTATATCTTAGCCAATTTCCTAACTAAAAACATAGCAAATCAATTGAATATGTGGATTAACACCTTATCTGAAATCCATTAAAACATTATTTTTGTACAATTCATCTCATTAGACATTAATAGACGACTTTTCTCTTGACTGCATCGACCCTTGTTTTGATGAACCTAGAAACATCCTTTGCTAGGAGGTATACACAAGGATCAGTCTGCACCACCTGTTTGTCTCCTATATGCCTAAATTGTTCATAATTGAATTTAAAAGAATAAATTGCCCTCAATATTTTAATCCATTCCTACACAAGCCCTCTCTTTTACGCCCCTCAAGAAAAAAGCTTTGGAAAACATTGTGGAAAATGAAGAAATTGCTTGTATCAAAATATCGTCTGCAGCTTCTTTCAATTTGGACCGGTTTAAAATTTTGTTGAGTTGGAATGTATTAATTCTTAGTGCTTCCAGTGCTTTAACCCATTTCCAAACGAGAACATTTTGAAAGGAGTTGTTAAAGACAATTTAAACTTTATGAAATTTTAGATTTTTTTTTTAACTTTCTTTGTAGAAAAAAATTGGGTAAAATGAAAAAATTGCTTGTTACCAGCAATTTCTTCATTTTACACACTGTTTTCCTAATTGTTTTTCTTGGAGGGGCATCCAAAAGCATCACTGTGTAGGAATGGGTGAAACTCTTTGACTTTCTGGTGAAGGCTTAAAGCCCAGGATAGTTTAGTGAAAAGTTATAAGTATTAACCCATTAGCAGAAATCAAAAATTCAGATTGGTCTAAATTGAAAGAAGTTGCAGACAACATTTCAAATTGCGCTGAAATTTAAAAGAAAAGTGCAAAATAGGATAGCAAACATGGTAATTAAAATGTTTTTCCCCTAAAAGTTTTCCATGATTATATTTCTTCAGGACGCCAAAAAGCATCATTGTGTGGACTCTTGATTCAACTGCTGGCAAGACGAAACAAGCTTTTCAAATTTCTGAGTACACATGAAATTAGAATTGCCTTTTTTCTCTAATAATCCCTATGCATACAAGTGTGCATCTAAATTATTTAATTATCGAAATCCATTCAAGACTGTGGACTGACCACTCCTTGACCACTGGTCCCCACTGTAGCATCTGTACTGGTCATTGAGTGGACACTGGTCACTCAAGAATCCGTGATTAAAATTTGTATTTGTATTCTGGAGATCAAACAAGGGACAATTCCAACATTTCCTTAATGTAAACAAGTTGATTTATGTATCAAATATGCACATGAGAGCACATTGATATGCAGTGGAAGAATTTCTATTATAGCTTCCTTTGTGTCTAAACCCTTTGACAAAGATTGCCAGGGGCACTTTTTAGGATACAGAATGCTAACCTTTGTAATGCTAAACCAGGACTATTCTTGTTTCGGAAGGTGGTAAAGACAAGCTCAGCCAGGCATATTCTTGACTTAAAGTCTGATCTTAGTCCCAAAACCTGCTAGTTCCAGTTTTATAAGATGAGTTTTCAAAGTAAATATTAAACCACAATTTTTTTCGTTCTTCAAAATCACAAAAGGCTTTCAGCCTTTGATTTAACCCATTTCCAAACAATGACACCTTTTGACACCCGTCAAAACAAACAATCAGGAAAATATTATGAAATATGAAGAAATTTGCTTGCAACAAGCAATTGCTTCATTTTCCACCATGTTTTCTACCCATAAAGTTGGAAAAAAATAATAAAATCCATATACTGTAAACTGTTGTCTGCAACTCCTTTCAATTTCATCGAATCTGAAATAGTGTTGTCTGGTAGTTGGTTATATTAAGCCCTGTCATTGGGGACAGGCATGTATAGTAACCTCTATCTGTGTAGTCTATTCCCACTCAGTGACGCTTTTGGATGTCCCCAGGGAAAAAAAGCTAGGGAAAACATTGTGGAAAATGAAGAAATTACTTATAACAAGCGATTTCTTCATTTTCCACATTGTTTTCTACCCAGAAAGTTGAAAAAATCTAGAATTTAATCAACTTTATATTGTCCTCTGTAACTTCTTTCAATTTGGGCCAGTTTAAAATTTGCCGTTTGGGAATGGGTTAATTGATGGATTTCAGAATAATTTGGCAGAGCTGTTCCCCCTGAAGAGTATTAGTATCATGTGTAATGTTCTGTTGGATAATCACAAGTTCAAGAATACAACTGAAGGTCACGTAAGATGCACTAAAGTGGGGAGCCTGTTTCTGTGACACATTTCTAGTTAAATGAAATCTTTAGAGGATTTTAAAATTTTCCGAATTCAATATTAGACCAAGATTATTTCATGAGAGGAAATGTAAAAAAAATTCATACCTATAACTGACGTCTTTCTGTAATACTTCTAAATATGTTCATTTACTAGAACTGTCAACCTGGAAATAAAAGTTTGTAATTGAAATTAGGGATTATTTAAAAATTGTTATACATTTTTTGCTTTGGAATGATAATTATATGAGTGTGAATATATCAATAATTTTAAAACCTGAACTGACGCCTTATAAAGGTAGCATTTTTACTCCTGGAGAAGTACTATGATGCTTTTTTACAATAAGAGGTGTTTCTGCTCTACAGTAATTAGTTACAATTATTGAAAACAAAATAAATTATTTTATATACCTTAGGGCTCTTTGTCCTCTCAACAAAAGGAATCCTAAACAGAAAACGCAAATCAAATTCAAAACAAGATATGTTTGTGAAACACCCTGCCCCCAAACAGGTGATTTTTATTGTTTTTTTTCTTTGTTTTAGGGATAAGGATTAAAACTTTGACCTTGAAGAAATGACCTTTCCCAGTTGCGCCTTGTTGAGACCTATCTACATATCAAATATTAGCACTGTAACTTAATCAGGGTTGAAGTTACAGGAAAATGTTTAGTTGGCAGGTTAAGTTTTGCAGACAGACAGACAGACAGACGGACAGACAGAAGGACTGACAGATGGAGGGACAGACAGACACCGGTAAAACAATAGGCTTGTGACATATTCTGAAATTATTGATAGAAGAGTCTGTACAGCTGGTTCCGTAGACAGTTTTAACACATAATTCAGGATTTCTTTCTGTAAGAAAATTTGTCCATATGAGAGCCATAGGGCCTTTAGTAAGGAAAGAATTGTAGGGATAAGTAGAAAATGATATTGCTCAATGTAAAGTGAGTAGATCTTCATTTTATATAGTGATTTGGAAAGCTTCGAATAGTCATTTTGCTAGAAAATATAACTTCAAAATCCATTTCCTTTAAAATTCTAAAAAAAGAAGTCAAACAAGGCTGAGATTTCTTTTTATAATCTTCAATATAATTATGCAATGAAGAATGGTTGATAATGTGACAATGTAGTTAATTTTGTAACTGTTTCCTGTTGCTATTAACCATATTTGCCTATTACAAATACCATCCCCTTTGATAAAATGTTCTCATAAAAGTTAACCTATTCCTATACAAGACCTACTTTTGACACACTCAAGATTTTACAGAAGGTTAGGAAACATTGTGAAAAATGAAGAAATTGCCCAAAAAGACAAAAAGTTGTAAATTTTTATATCTTAATTGTTGTCTGTAACTTCTTTTAAATAGGACCAGTCTAAAATCTTTTTGTTTGGTTATGGGTTAAAAAGTGACAGAAGACCCGTAATTCCTTCGGCTTGAAATTCTTTTTTCTGTATTTTTTTCAACAAGAAATTTTTACTGTCTGGTAATTGGTTAGGTAAATTCATCTCTCTTTGAAAGCAAATTTTACTTAAATAAGAGAAATTGTTAATAGTAACTTAGGAATCCTTTCAAATTTATTTACACAAGAAATCTGACAATATGTACAAATATTTGGTACAAGTTTGATAGAACATGTACAAGTTACAGTGTCAGACTTTACCACATTTTAGGAGCTTCTTTATTTCACAGATTGATTGTTCCATGTTAACATTAAAGCCTTCTCTAAAATTGTCAATATTGACCAAGGATTAGACAGCTTTAAAACCAACATTGACTTTACTTTTTGATTGTATTTGGTCAATAGTGTTATATAAAATTGCAAGTCAATGGACCGCTGGTGGCCAACAGCTAGTTAACTCATTCTCACACAGAGACGCTGTTTGACGCCCCTCAAGAAAAATGCTTTGGAAAACATTGTGTCAAATGAAGAAATTGCTCATGACAGGTAAATTTTTCATTTTACACAATGTTGTCTACTTATAAAGTTGGAACAATCTAAAATTTCATAAACTCTGAATTATCATCTGCAAATCCTTTCAATTTGGACCAGTCTAAAATTTTGTTGTCTGCTAATGGATTAAGAAGGATTTTGTACAAAAGAGTGTGGTGCTCATTACTACACACTTTCAATCCATTACCAAACGACAATTATTAGACTGGTCCAACATCAAAGAAGATGCAGACAACAATTTCAAGTTGATATTATTTCAACTATTCCCACCCATCATTCCCACACAATGATGCTTTTGATGCAAAGAATCAGTGTAAAAAGCAATTTCTTCATTTTACACAATATTTTCTATCCAGAAAGTTGAAAAAATTAAAATTTCATAAGTTTTAGATTGTCGTCTGCAACTCCTTTTAAACCAGTATAAAATTTTGCTGTCTGGCAATGGGAGGGTCAAATTCAATTATTGTTAATACCTCATGAGATGAGTTAATCCTGGTTCTGTTATTGAAATCCACTTGTTGTTGTTTTTTAACTAAACTTTGGTTTGTAACCACACACCAGCACAAGATATGGATCAGCAAGTGTTATTTCACATCACAAATCATAAACAAAGATAGACATCTTTCTGTAAGTCCTAACAGATCAAATAAGTGATATGGTCTCACTTCTATGATATTTCTAAATTCAATATCCTACCTTAATATATATATAGCAATATATATATATATCAATGAAAACCGTCTACGGGTCATTAAAAATGACCAGTGGCAAAATTTTAAATAAGAAAATTTCAATGTCCAGACAAAGTTTATTGGAAATTTGGTGATAAACATGTCTGTTGAACATTACATAATTAATGAGCTGACAACAAGCTTTCGTTACTTTAATGATTTCTTTTGACACAAAACCTGTCGGAAAATTTGAAATTTGATGACTTGTTTATTAAAGTTTGATTTATAATGACACAAAAAGTCTGTCTGGATGAATTCAGTTTATTGCCTACCCGTGTCTGAGATGTCATGTGACCTAATATTTTAATAATTTTAAAATCAGCAATCATTAGTATTGTCTGAAGGCTGTCATTGTTGTCTGTAGTTGATGATTGAATAGTTACCAGACATAGAAATTTTAAGTCTGGTCCAAATTGAAAGAAATAGCTGGGGACAATTTAAATGTGATTCAACTCTAACAATCTCTGTCTTTAAGTCTAGAAAATATGGTGAATAATGAGGAAATTGCTTGTAACGAGCAAATTCTTAATTTTCCACCATGCTTTCCAGAACTGTTCTTGTGGGGCGTAAAAAGCGGAATTGTAAGTGAATGGATTAAGCATTCCCTAAAAGTTTGTTAATATCACCCGCCATTTCGCAAAGGGGATATACATGTAGTAATGGTTTCCGTCCGTCATTCTGTCCTTACGTTCTTCCGTCATTCCGTCCTTCCATCACTAAACTTGTCCAGAGCATATCTCTGAAAGTATATTTGCCATCAACTTGAAACTTCATAGGTCGATAGATCTCATTTAGGAGAAGTGCAGTGCACAAGAACCACAACTCTTGCTTGCATAATTTTGGAGCTATTGCCCATTGTTGTTTTAAACACTTACATTTTGTCCTGAGCATATCTCTGAAAGTATAATAGCTATTATCGAACTCATTGTGAAGAAATGAAGTGCAGAAGAAGCCTAAATCAGACTGGCTTCAGTTTACTATCAAGTTTTTATGGCGGGGGATGGCCATGTCCGACATGGCTCTTGTTATATGTAAAAGTGCATTGAAACCCCAGAATCTCATTATTCTGCCTAATATGGTTACATTTTCAAATTTCCAACGGAAGATCTTATCATTTGGTCAATTTCAATACTTCAGAATCAGTCTCCAAATGTTATAAATCATGTCTAGAGGTTGTAACAGTTTAGATTGTGTGTGAGAGAGGAGTGTCCTGTCTTGATTGGCTGATAACAGGACATTGAGTAACAGTACAAACAGTATCAATGACCACTGGTCATTCAGCCTGAATGCCTCATTTCACTAATGGACATTTAAAATTCATCCAACATTGACCATTCACCCCCATCCATATTACACCTGGTAGTGATCTGTTCTTGTACATATCTTGCCATAGGCAAGGTCAGCTTGCTCGTACCAAAGATTTAGTTACAGAATGGTAGTCTCTTGACAACTTTACATCAAATTGTTGTGGTATATCTTCATGTTTTGTTTTTCAGTTACAAGGCTGGTATTTGGTGTGAGGGTACCTTTAGTTGACTAGCAGACTGATAACAAGGTCAAGGTCAACTGTTAATGTCAATTATCAACATCACATTCTTAAAATATGGCAAATTATGGGGCATTACTGTGTCACAATTGTTTTTCTCTATTGTATGAGTTTAACTGTACTTTCAACATTATTTCAGTGACGGTATATGGAATGTTTCACATTGGTCAGTACAACAACAACATGCTATCCAAGCCACCAGTTACTCATCCTACTGAGGCATACCAAATAATCATTTTCCCATTGGAGAGAGACAAATAATATATGTCATGATGGCATAAATTGCTGGCAGAGCAGGGGTTCAAACTCTTGACCCCCGGGTTTGAGAGCATGATATGCATACACACTTCTTTCTGAGCTAACCAGGCTTGGCCTTATGTGCCACAATCACACCTTGTTTAGCAATACTATAACATAATTTTGACTTTCCGGATTATGGTATTAGAAACACATATCAAAGTTTCTTGTTTGATCAAATACCACTTACCCTGCATCTTTTTGCACTGAAGAAAAAGCTATGGAAAACTTTGTGAGGAAAGGATTCTCACAATATTTTCTAGCCTATTTGGCACTTATTTTCCAATTCTAGCACAATTTAAAATGTCATCTGCAACTTTTCTCAATTTGGACCTGTCTGAAATTTTGTCATCTGGATATGGGTTAAAAGGTAATAAATAAATCAGTGTTTGGTTATGAAATGATAAATCTATCTGGAGATGCCCCATCTTGCTGCCTCAGAGCTGTTGTTGACAACAGCCGGTGCAGTTTAAATACGAAAATTGTCACCTTTTGTTTGGTGAGGCTACATTTGATTGGTGTCCATTTGATTAAATATTGAAGTAATTATGGACATAATTATTCCCCTGCCGGACACATGACTTGCCCTCCACGGGAGATCTATATCTATAACATGGCATTTTGTTGAACTCTCCATGACAGTAAAATTACATGTAACTTCAGTCCTTTTGTGTTCAACAACAGGTCATAAAATACACTGACAAAAAAAGTAGCCAGCATTACTCCTTTCCCCACAATAATTTCTAGCCCTATAAAGAATAAATTTTATTGTGTTTACTTGGGTTTAATCTGTTTAGTTTAACCCATTTCCACTCAGTGACTCTTTTAGACGCCCCCGAAAGGAAAAAAGCTTTGAAAACATTGTGGAAAATGAAGAAATTGCTTGTCACAAGCAATTTATTCATTATCCACTATGTTTTCTATCCAAAAAGATGAAACAATTCAAAATTGCATAAACTTTAAGTTATCATCTGCAACTTCTTTCAATTTTGACAAGTCTAAAATTTTGCCGTCTGGTAATCAATCATGTTTTTGACATAATTGACTGATTGCTGATGATGACCGCTGACTCCACCAGGAAGTTCTAATATGGAACAGTGTTATTTTTTTAACCCATTCTCACACAATGGCACTTTCTGTCCCCAGCATCAAACATTGTGGACAATGAAAATCTTGCTTGTTATATAAGAAAAAGCATTTTAAAATTCCATCAACTTAAAATTGTTGTCTGCGACTTCTTTGAATTTGAACTAGTCTAAAATTGTGTAGTCTAGTAATGAGTTAAAAATATGGCAAGAAATGATAAACAAATAAAATGTTTAGTTGGCTATCTTAACATTATAACTACAGCTTGAATAAGTTGCAAAACCAACAAAAATTCTTCAAATAAATGTTTGTCGGAGTTCAAATTTCTCCCTCATTAGCCAGAATGAATACTATCAACATTATTTTAACCATTGTTATGCTGAATTGAATTATAATCTAATGGCCAAAAGCAATTGAAGCTCTAGTTGTTGCCCAATATTTCTTTTGAAATTATTTCTATAAACAACTCTGGCTTGAAATGGACAAACAGTTGGTGAGGACTAAGATCAGACTGAAATTAAATGCATGCTGATCTTTGTCTATACCTCCTGCCATAACAGAAATATTCACGGTTTAGCCTGACAAGGGTTAAAGTTTCAGGTACGTTAAAAAAGTTTTAGTTTGACTTTTGTGATTTTTTTCTAAGAATATCACTTTTAACTTACCTAAACTTAATCATTTTTCTGTACTTTGGTTAAATATTTTTCCTTGTGGATTATAAAAATATTTTAAATTACCTTATTTCATTGCCTGTTCACTAAAAACTTTGGATCATCTGTTAAACACATTCCAACACGTGGATGCTTTGCGACCCCCTAAGGCAATACAATTGGGAAAACATTGTGCAAAATGAAGAAATTGCTTGTAACATGCAATTTTTTCATTTTCCACCTTGTTTTACAACCAGAATTTGAAAAAAATGAAATATCATAAAGTTGATATTGTCATCTGCAACTCCTTTCAATTTGGATCAGTGTAAAACGTTGCTATCTGGTTTTCGATTATCCACCCATTGGTGGGACCCAAATGTCAGAAAGGATATTTGCAGTGGCTGGGGGTCAAACCTGGCATCCTATGACTAGGATTCCTAGGAGCTACCACTGCGGACAACACTTTAAAGTTTATGATATTTTAGATTTTTTCAACTTTTTGGATAGAAAACATTGTGTGAAATAAGGAAATTGCTTGTTACAAGCAATTTCTTTATTTTACACAATGTTTCCCCAATTGTTTTTCTTGAGGGGCATCCAAAAGCTAATATTACTGTGTGGGAATTGCTTAACTGTCTCCTACAATCTACTTGGATTCATTTTTGGATTTTAAGATAGAAAACATTTTGGAAAAGATGAAGTTCCTCTTTTCCCACAATGTTTTCTGTCTTACACATGAACTTGTAGTTCCTTTTCCCACAATGTTTTCTATCTTATAGAAACAAGCTATTTCATAACAATGTTTTCTAATCAAATAGAAACATTTTTCCTTTTCCACAATGATTTCTAAATTAAATATACTGTAATTATCAGTTTATGAATGTGAAATATTAGTGTTTCCACATGAAAAGATTTCTCACTATTCAGTAAAAGCAAAGTAGAAAAGCATGCAAAATACCATAACTTACTATTGCTAATGCTAGCTGTATTTCCAGCAAAGTCAACCTCTTACGATTAAATAAAATCCTGTCCAAAAAGCCTTCACACACACATATACACAAAATAATTGGAAAAAAATCAGCACAATTTTCACTTTTGTTCGGTTTTGATAGTTAATAATAACACAAATTTACAAAAAAGCAAGACTGTTATCTATTTTTGCATAGTCTTATCTTTGATAATTTTTTTTATCATTTGTTGAATAAAGAAGATACCTTTCAATTTAATGCCATGTAATCCATACAAATATTTTGTAATCAGAATGTTAGAACTATAGGTACATCCAATTAGAGGTTATCAGATTTGGAAATAAGATCTTTATCAGTGCTGTTGACCAGGTATCTGATCGTGATCTGAATAGAACCTGTCAACGAGGCCCGCTAGATGGTGTGGTAATTGTCCCCACAGGCCGTCTATGAACATTATAAATCAGTGGTAGTCACATTGTCACAATAGCAATGTTACACTTTTCAACTTGGTTTGTTCCATAAATGGACAATATAATACCAACAGTTTAAGCTATTGCAGAGAATGCATGGGTTCACTGTAATTTGATTTTGGCAGCATGCATTTTCCATCTATCAAACATTTTTATTTTAGCCCATACAATCCCGTCTTGTTACACCCCTTAAGAAAAAGCTTATGAAAATATTGTGGATAATGAAAAAATTTCTAGTCACAAGTGATTTCTTCATTATCCACAAAGTTTTCTACCCCAAAAAGCCAACTATAAATTGGTGTAACTTCTTCAAATATGTATCAGTCTATCAGTCACTTTGTTGTCTTGTAATTGATTAAACAAAAGACGTAAAGACGATTTTCATTGAAATGCTTTGAATTATTTTGAGTGACTATAATTTGCATTCAGCATTTCTTAGGTACAAACATATTTATTTTCCATCAATTGGTTCTTTTAACTTAGATTAATCAATCTCAATTCTGCTCCCTGGAGAATACACCAGTACTTGGGCCTATTAAGTTGGTCTACCTCTCGACCACAAACACCACAAGTATTTGTATTCAAGTCTGTCCTGCCTAAATAAGCCAATAGTCTGAGCACTACAGGACCCTAGAATGAGCCAAAACCTGTAAATGCAAGGATCTCCAGAAAATAATTTCAAAAGATTCTTGAACTATTTTGATAACTTGTTTTCATCATTAAACCCATTAACACACAATCCCACATTTTTATGAGATTGAGTAATTGCAATTTCTTCTTTTTCCATAATGTTTTTCTGCCCTATATAGCCCATATAAATTGGCACAAGTTTTGAATTGCCTTCTGTATCTTCTCTTGTGCCCAGTCTAAGATATTTCATCATTGTAGTGGGGTTATCCCATTCCAACATTATTTTTATGCATCTCAAGTAAGAAGCTTTTGAAAACATTGTGGAAAAAGAAGAAATTGCTTGTTACAAGGATTTCTACTCTAAAAGATTTGTATAGTTTCATCAATTTTATATTATTGTCTGCAACTCCTTTCAATTTGGACCAGTCTAAAATTTGATTATGTGTGAAAGGGTTCAGAATATGCTTTAATGAGACTGTCACTAACTAAGTAGAACATGTTCCCTTTACAGACAAAATGATCCACTATTGGACCTTGATAAGACAGCAACCTGTCTAAGAAAGTGACTATTGGTAAGTCCGTGGGTGACTGTACAAAACCAGATTCCACTTTAACCCATTCCAACACAGCAAAATTTTAGACTGGTCCAAATTGAAAGAAGCTGCAGACGACAATTTCAAGTTGGTGTAATTTTGATTTTTTTCGTCTTTTTGGATTGAAAACATTGTGGATAATGAAGAAATTGCTTGATACAAGCAATTTCTTCATTTTCCACAATGTTTTCCAAAGCTTTTTTCTTGAGGGACGTAAAAAGGAGGGATTGTGTTGGAATGGGTTAAAGCAGTGTTCCATTCACTTTGGGTGAGTATAAGCTGATTGGGTGTTTGAAAGTATTGTATTGGTTATTTGAGAATATAAGAAAATGAATACAAGATCTTTATTTCAAATTTTTGGCCCACACAGGTGCATGTATAGAGGAAAGTATAATACTGTAATAAACATCAGCAAAGCAAGAAAAAAATTAAAATGACAGATCCAACAATATTTAACCCATTATCAAACACAAACGTTTAGACTGGTCCAAATTGAAAGGAGTTGCAGACGACATTTTAAAGTTTATGAAATTTTATATTTTATCAGCTTTCTGGGTAGAAAACTTTGTGGAAAATGAAGAAATTGCTTGTTACAAGCTATTGCTTCATTTTTCACAATATTTTCAAGATCTTTTTTCTTGAGAGTGTCAAATAGTGTGATTGTTTGGGAATGGGTAAAGAACTTGGCTGGAATTAACATCAAAATCTTTAAGTTTGTTTATACTGTATATCTTGGCCAACTATATTCTCTTGAAAGTTAGAGTAAAGTTTTAGAATCAAAATCATCAAGATAGATAACTTTTTATGGTTCATTTTAATAAGAATTATGATTCTTTCTGTATCTAGCACCTGCAGCTGGGAGTTGGGCCTACATGCTTTGTTGTTGTCTGATTTATGAACCTGCTGGTAGCATTCGACATGAACCCATTGCCACACCTCAAAATTTTAGACTGGTCCAAATACAAAGGAGTTTCAGACGAAATTTTTAACCAATCCCCACACAATGATGCTTTTAGATGCCCTAAGAAAAATATCTTTGGAAAGCATTGTTGAAAATGAAGAAAATGCTTGTTACAAGCAATTTCTTTATTATCCACCATGTTTTCTACCCAGAAAGTTGAAAAAATCTAGAATTTTATAACTTTCAAAGTTTTGTCTGCAACCCCTTTCAATTTGGACCTGTCTTAAATTTCGTTTTCTGGTAATGAGTTAAAGCTCATGAAATTTTTAGATTTTTTCAACAGTCTGGGTAGAAAACATTGTTTAGAATGAAGAAATTGCTTGTCACACGCAATTTCTTCATTTTACACAATGTTTTTCCAGTTGTTTTTCTTGAGGGGCTCCCCATCGTGTCACTGTTTGAGAATGAGTTAAATAGCCTGGATATTCATAAAATGCATTTAGAATATTGACTTTCTTTGGCTACATGTCTACAGAGCATATAGTAGAGACTTTAATCAAACTTTCAGGGTGGACGGGCTATAAGGGTGCTCAATCCATTACCAGTTAGTAAGGTGACTAAATTTTCACTTGGACCTAGGCGGTTGTAGGAAATAAGTGAAACTGGTAAATCATAATCAACTGTACTGAAACTTTGTTAAAACTACAAATTAACTTATCTCAAGACATGAAAATTTTAGGCAGGTCCAAATTCAGAATTCAGATATGCAATTATCACAATGTATAGGGGATGAAATTTGTAAAAAGAATGTCTTTTTGGGCTGTAAACATTGGGGGCACTTAAGAAATTGCTTCCAAAATCTAAATTTTTCATTTTTGAACAAATTTTTTTTACAAAGCATTTTATCAACCAAATATATTTCTGGTAGGTTTGAAAAGTACATAGACTGACAGGTAAAAGGTCCAGTAAGCTTGTCAACTCAGGTGTCATACAATAATAGTACAGAAACAAATGTTTATTACCATGTAAATGGACACATACAGGTGAAAAATAGGCCTTCATATAGAATGTAAAACACCATTGACTACACAAGACAGTAGCTACAGGTAGTTAAAATGTTTGATCCATTTTCACACAATTCTGCTTTTTCATATCCTTCATGAAAATATCAGAGGAAAATAAGGTTTAAAATGAAGAAATTGTTTGTTACAAGAAATTTCTTCATTTTCAACCTTGTTTTCTACCCCTAAGGCCAGAGATACCCTCAAAAGATTATCAAATTGAAATTGCTGTCTGCAATTTTTTAGAATTTGGACCGCAGTCCAAAATTTTATCCAGTTGGAAAGGGTTAATTTATTTTACTGTTTGGACAGTTGTTTTGTCTCTCTATTTTTGGTCCCATCCAATGACTCCACTGGCCCTGCCCACTTAGCTTTGGCAGGAAGTTCTACTTAGATATTAAGCGGCGATAATTTGCTAAATTTACACCTGGAAACATGTTATAAAAAAGGGTTGGTTGGCAACTAATTGTCGTAACTACAGCTTGAATGATCTATAGTTAATATGTTTAAGCCCTTGTAACGATTCCAGGGGAGGTAATTTGCAGTGGTTATGCAAATTAGGGTACCCTCTGAAAGTTAAGTGACTATTTGGAGTTATATATAGACAAGGTCGACCCATTTAGGGTTGAGGATCCTTTTCTCTGAATGGATAGGCTTTGTCTACGAGCTCGGAACGTTACATTGGTGGCAGCGGTGGGATAATGACAACTGCCAGACCGGAGTTGCCTTGCCCACGGATCTCCCAGGCCAAGACTCGGGACGAGTCTTCTCGGAGGGGAGAGTAGTGTAACGATTCCAGGGGAGGTAATTTGCAGTGGTTATGCAAATTAGGGTACCCTCTGAAAGTTAAGTGACTATTTGGAGTTATATATAGACAAGGTCGACCCATTTAGGGTTGAGGATCCTTTTCTCTGAATGGATAGGCTTTGTCTACGAGCTCGGAACGTTACACCCTCAAACCAATAAAATGCCTCACATAAATGGCAGCCAATGTGGAAGTTCAAGATTAATTTCCAGTCTAAATGAATGATTTTAATGATCTTTATTCTTAAATTGACAGCTGCCTTTGGTCAAGTTTGGTGCTAAATTTTTCTGACATAGAGAAGGATACAACCATGCTCATGACAATTATAGATTCCCATTTTGTGTATCAGTAAATCTTGTGTGACATGACATGTGAAGGTAAAATAATTTTCTCACTTTATTGACAGATGGAAGCTTCTAACTGCAGAATGGAGCTGTATAAGTGATTGATGAATACACAGTGCAAGTGTAGTAAGTGCATGTAAGTTCTGTCAATCATGTGGCTAATTGAGTCGTAAAGTATGTCCACTTGACAATCATTGACAGCTCATATGAGGTACCTTGTCACTTTTTGTATTACCATTCATAGGTTGTCGGCACTTTGTACTTGTTACTTGATGACATAGTTATAGACTGGTCCAAACTGAAAGGAGCTTATAATTGATGAGTATCGGTAGTTGGTAACATGATTATAAGCAAACATCGGAAAGAATTACTGTATATTATGTTTGTCTTTCTAAAACCATATAATGTATTAGTTTACATCTTGAATTACCATTAGGGAGAAGAACATAATAAGCTTGTGCTTCCGTTCTAATCCTTTTTGCTTGATATATATAGATTATGTTTACATTATTATGTACATTTATTAGAAGTAGGAAGTATACATTGTTGGAATGAAGAAAATTGCTTGTAACAAGTAATTTCTTTATTTTCCACAGTATTTTCTATCATGCATGACAAAGAATAAAAAAAAGATATCATGTTTTTAAATTGTGCAACTTATTGCAATTTGTACAAGTTTAGAATTTTATCATCTGGAAATGGGTTAATCCTTTCCCACTTGGCAAAATTTTAGACCGGTCCAAGTTGAAAGGAAATGCAGACATCAATTTTAGGTTGGTGAAATTCTAAAATTCTTTGACTTTCTTTTGAGGTTGAAATTATTGTTGTCATTGAAGAAATTGTTTGAAACAAGCAATTTCTTCTATGTCCACTATATTTCCTAATGCTTTGTTCTTGAGGGGTATATACAGAGGGATTGAGTGGAAATGGGTTTAAGGGAAGAAAACTTGGTGGAAAAGTAGAAGCTGCTCAAATAAACAAATCCCTCTCTCTCTACTATGTTTTTTTACTATATCCTAGGGTGGTGACAGGCAGTGATTGTATTGGGAAATGTCGACATTATTTTGTTGAAACTTAGTCCAAGTTGGCCATTGTCATTAATTTGAGACCCTATTAACCTTCTGTACTGTCCATTAAAGGATGCATTTGAAACATTTCTCACTTATTTTGGTGACAACTCATTGCAATTATATCTGCCAAACCTATTTGTATTTGCATAATGTAATGAAATTATACTCCCCATCTACTAGGTAGTAGAGTGGGGTATATTGGTTTCACCATGTCTGTGTGTCTGTCCGTCTGTCTTTAGATTTTTTCTTTTCTCATGTTATAACTGTAGAAAGCATTGACATACTTCATACAAATGTTGCCAATGATTATTGCACTTTATCGTTTTTGAGGTCATGTAAATGAAAGATCAACAGTGCTGTTTGAGTGACAAAATGCTGAAGGGAATATTAGTCTGGTTCACAATATTTCTAGTTGAATAAAGAAAAAAATGATGATTTTACACTCTTGCAAATAAGCAATTTGTCACAAGTAATTTCTTCATTTTCCACAATTTCTTCTACGCGGAAATAGAAATAATCCAAAATTCAATAAGCTTTAAATTGTTGTCTGCAACTCCTTTGAATTTGGACCAGTTATAAACTTTGCTGTCTGGCAATGAGTTAAATGTTGCTGATTAAAGTACATGTACATGTAATATACCTTTTAGCTCACCTGAGCACAAAGTGCTCTGGGTGAGCAATTGTGATCAGTCATCGTCCAGCATCGGTCTGTCCATCAAACTGTTCACAACTTATAAAAAACCTTTCTTCTCCTGCCTCTTGAATTTCAACAAAACTTCACAGAAATGATCCTTAGGTCATGCTCTTTCAAAAAACTTCAAAGAATGGAAATCCATGAGGAACTTTAGTTGTCATCTTCTCAGAAACTAAAAGGTCTAAAGCTTTGAAATCTGGTATATATCATCCATCTATTGACCTTCTACCAAAATACTTAGAGAATTACTGTACTCTAAAAATTAGTCCTTTTCTGTGTGATCCCTGATTTCACATAGGAATAAAGAAGGAATTTTTTAAGATCTTCTTCTCCCAAACAATAAGGCCTAGTTCTTTGATGTTTGGTGTAAATCACCATCTATTGATCCTCTACCGAAACACTGAAAGAATAACCATAGTCTGAAAATAAGCCCTTTTCTGTGCAACCCTGATCTTAACAAGGAATAAAGAAGGAAATCTTTAAAGATATTCTTTTTCAAACAATGAGGCCTAGTGCTTTGATATTTGATATAAATCATTATCTATTGATCCTCTACCAAAATACTTCAAAGAATAATCATACTCTGAAAGTTAGCTCTTTTCTGTGCCATCCCTGATTTACATAGGAATAAAGAAGGAAATCTGAAAATCTTCTTCTCCCAGACCATAATGCCTAGAGCTTTGATACATGTATTTGGTATGCGTCAAAACCTATTGACCCTCTACCAAAACACATCAAAGATTTACCATACTCTGAAATAAGCCCTTTTCTGTACTACCCCTGATTTTAGAAAAGAATATAGAAGAATATCTTTGAAAATCTTCTTCTCCTAAACCATTAGGTCTACAGCAATGCCTACTGACCTTCTACCAAAATACTTCAAAGAGTTACTGTTCTCTGGAATTTAGTGCTATATTGTGGGATCAAATATATACCTTGGATTAAAGAAGAATATCTTTAAAAATCTTTTCTCCAAAATAATTAGATGTCAAGCTTTGATATTTTGTATATATCACAAAGCCTTGAGCCATCGTACTCAGGGGAGTGGTATAGGACAATAATGGTCCTCTTGCTAAGTAGTGAACAAGACACAGTTGTGATTGTTCAATGTATATGTGCGTTTGTTCAACCAGCCATTGTGGATGGATTTAAGAATAATTTTGCGCAACTGTTCTCTATCACAATGTAACATTTGAGGTAGTTTGAAGGTCAAGGTCATAGTAAAAAGTGGAAATATTTGTCCAATGGATACATCATTCATGGATAGATTTCAATATGATTTATGGCTCAATTGTTCTACATCAAGAAAAGATGTGCAACATGGTAGGTACAAGGTCAAGGCCACACTAGAAGGTCAAATTTTTGTTTGCAATATAACTCCTTCATTTGTGATCAGAACTTTATATAAATTGGCACAATTTCTACCATCCTGAATAGAAGTTCACCTTGAAACATTTATTCAGGTTCAAGTCCCTAGTGAGGGTCAAGGTCACACTTAAAGGTCAAATGTTTGGGCTTGACACAAGTTGCCCTTTGACAGCTGTCTTTGTTTGCCTGAAATTTACCATAAATTTTACATTCATTTCCATCAGTTTGCAAGTTTTTTCAACTGCTTTTGTTGTTTTGTTAATTAATTTGTAGACATATACATGATTTAATTAAAAATGATTTCTTTAAAACCAAACTTGTAAATTACAGATCTCACTCACTGGAGCCTTCCATGCACAAAAAAATTAAGTAACCTAAAAATGTTAGATAACAAGAAAAATAAAGTTAGTCAAGAATGGAGTCTACTTTGACTGATACTCTGCTTCACATCTTCAGATGTGGATTGTTCGCGGCAGAGCTACCAGAAAAGGTAGCCAGAAGTAATCTGCATGAATGAATTTTGCACAGGCACAATAGAAGGTGAAAAATTGTGCTATATTATAATGCAATTTTAACTTTGGTCATATGACACAGTTTAACTTTGTAATAGATATGTACAAAGAAAAGTTGTTAGAAGGCAATCATTGTTGGAGTTGTTGTTGTAAATACTAGAGATATGCTCAACTACCGAGGAAAGTCAAATGTGAGATAGATTGCCATGTAATGGTCATGAGCCTTAAAAACATTTGGTTTACCAAAGATAACCATATTCCCTGTCCTTGAGGAATTTTATAATCCATTACAAGATAACAAGGTTTTAGAATGGTCCAAATTAAAAGAAGTTGCCGACAATAATTCAAAGTTAATTGATTTTTGAAAATATTTGTTTTGGGTAGAAACCATTGTGGATAACGAAGAATTGCTTGTAACAAGCAATTTCTTTGTTATTCACAATGCTTTCCAAAGCATTTTTCTAGGGGATGAGGGCATGTAAAAGTGTCATTGTGGTAATTTGTTAAACAGTTGATTAAATAGTTCAACCCTTCTTTTCCAAAAGATTTAAAATAAATGATATAACTTTTAAAAATTTTGAAATTGATTGCTCTCAATTTGAGAACAAATCAAGGTCTCTAGCTTGAAATGTCTTTGTGCAGAAAGAAGACCTTTATTAAAAATATTACTGAATTTGTGATCTCTGAAACAGCTTTTAGCACAAATGAATATGCATTACAGGGTATCATCTACAGAGAAATTGTAATCACTTTGTAATTCTGAAATCGGTACTGTATTATAATTTATAAGACAAACCCAGTAACTTAAGACAGTCTTTTGACATTAATACCTGTATAATTAACCTATCCCTTTTGTTAATGTTGCCTTTTTAGTGAGTTATCTATGGTCATTTGACTCCTCCCAGAATACTACAACAAATAACCCTGATCTTTAAATTACCAGATGGCAAAATTTTAGACTGGTCCAAATTGAAAGAAATTTCAGATGACAATTAACAGTTTGTGGAATTTCAGATTTTTTTTTATACTTTTTGGGTAGAAAACATAGTGGAAAATGAAGAAATTGCTTGTTACATGCAATTTCTTCATTTTACACAATGTTTTCCTAATCTATTTTCTTGAGGGGTGTCCAAAAGCATCATTGTGTGGGAATGGGTTAAACAGGAATTTGAAGACAATACCTTTTTACCTAAAGCATTACCAAACAATCCTGCTTGTTAACCTCAAATTATATTTAGGAAAGCATTTTGAGAAAAGAAAAATTGCTTGTAAAAAGCAATTTCTCCTTTTCTCTCAATTCCTTTTTCTCTATTAATCCCCAAGGCCAATTTTGATAAAATCTGGCAGGAATATTCCTTGAACCATTACCAGGTGACAAAATTTTAGAAAGAAATTGCAGAGGATAAGTCTAAATTGATTGAATACTAAAGATATTTGTCTTTTGGGATATAAAACATTGTGGACTATAAAGAAATTGCTTGTCTCAAGCTGTTTGCATTTTTCACATTGATTTCCCAAATTCTTTCCTTGATGGGCATAAAAAAGTATGAATGTCTGGGAATGGGTTTAGTGGACCACTTATTTAAATAAATACCGTATAAAGGATTCAAGTTTATGAACACTTTAGTTGCCTTGAAAACTAAGTGAAAAACGGGGAAAAACCCCAACCAAAAGACAGGACCATAAACCTTGAATTTTTGCACTATGCATCAGTGATTGAAGCAAAGAAAAGGACCCTATTGTCCCCAGGATAAAAATGAAGCAGGACATTTTCCAAGACTTCAGAATTGCTTGGTAAGTGGAAATAAACTATTATTAACCCTTTCCTGTTCAACCCTTGGATATTATGATTGAGAAAAAGAAGGAATTGCTTGTAACGAGCAATTTGCTTTTTCTACAATGTTTTCAATCCTACTGAATGGTTAATTTCCAAATTCAATCCTCTTCAATTTTTTCCTGTGCGAATTCTTTGAATTTAGACTGGTCTATTTTTTTCAAAACAGGAAATGGTTAAGCTGATCTTCTTTAAAAAGTTCTGTAAGTATTGAAATCACTTGCTTTAAAACGTTTAAAGACTATTTCCTTATGTGCATTAATATTCTATTAGCAGCATAAACTCATGACCAATTACCAGAATCTTACACTTATAGAGTTTTTTGATGATGATTTAAGAGAGTTTCGATTGAAAAATAAGTACCACTTAGTTTAGAATATGAAAAGGAAATATTGTTAGGAAACATATCGATTTAAAAGGTTAATCCATTCCCAAACGACTGATTTAATTTGATAGAAGTTGCAGACAACAATTTGATAGTTATGAAAGTCTAGACTTTTTCATCTGTTTTTGAAGTAAACATTGTGTAAAATGAAGAAATTACTTTTTGAAAGAAATTTCTTCATTTTACACATTGGTTTCTCAATTATTTTTCTTGAGTAGCATCAAAAAGCTTCACTTTGTAGGAATGGGTAGTTTGTCATCTGCAACATTTTTGAATTTAAACCAGTCTAAAATTTTGTCATGTGGTAAAGGGCTAACCATTTCGAAAATATAATGAAATTCTTGTTGCGAGTTGAATCCTTATTTGAAGCCTGGATCTATTGCAGTAGTCAAGTCAAATGATATGTATATGAGATGCTTAAATTACTTTTCAAAATTTGAACTTGGGTTATAAAACTAGTTTGAAGAAGGACAGATATGAAGTTTTTATCCTTTTTATTTTTAACACCCCACTAAATTTTTACAGAGGTTGATGACCATCTATAAAGAGCTGATATCAACCTATTACAACATGACACAATTTAAGACTAGTGACTGACGACAGTTTGATGAATTTTGAAAATCCTTGCTTTTAACCCATTACCACACAATAATAGCAGATGAAAGTTCAAAGTTTATGAAATTTTAGAATTTTCCAACTTTCTTGAAAACAAAGATGAAATTGCTTTTAGCAAGCAATTTCTTCTTCTTCCACATTTTTTCCCAAAGGTTTTTCCTTGGGGCATCCAAAAGCATCATTGTGTGGGAATTGGTTAAAGTAGACAACATTATGGACATTGAATGAATTGATTATCACAAGTAATTTCTTCATTATCCATAAAAATTTCTAAAGTTTTAAAGTCTTTAGGAGCATAAAGAGACAGGAATGTGTGGGAATGGGATAATACAGTACCACACAATCCACATTAGGATAATATTAACAAAGGCAAACAAAAAATGCATGAAAACAAGAAAATAATTGCAATTTCTTTTTATGGTACTTATATTTTGTAAAATCTTTGAAACATCAAATGATGCTGTTTAGTATAGAACAATCTAAAATTTTTAGGTAACAGGTTTAGAAGAAAATGTATAAGATGTTTTTACCAGTTACCAGATGACATATTTTAGACTGGTCCAATTTAAATTGAGTTGCACCCAAAATATCAAATTGTGCAAAAATTTAGAAAGAAAGTGCCATATAGGGTAGAAATGGGAGACATTTCCTAGCAATTTTTATTTTTCCCACAAAGTTTTCTGTGTTTTCATTTCTTCAGGGTGTCAGGAAGCATCATTGTGTGATATAGGGTCAGGATAAAAGCAATACAACTTATTCAGTAGAATTCCATTAATCACAACAGCAATTACCGGTAGTCAAAGCTTTTGTTGCGATTAACCAGAAGTTGCTATTAAAATGGGCTATTCTACAAATCTAATGTTTGTGCAAAATCTGAGTTGCAATTAACCCATTCCAACTCAAGCCCTCCTTTTTAAGCACCGCAATTAAAGAGCTTTGGAAAACATTGTGGAAAATAAAGAAATTGCTTGTATCAAGCAATTTCTTCATTATCCACAATGTTTTCTATCCAAAAAGACAAAGAAAATTTAAATTCTACCAACTTGAAAATATCGTCTGCAGCTTCTTTCAATTTGGACCAGTCTAAAATTTTGTCGAGTTGGAATGGGTTAAGAAGTAAGTTGTTATTATCAGGGTTGCAATTAAGGGCATTTAACTGTACGTGCCATATCTGGCCTGCAGATCTGTGCTTTTATGTCATTTGTAATTGTATACAAGAGTATAATGATATATAAGGAAGAAGGGAGTGAAAGAAGCTTAAAACTACTCTAAGGTCATGTCATATTGTAGATAGAAAATTAAGGTCATAAAAAATTCATTAACACTTGTACTACCTTTGAAAAGATTTGTGTTTGAAGGTGATAAATAGGATAAATACGTAAAATACGTGCAAATACCGATCCAAATTCCTACTACAAAAGGAATTAAATCGATCAATGCACTTTCATTTCTTTTTGTCACGAGTAATGGTAGGCTTAATGGTTTTAGATTTGACAGGACGAAACGGTTAATACTTTTTCTTATCTCACAATGTCCACATCGATTGAAAAGTAAAATTGTAATTAATTTACATTGAGCTTCTGTATTAAAACCTTGCTACCTGGCTCCTTGATTAAAAGAAAAATCCTAAATTTATTGTCTAAGTTTATGTTAAATATAGTTTAAGCTCCACTGGCTGAAAGCCAGCGAGCTATTGTCATGGCGTTGTGTCTGTCTTGAGTCCATCATGCAGTGCATAAGCCCGACCTTAAACTTTTATTTTAGAAATCTTTTCAGAAAATACTGAACAGAATTCAACCAAATTTCACATAGATGATCCATGGGTGACCATTTATCAGATTCCTACAAAGAATTGACGTCGTATGAAAAACATGGCTAATTTCCATATATGGTGAATTCTTTATATATCTTCTTCTAAGAAACGAATTGATGAATTTCTACCAAATTTTACAGGAATGCTCTTATCTGACCCTTTATCCGATTCCTTCAATTAATTAAGATCAAGTGAAAACATGGCTCTAATGGACTAGGCAATTTCCATGTATGGTGAAAACTTTGAAAATCTTCTTCTCAGAAACCAATTGATTGATTTCAACCAAATTTCACTGGGTTGAATAGATTCATTCAACGAATTTTGGTAGGACAGAAAACATGGCTTTAATGAGCGGGGCTAATTTCCATATGTGGTGAGAGCTTTAGTGAAAGCTTTGAAAATATTCTCAAAAACCATTGGATGGATTTCAATAAGATTTCACTGGATTGAACCATTGGTGACCCTTTATCAAATTCATTCAACAAATTTTGATAAGATAGAAAACATGGCTTTAAGGGTGGGGCTAATTTCCATATATGGTGAAAGCTTTGAAAATCTTCTCAGAAACCATTGGATTGATTTCTATCAAATTTCATTGGAATGATCTGATTAAGACCCCTTATCATATTGCTAAAAAGAACTGTTTGCTTTGATGGATTGAGTTAATTTATATATATAGTAAACAGTGAAAACCTACAATCTTCTCAGATTACAAACAATTATAAGTTTTCAACAAAGTTTCACAAAAAGATCCTTTGGTGACTTTTTGTCAGATTTCTTCATGAAATATGGCTCAGATGAAAATTATGGCCTTTTTGAGGCTGCTTGTCTCCATATAGTATATAGTGCAATTTTGAAAATCTTATTCTTGCAAACTGCAGGATGGTTTACAACCAAATTTCTCAGGAATGATAAATGAATTCAGGCCGGTAGAGCAAAGAAGGTGCTCAAGCGCCTCTAATTTAGTCATATCTTGGCACCTGACAATTGACTCCTAGTATATCTTGCACCAGTACCACCATTACATCCTTTACTAGCCTCCAGGTGCTATCTCGCTTAGGTTTACGATTATCCACCAATTGGTGAGAGACAAATGTGGGAAAGGATATGTGCTGCTGTCGGGGGATCAAACCCATGACAAACGATGATTGAAGATTGGGAGAAAAGAGGAACTTAAAACAGTCGTCTGAATCAGGTAATAACTGCACCATTTTCTGTATCAATGTGGCAGTAGGGGGGAGGGGGGGGGATGACTGTTTTTACAAAAAGATCTCTTGTTCATTATTTTAATGTGTATTTATGCCTTACCATGTATGAAAAAAAAATCTACATTAAAGTTAATTTTAGTGGTGGTCTTCTTGAAGTCTTTGCCCCGTACTTATATACATGTACTTGATAAACATGGCAGCTTGCCAGCAACACAACATATTAGCCCTTGCCGAAATAACAGAATTTTAGACTGGTCAAAATTGAAAGAAGTTGCAGATTACAGTTTAAAGTTTATGAAATCATGGATTTTTCAACTTTCTAGGTAGAAAACATTGTGGAAAATAAAGAAATTGCTTGTTTTTCTTTAGGGACGTCAAAAAGCATCATTGTGTGGGAAAAGGTTTACTTAAAATATATTATCAATTGATTTTAATTTCACTGAAATGCTGAGAGACATATTTTTTTAGCCATTTAACCCACTACCAGAGACAACATTTTAGACTGCTACAAATTGAAACAGCATATCCTTCTGAATATTATTCGATCATTATACGCCCGTCAAAGACGGGACGTATTATGGGATCATCCATGGCGTCCGGGGGTCCAGGTGTCCGGTCATCCGGTCGTCAGGGCGTCCAGGCGGTGTCCACTTCTTTGTCCAGAGCATAACTCTGTCACCGTAAGTCCGATTGACTTTAAACTTGGCGGTTATATTCTTCTCATCAATACGGAGTGCAGTGCTCAATAACCATAACTCTACCTGGCCTATTTTTTGAGTTATTGCTCTTTGTTGTTTTTCATACTTGAATCTTGTCCAGAGTATATCTCTAAAAGTATTATAGCTAGGATCATGAAATTTCATGGTTGTATAGATCTCACCAAGGGGGGGGGGGGTGCAGTGCACAAGAACCATAACTCTACCTGGCCTATTTTTTTAGTTATTGCCCTTTGTTGTTTTCATACTTGAATCTTGTCAGGAGTATATCTCTAAAAGTATAATAGCTAGAATCATGAAACTTCATGGGTGTATAGATCTCACCAAGTGGGAGTGCAGTGCTCAATAACCATAACTCTACCTGGCCTATTTTTTTGAGTTATTGCCCTTTGTTGTATTTCATACTTTAATCTTGTCCAGAGTATATCTCTAAAAGTATAATAGCTAGAATCATGAAACTTCATGGATGGATAGAGCTCACCAAGTGGGAGTGCAGTGTACAAGAGCCATAACTCTACCTAGCGTATATTTTGAGTTATTGTCCTTTGTTGTTTTTCATACTTTGTTTGACAATAAATATTCATTCAAAATAACCTCAGTTCTATTCAAACCCCCAGTTAATATTAAGCAGTGTGACAGGCGTATCTTGTGACAATTTGGCACCTAGTTTTGCTTTTAAGATAAATCAAGTTCACAGGCCCATGCATACTCATAATCCTTCTGGCAGTAGATTTAAGGATACGTACAACACATTATTAAATGTGATTTTTGTATTTTCTCTTTTTAGCTCACCTGAGCACAACGTGCTCAAGGTGAGCTTTTGGTATCACCTTTTGTCCGTCGTGCGTCGTGCGTCGGAAGTCGTCAACAATTCTTTAAATATCTTCTCCTCAGTAACCACTGGGCTGAATTCAACCAAACTTGGTAGGAATGTTCCTTGGGTGACCCTTCTCAAAAGTTGTTCGCGGATTTTTGATTGACCCCCAAATATGGGGGTGGCAGGGCGTGGCAGTTTTTAACTTAGAAATCTTTAAACATCTTCTCCTCAGTAACCATTGGGCCAATTTCAACCAAATTTGGTATGAATGTTCCTTGGGTCACCCTTTTCAAAAGTTGTTCGCGGATTTTTGATTTATCCCCAAATATGGGCGAGGCAGGGCGTGGCAGTTTTTGACTTAGGAATCTTTAAACATCTTCTCCTCAGTAACCATTGGGCCAATTTCATCCAAACTTGGCATGAATGTTCCTTGGATGACCCTTTTAAAAAGTTGTTCGCAGAATTTTGATTTATGCCCAAATATGGGCGTGGCAGGGCGTGGCAGTTTTTGACTAAGAAATCTTTAAACATCTTCTCCTCAGTAGCCATTGGGCCAATTTCATCCAAACTTGGCATGAATGTTCCTTGGATGACCCTTTTTAAAAGTTGTTCGCAGAATTTTGATTTATGCCCAAATATGGGCGTGGCCGGGCGTGGCAGTTTTTTTAACTTTGTAATCTTTAAACATCTACACCTCAGGAACCATTGGGCCAATTTCAACCAAACTTGGTATGAATGTTCCTTGGGTGACCCTTTTCAAAAATTGTTTGGCAGAATTTCGTTTCACACCCAAATATGGGCGTGGCAGTTTTTGACTTTGAAATCTTTAAACATCTTCTCCTCAGTAACTATTGGGCCAATTACAACCAAATTTGGTATGAATGTTCCTTGGATTTGATTTATGCCCAAATATGGGCGTGGCAGTTTTTTTAACTTTGAAATCTTTAAACATCTTATCCTCAGTAACCATTGGGTCAATTTCAACCAAACTTTGCATGAATGTTCCTTTGGTGACCCTTTTCAAAAGTTGTTCCTGGAATTTTGATTTATGCCCAAATATGGGCGTGGCAGGGTCAGGCACTTTTTTGACTTTGAAATCTTTAAACATCTTCTTCTCAGTAACTATTGGGCCAATTTCAACCAAATTTGGTATGAATGTTCCTTGAGTGACCCTTTTCAAAAGTTGTTCTAGAATTTCGATTGATGACCAAATAAGGGCTTGGAAGGGTAGGGCAGTTTTTACTTTGAAATCTTTAAACATCTTCTCCTCAGTAACCATTGGGCCAATTTCAATTTTGAATCATCTTACATTAGTCAGGTGAGCGATTTTAGGGCCATTCTGGCCCTCTTGTTTTCTTAGACGTTTTGCTGTTTGACCCATCCTAAAGCCCTTTTTGAGTAAGGAAAATTACAGAACATGACTCAGAATTGGACTTGTCCTGTCTCAAGACTCCAGTCAAAGAAAGGCTGTTGCTGACAGTCATTAGCGAACAGGATTAATTTAGCTTGCACCAGTTAATGTGCCACATTGTAAGGTTCCTAACAACTGTGACAGAACTTGCAGCCCCTTAGTTAATAATAAAATCAGGAATATTGAAGCCACAGCTATCTAGTAATCCCAAAACCAAAGTTCTTGTTGCCCATGCCATTTCTCTAATGGTATAAGTTCAAAGTCTTACATGCATAAAAAGAAGAATTGTAAGAGAACTAGTAACATGCAGTTAAGCTCAACATGCCATAGAGTTATAGACTAGACTATTTATTATAAAACCCAGCTTAAATATCTACCTGTTCAATTCAAAAGCACAAAGGTTGCAATGGTTGAACAGTTCTTAATCAAGTCATGTCATAGATTTTTTCCCTTTAATTCCATTAATAGGAATTCCATTAACAAATTCCAACCAAGAACCCTCATGATAAAATGCATTTGATTCCTGGTATTTGCTTTATCTGTTAGAACTCAATTAAAATTTTATAATCTCTTCCATTATTCTGATTAAATTTTGCCACATACTGTGACTAAAGGATAAATCTGATTCTTTTTAGCTAAATTTCTGATTAACCCATTCCCTAACAGTGACACATTTGGATGCCCCTCAAGACAAACAACAGGGAAAAGATTGTGGAATAGGAAGAAATTGCTGGTATCAAGCAATTCCTCATTTTTCATGATGTTTTCTACTTACTAAGTTGAAAAAATCAAACTTTGAATTGTCGTCTGCAACTTCTTTCAATTTTGACCAGGTTTAAATGTTGCCATCTGGTAATGGGTTAAATAAGAAATGCAGAATCATGGCAAAAATATTACAATTTGTGGCTGTATTCTCCAACAGACACTCATTTCTTTTATCCATTTCTAGGAAGGGCAGGAATGGATCCAGGATTTCTATAAAGGGGGTTCAAACTCAGTAATGGGGGTTTGTTTTTCCTTTATTACGAAAATTTTATTGAATTTCCCCATGAAAATGAAATAGCTAGGCTACAAAGGGGGGGGGGGGTCAACTAATCTCTTCTGGATTTGCCACTAGTTTGAGGTACCCAAATTAATGTTGACTCAAACAGAGAAAGCTTCTTGGAATGTTTTAGGAGAAGGAAAGTGACAAATTGCAACAAACCAATTGGGGAGGTGTAAGAGGTTTCATCTCTTTCTGCTCCATTACTACACAATATAATCTTAGGAGCATATTTTTCCATTCACAATCTCATTAAAATCATCTCTACGAAACCACTACATTATCACTCTGTTGTAGAATTGTAACCCTTGTCATGCTGAACCTGGAACATTTCTGTTTTGCCAGCAGGTATAGACAAAGATCTGCCTACACATTTGTGCAGTCTGATCTTTGCCTACACTAGAGACATTTATAGAATCAATTATGCAAATTAATATTGACCAACAATCAGAGCTTTTAGTCCTTAGATTTGTTGTATTTCTCAACAAGGATTTAATTTTAAAAAAAAAACAACTTTTCTTGGGGGTTATAAAAAAGCAAGATTGTGTTGGAACAGGCTTTGGTTAAAGAAAAAAAATCATGAATGCTTTCTGAGAAAAAATCATGGTTTCTCTGCAATGTAACAAATAGTTTTCCTTGAAAATCGTGGATGAAAACGGGTATCAAAATGAAATTTAATGTGTTTTTATGTGTAAAAAATTCATGAATCAACCAAGAGAGTTTTCTTCTCTTCTGATTAAAATGAGAGAAGATACATCACTTTTTGTAGCATAACCCTGGATTCTAAGTGAGACTAAATTGTATCAGTGGCGTAAAAAAAAGATAAAATCAGCATATATTAAAATTTAGAGATTTAACAAGCCGCAATAGCAATTATGTACTTAGCAGTGGTCCTAAGACTTAGGCAATAATACGGGTTGCGTAAAACAGAGTACACAAATCTCAAAAGATAGAACAAACAATTCACTATATCTTTTCTTGGAAATAACTTTAGCTTGAGCATAATCAAAAGAATTGAATTGATAATGATACCATTTTCAATTGGTTTTAAACAGATTTGTTTCTTGAGTTTCCAAATCTATTATGATAATCATATGGTTGGACATTATTTGTTTGTCCTACTTTTTGGAAAGGGAGTGGAGCACTTGCAATGAGTGTTTCAAATATTAGTAACAAATCTCTTAAATGATGGCTGCTATAGCAGAATATCTAACTGATCAAATTTTAAAGTAAATGCCTTTTACCAATAACTCTAATACTAAACAAATGCTTAGATACAGTTAACCAGATGATAAAATTATGACAGTTTCAAATGGAAAATTGGTCCAAATTGAAAGCAGCTGCAGATGAAAACTTTGAGTTGATAAAGTCAATTTCTTTTTAGTCTTTTAGTAGAAAACTTGGTGGACCATGAATAGATTGCTAATTTTAAGTAAATTCTGTCTTATCATAAATATTTATCTATCTAGTTTTTTTCAAAATCAGGATTGAGTGGAATTCCCATACAGTGAGGCCTTTTTATGCCCCTCAAGAAAAGAGTTTTAGAAACATTTGGGAACACAAGAAATTGCTAGTAACAAACAATTTTGAGGACAGAGAGTTCAAAATTTCACAAACTATAAATTGTTGTCTGCAACTTCTTTGAAAATGGACCAGTCTAAAATTTTTACAAAGATCAGTTTTATAGACCCATTTTGTGATGACCAAGTTTTGCTCGAACAAAGTTCAGCAGTTAAATGGCCCTGAGATTTTGTTTCCACACCTATAATCCCTCTATGGGTTTGAATCTGGTATAATTGTGTTTAATTGATGAATGAAAATCCTTGTACCTCTGACACAGGATTGGCCCCCATCTTGTGAACTTGTCACTTACACTTGTTCATCATTTGTCATCATGGTCCTTAAAAAATAGATATCCTTTCTCTATTTACTCTACGGTGTGCATGCAAAAATTTGGATAAATGTACATTTGATCAGCTATAATATTTTTTTAAAGACCAACAAGCATTGTGTGAGTCTTGAGAACTGTAACAGTCTATCATTCTCCATATAAAATTGGTCTTGCATCAAGCAATTTCTTCATTTTACACACTGTTATCGGATTGTTTTTCTTGAGGGGTGCCAAAAATGTGTCATTGTGTGGGAATTGATTAACCACTCGCTGGAACTTGTACATCTATACTATTAACACATTCCCAAATGACAAAATTTTGGACTGGTCCAAATTTAAATAAGTTGAAGATGAAAATATCAAGTTGAAAGAATTCTGTGTATCTCTGTCTTTTTGGGTAGAAAACTAGGTTGAAAAGGAAGGAATTGCTTGTAACAAGCAGTTTCTTCATATACAACCTTGTTTTTCTCAAGTCGAATTGATCTGTTCTTGAGGCGCATAAAAAAGCAGGATTGGGTTAAGTGGAATGACAATGTTTTCAAAAGATTTTGTCTGGAGGGGACAACAAAAGCGTGATTGTGTGGGAATGGGTAAATTGATATCTCCTGGGCCATCTTGTTCCAAGCTTTCAAGGAAAAATTCTTGTCTTATCCTCCTCAAAATTTGTTAATTAGATTTTGATTGGGCAATAACTATGGATTTGAATATGGCGGCAGTAAAGCCAGTTGTTTGTTAAGCAATTTCTTCATTATTTAGTGTGTATTCAGAAGCATTGTTCTTGAGGGTAGATGGGTGAGGAGGTGCCCAAGAGCAGGATTGTGTTGGAATGGATTAAGTTTTGATGGGCAAATAGCTTTGGCTTCACCTGATGAGGCAGTTTGTCTCTTTGAACTCTGTTAATTTCATCTTCGAGCCAATTTGGATATAAAAATTTATAAGACTAATCCTTGTCTTACCCTCCTCAAATTATTTATTGAATTTTGATTAGCTATAAAAATTAATGTGGCATTTCAGAGCAGGTTCCCCCCCCCCAACCCAATTTAAACTCCTCTCTGAATAATTTTTTACCAGAACTTTCAGACACGTTCCTTAGACTACAAAGACAGTTTATAATTTTATATTATCTCTTCACTGTGAGCATGACAGGGCATGATTTTTTCAAAGACTTAAATTACTACAACATACAGTGTGCTACAATTCGACCATTTTTGACTGAAGTTGTTGAAGGAATGGCCCTTTGGTGTCCCTCCTCATATATTGTTCATGAAATTATTACAGGTATGGCAGGGTGGGACAGCTTTTAAGTTTGAATTTAATCTCATCTTGTTAAATTTGGATTATGTCGAATCACATCTTCGGAGTCATGTGGCCAGTGATCTGACATTTCACATGATTATCATCAAGAGCTGAACAAGTCTTAAATTTAACCCATTTCCAAGCAATCCTGGTTTTTGGAGCTGTAGAAAATATTGTGAAAATTGAAATTGCTTGTTGCAGGCAATTTCTTCATTTTCCAAAATGTTTTCTGCCCTCTTTAACAGTTTTTTTTAGACTTTTTGAATTTCATCAACTAAAAATTTTCATGTGTAATTTCTTTGAATTTGGACAAGTCCAAAATTTTTTCATCTGGTAATAGATTCCCCGCAGCGGCACATATTCTTTCCGACATTTGTCTCTCACCAATGGGTGGATAATCGTACATCTAAGTGGGATAGCAGCTGGAGGCTAGGAAAGGATGTAGTGGTAGTACTGGTGTGAGAAATACCAGGAATCCATTGATGGGCGCTCCAGCAGCAGCAATATGACTGAAATACTGTTAAAAGCGGTGTTAAACCCCATTCAATCAAATCATTCATCTTGTAATAGGTTAACATAAGAGCTGAAAGTATAAGGACTGAAGTGGATTAGATCCTTGTAACCCATTACCACAGAACTAAATAATAGACTGGTCTAAATTCAAAGAAGCTGCAGATGACAATTAAAGTCAATGGAATCTAAAAATCGTTTGTCTGACAAAAAGACATTGTAGAAAATGAAAAAAAATGCTTGTTACAAGCAATTACTTAATTTCCCTCAATGTTTTCAGAAAGATTTTTTCGCGAGGGGTGTTAAAAAGTGGGGTTCAGTACACATGTGTTTACATGTTTAAATAAGGGTTAAGATGAACACACATTCTCCCTCATTGTCAACTGTCATGCCTGATGAATGTCGATGCAAGAATGATGTTGACAATATTAATGATAGGCCAACCCACTTCTATCTCCTGTATTTGTACAAACATTTATTAATGTCTCCAAACTTGTGCTAAACTATCCGCTATAATATTTGAAGAATAGAGGGCAAAAAAGTAAAAGAAATATAGTCTGTTTTCATAGAAAGGAAATGCATAAATAGGGAAAATTCTCCAAACGTTAAATGAAAATACCAAATGTTAAATAATAATAGAATATTTAATTTTGCCCTATAAAAAAACAAACACAAAAAAATCAAGATTTGACCCATTCCCACACAAAAATGCTTTGAAAAACATTGTATAGAATGATGAAATATCTTTTTGCAAGCAATTTTTTAATTACACACAATGTATTTTATCACCAAAGATAAAGCTTTTGAAAATTCCTTGAACTGTAAACTGTCATCTGCAACTTCTTTGAATTTGGACCATGCAGTCTAAAATTTTGTTGTCTGGTAATGGGTTAATATTTATCATGTGAAAAATAAGTCCTGATCAATGAATTTAATCCATTCCCACACAGCAAAATTTAGACTTGTCAAAATTAATGACAGAACTTAGTTTATGAGATCTTGAAATTCTCTGAAATTCTTTTGGGTTAAAAAACATTGTGGACAATAAAGAAATTGCTTGTAACAATTTTTTCAAAAGCTTTTTGTTGAGGGGGCGAAAAAAAAAACACAAAAAAAACAGGATTAAGTGGGAATGGGTTTAGTGTTATTCCACTAACTTGTGTTAAATCATTAGAAAATAACTTTTTGAAAATATTCAAAGAAAGGGAAAAAAAGACTTGCTGTGAAAAGCAGGAAATTAAGAATTATAAAATGTCTTAAAGAGTTTAAGAATAATTATTCTTGAAACATCATTTATCTAAGTCATTTATTTTTGCCCTAATTTGTATGTTGTAAATTCATGGAATTGTCAGTCTTAAATTTAATTTATTTTCACAGCATTACCATTAGTTACCTAACCCTTTCCTGTACAAACCTGGGATTTTACGTTGCCGCGATTTAAGAAAATACTGCGGAATAAAGGAGAAATTGCTTGTGACAAGTGATTTCTTCTTTTTCAACAATATTTTCTACCACATAGAATGGTTTCATTTCAAATTGCATCCAATTTGTATTGTAGTCTGCTACCACTTTCAATTAAATGGACCAGTAAAAGTTATAAAAAATTAGGAAAGGATTTCCCATTACCAGACAACAAAATTTTAGACCAGTCCAAATTGAAAGAATTTGCAGATTACATTTTCTTTCTGGATGAAATTAATATTTTTTTTGAAAGGAAACTTGATATGTCTTTTAACTTCTTTCAATTTGGTCCAGTCTTAAACTTTGTTGTCTAGTTATGGGTTAAAAGATTTAATTGTCTATCTTTGGATATTTTCTTATCCAGTACGATGCGGGTTCTAAACATATAGTTTTGATACCCACAGAGTTTACAAATGGTCGATGTACCTGATTATTCACTTGAACTGTGAAATAAGACGATAATAACAGGGTATCTGGCGTTACTACCCATCATAAAACATGACAAAAATAACTGGCTTGTGAATTATGGGGACTAGAGCTAGCTTCTGAAACGATATACGGTCAGGGATATATTAGTGTGTACTTCAAACCCTTTAGTTATCTTAACCCATTCCCATACAACAAAAATTTAGATTGGTCCAGATTGAAAGAAGTTGCAGAGGACTACTTAAAGTTTGTGGAATTTCAGATTTTTTCAACCTTCTTGGTAGAATACATTGTGGAAAACTATTTTTCTTTAGGGACGTCCAAAAGCGTCTTTCTGTTGGAATAGTTGAAATTACATAATTTATTATCATAATCGCAACATTTTAGAATGATTATGAAGTTTATGCTGAAGATTTAACAGATAAACTGCATGGCAACAGAAAAACAAGAGGGCCATTGGCCCTGGGGCGCTCACCTGAGACAAAGACTCTTTTTCCTTCAACAGTCTAATTTCATGTTAAGGTTAGAATTATGATACAAGTTGGCCATACTTTATACATAAATAGACTATGTACCTGGGGATCAAAAAGTCTAAATTACAAATTCAAAGGCTTTAGGGCAAATTTGAAAGATGGAAAAATATTTCCTCCTGGTTCCATGGATTATAATTTCAGAAAAGTCAATGAAATGACGCTTCATGCCCATACCCCCCTCTAGGTTCCGCCCCTGGGGACACGGGGATCATGATTTTAGCTTAATTGAAAGAGGTCAATATACTGATGCTTCATACAAAATATCAAGGCTCAACGCAATCTAGGACAGGAGGGGAGGATTTTTGATTATTTTAAAATTTCACTTTGTTGCCATGGCAAACAGAAATTTCAACTGATTTTAAATCTTTTAGGAATTTTCAAAGAGGACCACCTAAGGAACATTTCTGCCAAATTTTGTTCAAATTGGCACAGTGGTTTGGAAGGAGATGTCCCAAGGATCATGACTTTAGCTACTTTGAAAGAGGTAAATATACTAATGCTTCATGCAAAATATGAAGGCCCTATGCCTTCTGGTTCAAGATTTTAAAGATTATTTTAAAATTTCCCTTTTGTTGTCATGGCAAACAAGAATTTTTAACAGATTCCAATTCTATTAGTAATTTTTAAAGGGAACCAGCTAAGAAACATTTCTACCAAATTTGGTTCAAATTGGTTCAGTGGTTTGGGAGGAGATGTTGTTTAAAAATCGTTCTTTATTTCTATTTAAACCCCATCCCCCTTGGGCTCTGCCCCTTGGGACCCGAGGATCATGACATTAGCTTTTGGAAAGAGGTCAATATACTGATGCTTCATGCAAAATATCAAGGCTTGATGCCTTCTGGGTCAGGAGGAGAAGATTTTTAAAGATTATTTGTTGCCATTGCTACCAGAGTTTTTATCAGATTTCTTATTTTTTAAAAGGGGACCACCTAAAGATTATTTCTGCCAAATTTGGTTCAAAGGACGTTTAAAGAAATTGTTGACATACGCTGCATGCCGGAAGGACGCTGGACAAAAGGTGATAACAGTAGCTCACTTGAGCACTTCATGTTCAGGCTTACAACAAAGTCCTTTAGCCCATTCCCACACAATGATGCTTTTTGATATCTCTCAAGAAAAAACAATTTTGAAAATATTGTGGAAAATGAAGATATTGCTTGCAGAAAGCAATTTCTTAATTTTCCACAATGTTAAGAAAAAATCTAAAATTCCATAAACTTTGAATTGTAGTCTACAAATGCTTTCAATTTGGACCAGTCTAAAATGTTGCTGTCTGGTAATGTGTTAACCCATTCCAACATGGTTTTACATTATCATAAGCATTATAATGATATTAACTTCATGTCCATTAAAAAAAGTCGGATATTTTGTTACATTTTTCTATCCATGTCAATACATGTATCTATTGAAGAAAGATAAGAATTAGATACACAAAATGTGAACATCTTTCGTGATGACACAGGCTACAACAATGGTTAAGAAGTCATGCATTTTAAAAATGATTCAATACATTTCTTAAATAATTTGGCCAAGCTTGAAAATAGATACGCTGAGGTTGAAATAAAAACAAGGTTTTGTTCCCCCCATGACACTTGGCTAGGTAACGAACTATGGGATCAATCTATAGTGTGACATGTCACGGAAAGGTGACATTAAAGTCGAGATGCAAATTAATCTTGGAATAGTCACCAGCTACAAGAAGCAATAAAAATTCTGAAAAGAGATATCAAAAATTTGGAATGGGAAAGAGAGAGGTCATAATGCTTTTGAAAAATAACTGACAAATTCAATTTTTTTTCTTTCTGTATTCACCTATGTAATTAAGCATTTTGATAATGACCCCCAAGAAAAGCAATTCAGAAAAGATTGTGTAAAATGAAGAAATTGCTTGCAACAAGTAATTTCTTCATTTTTGAAAAAAAAATCCATATAGAAAGTTGAAAATATATAAAATTTGATTTGTCGTCTGCAACTCCTTTCAATTCGGACTAGTCTAAAATTTGTGCATCTGTAAAAGGGTCAAAAAAGTATAGGAAATAATCAAGGACAAGAAATATGTTAGAATAGGGTAAAACTCAGGTAAAACAAAAGCTTCAGTATATTTTCATGGTGAACAGAAATAAGGGTAAACTCCAAATAAAGACCAATTACTTTAGCCAGGATATATTATGATGGAAAAATGTTTCTTTGACCAAGGGCCCAAGTTGACCCGACTTTAATTATCAGATACAATCAAACAACGTCTTAAATATTGTCAGCACTTCATCTCAAAAAAACTCATTATGTTGAACATTAAGTTAACAATGCAGCAGACGTTGATTTTGATATGCATTCATAAACTCACCATTCTGGTATAAGGCCTGTCTCTCGCTTTTCATCGAATTTTGAAAAAAAGGGAAGTGCGACATTTTAAAAAAATGAATCACTATGTTGACCAGAATGAATTTATTTCACCCTTTCACAAATCTACAAGTAGTTTTGTTGTAAAGCTGAATTATACCTTCCACCAGCTTTTTGTCACTCAAGTAACACAGTGACCTTTGACCTATGTTAACCTGAAAAACTGTAGGGCATCTATTTGGGTCATGGATAAAATCTATATAAAGTTGGAATCTCCAAAATGGTTTATGAGCTACTGTACACAGAAACAATTTGCAATCAAAGTTCATTTTCAATTTGCAACCTGACATTAAACCTATTTGATCCAAAAATAATAGCAAGTTCTAGAAATTAAGTACAAAACGGTGAAAATTCTAGAACTTTAGGTCAATTGCAAGAACCATCTAGTTCTACCCCTTCTTGCCTTAGATTATCACTTTTAAATTGGAGAGATGAAGAATTTGAATTATTTTTTATTACCATAAAAAAGCTTTTGTTATTGAATCTTTAACAAATTAAGATATTATCAAATGCGTGTTAAGTGATTAAGACTCATGTAGCCCTATAGTTTTAACTGGTGTATTATACCAGTAAATGCTTAAATTACATCATAAACCTAAGAAAATGTGGTAAGCAACAATTTTGAAGCATAATTATCTCATGACTGTTTTTTTTATTTCAAAAATAATTTGTCATCCAATATGCAACACTATCTCATTGTAATAAAAGTAGTGAAGTTCTAGAACTAGTTCAAGATCTTATAGAACTAGTAGCTCTGGAACTTTGATCCAAGTTTTTGTTGTTGTTGCTCATCCAAGCTCCCAGATGATCTAGATAAATTGCACCAAAACTGAACAGAAAGATGTATTTGTAAGTACTTTTTAAAACAGGAGAGTAGCAGATTGTGTGTAATATAATTCAAATGATTCCAGTTACCAAATAAATGTATATTGCAGACAGGATCAAGAAAAACTAGCGAGTAGAATTTCATTCATTGGTAAGACTTGTCTTACCCCTCCCACTCCATTTAACATAACTGTTCTCACTTTCTTAAGCCATTCCCACACAATTACTCCTTTTTACTCCCATCAAGAAAAAAGCTTTTGAAAAAATTGTGGAAAATTAAAAAATTGGTTGTATCAAGCAATTTCTTCATTATCCACAATGTTTTATATCCAAAAAGACCAAAAAAAGTTATTGTGTGCAGCTTCTTTCAATTTTGACCAGTCTCATATTTTCTTGTGTGGTAATGGGTTAAAGAATGTGATAAGGGAGTCTTCAAAGTAGAATTTTTCTGTATTCACTATAATGTTGATATAAATCTTAATTTCTATACGCCCGTCGAAGACGGGACGTATTATGGGATCACCCGTGGTGTCCGGTTGTCCGGGCGACCGGGCGGTGTCCACTTCTTTGTCCGGAGCATAACTCTGTCATCCTAAGTCAGATTGACTTTAAACTTGGCAGTTATATTCTTCTTATCAATACGGAGTGCAGTGCGCAATAACCATAACTCTACCTGGCCTATTTTTTTAGTTATTGCCCTTTGTTGTTTTTCATACTTGAATCTTGTCCGGAGTATATCTCTAAAAGTATTATAGCTAGGATCATGAAACTTCATGGGTGTATAGATCTCACCAAGAGGGAGTGCAGTGCACAAGAACCATAACTCGACCTAGCCTATTTTTTGAGTTATTGCCCTTTGTTGTTTTTCATACTTAAATCTTGTCCGGAGTATATCTCTAAAAGTATAATAGCTAGAATCATGAAGTTTCATGGGTGTAAAGAGCTCACCAAGGGGGAGTGCAGTGCACAAGAACCATAACTCTACCTAGCATATTTCTTGAGTTATTGCCCTTTGTTGTTTTTCATACTTTAATCTTGTCTGGAGTATATCTCTAAAAGTATAAGAGCTAGGATCATGAAACTTCATGGGTGTATAGATCTCACCAAGGTGGAGGGCAGTGCACAAGAACCATAACTCTTCCTGGCCTTTTTTTTGAGTTATTGCCCTTTGTTGTTTTTCATACTTGAATCTTGTCCAGAGTATATCTCATAAAGTATAATAGCTAGAATCATGAAATTTCATGGATGGATAGAGCTCACCAAGTGGGAGTGCAGTGTTCAAGAACCATAACTCTACCTAGCTAATATTTTGAGTTATTGCCCTTTGTTGTTTTTCATACTTTGTTTGACAGAAAAAATTCATTCAAAATAACCTCAGTTCTATTCAAACCCCCAGTTAATATTAAGCAGTGTGACGGGCATATCTTGTGACAATTTGGCACCTTGTTTGAGCTATTGCCCTTTGTTGTTTTTCATACTTGAATCTTGTCCGGAGTATATCTCTAAAAGTATAATAGCTAGAATCATGAAATTTCATGGATGGATAGATCTCACCAAGTGGTAGTGCAGTGTACAAGAACCATAACTCTACCTAGTGTATATTTTGAGTTATTGCCCTTTGTTGTTTTTCATACTTAAATCTTGTCCGGAGTATACCTCTAAAAGTATAATAGCTAGAATCATGAAATTTCATGGATGGATAGAGCTCACCAAGTGGGAGTGCAAGGTACAAGAACCATTACTCTACCTATCCTATTTTTTGAGTTATTGCCCTTTGTTGTTTTTTCATACTTGAATCTTGTCTGAAGTATATCTCTAAAAGTATAATAGCTAGAATCATGAAATTTCATGGTTTGATAGAGCTCACCAAGTGGGAGTGCAGTGTACAAGAACCATAACTCTACCTAGCTAATATTTTGAGTTATTGTCCTTTGTTGTTTTTCATACTTTGTTTGACAAAAAATATTCATTCAAAATAACCTCAGTTCTATTCAAACCCCCAGCTAATATTAAGCAGTGTGACGGGCGTATCTTGTGACAGTTTGGCACCTTGTTTCTCATCATTTTCACCTACATATATCTATAATCTTTCTTCATTAGAGCTGTACTTGTAAAAAAGTCAATGATATTAAGGTAACTGGTTCTTAGAGCTGGTTCAGGAACTAGTTATTTAACTAATTCTAATGTCTAAGAACCTTTAATTGTAGTTCAAGAAATTTGAGTTATAAAACTAGTAAATGAACCAATTCAAGAACTTGTTCTTGAACCAGTTCTAGAACTCCAAGTTATTGAACTTTCATTTAAGGTTCTTGAACATTCAAACACTAGTTCTAGAATGTTCAAGAATTAGATATTGAGCCAGTTCTAGAACATTAAGTTCTTGAACTGCCATTTAACATTCTTGAATGTTCTAGAACTGAAGTTCTAGAACTTTTTTGTAGGGGTTAAAGACAACAATTCAATTTAGGTATAATCTGATTGTTAATCTATTACAACACATTTCCCACATTTTTATTAGCACTCAAGAAAATTATTTGAGGAAAATATTGTAAATGCAATTTCTCTTTATCTTACAATGTTTTATACACTCTTTGACACTTAAACATTTTAGCATACTTTGAATGTTGTCTGCTGTTTCTTTTAATTTGAGCCAGTCCAGTATTCTGTGTTCTGAAAATGGTTAATAAAAGCCAGTTTTTTTGATATATATTTTCAGATGCTGTCTGTGATTTGCTATCTTGCTTATCATGTAGATATAATTTAACTTTAGTTTTGTCTATCTACATTCTAGCAACTATTTTGTATGCTTGCGCACAAAATAGATCCATAAATTTAATACTCAAATCTAGTAAAATATTTGCTTTGTTTTTCTAGCTTGCATTTAATTATAAGAAATGGAGACAATAGTTTTGTTTTCAGCGAGGAATGAACATGTTCATTCCTCAATGAAAATAAAACTATTGTCTAGAAACATAATCACATTACGTATCAATCCGCTTCAGGTATTCATACAGTGTAATTAGCTATCATTGACGGATCACTGACAACTCCAAATGTCCTCATTGATATTGCAGTTTGACTGTGTTATCAAGTAACGTAATTTTGCAAAATACATGATCAGGAACATGAAAGAAGTACCCAATCACTGGTCAGTGACCTAGATGTTGTAACTAAAGCTGGAATAAGCTGCAGTCACGCTGTTTCAGCTGCAAAACCAGTAAAAGGCTTAATGTTAAATTGTCAATAGATCTTTGAATGTTGTTAATCATTGGATTGTTTGTCCAACTAAAATGGCACTCAAACAGGGCAATTTCTCTGCAGTACCGGAACCTTAGGACATTGAGTTACTGGCTGAAGGAAAGTGAAAAAGAAATTTATTGGCCAACCAACAAAAAGGTTTTCAGATTGTCAGAGATTGTGGTTCTAGATGAGATGGGGGATTTTATTAGTTGATCAGTATTTTTATTGACAAAGGTAATTAGCCAATTTCAAAACGCAAATTCACTATACTTGCATCAGTGAGAAATGGCAATAGATTTTGCCTAGAATAATACTACAAGTTTTGACCTATCACCATACGTCAATTTTCTATAATAGGCTGCCTGAAATTAAAAGGAGTTACTGACAACAATTTTTAGTTTATTAAATTTTAGATTTATAAACTTAAATTTCTGCGTAGAAAACCTCTTACAAGCAATTTCTTCATTTTACGCAATGTTTTTCCTATTGTTTTTCTTGAGGAGTATCCAAAAGTGTCATTGTGTGGGAATTGGTTAAACTATATTAGGAATAGCTATGTAGATCAGTGTTTCACAAACTCTACTAAAATATGAGATTCTACATTGTGACAACCTGGGGCATCTGCCATCGTGACCGCTGCCTGCTTGACCCCTAGATGAATAATTGAAGTAATTTCTTATTTTTAGTCTCTTTATAAAAATGCCAAATTAACTGATGACTTTAGATGACTTTTATAGATAGAGCCTTGAGTCATAGAGAAAACAACTTTTTGTGGGCCTGCACATGACTGTTTGCTCACTGACTACCTGGAGTAAGATCCTGGGGATTTCATGGGAAAATGTAACTACAAATGAAAAACCATCATTTGAAAGTTTAACCTATTACCAGATGACAAAATTTTGGACTTGCCCAAATTTAAACAAATTGCTGATAATAATTTTAACCTAGTAAAAAGCAAACAAATCTTTATTAGGGTAGAAAACATTATTGACTATAAAGAAATTACTTTTTACCAGTAATTACTTCATTGTCCATATTTTTATTTTAAGTTTTATTCTTGAGGGCTGTAAAAAAGGGGATTCATTGAAAATGGGTAATCCATTCCCACACAATCCTGCCTTTTTATGCCCATCTAGAGAAAAACTATAGGAAAACAAGGTTGAAAATAAATAAATTGCTTGTTCTTCATTTTCAACCTTGTTTTCTGCCCCAAATATACAGAAAATCTTGAAAATTCTCTCAACTTAAAACTGTTCTCTGTGACTTCTTTGAACTTGGACCAGTCTTACATTTTCTTGTGTTTGAATGGGTTATCTTATTGCACCTGCAAAGAAAACCATGGTATTTTATCTTACTGCAGTCAAAGTGTATTTCCCCTTATAAAACTTGAGACCTGTTCAAAATGCTCATGTACGGAGTATTGTTGAGTATGAAATATGAATAATTCCTCATATTGAGGATGATTGGCTTAGCAGATATTTTCATAAAGTATTCCTCAAATTGAAGAAAAACACACTAATTCAAAAAACTCATTCTCATTGTAATCAAATGTTGGACTGAGAGTAAAATGAGATTATTGTGTCAATTTTAGCTGATAAAGTTTATATGATTTGAATGACCACCTCTATTAAGCGACTCCTTTATTAAGCAACCTCAAAATGAATTCCTCTTCCAAAAGCAATCTTTTTTTTGAAAGTAGATGTAGTTTACCTAACAATTATCATAATTTTAGAATCATATGTTGTTTCTATGATTCTAACGAGTTCAACATCTAGATTAGAGAATGAGAATTATAAAAAGAACTGTATGCATTCTAATAATGAGCTTTTTGTCTTGAAAATTGGAATCCGTCGTAGACAAACTATTAGAATCTTTGTCTTTTTGGGTAGGAAACATTGGGGATAATGTGGAATTTGCTTGTTAGAAGTAATTTCTTCATTTTCATTTAACCCCATTTTCATTTAACCCATTCCAACTTGGTGATATCTATTTACGCCTTTCAAGAAAAATAATTGGGAAAACATTGTGTAAAATGAAGATCTTGCTTGAACCTAGCAATTTCCTCATTTTCCACAATTTTTTTACCCAGACAGTTGAAAAAATCTAAAATTTCATTAACTTTAAATTGTCATTATCAACTCCTTTCAATTTGGACCAGTCTAAAATTTTGTTGTCTGGTAATGGGTTAAACCCAGTTTTACTGTAGTTCTTGAGCTTTGTAAGGTGAATATGATACATACTAAGTTATGAAAATAACCGTATGAAAAAAAAGTCAGTCTGCAAAATCAAGTTGGTACTGGCTATAGGAGTTGTAAATTAGTGTTTATTATTAGGTCCATTTCTGAAAACCACAAAAATTAGCCCTCAGGATGAAATAGTCACATGTCGGGTGACTTCTCATGTATAACAATTATTGTTTTATAACTGCAAAATGGGTTTTTAACTATTTTAATCAATTACCAGACAACCAAGTTTTAGACAGGTCCAAATTCAAAGAAGTCGCAGACAACAACTTTTAGTTCATGAAATTTTTAAGATCCTTGCAGTTCGGGGTGGAAAACATAGTGTAACAAGAAATTTCTTCATTTTCCATCATATTTTCCAAATTTTTCTTTTGGGGGGCAGGAGCATCAAAAGAGAGAATTCATGGTAATGGGTTAGACCACCGAGGTATGTTAAAAAAACAAACTGAGGGCTTGTCTATCCCTAAAAGCAAGTGATTTATCATCTGGCATAAAAGCTAGTTTCTTCATCAAGACAATAATAAACATCTTGTTTACTATCAAGACAGAACTTTTACATTCATCTTTAAATTTGCCAGATTGTTTCTTGTAGAAATGTTCTTATCAAAATATCTAATATAAAACCTCTCCATTACTTTTTTTACAGGAAACCAGCAAACAAATCATGCTGGAATAAAACAGTTAGTGGCTCTGCAATGTGTACGGCAATCCTATGTTACTGAACATCATATTAAGTACATGTATTTGTGTATGGAGCATAATCCATCTCGCAAGGCTTTGATGGATTTATTTACTCCTTAACCCATTACCAGATGATAAAATTGCGTAGTAAATAAAGTTCTAGAAATCTTTGTCTTCCAGGTAGAAAACATTGAGGATAATGAAATGAAGAAATTGCTTGTAACAAAAAAATTCTTCATTTTCCACATTGTTTTCCAAAGCTTTTTGCTTGACAGCCCTAAAATAGCAAGATTGTGTGGGAATGATTTAAGCACAATTTCGTGTAACTATATTCTTTCCATTTTGGATGACCCAAATTATCATTTTTCGGTAAAGTGTTGATTGGCCATAAAATGGTTGACTACCATTGTAGATGACCACTAGTCAAACATCAAGGTGCCAAAACAATAGAAAATCCCATTTAAGGTCTAGTTTTACTGCTACTTTAGTGTGGACACAGGGGCTTGGTTATGGTTTATGGTGAGTTTGTACCTGTGACTTTGCATTAGTAATTTTCATCACTTATTTAACCCTTTCCGGTTTCTTTATATTTTAGACTTATCCAAATTAAAAGAGGTTACAGACGACAATATAAATCGAATGCAATTTGAAATGTAATAATCCGCTGTGGTAGAAAATATTGTGGGAAAGGGGGAACAAGCATTTTCTTCTTTTTCCACAATGTTTTCCTAAATATAAAACTGCAGTGTCGTAAAATCCTGGGTTTGTACAGGTAAGGGTTAAAGAGGAAAATAGAGACTAAGCTGTTGCTTATCCTGCTTTATCATAATCTTTGGTATTGCTATTTTGGAGGTCTCGTGCAATGTTGTGTGTGCCATTGAAAAAATACCTTGACAGCTTGTGATATCTCTGTTATCAATCAAAATATTTTCTTGAAATACTTGTAGCCTTCCATTGAATCAATCCATTACCAGATGAAAATATTTTCAGGTTGGTCTGAATTCAAACAAGTTGCAATATTGCAAATTTTGTTGATGGAATTTTTCAAAATTTAGGGGAATGCAATTTCTTCATTTTCAATGTGCTCTTAGGCTGTTTACTTGAGGGTTGTAGATTTGTACCAAAGTGGCATTGCAAAGGAATGAGTTCCCACATAATCACACTTTTTACGCTCCTCAAGAAAAAGGATTTGGAAAATGTTGTGGAAAAGGAAGAAATTGCTTGTCACAAGTAATTTCTTTAATGTCCATAATCTTTTTTACCCTAAAAGATGAAGAATTTTAGAATTCAAATGACTTGAAATTGTTGTCTGAAACCTCTTACAGCTTGGATCAGTCTAAAATTCTCTCGTCTGGTAATGGGTTGGGGGGGGGGTAACCCTGAAATAAAGTGAGCTACTGTGATCACTCATGGTTTGGTATGGATCATGCATCTCCTCCCAAATAATTAAGTTTGTGATTTGCTTTGATATTTGCTAAAAGAATTGAAATCCAATATAAAGTCTGATTGCCATGGCAACAAAAATGCAAATTCATAAAAATCAACTGAACAGTTTAGCCTTGGACCTTGATTTTTGTATCAATTCATGATTCTCTTTGAAAATGTTAAATCAATTAATGAATTTTGAGTAAAGTAAATACAAATGATACACAAGTAAACAGGGATATGAAATCCTACAGACACACACTATAGACAGAGAAGTTGAATACATGACTACATTGTACAGGTTCAGTTTTGTCTCATTCCAACAAAATGGAAATTGTTTGTAACAAGCAATTTTTATCTTGTTTTCAACCCTTAAAGGCATTGTTTTCTTATTTTTACCATCTCAATATTGTTGTCTTCTTTGAATTTGTTCAAGTCTTAAATTTTCTTATCTTGTAATGGGTTAATGGTCTATGGAGAAACAGAGCTCACATCATAGAGGTTATTCATCTTTTTCTATGAAAAGATGATTTTTATGTTTTATTAGAAGTATTTTAGGGTCAACATTTATATTGCTGAACTACCTGAATGCATTATCTTAGACAACTCAAAATCTTAAATTAATATTGGCCCTGATTCTCAGGTGAGCACTCCAGGACGGCAGGTTTCTCTTGACTCAATATTAAGATCCTAATATTGACTCTCCTGGACCTCTTGTTTTTTCTGCCAAAATTATGTATTTCTGGGTGTTTTTTGTGTAAAAATCTTCTGTGGCCCGATAATTAAAGACATCATTACTGTTACTCAAAGTTGATATAGGCCATTCAGTGCAGGAAACAGATGATTTAAAGATTAGATTTGAAGCAGTTAAGACACCAAAATGTTGCAAGTGTTTTCACTCTGTTTATAATTATCTAATTAATCATTTTTAGTTTCTCATATTTGAAATTACCAATGAACAGAAGCTCACAGGCTATTAACAAAAAGAAAGAGCCACTTCAATCATTGAGGGGCAACAACAAGCATTTAAACTTGAAAAGACATTTCTTGAATGTTACAAATCTTTGTCTTTCAGGACAAAAGACATTGCAGATAATGAAGAAATTGCTTGCAACAAGCAGTTTCTCCATTTTCATCAATGTTTTCCAATTTAGCCTCTCTCTCTGGAACTAGTAACTTGTGCCTACAAACCTTGATAATGTTAGGTTTCACAACCACAACTTATGATCTTAGCCATGGGCTTCTCATACCACTAAGGCCCAAGGATGAGAGACAAAAGATGCATGTCTCATAATTTCCTTTTGTCAACTTTTGGAAAATAATTGACAGAACCAGAGTTCAAACTCATGACCACAGGATTGATAGCTCACTAAGTAAGCCAACCATTCTCGACTGTACTTACTAATAATAATGCAGATGATGATAATCAAACACAGAGAGTAACTCTAAAAATAATTATAGTTTCAGTCACAGACACTACCTGTAAGCCTGCAGTAAGGACATACCAGCTGTTGCCACTACCAGTCCCACACACTCTTAAACATTGTTACATTAAAAAAAACAAACTTGCAAACCTTCCTGAAAGTCAACCTGGTTTAATTTTTTATGTAAATGAATTTTGGAATGGCATTAGGCACAGATAAGATAATCCCATTTTCAGACAGAAAAAGGTTAAATTAGATATAATGCGCTAAAGTTGCTGACAATGTACAATATATGGCCAAATTAACAAAATTTGTATCACAGAAGGTAAGAAATATTGAAAGCAAAGGAGAAAAAGATATTTAATAGTATTTTATCTTTTTCGTTTTTTTTTCTACTAAAATGTATTCTTTTATTGCATCATAACATAGAATAGAGTGACAATAAATAAACACTAGCCTCTGACAGGAAGTTGACTTTATTAAACAGTGTTACTTTGCAAAATATGGCCTATAACATGAAATGGTAGGTTAGCCACATAGCTTGAATAGACTGTATTTATTTTTTTGCCAAACCAATGAAAATCTTTCACATACTTTACATGAGTGTAAATCAATGTTGGAGTTCAAAGTTCTCTTCAAGTCTAAATGTATGATTTGATTGGTCAATTAATTATTTTATTGACAATCATGATCTGTGACTTGGCTTTACATTAGAGTAGAGCTGTCTTAAATTTGACAATATATAGTAACAATGGTAGCTGTCTGTAATAAGCTGAAATAGTCTGCACTATCGGGACATGGTATTGCATTCTTTGTTGAGAGACATTTTCTCCCTGATTGTTTGTACTATCTTACAGATTATCAGAAAAATACAATGGATTAACCAATCTAATTGTGAATGAATTGAATTAAATGGGGGTTTATGTCACTACCATCTGTTACCAGTCCACTGTAGTTAGACTTATCTGATTACACCATCAGACAAATCAAATAAAGGGGGCTGGTACCCATTTCATCAGGAGAGCGACATGATTTTGATGGGTAAATCATGGTTTGTACTGGTTATCAAGACTGGTGAGCATCAAAAACAGCATCCTCAATAAGTAGAACGTTTGCTGCCCTTGGTACACCAAGATGCAAAAACCAACCAACCATACAAGGAGGCTTGCATACTATTGTACACTCTCTTTCCTAATAACCTGTAATTATGACATGAAATCAGATATTTTTTTCTATTTATTTTTTTTAAGGTTTGAATATCCTTAACCTATTACCAGGTGATTTTTTGTTAAACTGGTCCAATCTGAAAGAAGGTACAAATGATAATTTTTAGTTGATGAAAGGGTAGAAAGGGTGTCTTTTGGGGTAGAAAAAAATTGTGAATAATGAAGAACCTGCTTGAAAAAACATTTTTTTTCCTTTTTCCTCTATCTTTTCCAAAGCTTTTTTCTTGAGAGTGTCAAGTGGAATTGTGTAGGAATGATTTAGATAGGGATATAATAGGATGAACAAGTATAATGAGGAAGCATTAACACCTATTTGTTTGTTAAAAACATGTTAGATAATTACAAGAAGGGAAGGAAATTCTAGTCTTCCCACAATATTTTGTGTAATCTCTGAAAAAAATTATTTGTATTTACATAGAAACTAGACTGCATCTGTCTTGCTATGAGTTTTTGTCTGTATCTGTTTCCCTCTCTTCAACAGAGCTTAGTGCCTATTATCAATAGTTGTACTTATCTTTTTCATGCCCCCACATCGATAAGATCAGGAGCATATTGTTTAATTGATGTCTGTCTGTTTTTGGGAGTAGGAAACTTGATGCAAAAACAACATTTTGATTTTATTCAAAGACCGTTCAAGATACATGGCTCATATTTGGGATATAGGTTCCTTGCATTGATAGGCATCAATTGCTTGTTAGGTCATAGTCATCCATCAAGGTTAAGGTCATTTATCAACTAAATGCAGAACTTAACATTTTACTTTTATTCAAACACTGTTCAAGGTACATAGCTAATATTTTAGACATAGGTTCCTTGCATTGATAGGCAACAGTTGAATGTAAGGTCAAGGTCATCCATGAAGGTAAAGTTACTTACCAAGGTCATATTTCTGAAAAAAGGCTGTTACAGGGGCATGATGTTTCATAAACACATCTTGTTTCTCATGATGTACAAAGAATTTAAAAAAAAAATTAGTTTCATTTTGGGGAGTTTTTAGGTGCAATTTGATATATATCATTTCAGCATGGAAATTGCATGCTTTCTAGTGAAAGGGCAAACATGCATTGCCTAACCCATTTCCACTCAAGCCTGCTTTTTCAAACTCCTGTAGAATAAGCTTTGTAAAACGGTGTAGAAAATGTTACAAGTGATTTCTTCTTTATCCACAATGTTTTCTACCACTTATTTATTTAAAATTTCATCAACAAAAATAATCACTTGCAACTTCTTGAAATTGGTCAGGTCAAAATTTTGTTGTCTGATAATGGATTTTTCAAAAAGGCTATAAATAGTAACATTTGATAAAATTTGGATGGAAATCTGGTGTACAGAACCTTTAATTGCTCAAACCCACATAATTATATTTTGATGTGCTCAGGAAAAATGATTGGTGAAAACTTTGTGGGATTACAAAATAAATCTTCTTTTTCCACATTGTTTTCTACCCTGTTTGACACTTATTTTCAGTTGAAATGCTCTTTGAATTGTTATCTTCAACCTCTTTTCAAAAAAATTAAAAAAAATTTGCCTAGTGAAAGGTTAAAGGGTTTGGGGGAAAATTAATGGTTAAATTATAAAAATGGTGAATGCATTAACATTATGTGAATAATAATTCTGCTAAATCTGTACAAAAACTCATTTCAAACTCTTAAATATGACATGAGAACATAAATCATAATGTTTTATCACCAGTAGACATGTTGTAGCTGATTTTCCCTTTTTAACCCATTACCAGAAGACAAAATTTTAGAAGGTGCAAAGTAAAGAAGTTGTAAATGACATTTTAAATTATGCTGAAATTGGATAATAAGCACAAAAAAGACTAGAAAACATTATGAGAAAGGAGAAACTAGTCTTGAATTACTGTGGTTATCCACTTGAAACTTTAATATATGTTCACTATCAAAATTGCATTCTATACTAAATAATTGTATAACTTCAAATGTAAACTATCCCTTTCAGACTTTGTGTTCACTGTCTAGCATCTAACAGCCCAGTGTAGGACATCTGTGTGCAGTGATTTTGCAAGAGACTGTCATCCTTTTCTACAGAGCTCTAGTTGGCAGATTACTCGCCCGCTCACTGAGGTCCAACAGGAAGTTAAACTTAGACAAGCTGTGTTGTTTTGTAAAATTTATGGTCACATGTAACAAAAAATACTGTTTGGTTGGTTTGACCTATACATTGTAACTACAAATTGAATTAGCTGTAGTTTTGATGTTTATGTAGCACAACACCCCCCCCCCCCCTATAAATATCAAACTTTGTTGGAGTTCCAAGTTCACATCCAGTCTAAATGTTGTTTGATCTGTCTATAGATTTTGTTATTGACAACTGCAATCAGTCAGTTTAAGTCCTTGTAATGAATTATTGAAAAAACTAGGGTAGAACCTTTGTCATTTGAATATTGTATTTGCATTTGAAAATGGTCCATTCTTTTATAATTTCAGGATCAAGATGCAGGCTGTTTTGTGAATGAAGAGTTCTTATTTATATGCAAGAAGTGGAACATTACGAAGGTCTAGATAAGACTTGGTGGCGTGCTACAAGGACACAACATGATCTATGGAGACAGGCCTGACAAAATGAGTGACATAACATTTCACTTGAGTTCATGTCTTACATTAAACATGAAATGTTAATGACGTTTTGATAGAATTTATAATGAGAAAGGAATTATTTATGTTTGAAAGAAATTTAAATGGCTGTGCCACCCATTCTCAGTGTAGCAATATGACATTGTGGAAACACGCTCCAGAAATTTAGAATTTTAAAGTGGCCCCAATCAACGTTTCAGCTCACCTTAACACAACCTGATCATGGTGAGCTTTTGTGATTTTTGAATGTTCGGCAATATACAGGTCACAGTTTAACCTTTTCCTGTTCGAACCCAGGATTTTACATGTTTGTGATTTTATACTTGAGAAAACATTGTAGAAATAGAAGATATTGCTTGTAACAAGCAATTTCTTCTTTTCCCACAATATTTTCTACCACATAGGATGATTTCATTTCAATTTGCATTGAATTTTTATTGTCGTCTGCAACCTCTTCGATTTGGACCAGTCTAAAATTAAAAAAAAAAAACAGGAAAGGGTTAACCCAATCTTTCTCTTACTTGCTACAAATGTGTTTGTATGGTCATAAGGAAGATCTCTATGGTATATAGTCATAATTATTCTATTTAATATCACATTAAAGGTGCTTTTATGACATTATCCTTGTTGCCACATCCTTGTTGCCACTCTACTGAGTTTCCTTTGGGTCATATTTGGTCGCCTCCCGGGGCATCCTTTTTGAACATAGAAACAAAGAAGGAAAACTTTAAAAATCTCATTCTCTAAAACCAGAAAGAAAAGAGTATTGATAATTGGTTTCCAGAATCTCTAAGTGAGCCTGTGCAGATTTGTTAATGAAATACCCTTTGTATCGCATTTGGGCCCCGCCCAGACCCACCATATTTAACATAGAAAGAAAGTAGGAAAACTTTAAAATCCACTTTTCTGAAATGAGAAAGGCTAGCACATTGATATTTGGTATGTAAAACCTCATAGTGAACCTTTAAAAGGTCGTGTATATGATGACCTTTTAGACATATTTTTGCTCTACCCAGGCACAAGCTATTTTAATGCATAGAAACATACATAGAAAAATTTAAAACCCAACCAACCCTACACTGTATTTTATATTGAAAAGAAAGAAGGAAATCTCCTCCAAAACCAGTAACTTTGGAACATTAATATTGGGTTTATTAGAATCATCAAGTATACTTTTACAAAATGTGTTCATCTAATGCCCCTTTAGTCATACTCGGACTCCACATGTGGATACTTCCTGTTTTCATAGAAAGTAAGAGGGAAATAGTATGAATCTATTTTTGGACTACACCAGAGCACACATCAATATATATAGAAACGAAGAGGAAAAAGCTTGACAAAATCTCTTACAACAGGTCAAAGAATCATACATGGAAATTCCAACAAATGATTCTCTTAGATAATTACCGGCCTGTATTTAATACTCTAAAGCTTTATTTTAGGTGAGGGCTTTAGGGCCAATGACCCTCTTGCTTACATTTCCTACATTGTTTTCTACCCCGAAATATTTGAAATTTTATCCACTTAAGATTGTCGTCTGCAGCTTCCTTCATTTTGGACCAGTCTAAATTTTTGTCAGGTAATGGGATAAGTACGCTTTAGATCTTGAGAATTTTTTAGACTATCATGACATTTAAATCAATTGTATCTCTTAAATTCACGCATGCTAGTTATTCTTTGGATGCGTGCATTTTTGTACTCTAGCATCAATAGATTTGGAGCTTATTGCTTTTTGATGTCCGTCTGCTTGTCTATCTGACAACTTAAGTTTTTACTTAACCTGTAAATTGTAAGAAGTTTTCTGACATTTTCTTTTTAGCTCACCTGACCACAAAGTGGTAATTGTAAGCTTTTGTGATCTAGCTGTGTCCGTTGTATGTTGTCCATTGTCCATCGTGTGTCAACATTTTGTGTGCACTGTAGAGGCCACAAATTTTGCTCAAATTCAACATTGGGTCATATGGGGTCAAAAACTAGGTCACTAGGTCAAATCTTAGAAATACCTTGTGTGCACTCTAAAGGTTACATTTTGCCTCAAATGTCTTGATATTTGGTCTGAATGTTTGTCTCCATGTTATCTCAGCATAAAATCTTTGTCAAGGTTGATATTAGGTTATTTGAGGTCAGAGACTAGGTCACTAGGTCAAATCCTAGAATTATCTTGTGTGCACTCTAGAGACCAAATTTTAGGCTGATACCAAAGAATATTTGGTCAGAATGTTTGTCTCCATGATACCTTAGCCAAGTTGAAATTTGTGTCTCATTGGGTGAAAAACTAGGTCACTTGGTCAAATCCTAGAAATTCCTTGCGTGTACTGTAGAGGTCATAACTTTTTATCATTTGAATTGATATTTTGTCAGAATGTTAGAGTTGATGATATGTCAGCCAAGTTCAAATTTAGGTCACTTGGGGTCAAAAACTAGGTCAACAGGTCAAATCGTAGCAATACCTTTACACTCCAGAGGCTTCATTTTTGGCTTAATTGGCTCATATATTATCTTCCTGGAAAATTTCCAAGACACCTTCCTTTAATTTTCTAAATTCAAGGCTGCGTCATGGAAAAAGGGGCCTAATGTAAGAATGAGTTTTTTGCCTATTTCTCCTAGTCTAATAGTCAGAATTTTATGAAATATCATGTTTGAGTAGCAAATCAGATCCTCTTGACCTTAAACTATCGAAAATTTACGTTCAAAAAACGTGTCACGGGAAAAGGGGCCTTAATGTTATTAGGTCACCTGACCGAATGGTCATGGTGACCTATTGAAATCATCGTTTGTCCGTAGTCGTGCGTCGTCCGTCGTGCGTCGTCCGTCGTCCATTAACTTTTTAACATTTTCTTCTTCTTCTCAAGAACTACTGGGCGGATTTCAACCAAACTTGGTAGAAAGCATCATTAGGGGATGCCAATTTAAGTTTGTGAAAATAGGGGTTCTGGGGGTCATAGGGGCCCCAATCGGGGTCAAAAAGGGGTAATTTTTGGTTCTTCTTTAAAAATCTTCTTCTAATAAACCGTTAATGCTAGAGCTTAAATATTTTGTGTGCATGACACACAGGACAGGTATATTATAAATTGTGAAATTTCATGCCCGTGGGGTCATGTATGGGGCCACACCGAGAGGTCAAAGTTCATCATGTTAAAAAATTCACATTTTCATCTTCTTCTGATGAAGTACTGAGCCAATTTCAAACAAACTTGGTGCAAAGCATCATTGGGTGATGGTTATTCGGATTTGTGAAAAGTAAAGGCTGGGCGATCAGGGGGCCCTCAAATGGGGACCAAAAGGGGGTCATTTTTGGTAACATTTAATTATTATATCTTCTTCTCAAGAACTACTGGGCGGATTTCAACCAAACTTGGTAGAAAGCATCATTGGGGGATGCAAATTCAAGTTTGTGAAAATAGGGGTTCTGGGGGTCATAGGGGCCCAAATAGGGGGCAAAAAGGGGTAATTTTTGGTACTTCTTTAAAAATCTTCTTCTAAAAAACCGTTAATGCCAGAGCTTAAATATTCTGTGTGCATGACAACTAGGACAGGTATATTATAAATTGTGAAATTCATGCCCCTGGGGTCATGTATGGGGCCACACCCAGAGGTCAAAGTTCATCATGTTAAAAAATTCACATTTTCATCTTCTTCTGATGAAGTACTAATCCAATTTCAAACAAACTTGGTGCAAAGCATCATTTGGTGATGGTTTTTCTGATTTGTGAAAATTAAAAGGCTGGAGGTCAGGGGGCCCTCAAATGGGGACCAAAAGGGGGTCATTTTTGGTAACATTTAATTATTATATCTTCTTCTCAAGAACTACTGGGCGGATTTCAACCAAACTTGGTAGAAAGCATCATTGGGGGATGCAAATTCAAGTTTGTGAAAATAGGGGTTCTGGGGGTCATAGGGGCCCAAATAGGGGGCAAAAAGGGGTAATTTTTGGTACTTCTTTAAAAATCTTCTTCTAAAAAACCGTTAATGCCAGAGCTTAAATATTCTGTGTGCATGACAACTAGGACAGGTATATTATAAATTGTGAAATTCATGCCCCTGGGGTCATGTATGGGGCCACACCCAGAGGTCAAAGTTCATCATGTTAAAAAATTCACATTTTCATCTTCTTCTGATGAAGAACTAATCCAATTTCAAACAAACTTGGTGCAAAGCATCATTTGGTGATGGTTTTTCGGATTTGTGAAAATTAAAAGGCTGGAGGTCAGGGGTGCCTAAAATGGGGACCAAAAGGGGGTCATTTTTGGTAACATTTAAATATTTTCATCTTCTTCTCAAGAACTACTGAGGGGATTTCAACCAAACTTGGTCGGAAGCATCATTAGGGGATGCCAATTCCAGTTTGTGAAAAGAGGTTGGGGGGGGGGGGGGGGGCTTTGGGTAAAAGGGGCCCCAGTCGGGGGCAGAAAGGGGTAAATTTTTGTACTTCTTAAAAAATCTTTTTCTAATAAACCCTAAATACAAGAGCTTAAATATTTTATGTGCATGACTGGTAGGACAGGTATACTAAAGTTTGTGAAATTTATGTACCTAGGGTCATGTATCGGGCTACGCCCAGGGTTCAAAGTTTGTCATGTTAAGAAATTCATATTTTTAGGTCACCACCGAATGGTCATGGTGACCTATTGCAATTATCGTTTGTCCGTCGTCCGTTAACTTTTAAACATTTTTTATCGTTTTCTCAAGAACCACTGGGCAGCTTGGCTTAGAGTTTTTATACGCCCGTCGAAGACGGGACGTATTATGGGATCACCCGTGGTGTCCGGGCGTCCGGGCGTCCGGTTGTCCGGGCGGTGTCCACTTCTTTGTCCGGAGCATAACTCTGTCACCATGAGTCCGATTGACTTCAAACTTGGCAGTTATATTTATCTCATCAATACGGAGTGCAGTGCTCAATAACCATAACTCTACCTGGCCTATTTTTTGAGTTATCGCCCTTTGTTGTTTTTCATACTTGAATCTTGTCCGGAGTATATCTCTAAAAGTATTATAGCTAGGATCATGATACTTCATGGGTGTATAGATCTCACCAAGGGGGAGTGCAGTGCACAAAAACCATAACTCTACCTGGCCTATTTTTTGAGTTATTGCCCTTTGTTGTTTTTCATACTTGAATCTGTCCGGAGTATATCTCTAAAAGTATAATAGCTAGAATCATGAAATTACATGGATGGATAGAGCTTACCAAGGGGGAGTGCAGTGTACAAGAACCATAACTCTACCTAGCCAATTTTTTAAGTTATTGCCCTTTGTTGTTTTTCTTACTTGAATCTTGTCCGGAGTATATCTCTAAAAGTATAATAGCTAGAATCATGAAATTTCATGGATAGATAGATCTCACCAAGTCGAAGTGCAGTGTACAAGAACCATAACTCAACCTGGCCTATTTTTTGAGTTATTGCCCTTTGTTATTTTTTATACTTTAATCTTGTCCGAAGTATATCTCTAAAAGTATAATAGCTAGAATCATGAAATTACATGGATGGATAGAGCTCACCAAGGGGGAGTGCAGTGTACAAGAACCATAACTCTACCTGGCCTATTTTTTGAGTTTATGCCCTTTGTTGTTTTTTATACTTGAATCTTGTCCGGAGTATATCTCTAAAAGTATAAAAGCTAGAATCATGAAATTACATGGATGGATAGAGCTCACCAAGTGGGAGTGCAGTGTACAAGAACCATAACTCAACCTGGCCTATTTTTTGAGTTATTGTCCTTTGTTGTTTTTCATACTTGAATCTTGTCCGGAGTATATCTCTAAAAGTATTATAGCTAGGATCATGAAACTTTATGGGTTTATAGATCTCACCAAGGGGGAGTGCAGTGCACAAAAACCATAACTCTACCTGGCCTATTTTTTGAGTTATTGCCCTTTGTTGTTTTTCATACTCAAATCTTGTCTGGCGTATATCTCTAAAAGTATAATAGCTAGAATAATGAAATTTCATGGATGGATAGAGCTCACCAAGTGGGAGTGCAGTGTACAAGAACCATAACTTTACCTAGCCTATTTTTTGAGTTATTGCCCTTTGTTGTTTTTCATACTTGAACGTTGTCCGGAGTATATCTCTAAAAGTAAAATAGCTAGAAACATGAAACTTCATGGATGGATAGATCTCACCAGGGGAGGGGTGCAGTGTACAAGAACCATAACTCAACCTAGCGTATAATTTGAGTTTTTGTCCTTTGTTGTTTTCCATACTTTGTTTGAGAAAAAATATTCATTCAAAATAACCTCAGTTCTATTCAAAGTTAATATTAAGCAGTGTGACGGGCGTATCTTGTGACAATTTGGCACCTTGTTATATTTTGTCCGTAGCAACCATCATCTAGAAGACTTCTAGCAAGATTTTTTAAATTATGGTACAGGGCTCAAAAGTATGCCATCATTTGAAACTAACTCTGAAGATGATGGAGCTTTGATATTTCGTATGTAGTATCATCACATGGATATTTCTCTTCTTTACACAATAAAGCTACACTAACCAAAGGCCAGCGGTGCTATTGTCATGGTCCTGTGTCCGTCGTGCATCTGTGCATGCGTTAACTTTTCTTTAAACAACTATATCTTTAAAAATACTGGGCCAATTTTTAACCAAACTTAATAGGGGTGTTCCTTGCACAATTCTCTTCCAAACTGCTAAAAATAATTTTGTTTCATGAACTCTGGTTGCTATGGAAACAAAATTAATTTCTAACAGAAATTTTGATTGCAAAATTCTTTAAAACCACTAGGTAGATTCTAACCAAATTTCACATGAATGTTCCTTTGGTGGACCTTTTTCTAATTCTTTCAAACAAAATCACTTGTCTTGATGCTCTTTTACTCAGGTGACCGTTAAGGCCCACTGGGCCTCTTGTTAGTTTTACATAACCTCTCTTTTTGTCCTGCAAAAACTTATATTGGCCATTACTTTTGATTGGTTACAGGTATAGTCTTCATATTTTACATGCCCATTGCTTGTGACAGACCCTTTTTATTGGTACTAAGTTCTAGGTGATCAGTCAAGGTCAAGTGTCAAGGTTAGAATTTAGAAAATTAAAACTTTAAAATTGGCCATAATTTTGCAATGGTAAGTGATATAGTCTTCATATTTCAAATGTTTATTACTTGTGACTAGACATTTTATTAGAAAAATAAAGCAAGGATCTCGCCCAACGTCAAGGCCAAATTGTCAAGGTCAATAATTTCCATCATAAAAATTCAAAGTTGTCCATAACTTTTAATTGGAATGAAATAGGGTCTTCATATATCACATGTGTTTTGCTTGTGATAAGACCTTTCTGTTGTTACAAAGTTCAAGGTCATCAGTCAAGGTCAATGTCATTTCTCAAAGTCAACATTTGGAAAAACTTATATTGGCCATAACTTTTGATTGGTTACAGGTATAGTCTACATATTTCACATGCCCATTGCTTGTGACAGACCCTTTTTATTGGTACTAAGTTCTAGGTCATCAGTCAAGGTCAAGTATCAAGATCAGAATTTAGAAAATTAAAACTTTAAAATTGGCCATAATTTTGCAATGGTAAGTGATATAGCCTTCATATTTCAAATGTTCATAACTTTTGCCAAGATCTTTCAGTAGCTATCTAAGACAAGGTTTTTTGTCAAGGTCAATGTCAAATTGTCAAGGTCAATAATTTCCATCATAAAAATTCAAAGTTGTCCATAACTTTTAATTGGAATGAGATTTAATCTTCATATTTCAAATGTTATTGCTTGTGAAAAGATTTTTTTGTTGCAGACAAGTTCAAGGTCATTTGTCAAAGTCAAGGTCATTTCTAAAGGTAAAAACTTTAAAATTGGCCATAGTTTTGCAATGGTAAGTAATATAACCTTCATATTTTATATGTTTATTACTTTTGGCAAGACCTTTCAGTGGATAATAAAGACAAGGCTCTCGGTCAAATTCAATGTCAAATTGTCGCTTGATGTGATATCTTTACATTTCTCCCAGTAATCGGTCCTAAACTTTTCCCCCACAACTCTGGGAACCCTTCAGCATATGCTATTATAAAAGATGTCATGGTAAACTGTTTTAAGTAAATTTTAACTATTGAATTAAAGCATACTTAATTATCAAGCACTTTTTCGGGGAACATAACCCGTCACTGACGGCTCTTGTCTGGTTATGATATAGAAATAGTTTCTAAACTTAATCATCTTGGACTCGTATCTAGCTGTAATGAAGCCTTTTGTGACGCTCTTAAAACTTTATCAGGAAAAGCAACACGCTTAATGGACGAACTACTTGACATTACCAAGAACAAGGACATACTTTTAAACATAATGCTTGACCTATTTGACTGATTTTTTGCACCTATTCTACTTTATGCTAGCGAAGTCTTAGGGTTTATTGGCGTTTATACCAGGTGAGCTCACGGAAATTAAACATAGTCCTAAGATCAAATTATTAAACGTCAAACAATCAATTTTCGATTCGGCAATTTATGGTGAACTAGCAAGGTATCTTCTCTATATAAACATAAAAACTAGAATCATTAAGTATAATGCTTGTATTAAACTATGTTTAGAAAAATACTCGAATTGTATACTACGGACTGTTTTGAAAGAAATGAATAACATAAACTACCAAAATACATGGACTTGAAAAGTAAGGGAATTACTGTAGAGAACTGAATTTTATGACGTATGGTTATTCCCTAATTCTGTAAATCTAAATCAAAGTACTGAAAGTACTATAAGCTACCAAAGCATGTTTTTATTAAGTAATTTTCTTGGTCAAAGATAATTATGATTAATGGAATTAGAAAACGTTTGTCTTGTAGGGTTGAAAACAGTGTGAACAATGAAGAAATTGCTTGTTACAAGCAATTTCTTCATTGTCCACAGTGTTATCTAAAGCTATTTTCTTGGGATGTTTCAAACGCGCGATTGAGTGGGAGCGGGTTAGAAAATGCATACTTTTATAGGAGTTGTCTAGAATTTGAATAAAGTTTATTCTGTGTCCATAAAAAAGCAGTTGCAGAGCTTGCAAAATTCATGAAATAAGAACTACGTTTTATAGCGTAGACATTTAACTAGTTTAGTGGTTAAGCATCTAGTGGCAGTTTGCACTCGTTGAACTCTGGGAAGACTTCAACATTTTGTCTGTTAACTTAAGCTATCAAAGCTGACGCTTTGCTAACTTAAAATGATTTTACCGATATCTCGTAGTAGACTAATTGGTATTTACATCAGTGAGTAGTTTCAGGATATAAGTAAATTGACCAATCGTGGCAGTCAATCAAAGAATCAATCGACCAATCAAACCATTCATTTAACCCGGAATTTTGAACTTCGACATTGGCCGCCATTTTGTGAAACATTTTTGTTGGTTTTGCGACATAAACATCGGAACTACTGCTTATTCAACCTGTAGTTGAGACGTTAAGGTTGCTAACCAACCATTTCATTTTTTGTTACATGCTACTGGCTATGAACTTTGCAAATAACGCCGCTTAAAATCGAACTTCCTGTTGGGTGTCAATAGGCGGGTCATCTTAACCCATTCCAACTCAATCCCTCCTTTTTACGCCCCTCAACAAAAAAGCTTTGGAAAACATTATGGAAAATGAAGAAATTACTTTGATCAAGCAATTTCTTCATTATCCACAATGTTTTCTATCCCAAAAGACGAAATAATTCAAAATTCCATCAACTTGAAATTGTCGTCTGCAGCTCCTTTCAATTTGGACTGGTCTTATTTCCATTGTGTTGGAATGGGTTAATAAGTGGGTAGGGATAGCGATTGGTCAGTTGGTCACCTTATTGATTTTTGAAACTTAAAAGATAAGTTTTGTTGTCCTTGATACTTAGATGAAATGAAAATACTAAGACATATAAATGTCATAGTCAAGTTACGCGTATCAGCACATCAGCTTCTTATAGAAACGTTGTTATAGATATAGAAATGTAAGGAATGAAAGAATTTGTAAAATATGTAATCTTAATCAAATAGAGGACGAATTTCTTTTCTGTCAGTTTGTCCATTTAATAAAGAATTAAGGCACGGTTAATTAAATAAGAAACATTATTACAAACCTATTATGTCAGAACTGTGGAATTGAGATAACAAAAAACCCTTTATACTATTGAAATTTCTTCTCAAAGCGATGCAAAAAGAAAAATCGAATAAAGTTTAAATAATAATTAACATTTAATTTCTTTAGTCATATTTTGTTTACCTTTACGTTCCATTAAGACTGTTTTTCTTCATTATTTCCGCAATCGACATCTTTCACACCTCATTGCTAATTTCCTACAACACTCATGCATTTTGTTTATTTATTATGTATGTAGACCTACTTGTTTTTTGACGATGAACCGTCAGTGTTAAATTCAAATTTTATAATAAAGAATCTTCTGTTTTAACGGCGTTTTTTTAATCTTTACCTACAAACAAAATAGAGCCTTCATATTTCATATATATATATTGCTTGTGCCAACTACATGGTCACCAATAAAGATCAAGGGCTACTTTTTTAAGGTCGAAATTCGGATATGCAACGCGAAGCCCAATAATTTGGTTGGTTGACTGGGATTAACGCTTTGATTTTTACAGTATTTCAGTCATATCGTGGCGGCTGCCTGTGCTACAACTACATCCTTTCCCAGCCTCCAGTAGCTATCCCACTTAGGTCTACGATTATCCACGCGAGGCCTAGTAAGAGCCTCTTGCAAAAACAAAGTTTATAATTACTATCGGAGATATTTTCAAAATCCATTAGGATTTGGCCATGGGCAAGAGCTAGTCGATAAAATATTTTTAGATATAGAAATTGGTCAAATTATTTTCTGTTTTTTTTATTGATAATTTATAGGTATTTTACAGCAGTATTGCTATATTTTCAACAGAAAAGACATTTATTGTTATTAATTTTGAGCTTGCCATTAAACCCTACCAATTTACCTTTTGTTGTATCCGGATTATTGCTTACTGCAGGTTCATTCTGTGGTAAGCTGTGATGGAGAACGACTAACAATTACTGTTTAACCTGTTACTAGACGACTTGTTTAAATTGAAAGAAGTTGCAGACGACATTTTTAGTTGGAAGATTTTAAACAACCTTTGTCTTTGTAGAAAACATTGTGTATAACGAAGAAATTGCTTGTTTTCCATTTTTCACATGTTTTCCAGAGCCTTTTTCTAGACGGTAGTCGAAAGGCGTCACTGTTTGGGAATGGATTAATCATAGTTTGATTCGGACAGGATTCTAATCGGTCCATCGTGGGTCAATTGGTTTTGGCGGCAGACAGATTAGTCGGATCGCTGACCCCAACCACTGAGTCCTCGGACCACGCCCAGCGACTCTGACACGAAGCTAAACGGTGTTACGTTTGCAAATTTGATGGCATGTAAACATGTTACATAAAACTAAAATGGTTAGGGGCGACCTAAATGCCGTAACTACAGCTTGAAAAAGCTCTAGTTACGACGTTTAACTCACCAAACCAACAAAAATGCTTCGCATAAATGTCGGCCAAAGTCGGAGCTCACCCTCCGATCTAAATTGATTATTTGATTGGTCGTTTGATTCTTTGATTGACAAGATATTAATTGACAAGATATTAACGTCAATTGAAATAAGTGGTAACTAATGGTTTGTAATCTCAGTCGCGCTTTTTGTTACTTGGAGTAACCTTATGCAAGGCATGGTAGAATCCCGGCCCAGTTCCGATATAACTCTGGAATAGAACGTGGCCATTTTTGTTAAATGCGGCTTTAAACCTAACATGATCATTTTTAGGCTACACTCCGCGATAGCTATGATACAACGAGAAGGGTTTTTGAATAATATCCCTTGTAGTTTTTACCGGATTACTAGCAGGCACCATGTATCTCCGAAACAAGTACCGTGTAGTCGCACAATTGACCAATCGCGGCTGTCAATCTAAGAATCAACAGACCAATCAAATAATTTATTCAGCCCGGACTCGAGCTTTCAACTCTGATACTGGCCGCCATTTTTTTTAACCTTTTCGTTAGTCTTGCGACTTAAACGCCGTACTTACAGCTTATTTAATTTGTAGTTATGACGTTTATGTCGCCAACCAACCGTTTTACTCTTATGTTACATGCTACTGGCCTTAAATTTGCAAAATAACGCCGTTAAAGATATGACCGGGAGTCGACCAGCGATTAGTTAATGTTGATGTTACACGGTAGAGACTGTACCCTATTTCTAATCCATTACCAGAAGACAAAATTTTGGACTGGACTTATTGCAGAGAAGTTGCAGACGGCAATTTTATTTTCAAATATCTTTGTCTTTTGGGGTAGAAAACATTGTAGACCCCCCCCCCCAACTTTTGATAAGAAGCAAATTCTTGTATTTTCTACAATGCTTTTTTTTCAAAGTTTTTTTCGGGGTAAGGCGTCTTAAAGCGGGACTGAGTGGGAATGGGTTGATCTACTTTTACAACTACACGAATTCTAATATAATTTATTATAACAATCAAAGAGAACAAAACTAAGGTATTTTTGGGGGATGGTGTGTGTGAATTCTCTCACAAAGAAAGACATTAACAGGGGAGAAGGGTGTCTGCATTAAAAATGAAACCAACACAAATGTACAAATTGTTTGATCTAGTATAAATTTAATTTTATATGATAGGTACATTGTTATTTCTTATGACTCAGCCCCGGATCATCGTTTCATTACTTCAATCAAACCAATTTTCCCGGTTGGTCAGTCCATTAACTCTTTCCCACACAATGACGCTTTGGACGCCTCCAAAAAAAAAAAAAAAAAAAAAAACAGTTGGGAAAACATTGTAAAGAGAAGAAATTGCTTGTAACACAATGGTGTCTATCCTAAAAGTTTGAAAATCTAAAATTTCATAAAATTGAAATTGTCGTCTGCAACTCCTTTCAACTGGGGCCAGTCTAAATTATCATCGTCTGGTAATGGGTTAACCCAATACCGCTCCTTTACGCCTCTCAAGACAAAGACTTTGTGAATCAGTGAGGGGTGTAAAGTAAGCAATTTCTTCATTCTCAGAAATGTTTGTACCCAATAAGACAAAGATTTTTCAAATTCAAATAATAAAAAAGTGTTGTCTGTAACTGTTTTCAAGTTAGACAAGTCTGAAATTTTGTCGTCAGGTAATACGTTGGATTATGATCATTTTGCTTTAGAAGGGATGTCGGCCCCATTAGCATAGCTGGTAGCGCACTTAACATCAAACCTCAAAATCGCGGGGTCGATCCCCGTGCTGACAGAACTAATTGTCTTTCGGATGAGACTATAAAACTGAGACCCCGTGTGACGGTGCTATCCACCTAGCACGATAAAGAACCAGACGGAACTCTCAGCAGTTTCGCCCTATATCCTTGCACTATCCCCTGGAACAACTAACCGTTTTCTATGGGCGCCGCTCATATGGGCAAGTGATGCGGTAGCACAAAAATACACACAAAATTCGAAAGGGTGTTAACAGGGATGTTGACCATGAGTTTTATTTGATATCAAATAATTTCTGGTTGTAATGAAAACCATAGAAAAGGCAAACACGCACTGCTTACGAAAAATTACATTTCTTATTTTTCTATATGAAAGTCTGATGAAGTCTAAACTAGATCGAGTAACAATATAGCAGACATTGAAATATGTGTGGACTGCGTTTTAGCTCCACTGGCTGAAAGCCAGCGAGCTATTGTTATAGACAGCGCGAAGTCGGTTTGTCTTTCATTCCTTCCGCATACAAGGTTTTGCTCTGACTTAAACCGACCGTTTTCAATGTCAAACACACGGTAGGTCAAAATTAGGTTACTAATTGTACACGGTTGACTTGAAAGCGAGGTATTCCTGTTTTGCTGTGGGCACTGTTTTTTATCATCGAGTGAGAAATTTGTTGGTAATGTCTATATCATTTGTATTTGAATTTACTTAAAATAGTATTTTTTACACTTAGTCATCATGTAAGCGTTGCATACCGTTTTCATAAATGAACTAGATATACAGGTTTAGTACGGAAGTACGCACGACATATTGCCACTGAAAGCCTTGCATTTATTTTTTCTCCCTTGGGCTTTTTTAGATCTCGTTTCTCAAGTTTTTCTAATTCTTTTCAGAAAAGAAATCTAAAAACAAATGATAGTTTCTTAATCAATGAGAAGGGAATGTGAAATTCAATGTGATGTTTTAGACCGAGACATCTGATTACTGGGGCCAAAATACGTTATAGAGGCCCGAGGGTGATAATTTTACATTCATACTTCAGTTATAAGGAAGCCTTCATCATACACGAGAAGAACTAGTTTAGTTATAAGGAAGCCTTCATCATTCACGAGAAGAACTAGTTTAGTTATAAGGAAGCCTTCATCATGCACGAGAAGAACTAGTTTAGTTATAAGGAAGCCTTCATCATGCACGAGAAGAACTAGTTTAGTTATAAGGAAGCCTTCATCATGCACGAGAAGAACTAGTTTAGTTATAAGGAAGCCTTCATCATGCACGAGAAGAACTAGTTTAGTTATAAGGAAGCCTTCAACCTTTACGAGAAGAACCAGTTTATTTATAAGGAAGTCTTCATCTTGCACGAGAAGAACTAGTTTAGTCATAAGGAAGCCGTCATCATGCACGAGAAGAACTAACCATCGTGAGTCATTTTAAACCATTACCAGTCTAAACATTTTAGACTGGCCCAAATTCAAAGAAGTTGGAGATGAGAAATTTAAGTCGAAAAAATTATGTATTTTTTACTTTTGGTGTAGGAAACATTTTGGATAATGAAGAAATTGCTTGAAACTATCAATTTCTTCATTTTCAACAATGTTTTCTGGAAAAAAAATTCTTTGGGCGTCAAAAAGCGTCATTGTGTTGGAATGGGTTAAACAAAACTGAGGTTATTTGATTCTATGTCTAACGACTTTCCCAATAACAAATGTACAAAAGGTATTGAATATGCTTGACGTTGGATATTTATATAGAGTCACAAGGATCAACCCATTTGAAATTTGGAAGGAACTGGTGGAAACAAGAAAAATTGTCTCAGTCATTTTGAAGCTAGTATATTCATTTCCTTACAGCTATTGACTGAAATACTCTTAAAGATGGCGTTAAACCCCAATCGATCAATAGATAATTCAATCAATAGATAAATAAATAAATAAATCAATCAGTTTAAATTCAAATCAGTTTTGCGATTTTGCAATATTTCCTTTGAAGATGCGCAGAAAAGGCCTAACAATTTTGGTGTGTTGTATATCCGTAGAGCGTCTAAGGTCCTCCTTGGCCTTTTGTCTTGGAAACGAATTGGCGCCAAAAGGAGAAGATGTTTTCCTTATGAGTAGATTTATGAAAGCGTTTTCTATATTTAGTTGACATGATATATATGACAGATGCAATAAACATCAAAATGAGGCTGTATGAAACATCACCAGTCATGGCTGTCAACAAACTTGTCATAACATTTATCTTTAGCGAAGAATGTCCAATCAAAGTTTAAAGGCTTTTTCTGATTTCCATGTTAGCGTCTAGCAATCCTCTATAAAACTAAAGTGTGTATTTTAAAAAACGGTTCGCGGCTGTCAATCAAATAATCGACCCAATCAAATTATTCAGTTAGACCGGATGCGAACTTTTAACCACGATATTGGGCGGCATGTATGTGTAGCGCTTTCTTGTTGGTTTGGCGACTTAAGTGTCAGAACTACAGCCAATTAAAGCTCTAGTTACAACGTTTAGGACGCCAACCAACTATTTTACTCTTGTTACGTGCTACTGACCATAAATATTGCAAAATAACGCTGATTCATTTTGTAGCGGAGATAGGCCATGAAAACCTCGAGATCTCCCAGATTGCGAGTTACTGAGCCAAATATTAAGGGATTTATTGTCCTCGACATTGCTATTATAATTATTATTATTGCTTTTCGTTTATCATTAACTTTTGGTTTATTTGATTGGTTTATTGTTATCAATTTTTAGAATCAAGCTTGGATCGCAAACCGTCCACGACTGCAAACTGAACGAGCAACGATGCGCAACATGTTTAAATACTGCAACGATTATTGAGTTGTAATAGAACTTGTATGGGAAATAAGCATTGGATGTCTTTGTAATAGGACCGATATGAAAATATATAGCGGAAGTCGTCGAGATGGTACCTAGACAGGAGATATGCAATGAGTGTTTTTACCATGACATACTTATTTTCGAAGAGTACCAACCGTCTCATACTGGGTAATGCTCTAAACATGTAAAACATATATGTCATTAACATGATCTTTGTATACGTTAATGGCTCGTCCGTCCGTATGCAAATTTTACGAAGATACTTCAATTAACTCATAATATAATTTTCAGCTGTACTTGTCGAAGATCATCTTAGCTATAACTAGAATTTGTCTGTCCTACGTGAAGCCGTCCTTAACCTAATTGTGAGATTGAATGAAAAGTACTCCCGATGATGTAAAATCCAAGTAAACAGAAAATTACCGTTTTAACTGTAAACAACCAAAACAGTCCATTCTCGGACATTAATGAAACTATGAGGCTGATTCGAGCCAAAGTTTACAGAAACTGTTTTTGGTGTGACCCATTTAACTTATATAGAGTATATAGTAAATTCTTTGTACACGTCTCATCGATAACATGTATATTATTAATTAACACCTCCTTAAAGCGGCTCTTGAACAGATTATGGAAGAAAGTCTTGGCTCTCGATTTTCAATTTTCTAGCTATATGATGCTTCCAGACAATTGAAAGAAGGTGCGTTAGCTTATTTTGTAATGAAAATGACAGTAAACAACTTTAAAGAAAAAAGAGGAGAAAGAAAATATTTCGCGTTACATAATGCTTAATTAGGCAACGAAGTACAAGTCGAATGGAACCGGAATTCATCGGGTAAATACCTTATTTGTAGATTGCACCAAAAATTGCCGTATTTGAGGTTCCCATGGCGTGTCAATAACGTCATTAGCCTCCGCTAACAATACAATCGTTATCGACATCACATGAAGTCTAACTACCTCATCCGATAAATTCCAATGTTCCATACTAGGGCATAGGGAATATATTACATTTCGTTAAATTTACAGTGAATTCAGTAGATTTAACACGAACAAAGATATTCATGGTAAAAATGATATTAATAACTATTGGACAATCCGATACTTTTCTTGAATCAAATTTTCATGAAAATCCGCTCAAGGTCCACTTTAAACGTATCAATAAAAACTCTTCATTGTTTTGATGAGCTCGACTAGCTGAAGAACAGCGATTCTCTTGTCATAACGTTTTCAGCTAGCAAAGCGTCATCTTTGATAGCTTAAGTTAACGAACAAAGTTTTGAGGTCGTCTCAAAGTTCAACGAGTGCAAACTGCCCCTGAAGGCTAAACCACAAAATCCGTTAAATGCCTGCGCCATAAAAACTAGTTCATATGTATTTCAGGAATATTGCAAACTCTGCATGCAAGTTCATCTCCTAGGTATTTTAGCTCACTTGAGCATATCGTGTTCAAAAGACTATGATCAGAGTCTTCAAACAAGGTCCAGACGACAACTTCAAATTGTTGAAAATTCTAAAATATTTATCTCTTTAGGTAGACAACAATGTTGAAAATGAATAAATTGCTTGTAACAATCCACATTGTTTTCTTGAGGCGTAAAAAGGGGGGGATTGTGTGGGAATGGGTAACTTTAAAGTCGTTTCTTTATCATAACAACGTTTGACAAAGAAGATTACTGAACAAAATAATGCTTTGCTAGCTTACAGTACTTTTCAGTACACCTGCACTTTGATTTCTTCTGTCCGATTATCAGTCCGGCGTCCATCGTTAACTTGAACTCATTACATGACAAAGACAATAGAATTTTAGACACATCCAAATTCAAAGAAGTTGCAGATAACAAATTTAAGATGATAGAATTTTAAATAAAATCTTGTCTTTTGTGGTAGAAAATATTGTGGATAATGAAGAAATTACTTGTGACAAGTAATTTCTTCATTTTCCACAATGTTTTACTATTTTTTCTGTAAGGAGCATTAAAAAGTGTAATTGTGTGGGAATTGGTTAAATATCTTGAAACTCCTCGGACATTGACAGATTGGTTTGATTGGAGCGTTTCACGGGGTAACCTCTTAGAAAGTCTAACACATGTGTTCAATAAAGAACCTTAGTAACCAATGAAGTTCTTGAACATCTTTCAAACCGCTCATTGAAATTTGTGGTTCTTTCGTCGGAAAGTCCCTTGGTCGAAAGTCGTCTGTCGAATTCTCCGAATTAAATGGTATACATATAAAACTTTCTCACGGGTTAGTTCCATTTTTATTAAAGCTATTGTTACGAGGTTTTGTCACCCAACGACGATATGGAAATATTAAAACATGGCATCTATGGACGAGGCTTATTTTTTCATTTGTTATAAAGTAAGAATATATTAGTAAGAATATATCTTAACTTATCTGTTTCTTTGGATTTCAATCTTTAACCTAGTGGCTTGAATAAACCAAATTAGTCAGATTTCTTGGAGAAAAAAATGACCATTTTAATCATAACTTCTATCGATGGGCTTTATTGGCTCCACTAGATAATGTCCTGCAGGACTATCTTCATACCTCTATCGTACGTTCATACGGCTTAAATTGGGGAGAGGGCATATCAGCAATTATTATAACTAAACGGTAAAATCTTAGATAGACTGCTTTGGAACCAATTATTAGATTTGTTTATTTTTGTTGTTTTTGCCTGGATTTTCTATGGCAAGACCTTTCTGATTTCTTTACAAATGGTCGGATAAAAAACGCGGATGTCTTAAAACCTTTATGAAAGCACGCATTGTATTAGTTTTGATTTTCCAGGATCGCTTTTTTTTTTACTTTAATAAAACGCCTTCCTTTTATCGAATGATGAACATGACTTGATAACTGGGGCTTATAAGCTATATATAAAATATGGGAAAACTGAAAATGAGCCCTGATTTGAGTTTAATTATTTTGGAAGGAATGGTCTTTTGGTAGTCCTCTCTTAGAGTCTTTGAAAATATCAACACGGCTTTTATAGATACGTTACAGTTTGGTATAGCATTTCCCCTTTCTTTTCGACCTTAACTTTTTCCTTTTTTTAATTTTAGACTGGTCCAAATTCAAAGAGGTTTCAGACGACAATGAAAATTGGATGCAATTTGAAATGAAATCAAGCTATTTGGTAGAAAATATTGTGAGAAAAGAAGAATTGCTTGTAACAAGCAATTTCTTCTTTACCCACATTTTTTTCTCAAGTATAAAATCGCAGCAATGTAAAATCCCAGGTTTTTTTACAGGAAGGGTTAAAACAAACCAACAACCATAACAAACACATTGAAATAAATAGTGTTGATATCCTATTATGGCTTCTTACAATATTTCTGTATATTAATAACAGGATATATATTGGGTAAACAACTTTCCCATTGTTTTCCCATAGATGATTGTTTTACCAGAGGCTGAGTTGACATCCCTTGACATGTTTAGTCACCGTGCATACTTTTATTGCTGGTTAATGAATTAATATGCAAAGTTAATTGGGTTTTGCCATGGTGATTTTATGAAATTATGAATTTATAGATATTTCGTGAACAATTAAACTATATTCATTTTCGAGTCGATATATTGTTTTCTTAGCTAGTTATTAATATTTGGCGATGATTAACAAATTGCTAGTAACTGAACGCACATTAAACGTCGCGTTGGACCTCTGTCGGTCACATCGCAAAGGCAGCTCGAACCCATCCCACACAATCCCTCCTTTTAACGTCCTTCAAGAGAAAAGCTAGAGAAAACATAGTGAAAATTGAAGAAATTGCTTATATCAAGCAATTTCTTCATTATTCACAATGTTGTCCTTCAAAAAGAAAAGAAAAAAAAAAATTCGAAAAAAAAAAAAAAATTCTATCAACTTGAAATTATTGTCTGGAGCTTCTTCGTCTAAATTTTTGTTGTGTGGGAATTGGTTCAGTAATAACAAGTAATGCCAATTATTATCCCAGAGCTCTGCCAAGCTTTTGACTCTAGGGGGCCACTGGCCCATCTAAGCCAAGAATATAGGGCCACTTTTCCAAAACATGGGGCCACTATATTATGAGGTCGGATATATGATGTGAACCCAATCAATGAGAAGAAATCTGGAGGGCTTTCATCTCATTTAAAGTAAACAATATATTGAAATAGAGATACAGTTTTGAGCTGTTAATAAATTATTTTTCTTGTACTCAAAACAAAGAGAACAATTCATCGAGTTTTTACTTGATTCATAAGACAGCCACGAAAAGTCCGAGAGCCATTAATTTTGGAACTGTATTTCGTAGCTCGATTTGGCTTCTCCGCACCCAGATTCTGATTGAGATTCGGTTCGTTTGGCTGATCAACGGCGCCAGTTTGTGCTCTCTTGGCTAGAGAAGCTTAAGATTGTTTTTGTTTTCATTTTTTCAGCCTTCGCGGCGACACAAAACAGCGACAACTTTCAACCATCTTGACTGGTGCATGACTCGTAAGCGAGGGATTTGACCACAGGCGTTTGTTTTGTGATATTCCTGTTATTAAAATCCATTTATATACTATATATAATATAAGACTTATTTAATAGTGTATAATAGCCGCTATGTATCTTTTATTCATAGAAGAATATAAAGCTAATGCCTGTGATCATAGACAATCGCTGCTATTCCACCTCATCATACAAAAGAATCACTAAACATTAAATTCATACTTGGTTGTTTCTGAATCCGATCACAAGAGGATAGAGAGTTGAGACCATTGAACTAATGGATCGCAGGTCACATCAACTGGCCTCCGACAATGCAGTTTATGTGAGATTTAAATCAGCAATAGTTTGCAATAGTTTGCAAAATAAATTGTCCGGGCCTAAAATAAGCACAAATTATTGGTGGGAGACATTGGTTACTACAGCTTGAATAATTTGCAATGTCTCACCGCTTTATAATGAAATATTTGATATGAAAGTTGGAGGTCGGTAAATAACTTCCAGTCGAAATAAGCGGTTTGATTGGTCAGTTGATTTTTTGGCGGGCGTCCTAACGTCCACCAGCGTTATCACATTTCTAAAATCAAGTAGGATTTACTATGATATTGGAAAAATAGTACCCAATTAAGCTAAGTTTATCCAGTTTTAAAAAATCAGGTTTATGAAGGAGCGTGTTTTGAGAATTAAAACTTTATTCATGTATTGCCTTAACACCCTTTGTATATAAAACATATCCTTAATTCTTGTGGGTTTTTTTTTCCAGTTTCGGCCTTGTATACAATATGAATTAAGTAATTTTCGGCCATTCGGAACACTACAGCTGACTCCTCTTCGCATATTAGGTCCAAGAGGTTGTGCTTCGCTACGCTTACCTATAGTTTGACTGGGTTACTGCCCCTAGATCTATCGATACTGTCTCTCATAGACAGCGGGCTACCAGTTTAACCTATAGTGGAATTCCAAAATTACAAATCTTAAAAGTAAGTATTCAACTGTATACCGCGGAGGTGATTAGCCATACTACACTACATGGAGATGTACAGACAAGAGGACACAATATCAGTATATTGCACGTATTTTCGAACAGGCCCCATGGATGTTTTTCAGCTATTATACCATTTCCACACAGTGAAATTTTATATCGGTCCAAACTTGTAAATGTTGCTGACGACAATTTCAAATTGTTGAAATTTTTAAAATCTTTGTCTGTCTTGGTAGAAAACAATATGGAAAATGCAGAAATTGCTTGTGACAAGCAATTTCCTTATTTTCCTCATTGTTTTCCAGAAGTATTTTTGATGGTCTTAAAAAGGGGGATAGGAACTTGTATAGGTATTAATGGGTCGCAGAAGGTTTAAAGGTATACATAATATCTCATTTGTTTTTTGTAAATTATAATAGTTAATGATTTGTTCAAGTTTCTTAAATTTCGTCTTTACTATTCATGGACTGTCGTGGAAAAAGAGTCATCTGGGAAGAGTTAAAAAGTATTGCTAATTATTTTGTGATTAAGTGAATTACGTTTAACGCCACTTTTCGCAGTATTTCAGTCATATCATGGACATTGGGTACATCTAACCATGGCTTCCTGTCATTTTTCACATCAGGACATGTACACATGAACTAAGCTTCTCAGTCAAATAAAAAAGTAAATCACTAATCATGTTTCTATCGCCGATATCGAGTATAGAAACTATCACGTTTTAACAGTTAAGCTTACCGAGCTATCTTATGAAAAATGCCATTTTCTACACCAAAGTTGACATATCAATGTACTATGCCAAAATGGACGTCCGTCATCCTGACTTTCAGTGCTTTGATTATTAACAGATGCAATCCTCAAATTCTCGTCTAGCTACTTTAGCTGAGCAACAACGCCATTTAAAGCAGCCCAAGAAAATAGCGAGCTATTAGATGCACTAGTATATAAAAGAAAGGATTTTAAGTTAGAATAATTGGCTTTTTATTATTTTCCATCTGTTAACGGGGTTTGCACTGAAGTGTGTGAAAATAATTTCCATACCATTATCAACTTTAATATCTTTATTTCAGTCTTTCAAAGGACACGTTATTATTTGCATCACAGGATCCCCTATGTCGGTGGTTTTAAGATCCCAAAAACAAATTTAGCATTTTATCCTTTTTTATGCATACACTGTTACGCCAAGCATATTGAAGTAGTTCTGCAGGGAAAATAACGTATTGGTATTATACACATATATTTTATTTCTATTTGTTCTGTTATTTGTCGATGTGTTTCAGATTTTTCGATAGGCGAACGTTCTTGAAAATCAGGTACATGTATTTTCAAGTACCATGGGACAAAGTCCTCATAATAAACAAATCTCTGCGCAAGATGCCCCTTAAGTTAGTAGAAATGATGATATTGCGAATGCTACCGTTTTGTGTAAATGAAATCATTATCGATAGCAAATTAGTTGATGGAGATTCTCTGGTCATGCAATCAACGTTACAAAGGAAATCAAACTAAAATCGAATACATATTGTCGATGAGTTAGCTAGCGTATGTGGTCAGATGAGCCAGTTTGATCCCCTGTTTATTTACAGGCCAACCGAAGCCCGAGTGCGTATGAATGTTTAAGGAATTATTTTTTATGATTGTTTGAATGGGTTTAACGCCACTTCTTCTCACACCAGTCATACCACTACATCCTGTCCGAGCCTCAAGCTGCTCATCCCACACATGTTTACGATTATCTACCCATCGGTTGGAGGTAAATATGGGAAAGGCTATTTGCCGCGACCGTGGATCGAACCCGGGACCCCATGATTAAGATTACGACGCGCTGCCAATTGCGCTCTGGCTGCAACCAAAGAACTACTTGAATGTTATTAGACTTGTCACTTAGGACGACTGTGTGTCATCGTGATTGATTATGAAACTTGGACAGGTGAAACAAAAAACAAAGAAAGTCTGACCAGGGGTTAACGCTCCTCATCCGGTTTGCTAGAATTTCGATTTGTAGGCTAAAGACCTTTTTGTGTGCACTATTTGGTGCGGATGAAATTGTTTTCTGTTTCAAAATATACAACGGTTACTTGAAAGATGTGCGAATAATACATCTTGCATGTCGTAGTCAATCCTTTGACAGTCCGCTCACAAACCGGAGTCCGAGGATTTAAACTTCCATGACAAAGCCCCCGCTTATAAGTCAGCCGTCGTTAGACCGACCAAGAAATCGGAATGGCTTTAGGACGCTAAAGTACCATCGTTAAATCTGACAATACAAAACTTTTTTCTGACTGGATCAAATGGCAAGGAAAGTGCAGATATTCCAGAGGAACTGGTGAACACGATATCAGTAGTACAGAACTCGCGAAAATTATATGTACATGTACCTTCGTCTCTGCGAGCTCCATATCTACGGTATAGGTTTTTATTTACCGGAATTATGAAGCATTTTGGAGAAAGAACAACTTCGGAGGACCATTAGATCGCCATCTTGACCAGAGATGCAACGCTACAGACCAAACCCGGGATTGGATGTACTTTTCTGTGCCTGCATTGAAATTACGATGGCATGCTTTGAGCACATCTTGCGTTTTACCCTTATCCATTAAAACTAAACAAAGGGGTTATGGTTTTAGTACCTTAGACATATACATAAGGCTTAAATTCACTGACCGGTTTTCAGTATATAATTTTGATTTCATTTGAACACATACGCTACCTTCTGTCTTAAGCGAATGCGTTATAACAATGATTCCATACAGATAGCCCGAAATCGCCTCGCTGGGAAGGTGGAGCATTAACAAGCCATCCGTGTATGAAGCTAGCAAAATATCGCCGCAGGTTTAACGTCCAACGACCCACAAAGCCATTACTTTACACATGACTTATTTCAAATTAGTCCCCTAAAACACAGATTATTGGAAATGAGATGTCCAATTAAAGGACACACTTACAAGATTTCGTCCCTGATTACTGGATAGCGAAAAAATGAAAGTATTCACCCCGTGATATGGGTCTCTAATAATGACAATTGTGGATGGCCCTTTGATTCATTTAGTCGCAAGTTCTTTGCTTCCTTTACCCGAATAAAAAAGACAAGTTTTACACGATTTTGCTAAATAATCCTGGTAGCCATCAATGTAAAGTTGAATACAGCCCTGGTTTTACGCATCCAAGAAAATAGATTAGGAAAGCATTGTGGAAAATGAAGAAATTGTTTGTCACAAGCGAATTCTTCATTTTCCATTATTTTTTCTAACCCAAAAGACAAGGATTTCTGAAATACCATCAGCTTAAATATGTCATTTGCAATACCTATTAATTTGGACGTCTGTTGTCGTCTGGTATTGGTTATCTACCAGAAAATACTCGAAGGGGAGAATATTCAAATGATCGAAGAACGTTCAGTTGAATCTGTAGTTCTAATAAGCAAATAAAGTGAACCATATTATTTTAACAGGGTGGTAAGGAATGGTATAATACAGATAAAGAGTAGCTCTGAATGAATTTTGACTCTTCCAGAATGACTGTGGAATTCATTTAAGACATATTAGTTGATTAATTGAATGGAGTTTAGCGCCACTTATAACAGTATTTCAGTCACATCGCGACAGCTTGAGCATCTAACCGCGGATTCCTGGTATTTCTCACACTATTACTTCCACTTCATCTTTTCCGAGCCTCCAGCCTCTCATCCCACTTAGATTTACGATTATTCACCCAATGGTGGGGGTCGAACCCGGGATCCATTGACTATGAGTCCTGCGCGCTATCACTGCGCTATGGCCGCTTATTAGATATTCCCGTGTATTATCAGTTTTTTATTTTCTTTTCTATTTCACATGTCTTGAATAATTCCTCTGCCGAAATCTCATTCGGCTGATCATTAAAGTGTTGACTTTAAGTCAAAGAACGGATTGCTTTCAAAGGAAAGTTACAATAATAAAATATATAGACTATAGCATTCTGAACAATTCAATAGTTTATTTGGCACCATTGTATGCACATAGTATAAACATTAGTAAGTTTTTCTTAATTTCAACATACCGAAAATTGACCGGGTGGCATTAACCCATCCCCTCCCCTTTACGCCCTCAATAGGGGCAATATTTCACAATGTTTTCTATCCAAGAATACAAAAAAATAAATTTCACCAACTTGAAATTGTCATCCGCAGATTATTTCAATTTGGACCAGTCTAAAATTTTGTTGTGTGGGAATCGATTAATTAAAAGTTAATGGTTTAAGCTTGAGTTGGCAACAAGAACAAATGAAAGTTGTTGTCTGAAAAGTAATTTCTTTCTCGAAAAGACATCGGTGGTAGAATGTCAAATTAAAGACCAACGCATTTGCAATTGCTAATGATATGTGTTATGTCCAAGTGAAAACCAAACTAGTTCGGTAATTTATGAAATCTAAGAGGAATAGTTGGAAATTTTAACAGTGTCTTAGTCAGACCAAAGTCAATTTCATATATTTTATAGTTGATACAACAGTAAGAGTGAACAGAACATAAGCGTTTTAACTATATGTGACCTGTGTGCGAGCGATATCGGCACAATTCAGTCCTTTAGGAATGGGCCACATTAACCCATTCCCACACAGTGGCACTTCAGGCTTTCAATTTGGACCAGTCTAAGACTTTGTCATCTGGTGATGGGTTAAACATACTCCGACAGCAAGAGGTGGTTTTGCATTAGCATCTATGAGATATTTTTTTGACAATAGTAGGCATGGTCATCCTGATTTGAAATAAGCCTAATGCAACATTGGCTTTAGTGGGCAGCTCAGTTAGCCGACAAAAAGAGTATCTTCTGTAGGCAATTGACCAATCGCTGGTCCCACGCACTGACTACCTAGGTCCCTCCCATTAACTCCAACAGGAAGTTCCGCTTTGATTTTTTAACAGCGTTAGTTTGCAAAATGTATGACCAGTTGCATGTAACAAAAAAGTAAAAAGGTTGGTTGGTGACCTAAACGTCGTAACTTCAGCTTGAATAAGTCGCCAAACCAACAATAAAGGTAAACAAAAATGGCGGCCAATGTCGGAGTTGATAAGCTCGGGTCCGGGATGTATAAATTATTTGATTAGCTGGATTGAAAAATTGTATTAGTTTGATTAATATAGTATCATGTCCCTATTTTCATACAAGCAGACATATTTTCTACAGGTGTTATTGTACACTTTCCCATCTTCAGCTTAACCCATTTCTAGACGACAACATTTTAGACTGGTCTAAATTCGAAAGATGTAGCAGAGAAAAATCTCCAGTGATGAAATTTTGGATTTTTCCTCTTATTTTTTGAGAAAGAAAACATTGTGGATAAAAAAGAATTTGCTTGTCACGAGAATTCTTTTCATTTTCCGCAATATTTTCCAAAACCTTTTTCTTGATGCGTTAAAAAGCGCCATTGTGTGGGAATTAGTTGAATAGCAGAGCTACAATATACGAGTATACATGTATATTTACCCTTGTCATGCTGAACCCCGAATGTTCCGGTTTTAGCAGGAGGTATAGACAAAGATCAGCCTGCACATAAGTGCATTCTGATCTTGACTACACTTTCTGGCTGTGGCTTTGAGCCAAAGTTGTTTTTTTTTTGTTATTAAATATAATGATTTGTTCAAAAGAAATATTGACCTTCAACAAGGCCTTCCATTTCTGTCATTTCTTTGATTTGAATGCAATTAGGATTTTAATTCAGCATGACAAGGGTTAAATTTAAGATAGATTTTGCTACCTATAAAATAGCCATTACTCACTCAGAATCATCCAGAGAAACCCGTGCTCTCTATAAAATATATTCATTGTAACCAAAAACCTGTTCGTAAACCACACACTAAGTACAAACAAATTAAACATGAGTATTGTTTTCTCGCTAATTGATTTCTGTCGATATTATAAATGATATAAAATTATTCATCCAAAGCAAAAAAGTCATTTACCTCTGCGACCAAATACTTACTCGTTTTCTCATGTCTTAACTGGGCCACAAACAGACCAGCAACTTGGTTGAAGGAAAATAATGACCATTATGATTATCAAATTTGTTACAATCAATCTTGCTTCAGCGACCACCTCTATTAGTGACCACTTTTACGGAACGACAACGATCAACATTATCTTCCCCTTGACGGATTTAAAAAAAGTAACTAAATTCTGTTATTTGAATAACATAGGACGTATTCGAAGTATTTCAACAAGAGATCGAAAATCTTGTAAGTTAACCTATTCCCACACAAACCTGTATTTCACGCCTCTCAATAAAAAAGATAAACATTGTTGAAAGTTAAGAATTGCTTGTTTCAAGCAATTTCTTTATTCTCCACGATGTTTCTATCCCACACGCCCCAAACTAAAACTCGCTGTTTGCAACTTCTTTCAAATTGGGGACAGTCTAAATCTTGTTATCTGGTAATGGCTTAACCCTTCCCAAATTAATTGCGTATTTTCTCACCTCCCCGAATCTTGATGTAAGGTAAACCATTGGAAGAAGAGGAAACAAATACTGTAACTACAATCAGAAATCACCTGACAATATTTATTTTCTTCAATCTACACCTATTTGTAATGGTCTGTTTGGCCTGATAAATAGCTACAAGCCTCTCATTCTTTTTGGTTAATCAAAGAAGGCACAGAAATATCCAAACTTCCTTAACCTTTTACAACAAATTCCTTGAAGAAATTTAGAAGGAAAAACATTGTTGGAGAAAAAACTGAAAAAAAGGTATTCTCACAAATGCTCCTAACCAGCCCTTACCTTTTAAATACAACTTATTTTCAACTGTATAATACAAATACTTTCAAATTGAAACTGCGTTAACTTGTGTGGTCTGGTAATGGATAAAATAATGCGGTCTTATTATTTTGTATTAATTAATTCAATTTATACATATCAGATTAACGTAAACAAACAAAATATTAGTTTTGAAATCTTGCCGTGCGTGTTTTGATATTTCTCACGATCATGAGAAACCTTACCTAACAAACCTAAAAAAGTGCTTCATTTGCTTGTGAAGTGGATAAAACGTACGTAGATTACTTTATTTCCCTTTCTAAAACCAATTTAAACGCAATTTTTCTTCTGCGGATCGTTGCTATCAAACAACATTCGATTGACAAATTAAATCATTCATTAAGATTTAAAGTGATTACTGACCTAAAACATTTATATTGATTGATTTTGTTGGTTTGGTGACTTTAACGTCGTAGCTACTGACTATGTAACACATTCCCAACCAATAACGCCTTTTGACCCCCATCCCGTAAATAATACTAATGAAAACATTGTAACAAGCCGTTTCTCTTTCCCCCCACAATGTTTTCTACCATATTAAGTCATCATTTTACAAATTACACACACACACATTAAAATATAGTCTGCAACTATCGTCTTACCAGTCCAAAATTTTGTCGTTTCAGAATGGGTTAAGCTGTAGGTTTCCAACCATCGATTTGATTGTTTTTTTCATGTTTCTGACAGTGAACTATACTACCTAAAGTGATTTGATATCTTCAATGACCTGCATTGTCGGAGGTCAATAGCCGATCCGTCAATCGTTTTTGGTTCTCGTGAAATGAATAAAACTTGTATGTCTTGTACATCAAATAGCCGTAATTTAGCCCATTCCCACATTATCCCACTTTTTGACGCCCCAAAGAAAATACTTTGGAAAGCTTATTTGAAAATGAAGAAATTGCTTGTAGCAAGCAATTTCTTCATTATCCATAATGATTTCTACCCTAGATCACCAAGGTCCTTAATATTTCAGCAACTTTAAATTGTCATCTGCAGCTTTCTACAAGTTGGACGAGCCTCAAATCTTGTCGTGTTGTAATTGACTAATAAAGGTTTTTAAGTAAAGCAAGATCCAAGATTTATAAATTGTATAATTTGGCTTTATGCTTAATAGAAATAGAATACGAAAAGCCATATCTGGTTGTGAAACACTGGCGACTGCTTCATAATTAGATATATTGCACACACGTTCAATATATTATACCTGTGTGGCTTTACAATATTACAAGTATATGCATGTTTTTATGTGTCTGGGATGGTAAGATATACTCAATATTTTTGTCTTTAGCTAGCAAAGCGCCAGCTTTGATAGCTTTAGTTAACCTTTTCCTGGATAAACCCGGGATTTTACGTCACTGTGATTTTATACTTGAGAAAACATTGTGGAAAAAGGGGAAATTGCTTATAATAAGCAATTTCTCCTTTTCCCACAATGTTTTCTACCACATAGGATGGTTTTAATTAGAATTGCATCCAATTTTCATTGTCGTCTGCACCCTCTTTCAATTTGGACCAGTCTAAAATTTCAAAAACCAGGAAAGGGTTAAGATACAAAATTTTGAGGTCTTCTCAGCGTTCAACGAGTGCAAAGTGCTACTAGAGGCTTAACGACTAAATCCATTGAATGCCTACGCCATAAAAAGTCGTTCTTTTATTTCAGGAATAATGCGAACTCTGCCACTGCTTTTTATGGCCACATGAATTAACTTTATTCAAATTGTAGACAACTCCTATAAAAGAATGCTATTCAACCCAATCCCACTCAGTCGAAACATCTCAAGAAATAGCTTTGGAAAACACTGTGTACAATGAAGAAATTGCTTGTAACAACAGTGTCTGTCGTAAATCCGTCCTAAATAAAAAAAAAATCTCTCGAAAAATATAGTGGTTGGGAAAAATATAGTGGTTGGGAAAAATATAGTGGTTGGGAAAAAGAAAAAAAATCATAGGAATTATCATACGGTGACCCTTTGAGAATGCTTTGTCGGATGACAGAAAAGGGCTTTTATGGACTGAATTTATTTCTATGGCATATAGTGAAAACTTTGAGAATCTTCCTACCAGAAACCATTGGTTTTATTAGAAACAAAATTCGTCTTGAATGAGTCTTTGGGCACTGAGATACATTGTAGGGGCATATTAATACATGTTGTATATAGTGAAACGTTTGAAGATTTTCTACCCAGAAGTATCAAGTGGTAATCAACATTGTTTTTTCGTGGGTGTTCCTTGGAACCTTCCAGTAGACTTTTAGAAAAATTCTGAACGGTTTAATATCAGTGAGCTAGGTTGGCCTAGTTTTGTAAAGGTTAGTCATTATTGTTGCTGGACTTATTATCTATGTTGCACATGATTTGCTCCTAGTTTTGTTGTATCTGTAAGGGTAAATCATTAATGTTGCTGGACTTATTATCTATGTTGCACATGATTTGCTTCTAGCTTTGTTGTATCTGTAAAGGTAAATCATTAATGTTGCTGGACTTATTATCTATGTTGCACATGATTTGCTTCTAGCTTTGTTGTATCTGTAAAGATAAATCATTAATGTTGCTGGACTTATTATCTATGTTGCACATGATTTGCTTCTAGTTTTGTTGTATCTGTAAGGGTAAATCATTAATGTTGCTTGACTTATTATCTATGTTGCACATGATTTGCTTCTAGTTTTGTTGTATCTGTAAGGGTAAATCATTAATGTTGCTGGACTTATTATCTATGTTGCACATGATTTGCTTCTAGTTTTGTTGTATCTGTAAAGGTAAGTCATTAATGTTGCTGGACTTATTATCTATGTTGCACATGATTTGCTTCTAGCTTTGTTGTATCTGTAAGGGTAAATCATTAATGCTGCTGGACTTATTATCTATGTTGCACATGATTTGCTTCTCTTGTTACTTGTCTAGGCTGATAAACATTTGCCTAGGCTGACGAACATTTGCCTGTTAAACGATTTCCTTTTTATAAAAAAATAACTTGTCATTCTGCTTGAGTCCATTACCATAGACAAAATTTTGGACTTGTCAAAATTGAACGAATTTGTACCCAACAATTGATATAAAAAAGAGTTTTTGTCGTTTTAGGGTAGGAAACATCATGATTTTGGAAAATGAACAAAGTGTTTGGTATAAACTATTTCTTCATTTTCCATAATGCTTAAGCTTACATGAGCACAACGAAGACATGGCAACACAACAATTTAAGTGTTAACACTCTGAGTGCCACAGATTGATCTTATATTGACGAAACCTTGTCATTATTATTGACAGGTCATCAGCATGAACAGTATTGAAATCTTAAAGGTTCTGTTGGAAAATATTAGAAAAGGGGTTTAATGACAATATCTTTGTTTACGATCGAGTTGCCAAAGTTTTATCTCAATATTGATAAAACTTTGGCAGAATAATTGTTTCGGTCAAAGAGATTAAGCATGCTAAACATCTTGAAAGTTCTGTGAGAAACACGGGAAAATGGACCTTAATAACAATTTCTTTGTCTTACACTATAAGAGTCGAAATTGGCTAAAGTTTGACGAAACTTTGAATTATTTTAAGGCCATAAGGATGAGGCTTTGGAATCGGTAAGTTTCACGGGAAATTAGGCCTTCAATACAATTTCTTTGTTTTCACTCTAAGGCCATGCTTTTGGTCCAATCTTGACGAGACCTTGTCAGATTGATTAATTGATTGAATGGGGTTTAACACCACTTTTAACAGTTTTTCAGTTATATCGGAGCGGCTGGAGCACATAACTATTGATTCCTGGTATTTCTCACACCGTTACTACCACTACATCTTTTCCTAGCCTCCAGCTGCTATTCAACTAAGGTCTCGATGTTCACCCGTTGATGAGAGACATATGTCGGAAAGGATATATGCCGCCACCGGGGATCGAACCCATAGCAGAGACCTTGTCAGAATGATCTTTAAGCATGAACCCAATGAACTGTGAAGACTTTATTGAAAAACACGGGCAACAAAGGGGAAAGCGGGAATTAATGACTATTCCTTTTTCTACATTCTAAGGGTCACAATCTCAATGAAACGTGATCTGATTATTTTCCAGGTCAAAAGTATAAAAACTCTTGAAAATGGTACTGTTTCATAGAAAATGGCATTATTAACAATTTAATCAGTATGTAGGTCTTTGATAAGCTTTCGTACGGCTTATTTCGTAACACATATGTTGTTATTGGAAGTTTCAGTTTCATCTTTCTTTGTTCAACTGAGATCTCAAGTAAGCGATCTGAGGCCACCTGGCCCTCTTGATTCAAAGTTTGTTTTTTTATCAAGAATGGTCGAAATGGAGTTGATTTGGATTGTTTGATTTGGAAATTTAGGTTGGATGGGGGCGATACAGGCGCTCATGAGGCTCTGACTAGCTCACCCTAACACGTACTTAATGTGAGCTACTGTGTTCGTGAAATCGTCGGCGTCCGCAATTTCTTTAAACATCTTACCTTCCTTCCTTATAGGGGACTTTTCTTGAAGAAACTTGGCAGATATGTTCCTTTGGTTAAGTTCTACCCAAATTCTCAATTTATCAAACTCCATTCGTAACTCCGGTTACCACGGCAAAGGGAGAATGAACATAATAAACTCTTTAAAAATCTTCTATAAAACCAGAAAATTGAGATCTTTGATATTTTGTATGTACAATCATGATACCACGTGGTATAGGGGCTCGATACGTGCGCACGATATTTTACATAGAAACACAGAAAGAAATCTTTGAAAACTTTCTTCTCTGAACCCCGAAATTCGAGAGCTTTAATATTCATTATATACTATCTCCTGGTGGTTCACTACACTACCAACTTACTCCTTGTCCCATTGATTATACTGCTGCGCTTAATTTTAAACAGGAAAAAAAAAGAGCAAATCTTCATAAATCTTCTCCTCTGAAACAAAATATTTAGGTGGAAGTTTTTTTGTATTAAATATTTTCAGAAGAACTTTGCCAAGTTTGTTTATATGGTGCTCCTATGGCCATATAAAGGCTCCGAGAAACCAGATGGTGAAGAAAATGATATTTTAGCTTCATTTAGAATTCTTCTGTAATGTTTATTCATATGATGCCCCTGGGTTAATATTAGGGTTCTGCTCCTATGGCCATATAAAGGCTCCGAGAAACCAGATGGTGAAGAAAATGATATTTTAGCTTCATTTAGAATTCTTCTGTAATGTTTATTCATATGATGCCCCTGGGTTAATATTAGGGTTCTGCTACAGCGCACATAGAAACATGGGTGGTCTTCTCTATTACAAGAAGCCTCAAAGCATTGACAAGAGTAATAATAGAAGCTCCTAGTCGATATCTGCCAGTCGAGCGATATAGGACCATCATGAATCTCTTGTTATAAAAAATCCTGTTACATTTCAGGCTGCATTGACCTCTAAAATTTCAGATCCGCTACAAAGAACGGGACATCGCAAAAAGAGTTACAAATAAGAGACATCCAAAGACCTCAGGTGATATTGAATACCTTGCAGACCTTTATCAGGCGAAAAGGGACAATCAAATTTCCGATCATAGCAACTGTGCATAATAAGTCGGATTGTTTTTCATGATAAAAATTAAACCCTTGTTATGCTCGGAACCCGGATTATTCCTGTTTTGGCAGGAGGTATAAACAAAGATCAGCCTGCACATATGTGCAGTCTGATCTTTGTTTACACCACCTGTTTGTCCCTTTAGGACCAGTCTTGATATAAGATAAATTTTCAAAACAAATTTTATCCCGCTTTTGAGTTTCCATTGCCTTTAGTCCTCTGATTTCGATGTCGCAACTATGTCGACGATTTTAATCAACATTGAGAGAGTCAACTTGTAGTAAGGTCGAAGGAATGATGGACTATTCAGGTAGCCATAAATAGAGATTCAACACTAGCCAGCACATTCCGACTAGGGTCTATACCATTCGTATTATCGAAAGGGGCCTTATTTCCCTTGACGAATCACATTTTCCCTGGCGTATCTATTGCACACTATTGTGTTATTAGGAGCCCGTTTGTCTCCCGAGGCTTGTTTTGAACCAGTTGTTTCAAATACACGGTAACTAAAGCTGTAACAATATAAAACCGGAGAACTTAAAGATAAAATCGGCCTGGAAACTTTAGCTGGTTTGGTAACCCCAAGTAGAAGCTGATAGTGTTTGTCAGAATCCATAACATGGATTGATTCTGTCCTATAATATGTTTAATGAGTGTTTGTTATTCCGTGCTAAAAAAAGGCCTATTACCACTTACTTGACCAATCCCTAGCCCACTGATTCCTTATGCCCCGCCCATTGACTTCAACAGTTATTTTGCAAAATTTATGGTCAGTATCATGTTACAAATAAATAGAATGATTGGCTGGCGACTTAAACGTCGTAACTACAGTTTGAATAAGCTGCATTTATAATGTTTAAGTCCCCAAACCAACAAAAATGACTAATCAAAATGACGGCCCATGTCGGAATTTAAACTGAACTTCAAGTCAAAATTGAAGATTTCATTGGTTTACTGATTATTTTATTTACATCGCGATTGGTCAATTTCGCAACAAACTCCATTCGATCATTTATGTAATCTTCTCATTCAACCTTGACATGCTGAAAAGGTTCTCTACAGAATTACATTGAAAACAAAGGGCTGAAAGGACTGAAAATCACTAATTGTAGGTTATAATCATTATTATTTTTAGAAAATTCAACTTAAAAAGATCTCTGGTTTTAAAGGGACAAGCAGGTGGTGTAGACTGAGTTTAGACTGCATACATGTGAAAGCTAATCTTTGTGTTTACCTCCTGTCCAAAAAGGCATATTCCGGGTTCGGCAAGGCAAGGGTTAAAGTAAATATCAAGTAGAGTTTTCTACCATTTACTATTTCTGTAATGGTAGAATAAATGGCTGTCATTATTTAATTTTCTGGTACAATGTGCCTTATTTAGCTTTTAGCGGATTTCATTCAGCCGTCATGCATGCACTTTTCTCATCAATATATAAAATGGGTTTTACATTTACCTTTCCTGACAACATGGCAAAGTTTCGAATAATTGCTTTGACCAATAATCCTTACAGTAATTTAAATTTTACGGACAAATCAATTTCATCAATATCTTTCATTTAGAACTACATTTATTAAGATCGGATTTCGGCTACTAGCTTTCTCACGCTTGTGATAGAAAACAAAAACAGAAAAGCAAAACAAAAACTAACAAAAAAAAAAAAAAAAAAACAGCATAAGTTCTTTGACATGCATTAGTAAGTTAATCAAGTAAGTCAGTGTACATTTATTCTGTTATTTGAATAAAATACCCATGTAAACATCACATACAGTTCATTTCGCGTGCTTATTATTAAAGAACCCCCCCCCCCCCCACACACACACAGACCCATCACCTCATCACACTCATATCTATCAGTTCTATGGTACTTTATGCAGAAAGGATCGTGAGTTCAATCCCCCGTCCTGGCAAAAATCATTTCCGACAATTCGTCTCACCTCTTGACAATGATAATTAGTACGCATGAAAGATAGGTGAGCCGCTGGTGGTTCGGATCGAATGCTTTAAGCTGTAGTAATAGGAAGCCTCCGTTAGGAGAAACAGTCGCCGCTATAAAGAATATCTAAAAGCCCCATTTTTTTATTACGCCCAATATTTTTTTTTATTTTTATTTCAAATACAGAAGCTAAGTCAGATGTTTGGGTTTGTTAGGGTAAAAGGTAGTTCAAATTCAAAATATCTACTTACACTTATTTCAGTATACTAGTACATAATGTATAACTGACCAATCGCTGGCCCCGCCCATTTACCTCGTTGGCCCCTACTAATTACTCCAACAGGAAATCCACGTCAATTTAAATGACGTTATCTGCACAATGTAACGAAAAGGTGGAATGGTTGTTTGGTAACCTAAACGTCGTAACTACAGCTTGGATAAGCTGTAGTTACAAAGTTTAAGTCGCCAAACCAAAAAGAAGCTTAACCAAAACGGCGGCCAATTTGGAGATAAAAAAATTACTTTTGGCCTATATGAAAACTACATTGGTCGAACGATTATTTAATTGACTGTCGCAACTGGCCAATTCATGAAAATCTTAAATTACAAGGCTTTTGGTGTCATCTTTCAGTATAGGGGCTTAAGAACGAATTAATTTCACGATTATCGAAAATATAGCACTGGATTGCCGACCCTTTCTTTCTAGTTTCCTTCAAGGGTGTTTAGTCCAGCTGGTTTATACAAGCTGCATTTATTACCATGTTTAGGGGTCAAGAATGAGTCTAAGGGGTCAATCATTTGCGGTGCACCATATTGTTGGATTTAAGTCTAGCCATTGATTTAATTAATCTTACTCTTTCAATACTAGGTTAGTTTGTTTCGGATAGCATTTATTTGTGTGTGTAGAGATTGGGTCTTCGAAATAAATATTATCTGCTGAATGATAACACATATTAAGAAAACAAAACAAAACAAAACAAAACAAAAACAACAAAAAAACCCAAACAACAACAACAACACCCCCAACCATTTATAATCCCCAACCTCCACCCAAAACATCTTCCTGTGGATCCTTCATACTTGATGAGGCAAGATAATACTGACTCTATTTTGTAATTTTAATGATTTACAAAACTGTCCCCTTACGTCCCTACATTCGAAAACCTTCACTGTGAAGATAAGACCATATACCATTGTTGAAAAAAAACAAGCTTTCTCTGTCTATCTCTCTCCCCTCGCCCCGCCATAGGTTTTCTAATCGTTCCTTTTGAATGTAAATTTCGGAAAACTGACGGAAAAGGTGTAATGCAAATAAAGAGGATGCAGGCTGCACATTCAAGTACGACCATGAATAGAAGTCATATTAAGACGGACTGATCTCATTTCACTAAGTAAAGCTACCAGGTCAAAGGTCGTTTATTTAGAGACTCTAAAAAGGCGGGTGACATCTAATTTGGGGTGAAATTTACAAGTATCCCATGGCAAGATTTATTGTTCAAAACCAGTTGCCGTGATACAGAAAAGATGTTGAATTTCAAGAAATAATTGAAGTCATAAGGATCGGATCAGGATATTTTCCACAGTTCGGAATTTTTATAATAACCTTATTGCATGCACAGATGTAATTTAATTTTAATGGAGTGAAGTATCATTTTCATATGACCACCATTTCTAAGGGAAAGGACTTTTTTAATGTTTAATGTAGGGGTTTGCCCCACCTACTCTTTGGAAATGCTTTGTAAATCGAATTCTCAAAAAGTAAAGACAAACAGTCACCATTATTTAGGCTTCAAGTATATGATTGTTTCACCCATTGCCAGAAGACAAGATTTAGAATAGCTAAAATCCACAGAATTGCAGACAACAAGTTTAAGTTAATGAAATTTGAAAAAAATGATTTCCTTTTTGGATCATGAGAAAACGGTGTGGTGATTAAAAATATTTGTTATTTCTTCATTTTCGGCCTTGTTTTCCTATACTATCGTAAACAAGCGGGATTGTGTTTGAATAGGTTAATTGGTGAATTAGATCTATTAATTATAGTTTCACTGTTCCAACATTTTCTCATAAACCCATGACGCGATAAAAGACCATCCATGAAGGCTAGCCAGAGCAAATTGACTTGAATAGAAATTGACGGATCTTCGTTGACAATAAAAAAATCGATTAACCAATAAAATCATTCATTTAGACCGGCTGGTGTTAAATGTGATCCCAACGTTTTTGTTGGTCGTTGGCTGAACCCATTACCAGATGACAAAATCAAGACTATTCCAAGTTGAAAGAAGTTGAAGACGACAATTTTTAGTCGATGAAATTTTAGAAATGTCTGCCTTTTGTGGTAGAAAATATCGTGGATAATGAAGAAAGTGCATGTAACAAGTAACTTCTTCATTTTCCACAATGTTTTCTGAAACTATTTTTCTTCGGGGCGTTCGATATAGCCGATCTGTCTTTTTGGAGGTCAGTGGATGTGACCGACTTTCAATTAATTGTTAATACATTGCGAATTTTGTAAAGGAATACTGGTCATTCCCTTTTGCAATACACAATCTTTTGTAGAAATATCAATTACGATTGACATGTGATGGTCTAGACAACTTTGTTCTGTATCCCTGATCACATATATTACAAAACATGGAACCATCATATCGGAGGTGATCGGGCGATGTCCGGGATTAGTAAATTTTCAAAGGAGATGGAGTAAATTAAGGGTTAAAGCAGGAGACGGGGTAAGGTTGGATATTTGATAGGAGTATGTTGAAACATTAAACTGTACGAAACAATCCCGACCTGAATCACGCCAACTAGTTTTTGATTTAATAGTTACGGGTTACATTTGACTTTATATTATAATATACTCGGTAATTCTATCCCATAGTTAACCCAGAGTACCCAATGTAGATTTGCTCTAGCCGAGTCTCGCTAAATTGGTCCCGTGTGCATAAATTGCACACCTGGACACGCAAATGCATTAAAAACAAAACAAACAAACGATCCTAGGATGTTCGTAAATGCTTCCTAGTTTAGTTAGACTATGAATTAATCCAATAATAGACGACACAATTTTAGACTTGTCTAAATTCAAAGATGTTGTAGAGTTCATTTTAAGTGGTGATTTTTTTTAATTTATTTATCTTTATTTTTTTGAGGTAGAAAAAAATTGAAATCGAAGAACAAGCGATTTCTTCATTTTACGCAATTATTTTCCATGTTATTTTTCTCCCCAAAAGTGTGATTTTTTCGGAAATGGATAACCGTCTGCAGCTGATGTAATTGTTTATAAGCCTCTGTAAGCCCGAACATCCGTCCGAAGCTAACCTATAAAGTCACAAAGTCACATTAATTCCAACGACATTTTCCACTATAGGCTTATTTTGTAAACCATTTTGTATTTGAACAACTGTTGTTATTATGTATATACATGATAGACATTTTGTCTTTTGTTTCTCAAATAAAAGTGAAGTAGTCAGTCAAGGGGAGGAAACTTTGAGAAAACTTAAGTTGTATTCAATGTATAGGCTAACATAACATACAACGTCGAAAATAACAGATGTGTCAGCAGTGCTTTGTTGACCTCTTTGTGCCATTAGCCATTTCTGGTACATAAGCCAAACTGGAGTCACACCATAGATATTTCATGAACCGACATAATTGTTATTAAAGAAAGATCTACTTGCCAAACGACCCCCACCCCCTCTAAATCCACCACTGAACACTGAACACTGAATGAGATTGACAAGTTTTTAATTGACAGTCATTGACAGCTTATTTGAATCTAGCTAGAGCAATCGATTCGTTTAGCGGTGTTTCTGATTACTGGAAAACAGTTTATTACAGTTTAAAAGTAACAACAGTAATTGTGGACAACTGCTCACAAACTTGTAAAGCAGTCTCTCTTTCCTTCTATCTTAAGCCTTATAAACTTATCGATTACAACTGAAAATTTTCCAGAAAGAAGCGCAAGTTACGCCTGATTTCACGGAAGCGATCCGATGACAGGCCTGACAGCTTTCCCCCATCTCTTATAAAAAATTGCAACAGTTAATTCTGTATTTTGACAATATTTTGACATTTTTCACGAGCTTTCAGGATATGCCATAGATACCAGACTACAGTCATAAGACTATTCGAGGACTGGAGGGGTGTCTAGAATCAATATGTTGCTGCTGTTCTCGTGGATCTGTCCAAGGTCTTCGGCTGTCTTACACATGATGTACTACTTTATAGACTGGTATACCAAGGTCTCTGACCATTCTATTAATCTAAAGTTATCATACCTGGGGCCGACACAGGAAGGAACAAGAAACATGTAAAGGTTGGAGTTGCAGTGAGAGCCTTTGAAATCATACAGGATGTGAACCATAAATTTTTGTTTTAAGTCCGCTGATTTTTAATGTTAATGGTGTACATGTATTTCATTTTATAGATAAATCTAAATTATACAACTACGCAGACGATAACAGATACGTAAAACACATTTCAATTAATGAATAAATTTGTGACGGTTTCAGCGGAGGTGATTTGTCGTGATATGCAAATTAGGAAACCCCCACAGAATTATATGGCTAATGACATCATATAGAACACAGATTCAACCCAGTTGCGGTTGAGGACCCATTTCTCTAAATGGATTTGCTCTATCTATAAGCTCCGCCCACTACATTTTGTGGCAGCGGTGCCATGATGACAGCTGACAGACCGAAGTTGCCTTACCCGCAGATCCTCGGAATGGTAGAATTATATGACGGTTTCAGGGGCGGTAATTTGAAGTGATATGCAACTTAGGAAGCCACCAGAGATATATGAGCAATGGCATAAAAAAACCTAACTTCATTAGAAATATATAGTTAACCATTAGGTGTAAACCCTCCGCCTATTACAACCATTAACTACAGCTATAGGGCACTTTGCGGGATATTTGTAAATAATGTATGTATTATTTTTTATCAGTTTGTTCTGAAATGGTGCTTTTCTGTCCTCCCTCTTCCTTCATCTATCTTTGTCTTTTCTTTTTTACTTTTAGCCCTCTCTTCTTTTAAACCTCAAAGTGCAAACATCTGGGCATATATGTCTTTAGTTTAAACAGTCCCCAAAACAACGATAGCTGCTAGCCACATGACATACGTCAAAGGCAATGGTACCCCCCCCCCCCCCGCCCAGCACCCCGATGAAGGCCCCGGATTCAGACCAGGTGGGTAGCCGGGAGGCCATTGACTGGAGAACCTGTCCTAATCTGACGATACAAGGACAGGTAAATACAATGTACTTATGTAAACATCGAATTCATTCGCCTGTAGTTCCTCTCTTTTTATTGGTCGAAATCTTTTGAGGTCCCTGATAGGCTGCATCCTTTTAAGCGGGTGCGTGTTGAATGAATCTAATGAGATGTATAATTATGTAAGAAAGGAATGTTGAAAAAGGATGGACATTTCTGTTGCTTGCTTTACGAGTTTATGAAGGTGCGACGTAATGACGGTCGCCCTGTTTCAATTCTTTCTCTTACTTCCTTTCATTTTTTAATGTTTTTGTCTTCTGTAGGTTTGGGTTGAATAACCAATGGCCCCCTACCGATATACGGAGTTCTCCCGAAATTTGCCCTTTAATTAACTCCCTTGATTCTACTGGGTAGTTCCGGTTTAAATTTCAACAAAGAGTATATAAGGGCTGAGACTAAAAGCGACTGTTTTGGAGAGAATTAATTATTTTTTCGGTATTTCACACATAAGAATATTGAGTACTTTTGTAATACTTATAGATTATGAAAATGTTTTGGTAGTTTTTATTTACATTGACGAGTTTTAATCATCTTCCCGTCCGAGTTTCATCCAGTTTTCATATTCTACTTCTCCTTTTCGGAACAAAATTAGCAAAAGTGTCCTTCATGGTGAATTATTGCTTTTATTTCCTTGGCTTGAGAATATCTATTGAAACATGCAAACAGACAAAACAACGGGGGGGACAAAATATTGCGATAGAAGGAGTATTTTTACAAGGAATTTCTCCAAATCTGAATAATCCGTTATTTTTTATACAAATGGATTTTAATATTTCGTCTGTATCCTATTTCGTTCTGAGATTTTTTTTATCTACAAAGGTTTAAATGGTAAGTTATCGATGTCCGTCCATAAACTCCTGTTTTAATCCAAGTAACTTACACGTTCTTTGATTACGCAATAGTCCACGGGTGGTATCCGGATATATCTCATAACAATCGGCTGTTTGCTTTGATTTTCACACGACTGCCCAGATGTCCTTCTTTTGATTAATTAACAAGGGGGTCGGTTGACTTATATTATTTTGAATTTATCTTGAATTTCTAAAGATCGATTAATGTTTTATCTTTCTGTCCATATATTATATGCAAAATGATGTGGTTGGGTCCCTAAGTAAAAGTACACTATCAGAGGTTAAATGCTCCTATTTTGCGTAGAATCAGATATTTTTTCAGAATTTGATACAGAGGAATGTTGAGTACTCTTAAAATACTCTTAGAATATGGAATTGTTGTAGTAGTTTATATTAACGTTGAAACGTTTTAATCGTTTTTCTCTCCTGACCTAGTAATCAATTTCATTCTCGTCCAGTTTTCATATTTTGCTTCTCATTTTCGAAAAAAAAAAAAAAAAAAAAAAAAATAGCAAAGGCGTCCTTTGTAGGAAATCATTGCGTTTTCTTCTTTAACTTGATAAGACTTATAAAAACACCAAGAATAACAATATTGTGATAAAGAGTACTTTTTACGCCGATTTTCTCCACATCTGAAAGGTCCATTATTTTCGGTACACATGGCTATTAAAATTTCGTTCGTATCCTCTTTCGTTCTGAGATTTTTTTCTGTAAAGGGTTAAATGGTAAATCAAACTTAAAAGTTAACGGTGGCCTCTCATAAACTGCTGTTTAAACCCATTCCCACTCAATTCCTCCTTTTTACGCCCCTCGAGAAAAAAGCTTTGGAAAACATTGTGGAAAATGAAGAAATTGCTTATAACAAGCAAATTTCTTCATTATCCACGATGTTTTCTATCCAAAAAGACGAAAATTTTAAAATTCCATCTACTTGAAATTGTCGTCTGCAGCTTCTTTCAATTTGGACCAGTCTAAAATTTTGCTGTGTTGGAATGGGTTAATCCAAGTAACTTACACGCTTCTGATCGGTATCTCTGATTGCGTAATAGACCACGGGTGGTATTTTGAATATACACTGGATATATCTCATAATGATCGGTTATTTGCTTTTGATTTTCACCCGATATCCCCTTATTCCAAGTAACAAAGGAAGTCGTTTGCTATTCCCTCTAATTCTAAGGAAATTACGAGTTTGTACATTTTAAATAGAATTATAAATGCAAGAGGTAAAGGAAATCTATTTTAAAAAGTTTCTCATTTAGAAAAATTTGGAAAAAATATGTAGTAAGAAAAATCTGAAAAAAAAAAATGTTTAAGATCACTTTTTTACAACAAAAAGATTTGATTATTTAGTATATATACATTGTATCTTATATGTCATTGCATGATATATCTCAATATAGTATTAAGAATTTGGTATATCGGTTAAACACCACTTTCAACATTAAATCATTTCAATTGGTAAGAAACGAATGATATATTTTGGGAGGACCTACAGAGGCAACAATCATTTCCACAAGCCTCCATACACTTTACAAAGCTTGTTGGGGATCATGCAGTGGAACTCTGATTAAATTGATTTCATATTCATCAATGAAAAGGGTATTTTGTAAACTCCCATGGTCATGAAATGAAGACGTATGGAGAGCTTCTTTGTAACAGTTTGTAAAATGACAGATATCTTATAAATTCAAAGCCCCGCTTGACATGTGAAACCATTTTTAAAAAAGGAAATGACGGAATGTATTTCCGTGAGTATCATTGTATTTATTTCGATCAAAAAAGCTCTTTTTATGGTAATTAATACGTATATCCGGAATTAGGGTATATCCGAAAAATACGCTTTTCATACCGGCTAATTTACGATTATAAACACGTAAAACGTCATTTAGCTTTAAAAATTAAGCTCAGCTGTTAAAATAAAGTAGTCTCTATATCATCTAGGGTTTCAACATTGATGACACATAGTAAGAGCTGGCAACAACCCGTTAATGTTTTCGATATCGATATCATCGATTTTTTCACCGGAACTACCCAAAGATTTAAGGGAGGTCACTCTAATACTAAAACTAAGCGGAGTAACTCTGGATATCGGTAGGGGCCCATTGAATTATTCGCGAGTCTTATAATTGACGGCGACCTTTATATCACGTGGAAAAATCTCATGAAATCGAAAGACACAAGAACCATCAAACATGATGGAAATGGATTTCATTTAAAGCCGTCGGTTTAAGCCCAACAATTTGAAGTAGAATTTTAGACGGTATCACATAAATAAGCTTTTAAATGCGTTTAGAAGAACACAACGTAACTAGTTAAAAGTGGGAATTTTGTGCATATTATCTTTCCTTTTGCACATTATCTCTCTTTCCAAATAACTTTTATACAGTTTTTGTAATTTTTTAAAACTTACTGGATATTGTCAACTGAAAACTATTTAAATTCAACCAGTTTGAACTTATGTTGCCAGGTCATGGGTTAAGCTGTATCACCACAAGTAAGTTCATTGGCAGAGGATTTTTTAAAAAAAAATTCAGTCAAAAACACCATAAGAAAAGGAGAAAGCAAGCAGTTCTATTTTCAAAGTACTTCAAGAAATGGTTGATTAACGATTTCATTATAATTGGGCTATCAATATCGAATTTTAAATTAAAAAGGTCGCGGTTAAACGTCATGTATATTCTGCAAACCACACCCGACTCTCCCTTTTATCTCCCCGAACTGATAGGACCTTTGATCTAAATGCATAATAAACAAAGAAGTTTTTTGAAAATGAAGATTTGTCTTATCTTCTGCCTTTACTTTTTTCAAGTCTTTATTTTGTCTTGGATTAAGAATTTTGTGAATTATGATTCAATCAGTATCACTCGAAGTTAGATTTGTATCCAAGATTCAGTGATATTTTTATTTCCATTTTGTAGAAAGTGGTGGTCTGACACCCTAAGGACAACAACAACAACATTATAGCAAGAGTAGCCGTTCTTGGCAGATGAAGAAATGTCACTGCAAATCTCAACACAAAAATTCATCGAAAGATCTCTCATACTCCTCGGAAAGGAGAGAGATTCAGAAATAGAAGAAAACCGGTAAATTTTATAATACTGATAAAAAAATGAAGTGCATTCCGTTTTTTGATAGTTAATACACATGAAAGAGTCATGTATTTTCGCGACATATTGTACCTTCATATGAAAGCATAGTCAGGTCACTTATTGTTGCTTCAAAATGAAAACAACACTAATTATAACAAAATCATTACTTTGTTAAAATATGCTTACTTAAAAACTTAGTGATTTATCCAAACAGAAGACACCGTTATCTTCCTATAGGTGGCATTTTTCAAATACTGACCTATCTAATTAGAGCATTCTGGGTAGCGCCATTCGTGACAACTCGGCAGATTCCGCTGAATTACATCCAAAATGTCAGCGCCCATAAACACATGCTTCACATTCTTGATGCCTGTTCTTGGAGCACAGGTGGGACATGAATGCTTTCGCAATTTAAAAAAGAATATTTTTCTAGTTAATTTTGGGTGACAATTAAGTTTGATTTCTCCACAATTATAGTTTTTATTGCAATTATCCACTTGCTACTTTTTGGCGATATATTATGCGTACGACGTACTAATATTTATCCCAATCTGGATAAGTAATTTGGTCCCGAAGACAGGTCAATCTTCGGAGAATATGCAGGGTTCTCCCAAGGCACTTATGGCGTATCGGCCCCGATAGGCCTTCATAAATAAAGAGAGTTTGCCAATACGCCATCAGATCGCCGATTCGCTTAAATTTGGTCACCAATATGGCTTAATTTCCAGGTAAAGAAAGGGTCAAGCAAACCATTAAAATTGGTTGCAGAAGTGTGGACACTACATGCTCTTTATCTATAGTGTTGTATACCACGTATTACATAACATCTCTATCGATAAGACCCTTACACTCTTACTAATTGGCGATTATTGATTTTTTTCTCGCATTTCCCACTGGTACCTCGCTATCAGTCACCAAGGATGATGGGTACCATTATGTAAACAATGAATTCAAAATGGCGACCCGGTTTAGGAAAATTGTCACTTTGTCTGCGATTGGCCTAGTTAAAAGTAAAAGATGTGGTTATTTGATGTGACAACTATCAAAGCTAAAGCCATTGTGGTTTAAAATTTAATTTTTGAAGGAAAGATAAATTGTTTCAGTTTATTTCATACATTAATTGCTGAAAACATACCCTTTTCACGATCTTTTTTCCTTAAAGCGGCTCTTGCACAGATTTTTGAATTGCGAAAATTAAAAAAAATTCTCGAAAATTCGGAAATCGATGTGTTTACTGCTTAGATTGGATTGATAAAAGACGTTTCACCAGAGGAATATAGTAAAAAATATAAGTAAAATCTTGATTTTTGTGTAATTCCCTTCCCAAAAAATTACGCGTAGCGAGACGCCTAAAATCTATTTTAAATTTCGAGCCTAAGACTAGCGCATGCGCAGCATACGTACATAGAGGTCATGGTCAAGGAAAATCACGCGTCACTCTTTTCAAAATGGGAAGACATAAACATAAAAGCGACAGCTCGGAAAAAGGGCTCAGGCTCTTCGACAACATAAATATAGATCTAGACAGATAAATATTGGCGACCAGATAGATCGATGGAAGGAGCTGAAAGAGATAATAGGAGCTACCAACGACAGCGCGGTCGCGGAAATTTTGATCGACAAGTAAGTTTTGCATCACCCCACTGCCATTTATTTGAGCTAACTTCGGTTTATTTTCACATTAATTCATACAGAAGTAAAATCATAAACATTTATTGATTCGTTTGTCTCGAATTTTCCGATCTGTTTTATCGTACCATTGATTCTTCGAACTTCACATGCCCTTACGAGAACGCAAGAAATTTTGAGCAAATACATAGAATTACAGCTCCGTCTGAAATACTACATCACAATACGGATACGAAGAAAGCATGATTTATGGAAGAGTAGGCCCAATGAACACATGATGCTTCACAAAAAATGTGTAGATATGACATTACATACAAATGGTAGAGCATATTATTTTTTCATTACACATAAGAGACCAATGAAGGTCATGTCTGTAAAATGTGGTGCCAGAGCAACAATTTGAACTCAGGCAGTGCCCATATTGCAAAAATGCAATACTTAACATTATAGGTATGGGCATAGATTTTTTTCCGGAAGTAGTATTTCATTTTATTTATAGATCGCTTCGCGCATGCGCAACCCACGTACGGCAAAAAATAACCACAACACAGTTCACACAAAGGAAATCAATACGACCAATTCGCTAAATTTAGACGAGTGTAAACATGAGTGATTATTTTAAACAGTTATCGAAAAATGCTAAACGGCGGTATGAGGAGAAATTATCAGAAATTGGTATCGAAAATGTGGAGAAAGGCGATCCTTTTCTGTGTTCAGATGAGTGGATGGACGATGTGACAAAATGGCCCGAAGTGGACTTTGGACAGATTTATGTGTATTTGATTGATTCGCCAGGGCCATATACACGCGAGACGATGAAAGTTTACAGATCTCTGGATGCATTTCAGCAGTTTTATTATGGTTGGGTTCGGACGTGCTATTTCAAAGAGGTGAACAACGCCTATTTACTCAAGGCTAAAGTCACCAGGTCACAAGCAGTAACTGAAACTCCACATGAAGCCTGGTGTGCCCTTGACAAGAAAGATGCTTCAGTCATAACAGCCCACTGTAGATGCATGGCTGGGTAAGACATCATATTGATATTTATTTGAATATGTTGCAGGTCTTGGTTCATTCTGTGTATGGCTTTAATACCTTCCATGCAATTGTGCAAACAACATGTTGCAAACACATTGCTCTGTGTGTTGCAGTAATGTCGATTCAGTGGGTGTGAGCATGATTACAGCAGTTGGTCTATTGCTTTGAGAGTGTCACATAGTGCAGTGTGTAGCATTGTTCGGACTTGATAGCCACAGATCACTTGTTTGATCCCCTAACTGGGGTACATACATGATCAATCATGAAATAATTTCTTCAACATTCTCCTCGGGGTAGCACAATTAATAGGATAATCAATTAATCGATCAATAAGCACCAGAAAGATGATTATCAATGTTGCTTTCTTAATAATGATTATCTCATTTTTATTGAAATTTGACTTTTCTCATACCTAGAGGTTCATATTTTTACATGTTATCACAAAACTGCAGTCAGAAAGCAAATTAAAAGATATTATCTTTCATTCTTCTGTCTGACTTTTCATTTTTCTTATATAAAGTCATTATACATGATTGTAAGGCAATGACAACCTTTTAGAATTTGTTTAGGTATAAAATGCAGTATGACTTTCCTAAGATAGTGATCTAAAAAGGTTACATTTGGCCCTTTATTTAAAGTGATTACTAATCGATCGCAACTAAAAAGGTGATAATCGATTATCATTACAGTTCCAATTAGCCAGCCCTAAATTCTCCCCTTTGTTCCTTTGTACATTGGGTCTGATTTGTTGATTTTGACAGTGGATCTAATTATGGCAAGTGTCACATAAAAAGGGGCCTTATGAAAAACTTTCTTAAATATTCTGGTCAACACAATGATGTCCATTGATTTCACCAAATTCACTTCAAAATTTCACAGAATGATTGTACAATCATTTACATGGTTCTTTTCAGAACATGGGCCTCTTGTTAGATCAGCCTTAATGAACGAAAACCCACAATTCTATATTTTGTACAGAAATTAGGAAAATAATGACTATCCTTGTAAATCCCACTTTTGTCTATATAGAGCGGGGTTTACCAGGATGTTCATTGCATGGACCTCTTAATGTAACGAGGATAGCATGTCCGATCGATTCATTTTCCTCCCGTTATATTTCAGGCAAGGAGAGATGTGCACCCATGTGGCATCCCTGCTCTTTAAAATTGAGGCATGCACCAGACTTGGATTCAACAGAGTGGCTTGCACGTCACTACCTTGTGAGTGGAATCGGACATTTATGAAGAAGGTATGTACTGCTACAGACTCTTTCAAAGGACTAGTTTCTGCAAAAAGCTGTGAGAATCAGCCTGAATCTTATTCTCGGACAAGTCTTTGTGTATTTTATTGAATTCAGCACGTGATGTAAACCAACACATGTAATAGGCCATCATGGCAACTCTGTATTATTTTTCATTTTCCATATCTCCTAGTCTTGGCTTTCTTTAACAATATTTTACCACACAATTAGATAGACACAGTTCTTAATTAGGCATTTCTGCTGAAACAACTTTTACTAAACGATGAACAGTGCAGACTCAGATAAGTTAAGTTGACTGCAAGAGCAGTCTGATCTGGGTCTACATTGTTTCCTGATTTTCTATATCCAGTTTTTTATGGCAAATACCATATTTCTTAGCTGCAGTTACAATATGTGTTTGTTTTACAGATTGAGGCAACTACAGTTCAACATATCTCATTTCGTAAACCAAAGCATCAGAGTTTCCACCAACAGCTCCAAGACATTCCTAGGACACCAGCAGTTCAGTTTGCAGACACAACATCGTTTCTTGAGAAACTCAGAAAGTCAAACAATAGTGCTGTGATATTTAGTGTAACTAATCCAAAACCACAGCCAAAATTATCAGGACCTTCTCTACCTCCAGTGTTAACTCACCTTTACAGTACTGATAATTGCATACTTTCAGCTGAAGAACTCGAGATGAAATGTAAAGACGTTTTTCCAAAAATCAATGTAACACAAGAGCAAGCAAATAAATTAGAAACAATGACACGCCAACAAAGCAATTGCTCATTATGGTTTCAGTTCAGGAAGGGACGATTAACTGCTTCAAATTTCCATGCGATAGTACATACAAACACTCAAGTTTGCAGTAGCACATCTCTGCTGAAGAAGGTGATGCACTACAATGCCAGAGTTAGCACATGTGCTACAGATTGGGGATTGAAACATGAAGATGACGCAATAGAGCAGTATAAGCAGAATATGATGAAAGATCACGCTAATTTTAAGATTAGAAAATGTGGGCTGATTGTAAATGACAAGTACCCATATCTTGCTGCTAGCCCAGATGCCATGATATCATGTGATTGCTGTGGTTCTGGTGTTGTTGAGGTTAAGTGTCCATTTACCTACCGAGACAGTGAGCCATGTGAAATTGATGATCAGGAATTTTTCTTGGAAAAACATTCATGTGTAATGCCTCTTTGCACTCCAAGCTTAAAGCTTTCCCATAAACATTATGCTCAGGTACAAGCACAGATCAGTTTAGCAGATGTCACTTTCTGTGATTTTGTTTGTTGGACCACCAAAGGAGTTCACGCTGAACGTATACAGGCTGACAGACCATTCTTTGAAAACATGTTGGAGAGTCTAAAGGCTTATTTTGTTAACATTGTTTTGCCAGAGTTACTTACAAACAGACTGAAATCAGAAATCGAAAGTAGCAAGGTGGCAACTTCTTATTGTTTCTGTGGTAAACCAGAAGACTACGATGATATGATAGCATGTGACTCCAAAATCTGTCCGAATGAATGGTACCATCTGTCTTGTGTAGGTTTGAAAGAAAGTCCTGTTGGTAAATGGTTTTGTCTAACATGTCGTGATGCAAAGGGGGGCAAATGGAAGAAATTTAAAAAATAAGTCATAAACCTCAGGGCTAGATAAAAGAAAACTCTGGGAATAATTTTTCTCATTTCTAAACCAAAATATTATGGATAATAATGAAAATCGCCTCAGCGAGGCAATTCTAATGAGCACTTATAACATGTAATTTTGTAGGTACATAAATATACAAAATTATCGTAAATTATCATCAAATACATGTGTTCCGTATCTAAAGCCCAGAAAATTCTTACCTTTAACCCATTACCAGATGTCAAAATTTTAGACTAGTCCAAATTGAAAGGAGTTGCAGACGACAATGTTAAGCTCACGAAACGTAGGATTTGTTGGGTAGAAAACATTATGGAAAATGAAGAAATTGCTTGTAACAAGCAATTTCTTCATTTTCCACAATGTTTTACTTCGCTTTTTTAGGTCACCTGACCGAATGGTCATGGTGACCTATTGCGATCATCGTTTGTCCGTCGTCGTGCGTCGTCCGTCGTGCGTCGTCCGTCGTCCGTTAACTTTTATACATTTTCATCTTCTTCTCAAGAACTACTGGGCGGATTTCAACCAAACTTGGTAGAAAGCATCATTAAGGGATGCCAATTCAAGTTTGTGAAAATAGGGGTTCTGGGGGTCATAGGGGCCCAAATAGGGGCCAAAAAGGGGTAATTTTTGGTACTTCTTTAAAAATCTTCTTCTAATAAACCGTTAATGCCAGAGCTTAAATATTTTGTGTGCATGACAACTAGGACAGGTATATTATAAATTGTGAAATTCATGCCCCTGGGGTCATGTATGGGGCCACACCCAGAGGTCAAAGTTCATCATGTTAAAAAATTCACATTTTCATCTTCTTCTGATGAAGTACAAAGCCAATTTCAAACAAACTTGTTGAAAAGCATCATTTGGTAATGGTTATTTGGATTTGTGAAAATAAAAAGGCTAGGGGGTCAGGGGGCCCTAAAATGGGGACCAAAAGGGGGTAATTTTTGGTAACTTTTAAATATTTCATCTTCTTCTCAAGAACTACTGGGCGGATTTCAACCAAACTTGGTAGAAAGCATCATTGGGGGATGCCAATTCAAGTTTGTGAAAATAGGGGTTCTGGGGGTCAAAGGGGCCCAAATAGGGGCCAAAAAGGGGTATTTTTGATACTTCTTTAAAAATCTTCTTCTAATAAACCGTTAATGCCAGAGCTTAAATATTTTGTGTGCATGACAACTAGGACAGGTATATTATAAATTGTGAAATTCATGCCCCTGGGGTCATGTATGGGGCCACAGCCAGAGGTCAAAGTTCATCATGTTAAAAAATTCACATTTTCACCTTCTTCTGATGAAGTACTAAGCCAATTTCAAACTAACTTGGTGAAAAGCATCATTGGGTACTGATCATACAGATTTGTGAAAATTAAAAGGCTGGAGGTCAGGGGTGCCTAAAATGGGGACCAAAAGGGGGTAATTTTTGGTAACTTTTAAATATTTCATCTTCTTCTCAAGAACTACTGAGGGGATTTCAACCAAACCTTTTTCTAATTCTTTCAAACAAAATCACTTGTCTTGGTGCTCTTTTACTCAGGTGACCGTTAAGGCCCACTGGGCCTCTTGTTTACAAGGGGCGTCTAAAAGCGGCACTGAGTGGGAATGGGTGAACCCTTTCCCTTTTTTGGAATTTTTAGAATAGTCCAAATTGAAAGAGGTTGCAGACAACAAGGAAAACTGGATGCCATTTGAAAAGAAACCATCCTATGTGGTAGAAAATATTGTGGAAAAAGGAGAAATTGCTTGTAACAAGCAATTTCTTTTTTTTCCACCATGTTTTTGTTGAGTATAAAATCACAGGAACGTAAAATCCCGTATTTGAACAGGAAATGGTTAAAGGGCCAAGCACAGCTGCAGCAGATGCCAAGTCACTTTTTTTTGTTTTATTTTTCATTTTGTCAGAAAATAAGACTCAGACAATTCACATAAACTGCTGAGGCTTCTTTTGTCAGAAAAAAAAAAATAATAAAAAGACTTTTTTCTGAATGTTGTCTGCTGAATGTGTGATTAGTGCCAATAAGGTTAATATTATAAAATAGGGATCTGTAAATACTTAAAGAAAAGAATTATCCTGGAATCACAAGCAATGTTTTATTCTTAGAATAAAAATTGTATAACCTTTGGCTCAGGTGAGCTAGAAACAAATTCATTATGAATGATCCATACCACTTTTTCTGTTTTAACGGTTGAGATTAATCAAATTGGACTTAGCCATTTTCAGGACTCCAGATCAGAACGAGTATCTGATGATAATTTTCTTATTTTTCTTCTAACAACCATTGTGGCATCTCATTAGAACTGCCTTGCTGAGGCAGTTCTAATGAGAAATCACAATGTATATTTTGATGGAACCTTATGAAAAAATATCTCAGATTATCTTTTGATCATGACTCCTTGTTATCTGGAGCTCTGAATCTGTCTACTGTATTTTCCATAAAAATTAGAACAACAAAAAGGTCAGAAAATAATCAGGCACAATGAGTGGATCCTGGTCAGATTGTCCCTAATGAGGCCATAGTCTTATGAGGGCCTGCACTGTTTATCATTTGGTGGAAGTCTTCAATACTTAAATTTGTACTAAAGTATACAAGAATAGTTCTGATTAAAAAGTATCCATATATTTTTGGACAATAAAGAACAGGGTCTAGTTGTTCAAAGCTTAATGGACTTGTTAAGGGTTAATTTGTTAACTGTTCTAGCAAAATGACATTTAAAATACTGGTTTTTTATGCTAAAAAATGTGAGTAGCTTTTGCGATCCAAACGCTGCTCGCGTTTTTTCTGCAAAAATTATTGGTGTATTTACATATCACGTGATACAAATTCTAATACTTGCTAACTAACAACGTCTTTAGCTTTGAAGAACTGGGCCCAGGTTACCTAAAGCAAATGCAATAAGGAAGGCTCAAGCCTGGCTAAAATAAGCTTGCAATTTGAGCCGTCTCGCCAGAGACTTCACTACTCAGATGAACATAATACAGGTAGACAATAGTTCAGATCTGCACCCAGTGCAATTTGCACATGCAGCTAGGGTCTTTTATGTGTGACATAAAATGGAAAAGTTTGGCTTGGTTGATGAACTCTCGAGTTTTAAAATGCATTTTAACCCTTTCCTGTTTTCCCAAAATTTTAGACTTGTCCAAATTCAAAGGTTATGCGGACGAAAATTTAAATTAAATTTTATTTGGAAAATAATCAATCAGTAGGGTAGAAAATGTTGTTGAAAAAGAAGAAATTGCTTGTTACAAGCAATTTCTTCTTTTTCTACAATCTTTTCTAAAGTATACAAAAACTATGACGTAAAAATCAGGGATTGAACGGGAAAGTGTTAAACATACAAAATTGTTGTTTTATAAGCTGTAAAGAAAAGCATAGTGAAAAAAAAATGAACAAAAAATCAGTCTTTCTTATTTATATATTATATACATCTTAGCCCTTGTCATGCTGTATGAATTACCTTACTGAAATGCTGTCAAATCAAAGGGTTGAAAGCACTGATAGAACTTGTTCAAAAATCAATATTTCTTTTAGAAATAAACTTCATAAACAACTCTGACAAGAAAATTACAAGCAGGAGGTGTAGACTAAGATCAGCCTGCACATAAGTGCAGTCTGATCTTAGTCTACACCTCCTGCCATAACCGGAATATTCCGGGTTCAGCATGACAAGGGTTAAGATACATACAGTATGTATGTATCTTAGCCCTTGTCATGCTGAACCCGGATCGCCAGCGTACTAGCCCTGCATACTATAATCAATTTTTTCCCTCCAAGTGTGGAATCTGTGTGATACATGTAGCTGCAACTTGTAGTTTGAGGGAATAACCTTCTTTCCATGAAAGAAACTGATTTCCATCTACAAGACTATCAATATAAGAAAAATGCTGTCTGGTTGCTCCTAAAAGTATTTCACATACTGGATTACAATCAATGGAAGAAAAAAAGAACATTTTACAGGACTGTGTTTTGCTGCACTTATTCAGCAAGATTAACCTTTTTTATGCCCCCACATCGATAGATCGGGTGCATATTGTTTTACCGGTGTCCGTCTGTCTGTTTGTCTATCTGTCTGTCTGTCTGCAAAAGTTAACCTGCCAATTTTCCTAAAACTCCAACCCTGGTTAAGTTACAATGCTATTATTTGGTATGTAGTTACGTCTCAACAAGGTGCAACTGGGGATGTTCATTTCTTTAAGGTCAAGGTCAAAATCTTAACCTTTTCCAGAAACGTTACTCAAAAACTTAAACTGCCAACTAAACATTTTCCTATAACTTCATCCCTAATTAAGTTACAATGCTAATATTTGGTATGTAGATAGGTCTCAACAAGGTGCAACTGGGGAAGTTCATTTCTTCAAGGTCAAGGTCAAAATTTTAACCCTTTTCCCTAAAACGTTACTCAAAAACTTAACCTGCCAACTAAACATTTTCCTATACTTAATCCCTAATTAAGTTACAATGCCAATATTTGGTATATAGATAGGTCTCAACAGGGCGCGACTGGGGAAAGTAATTTTATCAAGGTCAAAATTTTAACTCTTTTCTCTTAAACGTTACTCAAAAACTTAACCTGCCAACTGAACATTTTCCTTTAACTTCATCCCTAATCATTTTTCTATGCTTATATTTGGTATGTATAGATAGGTCTCAACAAGGGCTAACTGGGGAAGGTAATTTCATCAAGGTCAAGGTCAAAATTTTAACCCTTTTCCCTAAAACGTTACTCTAAAACTTAACCTGCCAACTGAACATTTTCCTTTTACTTCATCCCTAATTAAGTTACAATGCTAATATTTGGTATGTAGATAGGTCTCAACAAGGCACAACTGGGGAAGGTCATTTCATCAAGGTCAAGGTCAAAATTTTAACCCTTTTCCCTAAAACGTTACACAAAAAAATTAACCTGCCAACTGAACATTTTCCTATAACATATCACAAGAGCCTATCGTTCATGTTGACAATTGCACCAATCACTCGCACAATTTTGTCAATGGTAGGTTCTATGCCTTCAGTCTGTGATTTTATTAGGGTAATGGGAAGTGTTCCTTTGATTATTTCAAAATCCTTCAAACGACCAATCACTCGTTCCACATGGATTCTGGCCCTTGACATGAGTCTAGACTCTTCAACTTCACGTGCAGACAATTGTCCTTTACCCTTTGTAAAAGCCGGAACTATTAGCTTAGCACCTTTAAATGCAAATTCTTCATCCATTGTAAATCCTCTGTCCGCTAGCACCACATCTCCAGGTAGAAGCTTGTCTAAAAAGCCAGACTCAAGAGTTATTTGCTTGTCACTCACTCTCCCTCCCCAACATTTCGATAGAAACACAACAGCCCCCGTTGGGCTTACACCAACTAACACCTTGACTGTGTTGTGTCGTTTATAATTGGAGTAAGTCTGGGCTCTAGCCTTAAGGGCAGATGGTCTGTCAATAAATATCTCTGTGCAGTCAATCACACATCGAACTTTTTGAAATCTCTCATTTTGAAACACTTCTGGGAGTTCCATTGTGTCAGACACTGGCCACATCACAAGCCCACCTATTGAAACGTGCAAGGCCTCAAGCCAACGATGAAAGATCTTGGTCACTTGAGAGATACTTGTGTCAAAGCGATATGCTAAGTCCTCCATTGCTAAATTCCGCCTTAACTTAATTAATGTAAGCAAGAGCTCATCTTTCAAATCGAGCTTCGTATTTTTCCTCTTTGCATGTGGTGAGGCTTCTTCAAATAAAACTAGAAAAGTTGCACAATTGGGGAGGCCCGTGTAGAACTTCATTTTCTTGTCATTTCCTGCAATAGCACCATAACTGAGACCTTTTCGCGATACACTTTCCATCAAAATTGAATTCTCTTCCTTTAATTTCTCCATCTCGTCCAGTTTAACCCTAAGTTCTTTCAACTGTTCGCTAAGTTTGTTTATTTCTGTTGTCTTGGAGTTAACATCCAAAAGCATTTGTATACGCTCTTGCTGTAATTCCTCTAGCTGGTCTTTAAAGATATTGTTAGAACGCAAAATCCTCTGGAGTAGGGGAAGAGTAAGATCAGTCTGTGTACTGCGACTATCTGTTGAAATGAAATCCGTCTGGACTCCAAATCCAGGGCAAGTGTTTTCATCATCTCTTGCTAGGTTCAAGAGGGCCTCAGCTGCCACTGATCTTTTTTTGTTTTGGTTCCTCTCTTCCAGTCTCTGATGCCGGTTAACCTTGTTTTGTATGACAGAATCACTCTTCTTGGTGACTGGTGTGTAGCAAAATATGGATGGTACATAATCTGGATCTGTTGGGTCTCTCACAGGATGGCCTGAAAAACAATAATATATTGCTCAGTGTCCAGACCTGTATGATCGTAAATACGTTTGATTATTCTTGTTGTGCTGGTCTTCCTCGCCAAGCCCTCTACATGTAAGCATTTAGCCAGGACCAAAAATATATTTATGTGTGTTTGCAATTGCCTACCTACCCCCAACATTATGTTAACATCCCCAAATTCGGCCTTATTTTATGGCTTGAAAAAACGGTAATTTTTCACATGAAAAATTGGGATAATTTTCTTTCATTTATGCTTCAAGCTTAGATTTTGGGTTTATTAGAACTGCCTAACTGGGTTGAACAGAGGTCCTGAATGCATGGACATGTTTACATAATGAAAATCTCCCTACCTCAGCATTTCTGAGTCATTCTAGACAGCTTTATTTTTTTTTCAAAAAGGCAAATTAACTTTTATCACCATAAATAGTAGGCATGAGCAATATAAGCACAGACCCAGGCCTGACTTTCCAAAGGCAGTCTGATCTGGGTCTGCACTGTTTGCCTTTCCACAAGCATGTATTGGGTAAATATTTGTGGGTAAATTTTTAGGGGTTGGGGCAAATACTGTAACAATGTGTTTTAAAATTTGAAACAATACCAACACGAACAAATATTAATTTATTTCCACTTTATTTTCCGACGTTTCGCATTCTGTAATAAAACTTCAAGATGAACCAAAAAAAACACTTGTACCCTGAAAGTCTGGTCTATATATACTAAACACTAGTGCTTCATGAATTGACAGGCTGCAAGTCTAAGGAATGCTGATTTCAAGCTGGACTGTTTGAACATCATAGGCACAGGTGATCAAAGATGAACCGAAAAACAATCTCTGCTCCCAGCTGTTTTTGTTCGTTAGAAGATATTGCGTAATGAGAAATGAAAAATTAAAAGTCTACACTAATAGTTGTTTACCTTTGATGAAATGCTGGCCGCATATTCTTGTATATTCCGTTGGAGTCCAATTTTCTCTCCGTATAGCGGCGATCCATCTCCTTCTTAATGTTTTGTCCTCGGGAATTCGAAAAAACTTCACTTTACTGTCTTTCACTTGTCTGTTTGTGCAGCCAACACAACAACAGCTGCTTGGCATATTGAGTTATCGATCGTTCAACACATCTATTTTGTAATTTTAAACTTGTTTTACGCATGAACTGTGAGTAGGTCAAGTGGGTCATCAATGTTTTTTGCCGTACGTTAAAAGCGCATGCGCGACTGGAAGTGTATATGGGATATATTTAACGGGAATTCCGGAGTTAAAAATAGTAACGGAAAAATATCTATATGCACTGAAAATTGTGGGACCCAGTCTAAAATTTAGGGGCGATGGTCAACTTGGCTCCTGTCAATCTTTTTTCCTGCATGAAATTCTTTCAGTTAACCCATTCCCAGACAGTGACGCTTTTGGGCGCCCCTAAAGAAAAGCAATTGGGAAAACAAGTGTAGACTGAAGAAATTGTGACAAGCAATTTCTTCAGTTTATCCACTGTTTTCTACCCATTTAGTTGAAAAAAAATAAAAAAAAATCTATAAACTTTAAATTGTCGTATGCAACTCTTTTCAGATTAGACCAGTCTAAAATGCTGTTTTGTGGGAATGAGTTAAATAGTTTGACAAGTTTTCCTTTTTTTTTACTTATTTATTAATACTTTATTGTTAGTGACCATTAGAATTACTTTTGTTGATTAACTGATGTTGCATGATATTTGAAAATTCTTGAATTTGATGCTGCTTTAGCAATATTTCACAGTAACGTTCTTACTGTTGTGCTTCTTTAGTATCACCAATACCAGTTTAGGACTTTGAAATTTAACCCCAAGGAAATGATATAACTACATGTATGTGACAGGAATAGAACCATTAAACATAGTCTTCACTCGGATTATGAGTCTGCAGCCCTACCCACTGAGCCCTGCAGGAACCCAAGAAGTGAGGACCATGCATAATGCTGAAATACAATTGTAGAATACTTATTCCATTAATGTGAAAGTGCTATTTATCTTTCCTTCTATTTCAATTAAAAAAATGTAGATATAGATTACAGTTTTCTGCAACTGCATACTGATGTACAAAGTCATGAAGTCCTAGCTAGTATACACTTATAACTGATAATTATAAATCTGTTCTCATAACATTTAGCCCATCCCCACACAATCCAGTCAATAAAAGATGCCTAAGAAAACCTGTGTTAATTCTAGGCAGGGGGATTGGGTGATCCCCAAATTTTTCAAATATCCCCCATATTTAGTTGGTTTTTTTTTCTATAAACAACAGGCATGAAATACCAAACATGTCTCAATTGTGTGCACTGAAATCCCCAACAACTTTTTCAAAATCCTAAAATGAACACTGGAAAATATTTTGGAAAAGGAAGAAATAGGTACATACAAGGTATTTCTTCATTATTCAAAATATTTCAACCCTAGTAGCCAAAACTTACAATTTTTTTGAACTTCAAATTGTCAACTTCAACTTATTTTAATTTGTTTTAGTCTAAAATTTTGCTTTCCAGTAACATTGGCAACGGAGAATCGATGTAACTGTTCTTAACACAATACTAGTAACATCATTTATTGTTTTGAAATCCTAATAGTAATTTCTCCTTCTGAGAATGTGTATAATTCATTTTTGCAAAGGTATATGGAAAAGCCGTTCTGGGCATGCAGCTGCTTCTCTAACCCTCCAAACACCAAACGTGAAACAGATATTCAAAATGTTGACACCAGCACAACAAACAGCCACTTTGAAGGAACCTGATTAGTCATCTGTGACTGAGGACAATGATGGATCAGCAGTCCAGATGGTTATAGAGTATTTGTCTTCAATTTTTTAGCTCAGCTGGGTGTAAAGCACTTAGGTTGAGCTATTGTGATTGACTAATGTCTGTCATCTGTTTGTCTACAATCCTAAAATATTCTCCTTATCTTAAGACCTAAAAAAAACAAACCCAACATATAACCCTCTAAGAGGTATCTATCCATTTTTTATGGCACACATTATTTTTTACCCAATTCTGTCTCAATTGTTGTTTGAATGCAATATTCTGTCAAGTATTTTTGAAATCAAAGAACTGAAAGCTTTGTAAGCTAGCAAAGCATTGTTTTGTTCAGAAATCTTCTTTGTCAAACGATATGATAAAGAATAGTTGTGGAAAACAATGTGGATAATGAAGAAATTGCTTGTTACAAGCAATTTCTGCATTTTACACATTGTTTTCAACCTAGAGAGATAAATATTTCAGAATTTACAACAATTTGAAATTGTCATTTGCAATTTTTTGAATTCACTTACAGGCAGAGATTAAAATACATAAGAACTACTTTTTATTCATCGATTGATTGAATGGGATTTAACGCCGCTTTTGACAGTATTCGAGTCATATTGCGGCGGCTGGAGCACCTAACAATGGATTCCTGGTATTTCTCACACCAGTACTACCACTACATCCTTTCCTAGCCTCCAGCTGCTATCCCACTTAGGTATACGATTATCCACCCAATGGTGAGAGACAAATGTCAGAAAGGATATGTGCTACCAACGTGGATCAAACCCATGACTCTCATGATTGAAGATTAGGAGTCTGACAAGCTACCGACTGCGCTATGGCGTTGCCATTAATTGGATAAGCCTCCTGTGGAAGTTTGCACTCGTTGAACTTTGAGATGACCTCAAAATTTTGTCTGTTAACTTAACCTATCAAAGCTGCTGCTTTGCTTGCTAAAACGGAGATCGTATATTAGAATGAAATGTCTTTGTCAAGACATCTATGTCTAATTTATTTTCGGTGTTAGTACATGCATTAGTCTGTGAGTTAGTGCATGCTTCTGTCCATTCAGATTTTTGTCCGGTGCATAGCTTCTACATTTATTGATGGATTTGAAATTTTTTTTGCTCAGTTGTTCTTCTTGATGATTGCGGGTGTCATGCGAAGTAATTGTTGTGATGCCTCAGTGGTCAAGTTCACGGTTGAATGGCAAACAAGAAAATTGACCTTCTCTGCAGCCTAACTTCTACATTTAGGATGGAATCGAAAATAACTTGGCACATTTGTTCTATGATGAGTGTGAGAGTCATGCGAAATGTTTATTGTGAAAAAACCAAGTTCACAGCCCAAGGCGAAACAACAGTTTGATCTTGTCCACAGCATAATTGGTACATTTATAGATGGATTTGAAAATGATGTGGCAAAGTTGTTCTTCTTGATGAATGCTAATGTAATATGATACATGCAAGGTCAAGGTCACTGTTGAAGGTGAAACGACCTTGTCCAGAGCATAACAACAACATTTATTGATGGATTTGAAAATAATAGTTGTTCTACTTGGTAATTGCTAGTGTCATGCTAAAAGATTCAAATGATTCTTGTGATACGTCCAAGGTCAAGATTTCAGTTAAAAAAAATTATGTGCACATCATTGTCTGTACAAATTAGTGGGCACAACATGTTGTCCCTGGACAGTCTATTTCTTGTTTTCTTATACTAGCTACCTATGCATTTAACCCTTTCCTGTACAAAACCAGGATTTAACATTTGCTGTGTATTGGTAATAGAGAAAACATTGTGAAAAAAGAAGAAACTGCTTGTAACAAGCAATCTCTCCCTTCCCACAATATTTTCCACCACATAAAATGATGTATTTTCAAATTGCATCCAATATTTATTTATGTAAGTTTTCTTGTTGAAAGCTGCAATGAAATGTGCCAGAGTATGATGGTGCATCAAAGGCTTGACATGACACTTCCAGTTTACTTGCGTTTCAAAACACTGACAACAGTTTTGCCTTACACCATTTTTCATGATGTTGACTTTTATCACTTTCTTTGCATACACTACCAAAGGTAGAAGTATACTGGTATCATGTTCTCTGTGCGTCTGTCTGTTCTTATGTATGTCTCACAGTTTGTCTTCATCTTCTTTCATATTTCAGTCTACATTTATAAATGAATTAATATGAATTTTTTATAGATTGCTGATAGTCACCTGACATTGTATACATTGTATGGGTTTTACCAATTTTGGCTCTGTCATAGAAAAAGGGGGCTTAATGCAAATTTTCTCTTTTAGAAAAACTGATAACCTCTTTAATCATGAACTTCCAGTTTTGTTTTGTTTTAGATGGAAGTAACTGGAGATATCTTTGACATCTGCAAGGTAAATGATCATCTACAGAACTACTCAAGAAGTTGCTTTGTAAAGAAAATAAATCGTATCTTGCGGTAACAATGATTTTACTAAGAAAGAAAGAAGGAAAGATTTGAAAATCATCTCATTTAAACTAAAGCCCAAGATCTTCAATATTTAGAATGTATAATTGCCTTTAGGCCCTCAGACAAATTACTTCCATCTAGTGGTACTATTGAATGAAATTTATCTGTAAGTTATGACAAAATGCTTTTCCTCTGACATAGAGCGGTGGGGTTGTATTTTTTTTTCTCAATGAAATCATCTAGTTTTCCAAAGAATGAAATTATTCAATTTGATATTTATATTTCTTTTCAGAATACCTGGCCCTTCTGTAATTCAGGATAAGGTCATAAAGGCAGTCCAAATTCCTATTCCAAATAAAACCAGGTAAATTTCTTCTTTCTAAAATCACCATGAAGAACATTTAATTGAATTTTCAGAATGATTTTGATGTAAACTTTTTATTATATCTTTTCATTTTTATACGCCCGTCGAAGACGGGACGTATTATGGGATCACCCGTGGCGTCCAGTTGTCCGGGCGTCCGGGCGGTGTCCACTTCTTTGTCCAGAGCATAACTCTGTCACCATAAGTCCGATTGACTTTAAACTTGGCAGTTATATTCTTCTCATCAATACGGAGTGCAGTGCTCAATAACCATAACTCTACCTTGTTGTTTTTCATACTTGAATCTTGTCCGGAGTATATCTCTAAAAGTATAATAGCTAGAATCATGAAATTTCATGGATGTATAGAGCTCACCAAGTGGGAGTGTAGTGTACAAGAACCATAATTCTACCTAGCCTTTTATTTGAGTTATTGCCCTTTGTTGTTTTTCATACTTGAATCTTGTCCGGAGTATATCTCTAAAAGTATAATAGCTAGAATCATGAAATTTTATGGATGTATAGAGCTCACCAAGTGGGAGTGTAGTGTACAAGAACCATAACTCTACCTGGCCTATTTTTTGAGTTATTGCCCTTTGTTGTTTTTCATACTTGAATCTTGTCCGGAGTATATCTCCAAAATTATAAAAGCTAGAATCATCAAACTTAATGGATTGATAGAGCTCATCAAGTGGGAGTGCAGTGTACAAGAACCATAACTTTACCTAGTGTATATTTTGAGTTATTGCCCTTTGTTGTTTTTCATACTTTGTTTGACGAAAAATATTAATTCAAAATAACCTCAGTTCTATTCAAACCCCCAGTTAATATGAAGCAGTGTGACGGGCGTATCTTGTGACAATTTGGCACCTTGTTTAAGTTGTTTTTTTGTTGTATTTTTTCTTTGCTATATAAAACCTGAATCCTGTTATTTCATTTTAATTCTTACAATATTACCCATTTTAGCACATCATGACAAGAGCAAGTGTACAGCTCCCAATTGAGGCTCATACTCTAGAGTTTAAATATCTCAGAAGTTCATATTTTGACCTTGAATAATATTTATCTCGTGGTCTGTTTATTTACATATGTTATTCGATTATGTATCTTTTCCAGTCAACTTTGATTGTTCTTTGACAAAGGTTACATCAAATTTATGGAAAGGGCAAACAATGTTAACCCATTCCAAGACGGAAAATTTTTAGACTGGTCTAAATTTAAAGGAGTTGCAGACAACAATTTAAAGTGTATGCAATTTCAGATATTTTACACTTACTTAGTAGAAAACATTGTGGAAATTGAAGAAATAGCTTGTAACAAGCAAGTTATTCATTTTACACAATGTTTTCCCAAATGTTTTTCTTTAGGGTGTCCAAAACAGTCACTGTGTGGAAATGGGTTCAGTCAAAATTGTCTCTTACCAAATTTAGGGTGGAAATTGACAGACCTAGAAGATTTCTATGATCCAGACTACGATCCTTATGATCCAATGTACCAACCAGCGGATTTTAACATTTCCATTGTGTCAGTTTTGACCAATAGCTTTTGATTAGAACTAGCAAATTAATTTCAATTCACCGTTACTCGCTCATTACTATAATATAAATTTCAAATGCATCTATGATTACATATTTGACTTATTCTTAATCTTGTATTTACTCACTGGGCATGGATCTAACCAAATCAATACCTGTAATCTGCTGAGGTTTTAGAAGCATGGGGAAAAGTCTCAATGGTATAAAAGAAAGTGGGGACGTTTTACAAAATCTATTTATCACATAACAATCCCGCTAATAGTGCTTTACAACCAGGAGGACATTGTCCCCATGGCCCAAAAAAAATTGGGACATTGATGATTATATTTGGGGCAATGGTGCAAAAGGCAGCCTTGGCAGATCACTGCCATACTTTACATATTGTCTCTTTTTTGCATTATTGGCCATAATCAAAGTGTTCTTAAAATATAATTTAGTATCAGCAAGGATTTTTTTTCAATAAATATTAATATTATTTACTTTAATAATTATTATGCCCACCTTGGAAGAAGAGGGGTATATTGCTTTGCACTTGTTGGTTGATCAAAGGACCTGTCTGAAGCAAAACTCATAAAGTATTGAAGCTAGAATCGTGAAACTTCAGGGATAGATAGATCAAATCACGGAGAAGCTCGGTATTTTAGAAAGATAAATCTGCACTTCATATTTTTGTATTTAATGGCCTATGCTAGTTTTTAAACTTTATTTCTGTCCAGAGCATTACTCATTAAGTATACAAGCCAGAATCATGAAACTTGACAGCTGGATAGATATCATGTTGGAGATATTATCTGAATAAGAACCATAACCGTAAGGGCTTATTTTCAGAATACGGCAATTCTTTGAAGTCTTTTGGTAGAAAGTCAGTAGATGATGATACAGTCCAAATCTCACAGCTCTAGGCTGAATGATATGGGAGAAGATTTCAAAGATTTCCGTAGTAAAATCAGGGATTGCACAGAAAAGGGCTAATTTTCAGAATATCAAAGCTCTATGCGTAATGGTTTAGGATATTTTAATATTTTTTTACGGACGGACAGGTGGATTGGCTGACACCAGACATTTGTGGATCCCAATAGCTCACCTTCAGCATGTTATGCTCAGGTGAACTAACAAGAGGGCCGTTGGCCCTGGGGCGCTCACCTGAGATAAAGGCTCTTTTTCTTTCAACAGTCTATTTTCATGTTAAGGTTAGGATTATGAAACAAGTGGGCCACAATTACATATAAACACTATGAACTTGGGGATCCAAGTCTAAATTACAAATTCCAAGGCTTTAGTGCTGATTTGAAAGAAGGAAAAAACTTTTTCCATGGGTTATAATTTAAGAAATAAGAAAGAAGTCTGTGAACTGATGCTTCTTGCCTATAACCCCCCCCCCCCCAGGGCTCTGCCCCTGGGGACCCGAAGATCCTGATTTTAGCTATTTTGAAAGAGGTCAATATACTGATGCTTCATGCAAAATATCAAGGCTCTACGTCTTCTGGGTCAGGAGGAGAAGATTTTTAAAGATTATCTTAAATTTTACTTTTGTTGCCATGGCAACCAGAGTTTTTAATGGATTTCAATTCTTTTAGCTATTTTTGAAGGGGACCACCTAAGGAACATTTCTGCCAAATTTGGTTCAAATTGGCCCAGTGGTTTGGGAGGAGATGTCATTTAAAAAATCGTTCTTTATTTCTATATAAACCCCACCCCCCTGGGGCTCCGCCCCTGGGGACCCGAGGATCATGATTTTAGCTATTTTGAAAGAGGTCAATATACTGATGCTTCATGCAAAATATCAAGGCTCTACGCCTTCTGGGTCAGGAGGAGAAGATTTTTAAAGATTATTTTAAAATTTCACTTTTGTTGCCATGGCAACAAGAGTTTTTAACGGATTTCAATTCTTTTAGCTATTTTTGAAGGGGACCACCTAAGGAACATTTCTGCCAAATTTGGTTCAAATTGGCCCAATGGTTTGGGAGGAGATGTCATTTAAAAAATCGTTCTTTATTTCTATATAAACCCCACCCCCCTGGGGCTCCGCCCCTGGGGACCCGAGGATCATGATTTTAGCTATTTTGAAAGAGGTCAATATACTGATGCTTCATGCAAAATATCAAGGCTCTACGCCTTCTGGGTCAGGAGAAGAAGATTTTTAAAGATTATTTTAAAATTTCACTTTTGTTGCCATGGCAACCAGAGTTTTCAACGGATTTCAATTCTTTTAGCTATTTTTGAAGGGGACCATCTAAGGAACATTTCTGCCAAATTTGGTTCAAATTGGCCCAGTGGTTTGGGAGGAGTTGTCGTTTAAAGAAATTGTTGACGGACGACGCACGACGCACGACGGACGACGGACGGACGCCGGACGAAAGGCGATCACAATAGCTCACTTGAGCACTACGTGCTCAGGTGAGCTAAAAACCTTGTATGCACTGTAGAGGTCAAATTTTTTGCATCAAATGTCATGATTTTTTGCCAGAATGTCTGTCTGAATAATATTTTGGTCAAGATCTGTGTTAGGTCACTTGGGTTCAAAAACTATGTCTCAGAGCAATATGATGTTTTACAAATATTTCTTTTCATTGCAGGTATAAACGTGTTTACTCAAAAGCTGCGAACAACTGGTCAGTTATACCTGTTAGGGAGTAAAAAGCTACTTCTACATTTCTGATTTGTTACTACAAATTGGAAACAACTACACCTAGAAGGAAACACCATTAAGAGCTAAAACACCTATGCAAATTGATGACCCTAAAAGAATAGCAAAGACAATATACCAAATATCCCCACCGAAAACAGCAGAACTGAAGGCAAAACAAGTGTCGAGAATAAAAGGAGAAAAAAGGTTAAACTAAAGTGAAATGCACTCCGTTTGTTGGGATTTGAACATATGACTGCTAGATTGACAACAGGGCTTGCCAGAGTGGGCTACAAAATATTCAAATCAACTCAAATCAAATGGATCATATGAATCTGAAAGGATTGGGGTCATCGAGGGATGAACAACATTCAATATCTAGATCCTCATGGTTTGCTAAAAAAAAAAGAGCGATGGCACAGTCCATTTGGGACCCAAAGGACATTATTCCAGCATTTTTAATAAATGGTCACCAGGCAATGTAACGGCAAAATATAAAGCCATTCAATCTCATGGTTTCTCATAATAGGTTATAAAAGTTATCCTTCCTTGTTAAGTTATCCTTCCTTGTTAGCTCGGCTGTTTTCGAAGAAAACCAGAGATATTGTTATCACCTTGGTGTCGTTCAGGTCTGCATTGGCGAGACAAATTTAACCTTGGTAATATCTCTATTGTTATTAAAGATATCCTCATGAAACTTGGCATGTGTATTGACCATCTAAGAGCTATCTAGACTATCAACGGGGATAATTCTAAAAGTGTTTTTGGAAGAGTTTTGCCCCTATTTCTAATTCGAATTTTTGCATATTCCAGCACCTGCAGCCGAGCGTTGGCACCTGTGGGCGGTGCTCTTGTTTTAGTTTTCAGCTTACCTGAGCACAACATGCTCATGTTGAGCTTTTGTGATAGTTTATTGTCTGCTCTACAGTGTGTATTCTGTTTTCAACAATTTCTACAAGTCAAAAATTTCAAGAAATCTTTCTCAAATTTGCTGTAAATGCTTTGGTCATCATAAGGAATATTCCATCTGAATAAAGTGACTGTGACTAATATATAGAGAAAAAGTGGCCTCATTGAGAATTTTCTTGCTCTTCAGATCATAATTTCTGTTCTACCATTCCCAAACTTGCTGAAATAGATACTCTTGTATTTTCTGTGTTACAGCTTATGTGATCAAATTGTTGGTCTTTTTATTAGCTCAACTGAGCAATTGTGATCCCCTTTTGTCCGTCGTCCGTCCGTCGTCCGTCAACAATTTCTTTAAACAACATCTCCTCCTAAACCACTGGGCCAATTTGAACCAAATTTGGCAGAAATGTTCCTTAGGTGGTCCCCTTCAAAAAAAGCTAAAAGAATTGAAATCTGTTAAAAACTCTGGTTGCCATGGCAACAAAAGTGAAATTTTAAAATAATCTTTAAAAATCTTCTCCTCCTGACCCAGAAGGCGTAGAGCCTTGATATTTTGCATGAAGCATCAGTATATTGATCTATTACAAAATAGCTAAAATCATGATCCTCGGGACCCGAGAGGCGGAGCCCCAGGGGGATGGGGTTTATATAGAAATAAAGAAGGATTTTTTAAATGACATCTCCTCTCAAACCTCTTGGCCGATTTGAACCAAATTTGGCAGAAATGTTCCTTAGGTGGTCCCCTTCAAAAATAGCTAAAAGAATTGAAATCTGTTAGAAACTCTGGTTGCCATGGCAACAAAAGTGAAATTTCAAAATAATCTTCTTCTCCTGACCCAGAAGGCATAGAACCTTGATATTTTGCATGAAGCATCAGTATATCGACCTCTTTTAAAATAGCTAAAATCATGATCCGGGGGGGGGGGGGGGTTATATAGAAATAAAGAAGGATTTTTTAAATGACATCTCCTCTCAAACCACTGAGCCGATTTGTACCAAATTTGGCAGAAATGTTGCTTAGATGGTCCCCTTCAAAAATAGCTTAAAGAATTGAAATCTGTTAAAAACTCTGGTTGCCATGGCAACAAAAGTGAAATTTCAATATAATCTTTAAGAATCTTCTCCTCCTGACCCAGAAGGCGTAGAGCCTTGATATTATGCATGAAGCATCAGTATATTGATCTCTTACAAAATAGCTAAAATCATGATCCTCGGGTTTCCAGGGGCAGACCCGGGGGGGGGGGGATAAGGCATGAAGCATCAGTTCAGACTTCTTTTTTATTTCTGAAATTATAACCCATGGAAAAAGTTTTTTCCTTCTTTCAAATCAGCACTTAAGCCATGGAATTTGTAATTTAGACTTTTGGATCCCCAAGTTCATAGTCTTTATATGTAATTGTGGCCCACTTGTTTCATAATCCTAACCTTAACATGAAGTTAGACTGTTGAAAGAAAAAGAGCCTTTATCTCAGGTGAGCGCCCCAGGGCCAACGGCCCTCTTGTCTATTAACTTGTTAAAAATATTTGTTTGGTCATCAGAATGACCAATTATGTTTATACATTGATAAAGGCTGATGAATAGGCACAAAAATAAAGTTAGTCAAGCAATTTAGGGTCATCTTGCTAAAATTTGGTGCTCCTGGGCATAGCAAAATTTAGGCCTCAGATTCACAATTTGTGTAGAGGTCTTCAAAGCAACATCATTTTAAATAGATGTCCATACGAATGATTGGGTTGAATGCCACTTTTAACATTAGTTCAGTCACAAAGGCTGGAGCAATTAATCATGGATATCTGGTATTTCTCACCAGTGCTACCACTACATTCATCCCACATAAGTTTAAATTTATCCATCCTTTGGTGGGAGTCAAATTTCCAAAAGGATATTTGCGGCCGCCTTGGATAGAACCTGGGGCCCTAGTCCAAATAGTGCGTCCATAAAAACCAAATGGCAAACTTTTAGACTGGTTTGATTGGAAAGAAATAACCGATGACATTTCAAATTGTTCTTAAATTAAAAACTAGAGGCCCATAGGGCCTTATTGATCACCCGAGTCCAAAGAGCACAAAAACAAATAAAAGTCCACCAGATTATGCTACATAATAAATATCAAAGCTCTAAGCCTTTTAGTTTGGGAGAAGCAGATTTTTAAGTTTTCACTAAACAAGCCTATGTAAACTTGGGACATCTTGGAACAGGCAATTCTAACCCTAGGGCCATAATTTATACAATCTTGATGGAGATCCACCAGGTGATGCTACAAGCAAAATATTAAAGCTCTAAGACCTCCTGTTTTGGAGAAGAAGAGTTTTAAATTTTCACTATATAAGCCATATGTGAAATTTGTGATGTTCGAGAGTGGGCTAATTATGACCCTAAGGCCATATTCATACAATATTGATAGAGATCCATAAGATGATGCTACATACCAAATATCAGAGCTCTAGGCCATTCTGTTTGAGAGAAGAAAATTTTTAAGGTTTTCACTATATAGCATATGTTAAATTTGTGACATCCGGGAATTGGCTTATTTTAACCCTGAGGCAATAATTTGTACTATCTTGATAGAGGTCCACCAGATGATGCTGTATACCAAATATCAAAGTTCTAGGTCGTCCTGGTTGGGAGAAGTAGACACTATATAAGCCTTTTGTAAAACTAGTGATGTCCGGGAATGTGCTAATTCTGTCTCTGGGGCCATGATTTATACAATCTTAATAGAAATTCACAAGATGATGCTAAGTACCAAATATAAAAGCTCTAGGCCCTCGAGTTTGGGAGAACAAGATTCCTGAAATTTTCACTATATAAGCCTATGCTAAACTTGTGACGCCCAGGAACGGGCTAATTTTGACCCTAGGGTTATAATTCATACAATATCGATAGAAGTCCACTAGATGATGCCACATACCAAATATCAGAGCTGTAGGTCTTTCGGTTTGGTAGGAAAAGATTTTGAAAGTCGTCACTATGTAAGCTTATGTACACCCCCCAGCATAGCCATTTCTGGACAGATTATTTTTTCTTTTACAAACTTGATAGTCCTTGCCCTAAAGACTCTAAATACCTTATAGGAATCTAATCTGACAACCGCTTCATGACACAAAGATTTTTAAAGATGTACCCTTTTTTGCCCCTTGTGGTGCCCCAATGGGAGATAACTCTATGATGTGTACAAATCTGAAACGCCTTCCCATAAGGATGCTTTCTGCCAAGTTTGGTTGAAATCCGTCCAAGGGTTTGTAAGAAGAAGTCGAAAATGTAAAAAGTGAACGCACGGCGACAGACAAAACACGATCACAATAGGTCACCATGACCTTTGGTCTGGTGACCTAACAAGTAACAATGCAGGTAACACTGTGTGAAAAGGAGAATATGCATTTTACAAGATATATGCGTTTGTACTTTTCCGCAAAGTTTTCCATGATAATATTTTGCAGGGCCTAAAAATGCTCTAATGTGTGGTATTAGTTCATCAACTTTACTAGAGTAAACAAACATTGTTACATTAAAAAGGTTGAACATACAGGTCTCATGGTCTTTAACAAGAAGAATTTTTAGATGTTCTTTGTTTTGGCCTTTCTCTGGTTCACCTCTATTGTTCATTCTTCTACTTTTATTTTGCAACAATCAAATTATTGTATTTACAAGTGCATACAAGAACTCATTTTCAAATATTTGTTTAATGGAATTCCTGTGAGGACCTATTTGCACAACTGGTCATATATATGAATATCCTTTTGATGTCATTCACAAATAACTAGTGCTATTATCTATCTGTTATATTGATTATCATCATTGTCAGGTACATGTATATGAAATATAAAATTGTACACCAAAATATTACATTGATAACTTTTTAATTCGCTACATATAATTGATACAATGGTGACTCAGGACTATTTAAATTGCACAGGGAATGGGCTAATTCTGTTTCTGGGACCATGATTATACAATCTTGATATAAATCCACCAAAAACCCAGGCCCTCTTGTATGGAAAAAGACATTTTTTGAAATTTTCACTATATAAGCCTATGATGAACTTGTGACGTCTGGGAACGGGCTAATTATGACACTGGGGTTATGATTTATCCACATACCAAATATCAGAACTTTAGGACTTCTGGTTTGGTAGAAAAAGATTTTTAAAGTTGTCATTACATAAGGCTTTGCACCCCCATCCAAGCACAGGAATTTCAAGACAGATTATTTTTTCTTGTACAAACTTGATAGTCCTTGCCCTGAAGACTTTCAATAACAAATGTTGCCATGAACCTAACTCATATTTATAGTTAAACCTTTCCTGTTCATTTCCTGTTTTTTTCGTCCTTGCGATTTTATAATTGAGAAACTATTGTAGAAAAAGAAGAACTTGCTTTTGACAAGCAATTTCTGCCTTTTCAACAATATTTTCTACTCTACTGAATGGTTACTTTTTTTTAAATCCACTTTGAACTTTCATCTGTAAATCCTTTGAATTTGGAAATATCTAAAATATTGCTATACACGAAAGGGTTAAATGGCACATAAGTTCTGATCAACTATGAACAATTTTACATGCAATCATAAATGTTAGGATAATTGGCAAAAGGCTGACCCTGCCCATTGACTCCGGCAGGAAGTCCATTTATAAAAGAAGTTATTTTGAAACATTTATGGCCAGTACTATGTAAAACAAGAGGACCATGATGATCCTAAATTGCTCATCTGGATCATCTTCCATTCTCCTGTTTGAAAAATGCAACCAGAGCCCAATAACTGAAACCAGTTTCATGAACATTAAGCCAAATGTGTGGCCTCTCATGTAAAACAAGAATTTGTCATTTAGGCCCCCTTTTCCCGGTTTTTTCTTTTTTTTTCAAATAGAAACTTTACATAGTCAATAGGGTTCATCCCAATGACCTAACAATAATTCTGGCTACGTTTCATGAAGACTGGGGAAAAATTGTGGCCTCTAGAGTCTAAACAAAGTCTTTGTCAGGTCCCTTTTCCATGTTTTCCAATAGAACCCTCCCATAATCAATAGGGTTCATTCTTATGACATAGAAATTGTTTTGGCCACTTTCCTTAAGACAGCCAAAATTGTGGCCTCTAGAGTTTTAACAAATGAATTATCATTTAGGCCCATTTTTCAGTGTTTTCCAATAGAACCTTCCCATAATCAATAGGGTTTATCCTAATGACCCAACGACAATTTTGGCTAAATTTCATGAAGACTGAGCCAAAATTGTGGCCTCTAGAGAGTAAACAAAGAAATTGTAAGGTTTTTCCAATAGAACCTTCCCATAATCAATAGGGTTCATCCTTGTGACCTAATAATTATTCTGGCAAAGTTTGATACAGAATTAGCCCAATTTGAGGCCTTTAACCAATTCCCACACAATGACGCTTTTAAACGCCCCTCAATATAAAAGCTTTGGAAAACATTGTGGAAAATGAAGAAATTGCTTGTGACAAGCAATTTCTTCATTATCTACAATGTTTTCTATCCAGAAAGACGAAGATATTTAAAATTCCATCAACTTGAAATTGTCGTCTGCAGCTTCTTTCAATTTGGACCAGTCTAAAATTTCACTGTGTGGGAATGGGTTAAGATGTAAACAAAGAAATTGTCATAAGTCACTTTTCCTGTGTTTTCAAATAGAACCTTCCCATAATCAATAGGGTTCATCCTTTGGGCCTTACAATAATTCTGAGCAAGCTTCATGGAGATTTAGAAAATACTGTGGTGTCAAGGATGTCAACACTTAATTATTGACGAAGGATGACAAACATTTAAATGATAACAAAAGCTCAACATGGGCACTTTGGACTCTTGTAAGCTAAAATTGCTTCACATAAATGGCAACAAATGTCATGGTTCAAATCCTACTTATAGTCTAAAATTAATGATTTCATTGGTCGACAGATTATTTGATTGACAGCAGGGATTGGTCAATTGGACAGACAATCTTCGATGGATAGACAGAAAAACAAAAAGCCATGGCAACATCCCTCTGCCTATCAGGCAAGGGTATGAGTGCTACTTGGGATTGAAATTATAGAAAACTAAGCTTTTTTTTTTTTGTTTCAAACAATTTCATCTTTTCTAAGTGTTTTCTAAAGGTAGTTTTCATATAGGTCAGAGAAAGATTAAGTACACTGAAACATCCCATCTCTGCAAGAAATATGCTCAATTCTGCCAACCTACATCCTGTCGGGATGGGATGAATCCTGTGTATCGACCAGATAGACTAGGAAATTTATTTCTCAACTTGGACACAACAAGCAGGAACAGTGCGCCTGTCATCTTTCTGTAGCCTTCCGTACAGCCACAAGATGTACTGCCTATATGCAGCATGTCTGAAGGCCCTGTTAGTGTCTTCCACTGTTTCTGCATGTTTAGCAAAGACGTCATTCCTAAATGTCTGCTGTATATAGAGAGTCAGCTCATCTGTAATGACCAATCCCATTTCCTGAAATGATACATAGAGTGATTTTACATTAAAATTGATGGAATGTTGTCACATTAAGTCAACCGTGATATAAAATCATTGAATAAGACTGAAAGTGATTGTTAACCTCCCATATTTATTACAAGCTTTTTGGTTATTTTAGCGACTTAAGCAGTTCTTGCACGGAGCACAACAGAATTTGTTGTTTTTCAAATTTCTAAATGTAATGCTATTGTTTTTTTTAATATCTGATTGGTCCTTTTTGATGGATAGATCATATGTATTTTTATATTGACAAAAATGCCCTCATCTGTCAAGATTTTTTTCAAGTATTTTCTCTAAATGGTACGGTATTCTGTAGACTTTTTTTTCTAACATATTAGAAAGATGATACTGTGTATAAATGTACATGTTTGTCAATTTGTTGAATAAATCTTGAGAACAAAAATTCTTATATTGTTTTAACTGACATCAAGTTTATTCCATTTCATTTGTGGTCAATTTTTGCTAGCACAATTTTCTAGTTTATTTTTTCTAAAAGTAAAGCTTCCACTGTTGACCTGTATTGTCACTGTTATTAACCTTTGTCATGCTGAATAACATCCTCTGCAGAGTTCAATTAAAACCAAAAGGCTGAAAGCGCCGGAAGCACTACTTGTGGATTACTTTCTATTTTGAAAATTCATACAATAATCATTATGGTTTAATAGGGAAAGGCAATTGGTGTCTACTAAGATCAGACTGCACACATGTGCAGGCAGATGTTTGTCTATGCCCCCTGTCTAAACAGGAACATTTGGATTCAGCATGACAAGGGTTAATTATCTATCACTGGTCTATTCAGTCTTGTAGGAAATTTCATTAGCTTAGCTTAGTTTATTCGGTCTGTAGTACGCTGTACTTTCAATCCTTGGTTAGAACACCCTCTCGACCAACATTCTTCTGGACAATTGATTAACATATTCAGAACATACATCATTTGTCTTTCAAAAACTAAATAATGATAATTAGTACACCTGAATGACATTAGTAGCTAGTTGCTGGATAAATGGTGTGGATACTGATGTTAGAAATGACAGAAAGCCATAGATAAGTATGTAATCTTCCTCAAAAACATGTTGAAAACATGAAATCCATGCAATCCGTCTTGCAACAATTCAATAGAGAATAATTTATCAATTTCATTTTCGAAAATGGCCTCAACAAAGTAAAATGCAATTTGAAGTAAAATTACCGGTCTGATACTATTACAGTACTGTGGAGCCATACCACAGCACAGTTTGTCCTTGTCTCTAGTCATGTGTGGGCATCTTCTGCACCACACCATGCAGGTGGTCCGTTATCATCCTCAGGTTGCATTGGTGGCTCTGCCTCCTCTCTCTGCTTGAGTATTGCTGCAACATCAATAATAATGGCTGGTTGGCCCACCGCAACCTCTTTCAATATTCTTTTTCTTTCTTCATCTGTCATTCTTTCAATCATATCCTGAAAAAACAAGAAATCTGTGAGTCAAAACGCACTGATTATACACCCACTTGCAGCATCAAGTTAATCACAGTGAAAATGAAAATCTCCCTCAATGAAACATATTCCATAAGCACCATGTAGAACAACTAGTTGAACCAAATACCCATTTTCAAACGCATACTATTATACCCAGCATGTCCTAAAATGAAAGACGTAAAACAGTCTAAATTACAAATCCCAGGGCTTTAGGGCAAGTTGATAGAAGGAAAAAACTTTTTCCTCCCTCTGGATCCATGGGTTATAATTTCAGAAATAAGCAAGAAGTCTGTGAATTGACACTTTATGTCTATAACCCCCCCCCCTCCTAGGGCTCGGCCCCTGGGGACCAGAGGATCATGATTTTAGCTATTTTGAAAGAAGTCAATGTACTGATGCTTCATTTGTTGCGCTTGGTTCAGGGACCTTTGTAAGAAACTATACAACCATGTGCATAACCACCTAAACTAGGCAGGATTGAGTCAAAGAAATGGTATGGCCATTATTGACAGTGATATGTTTAAACTTATTCTATAAATTTGTTATAAAATAGTTGTTGAAATTTTTCCATGTAAAATAATACATAACATTAACAAACGTCTTGGCATTACTCTTAATAAAAAATCATTGTTTTAGACAATGCATTTTTTTCTTAGTGCACCTAAAATAAGAGGACCATGATGGTTCTAGATCGCTCACCTGAACTGTCTGCTGTTAAAAAATGCAACTAGAGACAAATAACTATAATCAGTTTCATGAAGATTGAGGCAAAACTGTGACTTCTATATTGTAAACAAAGAAATTGTCATTATAACCCCTTTTCCTGTGTTATCCTATAAAACCTTCCCATAATCTATAAGTTCATCTTTATGCCCCAACAAGTATCCTCACCAAGTTACATGACGATTAAGCAAAAATGATGACCTCTATACTGTAAACAAAGAAATTGTCATTAAGGACCCTTTTCCTGTGTCTTCCAATAGAACCTTTCCATAATCAATAAGGTTCATCTGTATGACTACTTATTATTCCGGCCAAGTTTCATGAAAATAGAGCCATATTTGTGGCCTCTAAAGTGTAAACAAAGAAATGTCATTATGGCCCTTTTTCCTGTGTTTCAAAAAGAATGCTACCATAATCAATAGGGTTCATCATCATGACCTAACAATTATTCTGACCAAGTTTCATGAAGATTGGGTAAAAACTGTGGCCTCTAGAGTGTAAACACTTCAATTGACGCCACACCACGCACGACGGGCAACAGACATTCAACGATCACAAAAGCTCACCATGAGCACTTTGTGCTCAGGTGAGCTAAAAACATAAATTTGACCAGTTTTTACTAGTATAAATTCTTGTAAATATGAAATAGATACATCTGCTCTCTCTTTCCTTTCTTCACAAGCCTGTCCTCTTCTCCCTCCTCAAACTGCCTTGCCGTAAAGACACGCTTCCCTTTTTTACTTCCTTTTCCTTTCCCTCATCCTGTCCATCCAGTACTCTCTTCTTCACTCAAAGATGGATGTGTCTGAAGGAAATAGGCAAGAGCTGTCATTGGATAACAACACCAAATGAAAATAGCAACAGCTGTCATTTGTCAACAACACTTGAAGCTTTACCTTGTACAGTAACATAGATGTAGCATGTTGTATGTAAAACTTTCAATAAAAATTACTACAAGTTCAATTCCGCTAATAAAAATGAAAGGGTAGTGAACCATTGTCTGTTACATGCAAAAAGCTAAAAACAAGAGGACTATGATGGTCCTATATCACTTCCCAGAGTATCATGGCTCATCAGGGATCGTACAGAAATGGTCTAATTTTCAGAGTACTTTAGTTCTTTGAAGTATATTGGAAAAGGGTCAATAGACATTGATACATACAAAATATAAAAGCTCTAGGACTTGTGGTTTGTTAGAAGATTATCAAATATTTCCTTCTTTAAATTCATATTTATAAATGCAGGGATCACACAGAAACAGACTAATTTTTAGAGTACAGTAATTCCTTATTATATTTTGATAAAGGGTCAATAGACATTGAACCATACAAAATGTTCAAGCTCTATGCCTTATGGCTTGGGAGAAGAAGTTTCCTTCTTTATTTATATGGAAAATCAGCAATCACAATAGTCATAGAAAAGGTCTAGTTATTAGAATAAAGTAACTCTTTTACATATTTTGGTAGAGTGTCTATAGATACTGATTTATACAAAATATCAAAGTCTAGGCCTTATTGTTTGAAAGAATCAGATTTTCAAAGATTTCCTTTTTTATTACTATGTAAAATCAGAGATAGCACAGAAAAGGTCGTATTTTCAAGATACGGTAATTCTTTGAAGTACTTTGGTAATGGGTCAATAAATGTTGTGTTACACCAAATATCAAAAACCTAGGCCTGGGCTTCATGGTTTGGGAAGAGAAGATTTTTAAAGTTTTTCACTCTGTTGCCACAGCAACCAAAGTTCTTCATGGATTTCAATTCTTTAAAGTACTGGTATTTTGAAAGAGCATCACCTAAGGATTATTTGAAGTTTTTTTCAAATTCCATGGTTAGTTTAGGAGGATAATATTATTTTGTAATTGTGAACGGACTAACAGATTGACAGATGGATGATGACCAGTCACAATAGCTCACCCAGTGCACTTTGTGCTCAGGTGAGCTAAAAACAGTAAAAAGGAATACAAAAAAGCTAAAAACAGAAAAAAGGAATCCAAAAACTGATATGCATGTATAAAATGATGTGGGGTGGAACAGACAAACTGAGTTCACAACAAAACTAAATTGCCTCCAGGATAATCTATTATTTCTGATAGAAAAGATTCCGGTATATGAATTCAGACTACAAAATTAATGCAAATTCTTCTTGAACTATAATTTCTATTTCTTACCATATGTATATCTTCAAACAGACGGGACAATCTTTGTCTTTTTGAACGTCTAAGCTCTGGCATTTCACTTGGTTTAGCCTCCTGTAAGCCACAGAATCCATAATTTCAACAAATCATAATATTTGCAAACAACGTAGCTAATACGGACTTGTCACACTTGGATGTTTCTACTTTATACCATCAATGGGCTATAATTGGTATCTAGTATAAAGGAATTCAAATGCAACATGTCCCTGTGATGCTGACCCCCCCCCCCCCCCCCCATAAATGATAAATATAAATAATCAGACACATGCAGATGTGAATGTCCAGAAATAAAAATCTTTACATGCGCAATCTTCAATACTGTATATCATTTGCCAAAACATGGTAACTACAGATTGAATACCACCATAGTACTATAACACAGCACTCTGTGATATGTCTCACATAAATCGGAGGATATCACAATTAAAATCGCAGATATGTGATTGATTGAATTATGTTTGTTTGTTTGAATGGGGTTTTATGCCGCTTTCACCAATTTTTCAGTTAAATTGCAGCAGCTGGAGCACCTAACAATGGAATCTTAGTATTTCTCACACCAGTACTCCCATTACATCCTTTCCTACCCTCCACCTGCTATCTCACATAGGTCTACGATTATCAACCCATTGGTGAGAGACAAATAGTCGGAAAGGATGAGTGCCGCCGTCGGGGATCGAACCCGGGACCTCTAGATTGACATTCCAAAGCTTGATTGAATTTAACACCACTTTTAACAGTATTTCAGTTATATCGCGGCGGCTGGAGCACCTAACAATGGATTCCTGGTATTTTTCACACCAGTAATACCACTACATCCTTTCCTAGCCTCGAGCTGCTATCCCACTTAGCATTACGATTATCCACCTAATGGTGAGAGACAAGCATATTTGTGAAAATCAAGTTTAACGTACAGACTCTGACAAAATAAAAAAAATCAACAACACTCCATGATATAAAGATCGTCGATGGGTTCCCGTATTTGAATTTGTTAGAAAACGAAGCTAGGAAAAGGAATTTTTGTTTTCCTTTATCGCAAATGCATTATTCCAGATCAAGTTTTTACTAAAGGTACCGGTGAGTTAAAAAGTTATTATATTATTACACAAACAATAGAGGCCGCCGTCGACAAATATTAACAAACAACCAAATATTATGAGTAAAACTGACCTCTCCATTGCTCGATGATGTTGATTCAGCCATGTTTGTTTTGAATTTTCTGCACAAGTCACGTGGTTGTGGTCACGCTGAAGTGCGTCCATTATCACGTTTCGCTAAAGTGCCCAGATTCCCGCGCGAAAATATCGGGTCTAAAAATAGACGGGAATAACCCCCTTGTCTTGTTCGCCTCCAGACAAAAGCGACTAAAATAACCGGGATTATGGTACGTTTCAGCAAAATTTCATAGCCAGTCTTTGTTTGTATTGCAATCCGAAGGTAATTGCATTAAATTAACTTATTTAGAAAAATTGCAACATATCTATGCAAGAGCCGCTTTAAGAGAATTTTCCAAAATAATGAAGACAGATTTGTATAGAAGCCATCCTAGTTATACTTAGCTCTTGTTTTCAACTCAGTTTAATAATTACACACATGTACCTTCTGGATCAAGTCTATTTATTTTTTTTATCCAACATGGAGAGTATTATCTGACACATTCGTACCCTGGTTTGTTCAACCCATTTTTTCACTAAACTTGTTTTAAAAGTTTGTTGAAAAATATTATTTTACTTTTAGTAATCATCTAATAATATCTTATCCTCTCATGATTTTTGCTCAAAAAGATATAATACCCCCATAAAAATCAAAGTGCTGAAAGCACCTCAAGAAAAGAATGCTGTAGACCAATTAGGGATTTTTTTTTTTATAAAAAGTAATATTTGATAATTATTTAGAATCAGGAATAGATAATTCACTCTATAATATTTAGAAAACAAAATCCTCTTTTGAAAATCGAAGTGCTGAAATCATTTAAAGAAGAGAAGAATTAAGACACTTGTTTAATAAAGTTGATCAAGTTTCATGTAATAATTTGAGAATTAAGGTTAAGATTAGACACTGCTGGTATTGTATACATTTTTTATTAACTTATTGAAATCAAAGAGCTGAAAGTACTGTTAGAAGAACAGTTATAGTGTCAGACAGTCAAAGGCTTCTAAATGGACAAATAATGAGCATTTCAAATTTGAAACAGAGAATCTAATGGAGCTCTTTAAGATGCAAAACTTGAAAATGAAACCAGGTTTTTCACACAGGAACCTTATAAATACAATACTGAAATTACTGATAATAATTTCTATTTTTTTCTGAATAAGGACATTTTTTTTTTCAATCTAACACTCCATGCTTTTTTTAAAGAGTCCTAAAGGATATGAATTTTGGACAGACTTGATAAAATGGCCAAGCATGAAAAGCTATTCCTATCTAATAGACAAACAATTGACACTTTTTATATATTCATTCCTTTGAGAGTTTTGGGTATATTCTTTCATTATCTTTCCTTTTCACATTTTTTATTGGACAATTTAGTGCCCTTTCTAACAAATAGGATAGAGAGGTAAAATAAGCTGAGTAATGTCACAATTGTTTGGTATCAAAATAAGCCTCAGAGTAGATAAATCAACTTATAATAATTAAAAAGTTGAAGAATATTATTCAAAATAACTCTCAATAAAAAAACAAGAAGTCAATAATCAAGCTAAAAAGCACTTTTAATGACCTCTATTATGTATAGTCATACCAAGATATCATACAACACACCGGGCATTTGCCACTACGCCTTCAAAAATTTCTGGGGAGAACCCTGATATGACATGTGCAGACAACACAGAAGACACTGAAAGTTGTCAAGGAAGATTCTTTTAAAAATGGTACGAAAAAGTTACGCTTTATCCGGGATTGACTCCAATGTTATTTTTATTTTTCAGACTGGTCTTCATGGAGACCAGTTGAAAACTGACATCAGAGACAAACTCTGGATAGAAATGCTCAAAAGTGTTTGATGGTACATGAACCTTGCTATCAAATATCATATGAAAAACCTTGTTCTGAGCAGACAAGGTAATTGCATTTACTGTTCTTTGTGTTTAAAAGTTTACTGGGTTCTCTCTTATAAACATTTAATTAACTTTAACTGGGCTGTTTTTGGGAAAAACTGGTCTTGCTGTGGCCAGGTTGTCGTCCTTGTCTGCGCCTGCATATTTGTTGTCATTTAAAAAAGAAAAAAAAAAAAAAAAGAAAAATGTAATATCTCTGGTATAACTGTACACATTCACTTGAAGTGCCACTTTATAGTTCTCCAATCTTATTACCCTAACATTCCTCTAAAACAGCATTTTTTAATTTTAACCCACTCTGATCTATGAGGGTTTTTTTTGCTGTTTTTTTTTTTGTGTGTGTATACTAGATACAGTATCTTTAACCTATGTCTTAAAGGATACTACCTTTGATCAATTGCATAAAGAAAATTTGATTAGAGAAAAATAAATGTCATTATTGAACAGACTAGGGTATGAATCTGGTCAGTATTGGTTTTCCTTTTGATAAATGTATATTAATATTATACAGGGTTCTCCCCAGGAAATTCTAAGATAATCCAATAACCTGAGTAAGACATATAACTGGAGCTATTGATGACAAGAGAGGCTTCTGTTTGTTATCTTAACCTTTCTTGTTTTTTTAATTTTAGACTGGTCCAAATTGGAAGAGGTTGCGGACGAAAATTAATTTTGGATGCAATTTGAATTGAAGCCATCCAATAAGGTAGAAAATATTTGTGGGAAAAGACTGAACTTCTTGTCACAAGAATTTATTTTTTACCACAATGTTTTCTCATCTATAAAGTCACAGTGACATAAATTCTGGGTTTTTTAAAGAAAAGGGTTAATTTGTTTTTCCAGCAAATTCTTGCAATGTACAAAGATCATGAAAACCACTTATCTTTTGCTTTGAAGCATGAGCTTGGATGATAAAATAAAAATTAGCACCAGGAAATTATATTAAAAATAATTTAGCTTGAGTTAGACAGTTGTAACTTTGAAATATATTCCATTTTCACTAGTACTCTGCAATCTCAATGAAAGGACAGCTAGTGATCAAATGGTGTTTTAGCAACCCATCAAATTATACCTGTCAAGGTATATTGGGGCTGAAATGCAATAAGAGCCCGGGGATAAAATTGATAAAATCCACAAAAATACTAAGAAAAAGCGTCATGCATACATTAAAATATTGATTTACCATATTTTTTATAATTATTGTAACTCTTGTAGACATAGCATTTTTACAACTAATAACCCATTACCAAATGATAATGCAACAAGCATTTTTTTTCATTTTCCACAGTGTTTTCTAACTCCTGTTTCTTCTTGGGCGTAAAAAGTTGGATTGTGTGGGAAAGGAATAAGTATTTAGAATTGTCATGTACTGTGGTCCAGTGATAGCTCTTTTCATTTAAATAATTTTCTATTTTATGTAGAAGCTTGACAGAAAAGTTGCCTGCAAAGGAGTTACAAAGGAGGGGTGTATGCTTGTTAAAGTTGCATATTGCCAACAGAAAGACAGGGTTGTATGGAAGAACAGTGATTGTCTTGGAACCAAACCATGAAACATTACCATCACATAGCATTTCTCCAGGTAAGACAGGGATCAAGAAGGGACTGTGCTAGCAATTGATATTGAGGAGTCATTGACTCCTGAACTATAAAATTCTATAGGTAATAAATGATTTTGAATTAGTCAAAACAACAAACAGAGCAAATGATGTGAAGAAATTTGAATGTTTAAATGCCTGTTAATCCTCTACTTGTAAAATAGTGAATTATGCAATTAATTTATACAATTTTCAACAGCAGCCAAGTAAGATATATCTTTGAAATATTGAGGGATAAAATCCTGTTATGACACTTTGAAATTTCTTACAAGAAGGTAAAAATTCCCCTCATGTGAGAAATTTATAAGGGTCAAAATGGATATTTTCAGATACTTTGATACTTGGATCATGACAACATTATTCTGTTGACCCCAAACCTGTAATCTGTAGCTAGACTATTCGTAAAAATAGAGTGGCTAATCCAGTCACAAAGGCGTTGGGCCTGTAATGCTTTGGTTAAAGTGTCACACATCTCTCTTTCTAATAATACTATTGCTGCATAACTTTGCATATGCTTTTATGACCATCATATCATCCCCTAGACAAAAATTTGTTATTCTGACATTCACTCTAGTAAATATTTGACTCTGTTTTGACTTAGAAATTCTTGGTTAAAATTTTATGTGCAACTGTCATGTCTCTGTTATATCTCTGCTTTGCCCTTGCTATTGTGACTATCAGGATATCCCCTAGGCAAAGATGAATTACTCTGAAATTCATTTTAGTGTAATTTGAAATTTTGCACATGCTTTTTTGAACATCATATCAACCTCTAGATAAAGATTTGTTACTCTGACAATTACTTAACCCATCTCACTCAATCCCTCCTTTTTACGCCCCTCAACAAAAAAATTTTGGAAAACATTGTGGTAAATGAAGAAATTGCTTGGATCAAGCATATTCTTCATTATCCACAATGTTTTCTATCCGAAAAGACGAAGAAGTCTAAAATTCCATCTACTTGAAATTGTCGTCTCCAGCTCCTTTCAATTTGGACCGGTCTAAAATTCCACTGTGTTGGAATGGGTTAAGTGGAATTTTGACAATTTTTAGACTTTGAAGTTCTTGGGTAAAGAATGAAGAGCAACTGTCAAATCTCTTTTCCTACTATTGCCATTACTCTGAAACAATGCACATGCCTCTTTGACCATGATATCAAACTGTTTGCAAATATTCAGCAATCTGCATTCATTTTAGTTGAGCTTTTAACCATTTTTCGACTTAGAATTGTAAGAGCAAATTTTCGACTTAGAATTGTAAGAGCAACCTTTTCATCATTGTCACTACTTAAGATAATGGTTAGAAATTTTAAGATGTGTGTTCAGAGTCATGATTGAACAAATACTCATTATTCTGACTTTCATTTTGTGGAATTATGCCAAATGTTGACATTGAATTGCTGTTACAACACAGCACTCAGAGAAGTGGAACCTTACTGTCCAAAGACAGCTCTCGTTAATGATGGTAATAATCCTAATCTCACACAATCCTTATCCTCACTTTTTAATATGTTGAAGTAATGTAGTTCTGGAAAAAATTTAGAGAAAGAAAAAATTGGTTTTAACTGTCTTACATTTAAATTTTGTCATTTGGGAATGACTTTAAACACAGAGCCTTAGGGTATGTAGTTATCCCATTACAAGTCAACTAGTTCAAAGGTTACAAAACATAGAAATTTCATTTCAAAAGTAATCCCTCCATTTCCCTATTTTAAGCTCACCTGAGACAAAAGAATGAATATTTAAAAATCCTCATCTCTGAAACTCTAAAGTCTAGATCAGACATATTTTGTATAGCATCATCTGGACGACCTATACCACAAGTTTTTGTACAATACCCCTTGAATGATATTTGGCTGCAACATTTTTGAATTTGGACCAGAGTAAAATTAGGGTTCATTAAAATTGTGTTGTCTAGTAAATTGTTAAAGCTAAATTGATTGAGAATGAGTTCATCAGTAAATTCAGGCAGGTGGAGAAATACAGCACCTCGAGGATGTCTGTTGGTTTGAGTTCTGTTACCTACAAACTAGTGTTACCTGATGTAACAGTCAAATTGTCCTGATTGGTGCTATAAGAAGTGGGTGTGGCTAGCAACCCCACCCACTGACTTTCAATATGGCAGTTTAACCCTTTCCTGTTTAACCCCTGCTTTTTATGTCCCTTTTATATTTGAGAAAACATTGTGGAAAAAGAAGAAATTTCTTATTACAAGCAATTTCTTCTTTTTCTACAATTTTTCCTTCCGAACTGAATGATATTTTTTCAAATAAATTTAACTTTGAATTGTCGTCTGAAAAACCTTTGAATTTGGACCTGTCTAGAATTTCAAAAAAACAGGAAAGGGTTAACCAATTCCAACACAATACTCTTTTGAAAACCCCCAAGAAAATAGCTTTAGGAAACATTTATCCACAATGTTTTCTACCCCAAAATACAAAGATATTTAAAATTGCATCAACTTAAAACTGTCGGTATCAACTCCTTTGAATTTCAACCAGTCTAAAAATTTGTTGATTGTTAATGGGTAAACTTACAGTATAGAAAAAAACATTTTTTTTGTAAAATATATGGTGAGGTATTCATTAAACAAAAAAATCAAATATTTGATTGGTGATCTAAATGGTGTTACTACAAGTTGAATGATTATGGCCTTTGATCCTTTCCCTTGAAAGAGGTTGCAGACAACAGTGAAAATTGGATTTTGAATTTGAAATAAAACCATCCTATGTGGTAGAAAATATTGTGGGAAAAGAAGAAATTGCTTGTTATAAGTAATTTTTTCTTTTTCCACAATCTTTCTCAAGTATAAATCATAGTGAGGTAAAATACTGGGTTTGTACAGGAAAGGGTTAAGTCAGCAAAGTAATTAAAATGCATTATTTAAATGTATGAGGTCAACATCCTTTCTCACCTAGATGAATGATTTGATTTGTCGATAGATTTTTTGATTGATAGTTGGAATATGTAAATTGTATTTTTAGGTGATATAGTTGGTTTAAGCTTGTCGAACAGCTCACAATCTCAAGATGACCTTGGATCTGGTATTGTCACAGCTGTTAACCAATCATCTATCAGTATTGCCTTTGATGAGTCACATGACTTGTTTTCATTGGACGATGGAATTACCACTAAGTACAAGATCACCAAGTTGGCAAATGATATCACTTATAAAAGATTGAAAAGGTTGGAACATTTTTAGGTTAACCTATTACCAGACAAACAATATTGAACTGGTTCAAATTTAAAGACGTTGCAGATGAGAAATTTTGTTTCGTGGAATTTAAAAATTCTTTTGCATTTTAGGGGGAAAGAAAAATTGTGGATTATGAGGAAATTAACTGTAAAAATCGATTTCCTCATTTTCCACATTGTTCTCTTCAACATTTTGATGGAAGTTTGAAAAGTAAGATTGTACGGGAATAGGCTAAACAATTACTTTTCAAGGAATACGTGCATGACTCTTACTGCTTCAAGGTCGAGGTTTTAGGTAAAAGTGAAAAGATAAAATTGATAAGTTAGAACTTAGATCTTATACCACCTTTAATCACATTTTTGGACAAATTGCAATATGTCTGTTTGTTAGGGGCGTTCATTCACCTTTTTCTAGTTCCTTTTAGAGAAAATAACTAGTTTATTGTTGAATCAATAGGTGTTCTTTGAAATTGTTTTTAGCTCTACTGGCAGAAGGCCACAAGAGGTATTGCGATGGCTATTTCCCAACTGGCATCCATGTGTCTGTCCGTCCATTAACTTTTCCTTGTTAACACTCTAGAGTCCACAGTTTTAATCGGATTCCCTTCAAACTTTCTCAGAATGATTGTACCATCATAAGGACTATTCCTTACAAAATTGGGTTAGATCTGTTGAGAAACATGGAAAAAGGGGCCTTATTCAAATTTGATTGAAAAAAATCCTTGTTAACACTCTAGAGATGTCAGTTTTCATTGGATTCTCCTCAACCTTTCATTGAAGGATTGTACCGTAATAAGGATTGTTCCTTTTGAAATTGGGTCAGATTTGTCCAAAATCTTTACACCACAATAAAGTTAACAGTTTTCATTGTATTCTGTTCAAACTTTAATAAAATAAATGTACCATCAAATAGTTTTTAGCTCTACTGGCCGAAGGCCACTAGAGCTATAGCGATGGCTTTTTCCCGTTTGGCATCCGTGCGTCTGTCTGTCTGTCCATCGTCCGTCCGTTAAACTTTTCCTTGTTTACTCGATAGAGTCCACAGATTTCATCTGATTCCTTTAAATTTTCACAGGATGATTGTTCCAAAATAAATTAGGTCAGATCCGTCAAGAAACACGGGAAAAGGGGCCTAATTAAAACTTAATTAAAAAATCCTCGTTTACGCGATAGAGTCCACAGTTTTCATCGGATTCTCTTGAAACTTTCACAGAATGATTGAACCATCATAAGGAATGTTCCTTTCAAATTGGGTCTGATCCATTGAGAAACATAGGAAAAGGGGCCTTACGAAAATTCAATTAAAAAAATCTTAATTAATGCTTGTAAGTCCACAGATTTCATGGGGTTGTCTTTATACTCAAACAGAATAATTATACTTTTGTAAGAAGAGTTCCCTTTGGAATTGGTTCAGATCCATCAGGTAACATGGGAAAAGGGGCTATATGAAAATTCAATTAATAAGACCCTGTTAACACAATGAAGCCCACAGCTTTGATTAGATTTTGTTGAAACTTTCACAGAATGATTGGAAGGTCATAGCTATCATTCTTTTCATAACAGGGTTTGAACTGTCAAGAAACACAAAAAAACAGGCCTTATGAAAATTTCATTTATAAATCCTTGTTACCAGGTCCAGAGCTTTCATCGGATTTTCTTCAAACATTCACAGAATAATTGTACAATAATAATGATTGTTGATGTTTGCATTAGACCAAATCTGTCAAGTATCACAGAAAAAGGAGCATTATGAAATTTAATTTTAAAATTATTGTACCACAATAAAATCAACAGTTTTCATCAGATTCTGTTAAAACTTTCACAGAATGATTATTCCTTCATGAGGATTCTTTCTTTTCAAATTAGGCGTGATCTGTCTAGCATCATGGGAGAAGGGGCCTTTTGAGAATTTTATATATAATCCTTGTAAGCAAGTCCAGAGCTTTCATTGGATTTTATTCAAACCTTCACAGAATCATTGTACAATAATCACGATTATTGATGCTGACATGAGACCTGATCCTTCAAGTATCACAGGAAAAGGAACCTTATGAAAATTTTATTTTAAAAATTTTACACCAACATAAAGTCTGCAGTTTCATCAGATTCTGTTCAAACTTTCACAGAATGTTTGTACCATCATAAGAATTGTTTCTTTCCAAATTGGGCCTAATCTGTCTAGTATCATAGGAAAAGGGGCTGTATGAAAAATTATTACCAAATTCTCATAAACACAACAATGTCCTCAGGCTTTATCAGAATCTCTTGAAACTTTAATAGAATGATTGTACCATCATTTGGATTGTTTCTTTGTAAATTAGGTCTGATTGGTTAAGTGACACAAGAAAAGGGACTCTATGAAAATTTTATTACAAAACATCATTATTACAATAAAGTCCCCAGTCTTTATCATTTTCTTCAAACTATCATTAGGATTGTTCCTTTGTACATTGGGTCTGATTTGTTAAGTTTCACGGAAAAAGGAGCCTTTTGAAAATTTTGTTACAAGAATTCTTGACACAATTCAGTCCACTGTTTTCATTGATTCTCTTTATAAAGAATGATTCTACCTTCATTAGAATTGTTCCTTTTGAAATTGGGTTTGTTCTGTAAAGTATCATGAGAAAAGGAGCCCTATGAATATTTCACTATAAACTCATTAACACAATAAATTCCACAGATTACACAGATTGATTGTACCATCATTCCAATTGTTGATTTTGACAGTGGATCTGATTATGGCAAGTGTCACATAAAAAGGGGCCTTATGAAAAACTTTCTTAAATAATCTGGTTAACACAATTATGTCCCTTGATTTCACCGGATTCACTTCAAAATTTTACAGAATGATTGTACAAATACTTAAATGGTTCTTTTCAGAACTGGGTACAATCCATCAAGTTTCATGTAAAAAGGGGCCATATGATTTTTTTTTCAAATATTCTAGTAAACATAATGAAGTCCCGATATTTTATCGGCTTCACTATTAACTTTCACAGAATGATAAAACCAACAGTAAAATATCCCGGGAAAAGGGGGCTAAAGAGAACTTGATTTTAATATCTTGGTTAACACAATAAAGTCAACAGTTCTTCAAAGATGCATGAAATAATTGTGGCATTCGAAACACAGGAAAAGGGGTCTCACACATTATCATTCAAAACATTTTTGTGTATGTGATGAAGATCACGATTATTATCAAATTGTCTTTTAAATTGCACAGGACAATTGTAGGGTTGTATGGAAAGTTCCTTTTGGAATGAAATTGATCCATCAGAAAACACAGGAAAAGGAGCCTTATGAATTTACATTCAAAACAATCCTGTTTATGTGATAAAATCCACAATGATTCTGATGAAAATTTCACAGGATGATTATAGGGTCATAAGGTAACTTTCTTTTGGAAATGGAGTGGATCCGTCATGAAATACGGGAAAAGGGATCATGAGGATTAATGCTAAACATAATAAAGGGGATAAAGTCCATTTTTTTCCTTTATGCATTCTTCTTTAAGTAATTAACTTCCTTAAATATCAGATTTCTTTAATGGAAAACTTGATAACCAGTAGAGCGTCTAAGGCCCTTATGGGCCTCTTGTTTTTATTCACAGAACTCTGCATGATTTGGAACAATCTGTTCATGGAGACAATGCTCATCTGATTGATGTTTTATTTGGTCAACAAGAGTTGTCTCCCCCTAACCCAATACAAGGTCAGTAGTAAGATTTTTTTAGGGAGATAAGCATACTTAGGATTAAAAAGGAAAACAGGTGGTATGCTTTTAATTAAATTGATATATTTATTAGATGAATTGAAGTTGGATACCATTTCCTAAAGTATGATGATTAAATTAAAACCAACAGATAAATTCCAAAGACAGCATTATCGGGATAATCCTTTGCAGCTTAAGAAATATGTAAAAAGTTTAAAAAAAACTAGAGATGAAGTTTGAATCATATGGCAAAATACATATTGTGGTTTAGAATTGAGTTTTACCCTACGGAAGTTTTATCAACCTGACAAGGGCTATCACTGCTTGCTGTAAGCAATTTCTTAATTTACACAATATTTTCCTTAACCCATTTTCACACAGTGACGTCTTTAAATGCCTCCTCAATATAAGGCTTTGAAAAACATTGTGCTTGTTACAAGCAGTTTCTTCATTGTCCACAATTTTTTCCATCCAGAAAGACAAAGATTTAAAAGATTTCATCAACTTAAATTTGATGTATGCAACTTCTTTGAATTTGGACTGGTCTAAAATTTTATCATGTGGGAATTTGTTAAAGCGTGTTAAAAAGTGTCATTGTGTTGGTATAGGTTAACATGGTTGATTATTCCTGTTCATGTTTCATGATTTACTATTATGCATTTTTGCTTTCAGAAATCCGATATATGAATGATAATTTGAATGAATCTCAAAAGGAAGCTGTGCGTTTTGCTATTTCTCAAAAAGAGGTTGCTATAGTACATGGCCCACCTGGGACTGGGAAAACTACCACAGTTATTGAAATCGTCCTACAACTTGTGAAACAAAAACAAAAAGTAAGAAGGAAGATATGGTGTTTGTTTACAGACTTTATCTGTGTTTAATAATTTATAAACCCATTACTAGTTTGCAAAGTTTCAGACTGGGCCAAATCAAAAGAAGATGCAGACAACATTTCAAAGCACATCTCAATTAACCCTTTCCTGAAGAATCCTTTGATTTTCACATCCTTGTGATTTTATACTTGAGAAAATATTGTGGAAAAAGAAAAAGTTGCTTGTAACAAGCAATTTCTTCTTATTCAACAATATTTTCTACCCTACTGAATGGTTATTCCACTTTAGATTTTCATCTGCGAAACTTTTATATTTTGACCTGTCTAAGATTTTGAAAAGTAGGAAAGGGTTAAAATGTTTACGTCATGCAGGGTACAAAACAATGAGAAAAGGAGAAAGTGCTTTAAAATGAGCAATTTTCTCCTTTTTCAAGATGTTTTTCTTAATACGGTATTTTTAGAGTGAAAAGTCGGGGTTATATGGAAATGGGTTAATTGTCATGCTATAGAGAATCCTATTTGTTTCAATGAATAGAAATAAACAACCATCTGTTATCTATTGTATGCTTCAAATGCAAACTGAAAATTGATTGTATGCTCATTGTGTAAATATGATGCAGTTTTCGTAGGCTGTAAAATTTCATAAGTAATTTTGATAGAACATCTATCAATGTTTGTCTGAAATATTCCTCCTTGCACACATGTATTCAGTCTGATCTTAGTCTATACCGCCTGCTAATCAAATTAAACAAGAATTTGTTACAAGAAAATTTTCAATATACATTTTGACCAGTAATTTGGTACTTCCAGTGCTTTCAGCCCTTTGATTTCAATTCAATTCTGTTGTGGATTTATAATTCAGCATAACAAGAGTTAAAATGACAAATATTTTCAGGTACTGGCTTGTGCTCCATCCAACATAGCTGTTGATAACCTAGTTGAGCGTCTTGCCAAGAGTAACCACAAGATAATAAGGCTTGGTCATCCTGCCCGACTTCTACCTCACATACAGAAGTACTCCTTAGACGCTATTCTGTCATCCAGTGATGAAAGTAAATTGGTGGAAGATGTCAGGAGAGATCTTGATAAGGCATTGGTGGGTGATTTAACCCCTTCCCATATTTTTTTTAAAATCCTAGACTGGTCCAAATTGAAAGATGACATTGAAAATTAGATGTAATATGAAAAGAAACAATCCTATCCGGAAGAAAATAATGTGGAAAAGCAATTTTATCTTTTTTTTCCACAATATTTTCTCAAGTGACATAGAAAATTAGGTGTATATCTAGTAGAAAATATTGTGGGAAAAGGAGAAATTGCTTGTCACAAGCAATTTCTTCTTTTTCCACAATATTTTCTGAAGTATGAAATCACAGCAACATGAAATCCCAGGTTTGAACAGGAATGGGTTGATACTCTTTAGTGCATCTTTTACTGTTGTGAACATGTCTATTAACCCATTCCAACACAACTCTGTTTGAAACTCTTTAAGAAAAGCCTTTGGAAAACATTGTGGAAAATGAAGAAATAGCTTGTTGCAAGCAATTTCTTCATTTATCACAATGTTTTCTATCTCGAAGACAAAAGATTTTTAAAATTTCATCAACAAAAATTGTTGTCTGCGTTGAATTTTTTTGTGGTTCTAAAATTTTATCTTGTTTAAGTGGGTTTAGTGAGTATGTGCATTTAGCAGGTAAAAATGGACCTTTTGGAATTTCCATCTCTTTAACCTTGCTCAAACATCCGTCTTTTGTTAACTTAAACCTTTGCTGTTGCTAGACGTTAGAATCATGTCAGCATAGTCATTTTCTATAAGAACCAACAACATAAGCTTAGTAAAATTTTGCTTATTTGCAAATCAGATCTATCTTTCATATGCAAAACTCAAAAGGTGATCATTTTCTTAAGCAAGTGGTCTTCTGCAACCCTTAGGTATGGCTCATTAATAAGTTTTGCTCTATTTCCGAGAATTTAACTTTTCTTACAATTATAAGTAAAAAGTCCTTGTAAAACCTTGTGACATGATTTGATAGTTAAAACTTCTTTTACATAACTCACTGCATGATGGTTTGAACATTAAAATCTTTTGAACACCCCTACTGGAAAACAATTCAGAAAACATTGTGTGGAATAAAGAAATTGCTTGATGAAAGCAATTTCTTTATTTGCCTCATTTTTCCTACTTGAAAGCTGATTCAGAGAACATTTAATGATGGTCATAAGATTAAGGTTAATCTAAATTTGACCAAAAATAACAAAACTTAGAATCATAAGATAACCTCTACACTTGTGTTGCCTTTGATTTTTTGTCTTCAACTTCTTTCAGTTTGAACCAATCTAAAACTTAGTATCAAATTATAGTGGGTTGAAAGAAATACATGTGAACCTGACTTTAAACTTACAGTTAGTGTATGAAGCATATTAATATTTGTCAGAGTAACCTAAAGAAAACCAATGGTAAGGGGGAAAGACAGAAATATCGAGAAGAAATGAAACATTTACGTAAAGAACTTCGGCAAAGAACAGACACTGCAACCAGAGATATTTTAAAACGAGCTGAGGTTGTATTAGTAACGCTTACAAGTGCAACTGATGATGGACCAATGAAATTGTTGGAGGAAAATCATTTTGATACGGTGATCATTGATGAAGTATCACAAGCTATGGAAGCCGCTTGCTGGATACCTTTGTTGAGGAGTAAAAAGTGTATCCTGGCCGGGGACCATCTTCAACTACCTCCTACTATCTTATCAAAAGAGTGAGAACATATATCAGCATTCTAATGAAATTAACCAATTACCACACAAACCCCTATTTTCATAAACCAGAAATGAATAACTATGAAAAATCATCTACAGTAAAAGGTCAATTGCTAATCACAAGCAGTTTTCTCACAATATTTCTGCCATGTATTTAGTCCTTTGTAAGACTCTTAGTGTTGTTTGTTTGTTGTTATGCATTGTCCGTCAATAATTGCTTAAAACAACTTCTCTTCCCAAACTTCCAGACCAATTCAAATCAATTCTGTCAGAAAGGTTTCATAGGTGGTCATCTTTCAAAGTAGCTAAAATAATTCAAGTCTGTCTATAAAATCTTGTTGGCATGGCAGCAAAAACAAAATGTAAAAAAAAAAGTTCTTATAATTTTACTCTTAATCCTGGTCCCCTTTTTTTGACGTTCCTAAGAAAACAATGTTTGATAAAGGAGAAATTGCTTTTAACATTGGTAAATAGAAAACAATATACTGCTCAAAGAAGATACCTGATTTGTGATTCCTGTTAAATCATAATAAAATGAAACATAATTGATCAGCTACCCTTACAATAGTTCCACATGCTTAAACCTTTTCAGGGCATCACTACGACAAATTAATCTACAGTCAACCGGTATTTGAGCTCTAACTTCCAAACCTTACTAACTTGGCAAAAATGAGCAAAAACCAGTCAATATATGTATATAAGATAGCAAAATGGATTATGATCTAATACTTAAACCATTAAGTGTTACATTATAAAGTAGTCTCACACCTGTCATGACTGAAATTATCATGATTTATGTATCAGGTAGATCATTTTGTCTGTACAAGTCCCTGAGATGGCTTTCTTAATCCTCTACCAGACAACAAAATTTTAGACTGAATTCAAAGATGTTGCTGATGAGAATTGATAGTTGATGAAATTTAAATAATCTTTGTCTTTTTGAGAAGAAAACATTGTGGATAATGAAAAAATTGCTCGTAACAAGCAATTTCTGCATTTTCCACAATGTTATCCAACGCTTTTTTCTTGACTGGTGTCAAAAGGCCTTAGTGAGCTGGAATGATTTAACTGTATTCTATGTTTACTGTGATTAGTTATGTTGAAAATCTTCATACATGTTTTATTGAAGCATTTAACTCATTCTTAAAGAATCCCACTTTTGATGCCCCTCAAGAAACATTTTGAAAAATTTTGTCATCTGGTAGTGATGGGCTGATGATCGATTATAATCATGTGGGAATGGGTTAAGCCAAATTCTCATCTGGAGTTGGGTTAAGCATCTTTGTAGTGTACTTTTGTAGTTACAGTTTGAGCTGCTTCTTACATTTCAGAGCTGCGAAAGAAGGTTTGGAAGTGACCTTGATGGAGCGTATCCTCGACCTTTATGGAGACAAGGTGATGAAGATGTTGACCATACAGTACAGAATGAATGAACTTATAATGGACTGGTCTTCCAAACAATTGTATGAGTCGAAACTTACAGCTCATGATTCTGTTAAAACTCATTTACTCAGGTGTGAATTTCATTCTCCTAATTAGAGACAGCATAAAGAGATATTGGTCTTTTAACTAAAAATGATTCGGGACCTGGTGAAGTACTGGATATTGAAAAATATTCTGATGCAATCAATGACCAGCTGATTAAATTTTAGACTTGTCCAAATTGAAAGAAGTTGCAGAAAACAACTGAAGTATGAATTAAAATGTGAAATCAGTACAAAATTGGATATGAAACATTTAGAAAAAAGGGGTAAATGCTTGTTACAAACAATTCCTCCTTTCTCACATTGTTTTCCAATTCCGTTTTTCTTCAGTGCCTAATAGGGACATTGAATAGTTGTTACTATCCAGCACTCAGAATAGTTGAGCGCTGCTGTCCTCCTTAAGCGTTTGTTCTAGATCTAATCAACAATTCTAAACAGAAAAAAAATGTGGCTTATGGAGGGACATCACTTTTAGTCATTGAAATATATAATTGTTTGGTGTATAGAAGCTTTTACTTTTGTTCAACAGTCACTTGGAAATAAAGGAAAACATTTCTTTCGTGATAAAGTGTTAACCGACAGTGTAATATGCTGTAGTTTCTTTGCCAGTATGTTTTGAGTTGGACTTATTATGCAGAAAAGTTTAAGGAACAGGAGATATCAATTATTCTAAAACCTAGAAAAGAATACTTTTCACAAATGTCCCAAAATACACACAAATGAGCATTTAATACTAATACAGTCAGGAAGCATTTATACGGACGTCGTTTAACCGGATTAAACGCAATCCGAAAATATTTCAATAGGAAGGGATTTTTTGTTCATACATTGTATCTTATAATCCAGAAATTCGCAATCCGGAACTGGACAGAAATGATCGGGAACGAAATATTAAAAATCTGAATAAATGTAATTCAATTATCCGGATCGAACCCAACGTATTGTTTTTACTGGATCATTCACACATGCTGATAAAAAAAGGTGTCATCTGGTCAAAGTTGATATCAGACATTCATGCCTTATACCCGGGTCGTGTGTCTAAGTGATGACCTGACAAGTTGGAGATAAAAATTTGTACTGTTCATATAAATTATCCTTTTTTTCCTTGGAAAATTTAAACCAGCACTTCCTCGGGCCACACTAGAAAAATCAATCCAATTTTATCTCCAACAAGTCAAAACCCCCATCTCGAAAGTTTATCAGTTGAAAAAACTGCTATTTAAAGGGAAATAATGACTACCGAAAATTAATCCCAGGCTTTCTGACCAAACGAACAAAACAAATGAATATTTAAAGTAATATGAGGTAAACAACTTTTGGTGCAGATAATTTTACTTCTCGGAGGAAAGGTTATCAAAGGCGCCACCGCCAGATGTTTGGCAATTTTTGGGAGAGTTTCCGGAGTTGACACGTGCAAGATGCGTACCACGTGAGAATTTTATCCTTGTCATTATCTATGATTTAATCGTCTGTCTGAACTGTTTAACATTACATCTTGCCTGCGCTATAACTTGACAAAAGCACATGAGGTTGTATATTCATACAAAATATCTTATCCGGAAATATGCTTAATCCGGACAAAAGCACCAGGAATCAAAGTATCCGTATTAATGTGTCATGACAGTATATGACTTTGATATTTTCCTCATGCTTATCTGATGAGCAAAAGTTCCTTTGTTTTTTTTTTTTTGTTATCTTACAAAGATTCAGTGAAATCAGGAATTATTGTTAGATTCCATTCCATTCATATGCTGACACCACATACCCCATTTGCATATCAAGGGGTAAGCACAAAACTATTTAAAGTGCCAATAGTAATGTAATCTTTTTTATCTGCTTTGAGTGGTTAACCCTTTACCAAACATCAAAATTATAGACTGGTCTAAATTAAAAGGATATGAAGACGACAATTGAAATTTTTAGATTTTTTAAAACTTTATGTGTAGAAACTTTTGTGTAAAATGAAGAAATTTATTGTTACAAGCAATTTCTTCAGTTTACACAAAGCTTTCCAAATAATTTTTCTTCAGGGGCGCCAAAAAAAGCCATTGTGTGGGAATGGGTTAAAGTTGTTCAAGGACATATCCTTTTTAAAATGCATTCCCACATAATTCCAGTTTTAAGCTTCACTGGCTGAAAGCCATAAGGCTATTGTCATGGCATGATGTCAATCATGCGTGTGTGCATCTGTAAGTCTATAAACTTTTACTTTAAAGATCTTCTCTTTAGAAAGTTCTGAACAGAATTCAACCAAAATTCACAGAATTGATACTTAGGTGACCCTTATCAGATTCCTTCAAAGAGTTATAATCGGATGAAAAACATGACTTTAATGAGCAGTGCTAGTTCCATATATGGTTAAACCTTTAAAAATCTTCTTCTCAGAAACCAATTGATAGATTCAACATAATTTTACAGGAATGATCCTTGGGTGACCCTTTATCAGATTCAATCAAAGAATTTTGAATGGATAAAAAACATTGCTTTACTTGGTGGGGCTAATTTCCATGTGTGGTGAAAGCTTTAAAAATCTTTTCCTCAGAAACTAGTCAATCTGTTTCAATCAAATTCTATAGGAATGCTTGTTTGGTGACTTTTTATCAGATTACTTAAAAGAATTTTGTTCAGATGAAAAACATGTCTTAAACAGAAGGGGCTTATTTCCATATATGGTATATGTGAAAACTTTGATTTTTCTCTTAGAAACCAGTAGCTTGATTTCAACCAAATTTCACAGGAATTATCCTTTGGAGACCCTTTAATAGATTTCACCAATGAATTTGATTTGATGAAAAATATGGGGGGCGCTAATTTTCATATATGGAATATACTCTGAAAACTTGAAAATTCTTCCTGTAGATTGATTTCAACTTAATTTTCAGACAGCCTTGAGGTATTTGAGTTTGATGAAATTAACTCATTACCAGACGGCAAATTTTAAGACTCGGCAAAATTGAAAGGAGTTGCAGACAACAATTCAAAGTTTATGAAATTTTATACATTTAAACTTTCTAGGTTGAAAACATTGTGGAAAATGAAGAAATAGCTCACAATATTTTCCCAATTCTTTTGGGGGGCAACTTGGGTGGCTTCATTGTGTGGTAATGAATAAGTATTGGGAGTATTTTTATAGTTGTGTTAAGGACATTATGTGATATTTTCAGTGATATAGAAGGAATAGAGAGCAGTGAGATCACAGTAACACCCCTGGTGTTTATTGATACTGCTGGCTGTGATATGCATGAGTTAGATCTACCAGAGGAGATATCCAAAGGAAATGAAGGTACAATCACTAATATCTATTTGAGACTACACTGAGATAATAATAACTTATTCTTTAATGTAAGCTGTAGGTCCATGAATTCAGAAGTAAAACATCAAGAATATGAATTGAATTGTCCATATAATTTTTCTAATACTGTTCACTAACTATAAGAGTCTAGCAGGTAATAAAGAAGGGAGTCAAAATAAAGTATTGACAAGTTTGAATCCCTAGCTTTGCCAGTTAACTGTATTATGAAAAGTTAGATTAGATATTTGTTATGCTAAGAATTTTAATTTGTGATTATAAAAGAATGGCAGTCTAGAGTATTATTTTCTAAGTTATGATAAACTTGACTTTAACCTCTAATCAGATGGCATTTTCTATGCCGCTCCAAGTTGGGAAATGTTACTGATGAAGTTTAAACTAAAAGTTAAAAAAAGGTTCAATGGGGAGGAAACCTTCTTTGAAAGAAAGAAATTGTGTGTTGCAAAATAATCCTCTCTGTTTCATGTTGCTATTCTTCATGAGCTTATCAAAAATGAAAAACTGTCGGATAATGGTTAATCTTTCCCCAGACAATCTGGCTTTTGACACCTCTCAACAAAACAGCTTTAAAAAAATATTGTTGAAAATGAAGAAATTGCTTTTGATTAGTAATTTCTTCATTTCCCACAATGTATTCTACCAACAAAGACAAGGATTTTCCAAACTTCATCATCTCTCCATTGTTATCTGCAACTTTTTACAGTTTTGACTAGTCTAAAATCTTGTCTTGGAATGTGTTAACCCTTTCCTGTTTTCAAAACTTTGGTCTTGTCCAAATCCAAAGAAGTTGCAAACTACAATGAAAGGTGATTGCTATTTGAAAGGTAACAAACATACAGTGTTAAAAATATTGTGGGAAAAGAAAAAAATTACTTGTTACAAGCTATTTCATCTTTTCCCATTATGTTTTCTCAAGTATGAAAATACAGGAAAGTAAAACCAGGGACTAAACAGGAAAGGATTAAGCTGTGGTTTATTCATAATAAGAATGCCATGATTTATTTCAGGTGAGGCGGATATTGTATCCATGCACGTCAGAAAACTTCTCTCCACTGGTATGAACCAAGAAGACATAGCTGTGATAGCCCCATATAATCTACAGGTAAAACTTAATTAACACAGCTTACAATATAGAATGAATTCCCAAAATATGAGGTTAAGGAAAGATATGTTGAAAGTTTTTAATCTGAAATCTGAATTGATCTTAGCCATAGATCAGATGGTAGTGCCTAGTCATTAGGTCCTGGATTCATTCCGCGGCCATGGCAAATATTCTTTCCATCATTTTTCTCCCACCAATGGGTGGATAATTGTAAACATAAGTTGTATGAGCAGCTGGAGGCTCAGAAAGGATGCTGTGGTAGTACTGGTGTGAAAATTACCAGGAACCAATGGTAAGGTGCTCCTACGGCAGCGATATGAATCAAACACTTTTAAAAGCATTGTTGTACCCCATTAAAACACTGAAATCTGAATCACTCGCTCTTTCTGAAGTTTTGAATTATGTTTGATTTATATGTTTGATTTATATCGTAATATTTCTCTACACAACGAAGGGTAAGTTAAGAATAATGGAAAGACTTTTTTAAAGTGGTCAAATATGAAAACAATTGAATTTAAAAAAAAGAATCACAACAAAGTATTAGTGTCTCATTTTCCCAAAACCTGTCCTAAAGGATGATTAAGAATAGAGTCGGCTTAACCTAAATCACTAGGGTCATAACATGATTATGACAGTGTATATATATTATACTACAAAACAATACTCAGGATGAACAAAAATATAGAATGGCATCCTGTTAATTGCAAGACCAATTTGTCAAAACTTTTGTTGCAATTAACCAGAATTTGTTTTAAAAAGAAGCTTTTTGTTCATAAATCTAATGCAATGTGCATAAGTCAGGTGCAATGAAGGGATTAATTGCTATAAGCAGGGTTACAATCAAAAGGATTCCACTGTATATCAAATGAGATTGATTCAGGTTCTTGTAGAAAAACCTAGATTGGCAGTGTGGGCTAATTTTTGTTAGAGGTTTTAATCTTTGTTATGTTAATCCTAGATTATTACCTGTCTGGTAGGGGGTATAGACAAAGATCAGCTTGCACGCAAGTGCAATCTGATCTTATGTCTCTACCACCTGCTGGTCCCTTTGAAGATAAAATTCATAGAATTAAATTTCAAAAGAAATATTGACCAACAATTAGTGCTTCTAGTACTCTTTTATGCAATTCTAAAAAGGATTTTATTTGGCACGAAAATGAGTTATCTATATTGATATCTCTATCTATTGATTATTATTTAACAGGAATACATATAGATACAAACATCTTTTCAAAGTTAATTTTATTTTTTCAGTGCAAAATGAGACAATGTTTATTACAGACAAAATGTTTCAAAAGGAAACGTTTTGTGAATGTTTAACCCTTTCCCGTTCAATTCCCGGGTTTGTATGTCCCGGTGATTTTATAATTGAGAAAACATTGTAGAAAAAGAGGAAATTGCTTGTTACAAGCAATTTCTCCTTTTTCTACAATATTTTCTACCCTACTAAGTGGTTATTTTTTAAACTAAATACACTTTAAATTTTCTTCTGCAAACCCTTTGAATTTGGACAGGTAATTGTGTAAAACACGGAAGGGTTAACATGGCAACCTGATGATATCATCATGACTTAGGTCATCTGGGATAAATCTGGCAAAACAGATTATCATTTTGATAATTTCACTGTTTTTTTTTTTTTGTTTTTTTTTGTGAAATTATCAATTGATAGTTGACAGAGATATATTGATATTCGACCAGAAAGCATTAAAGATGTGTTCAATTCTTTCTCAGGTAGAGTTAATTAGATGGAGATTATCAAAAGACTATCCAAAAGTTGAAATCAAGTCCGTAGACGGTTTTCAAGGTAGAGAGAAAGAAGCTGTGATAATTTCTCTTGTCAGAAGTAACCCAAAAGGTAAAAACTTAGTTCTATTGAACAGCAAGAATTTATGTACCCTTTATTTTATTACAATTAAATGTGGCTAAAAACTTCGGAATTTAAAATCTATATTGTAACAACAACTCTTTAATGAAATGCTTTATCTAACTCTAGTCAAACCTGTGCAATCAGTCACATGTAAAAGAGCATAAACTACACCTCTCACAATCACTTGTCTAACCAAGGCCGCAGGAACTGAACTGCATTTAGCTCCAAAAATTTGTTAAAACCTGTATACTAGGGTCTACCAAGGAAATGTTAGATAGGACAAAAGACTAATTATACATTACTGACACATTGTGTGAATCATTCAAAATAAATTCCACACTTGTTATGACTGACAGAATCAACATCCAGGTATCAAGTGGAATATTTTGTCTTAACACTTTACTGTTTTTCAAAATTTTAAACTTATCCAAATTCAAGGGTTAGCAGATGACATTATACAGTAAGTACAATTATTTAAGTAGTCATCCTGTTGATAAAAATTATTGTGAAAAAGAAGAAATTGCATGTTTCAAGCAATTTCTTTGTTTTCCTCAATATTTTCTCAAGCATGATATCACCAGGATGTAAAAAGCAGGGACTGTACGGGAAAGGGTTGAGAGAGAATGTGCCATTAGATATATGGACATTAGTAATACAGTCTTTCTTTATAACTTTCTACCTGGACTTGATCATCAGTCACTCTGTATAGAAGAGCCACTCTAGGTAAGTTCCTGGGGTGGCTTTCATATACAGTTATGACTGTATCTGCATTTTCCTACTATACGGTATTTCTAGTTTGTTTCCAAAAGACTTACAGTTAGTGTTGTGGTTTGTAAAAGTATTTTGTTGAATTTGTGGTTTGACTGATGTCAGGGAAACCTGATAACTTTGATTTAAGGCTTTCAGCTTAAACTTGGTATATGTGTAAACTACAGAAAAAGCAATCCATGGTCAAGGTCAGATGGACTGTGCTTGTAAATATAGAATGGGAAAATTTAACCTTTAAAGTTTGAATATCCATGTTATCAAACATGATTTAAGATGTATGTTTCATACTGGTATGTTGGCATCTTAACTTCAATATGCATTTAAATACATCAAGCAATTTCTTCATTTTCCACAATGTTTTCTCTGCAAAGAACTTTGAAATAACTTAAAATTTGATAAATTTGAAATTGTTGTCAGAATTTCCTTTCAATTTGGACCAGTCTAAAATTTTGCGGTCTGGTTATCGATTATAGAGGCTGCTTTTTAGATGATTTTGACTGTTTTCTGTGCAGGTGAAGTTGGATTTTTATCAGAGAAGCGTAGAATTAATGTTGCTGTGACCAGAGCTAGGAGACATTTAGCTGTAATTGGAGACAGCGAGACCGTCAGTAAGGATGCATTTCTGAAGTCACTGGTTGATTACATGAACCAACATGGAGAGGTGGAAACAGCTTATTCGTATACACAAGGTATGTTATCCAATACCAGAAAACAAAATTATAGACTTGTCTAACTTCAGAGAAAGTTGTAGATGACAAAAGTGAATCTAACCCATTCGCAAATGACAAAATTTTTCACTTGTCAAAATTGAAACAGGTTGCAGACAACAAAACAAACTTTGTCTATTTTTAAAAATAAGGACCTCTTGTTGAAAACAACTACAAGCATTTGCTTTATATAAGACTTGTTTCCTTTTCCCTCAATGTTTTCATTTGCTTAATTTCATTAGCAGATCAAAATTTGGTATCATTTGGCTTAAAGCTCAGGAACAGTCTTGAAACTTTTACTCACTGAAAGAAGAGGGAGTTGTTTAGTGATATAAATGCTTGATAAGGGAAAATATGATGGAAGCTTACCAACGTAACCCAGTGCCAGATGCAAGCAGTTTCTTCATTTTACACAAAGTTTTCCAAAATTTAGGGGCGTCAAAAAGCATCATTGTCTAAGAATGGTTTGAACATTTCTCAAACAACACAATTTGATAATAATCAAAATTGAAAGAGATTGTGGGTAATATTTTAGTTTAAACTAAAATATGTACCTTTGCAGTGTGGGAAAGGAGAGGTTGTTTCAAACATTTTCTCCTTTACTCACAGTGTTTTCCTTCATATATTTTTTTATGTGCAGAAAAATGAGGGATTGTGTTGTTAGGTTTAGTTAATTGGTACCCTGGAAGAGATTAAGGTTGCTTTTAAAAACAATGCAGGAATACTTCGAAATTAAACTCCTAGGAATTGTCTCAATTGTGTTTTTTAGCTCTCCTGGGCACAATGTGCTCAAGGGCATCTTTCTTGTCATTTAACAGATGATTCATTCGGAGTTGAGGGGGAAACCAGACCTGAGCATTTAAATGATCTGATATCTCTCAAAATGGCTAGTGCTGATAGAGGGGCAAGACCCAAAGTACATAAATCATCAACAGGGAATGAAAATAGAAGGAAAGGAAAAAAGGAGGGCTCTGATAAACACTGTGGGGAAAACAGAAAAGTGGAAAAACCTGAAAGATCTAAGTATGTTTTTGTTAAAGGACTCCACCAATGAGAATTGGTGGTAGTCATATAGTATTTGCTGTATCTCTCTATTACTTTAACCCATTCCCACACAGTGGTGCTTTTTGACGTCCCTCAAGAAAATGCTTAGGAAAACATTTGTGAAACATGAAAATTCTTGTTAAAAGCAATTTTTCATTAAATCCACAATGTTTCCTAACCCAAAATGCAAATATTTTAAAATTCCATCAACTTTAGATTGTTGCCTGCAGCTTCTTTCTATTTGGACCAGTCTAGACTTTTGTTGTGTGGTAATGGGTTAAAAGCAATACTTTTCTTCAAATTTTATGTATGTACACCTTTTAGCAATATCACCCTTTCCTGTCTTTTGAAATTTTAGACTGGTCCAAATTGAAGGAGGTTGCACACAACAATCAAATTGGATGCAGTTTGAAATGAAACCATCCTATATGGTAGAAAGAATTGTGGGAAAAGGAGAAATTGCTTGTTACAAGCAATTTCTTCTTTTCTACAATTCTTTCTCAAGTATAAAATCACAGTGATGTATAGTACAGGGTTGGTATAGGAAAGGGTTAAACTGATTTTTGTCATATTATTTGTATAGATATCCCTCCTGAAAACTGCAGACAAGATTAAATGCAAAATTTTCTTATTGATAAAATGTGCTCAATGTTCATTAAAACAAACCTGGACATAGGATTATAGTTATAAATTGTTTGAAGCAGAAACATTTTCATCCTATTCATATCACATTTTTTTTGCAGTAAAAAATTTGTAAGAAATGGTGCTTTATATTTGGACAACCCTCTTATCTCTAACATGGCAAAAGAATTGCCTTACAAAATTTACATGCAAGTTGACTTCAGTTCAACCCATTGTCTTGTTCTAGTGGGATACAACTTAAAATAGTCTATTACCTCTTTGTTCATTTCTGTTTGACGTGAGGACACAAACAGCCGCCATCATAGCGCATTGGGTAGTGCTCCAGACTCCCAATCTTCAATCATGGGATGTCATGGGTTTGATCCCTGGTGGCAGCATATATCCTTTCCAATATTTGCCTCTCACTAATGGATGGATAATCGTAAGCCTGAGGTGGATAGCAGCTGGAGGCTAGGAAAGGATGTATGGTAGTACTGGTGTGAGAAATACCAGGAATCCATTGTAAGGTGCTCCAGCCGCCAAGATATGACTGAAAAGTGGCGTTAAACCCCATGTAATCAATCAATAAGGACAAGAAATATAATTGATTAGTCAAAGGTGATGTAAAAATCACAGAAAAGAGCGGTAAAACAAGCTTTTTCAGAGGAAAGAATTAAAAATTAAACAAGATTATGTAGCAGTTAAAAACTGAAAGGAAAGGAAAAATGAAGAGGATCAATAAGGAGCTCTAATTGAGTGTCAGCAAATATTTTGTTGAACCCAATCCTAAACAGCAAAATTTTAGACTGGTCCAAATTGAAGCTGCTGACAACAATTTAAAGTTGATGGAAATTTGATTTTTTGTCTTTTTGGATAGAAAATATTGTGAAAAAATCAAGAAATTGCTAGGATCAAGCAATTTCTTCATTTTCCACAATGTTTTTCTTGAGGGACATAAAAAGAAGGGCTCATGTGGGAATCATGCTAAACAAAAAACTTTCCTCTTAGTGCAATCGTTCCTAAAAGATTTTATCTATAGACCTGCAGCTTTTGAGATTGTTTGGAAAGAAAAAATACATCAACCAACGTTATTAATGAATTCTGATTTTTACCAATCTTCAGTAACACAGAGAAGGAGAACACTTTGAAGAGGAATGAGTTTGAACACCAGATCGAGTCTTTTCTGAAGGATCCTACTGTAGAGGACTATCCATTTCCAAGCTCCCTAAATTCACATGATAGACTCATCATTCACGAGGTAATTGAATATTTCAAAAACTTATTAACTCATTACCAGATGACAAAATATTAGTCATAACAAAATTTATTTAGGTCACTGTCAGTTTTTAGCTCCACCTACTGAAAGTCTGCGGGCTATTTTCATGGTGCTATTTCTATCATTCATCCGTCAGTCCATAAACTTTTACTTTAAAAGTCTTCTACTCAGAGCTAATATTCATATAAAGTGAAAACTTTTCTTCTCAGAAACCAGTTAATTGATTTCAAACAAATTTTACAGAAATGATCTCTTATTTATGTTCTTTATGATCAGTTGAAAAACAAGGCTATAATGAGAGGTCAGGAATGATCCTTTGAAACTCCTTTATAAAATTCTTTCAAAGAATGTTGAATGGTTTCAAAACAGCTTTTATGGGGCGGCTTATTATAATATCTGGTATAGGGAAAACATTGAAAATTTTTGGGTTTTTTTGAAAGTGGAAGATGAATTTGAAGCAATTTTCATAGCGATGATCTTTTGGTGAATCTTACCAGATTCAGGTAGAGATCAAATGGTGATGCATGGGAAATGATAGATACTGCTATACTGAGAATATTTGTTGCATAAAAAATAGTCTCCTTTAACCCTTTCATGTACAATCAGTGATTTTATACTAAGAAAACATAGTGGGAAAAGAAGAAATTGCTTGTGACAAGCAATTTCTTCTTTTTCCACAATATTTTCTACTCTACTGAATGATTATGTTTCAAATTAAATCCACTATAAATTTTCGTCTGCAAAACCTTTGAATTTGGGACAGGTCTAAATAAATCTTAAACAGGAAAGAGTCAAGGTAAATTGCAAAAAGTATTTCCTTCTAAAATAAGTTTCCTCTGGGTAAATAAAAACAAAATGTACCACAAGTGAATTCAGGCCAGTGGATTTATTTAGGTGCTCAAGCCCTCTAGTTGAAATTATCACTTAGGTGAGTGATTAAGGACCATTTTCACCAATATAAGAGTATGAGACAAAAAAACTTTTTGCGTTTAAATATAAATATATTTAAAAACTATCAACACCATACCAAAACTCATTCCACTGGTTCATAAATTGTTGTGTTTTTTCACACTAAATGAGAAAAATATTTCCATCTCTTTATTGAATTTAAATGCAATCCTGTATAATACAGCTTTTTATCACAAAAAAGAAGTTGATTGTAATAGCATCAGTAGTTGTATTTGTAGAATTCTTTGGTAACACACTTGAGTTTACATTATTGCATATTGCATATCTTTGTATGTTCTTTTTCTGTACAGTACCTGGTTTTTATGTCCATGTGATTTTTTTTTACTGGAAAAAATATTACGGAAAAAGAAGAAACTGCTTGTAACAAGCAATGCCTTCTTTTTTCACATTATTTTCTACCACATAAGATGGTTTCTTTTAAAATTGCACTCACTTGCCATTCTCGTCTGCAATGTCTTTCAAATTGGACCAGTTAAAATTTCAAAAATGGGAAAGGGTTGAATTTCTCAATAACATTTCAGTTGTCAGAGAAGTATGGACTTGTTCATGAAAGTAAGGGTGCTGGATCAGAAAGACATATTGTGGTCTCTAAACCTGACCATACGTCCGAAGATATTTCTGGTGAAGTGAAAAAAGAATCAGCTGTCAAACATCAGAGGAAAGAAGAAATGGTTAATGGAGAATCAATATCTAATCAAAACCTGGAATGTAGATCCGTGGAGCCAGTGACAGAACATACTGAAGAATGTAATCCAGTAGTTGTTAAATCAGAGAAATTATCTGGCAATTTAGAAAATGATAAGGAAACAACTTCTGCAATATATAAAACTAGTGACTTGATACAGTGTAAAATATGTGGTAAAGATGTCATCAAGGCAAATATCCATTTACATGAACTACATTGTTCAAGAAAAATGAATAGTGCAAATACAAGCAACAAACAAAAAGAGAAAAAGAAGAAGAATACGAATACCCCTAAAGCAGCACCATCACGACAGTATGATAAAGAATTAACCAAGAAAATGAACAATGTTGATAAAGATGACTTTGATGCCCTGCTAGATGTGATACAGAAGATGGACAGTAGCTGTTGTTATAAGAAGTGTAAAATAAGTGTACAGACTTTGTTTAATGTTTGTATGTTTTGTAATGGACGTTACTGTATGTCCCATCATATCCCGGAGGTTCATGGGTGTGGGGATGCTGCCAAGGCACAGGCCAGGTCACAAATCATCAAAGATGGTATTCTACATCGAGGAAGTGGTGTACCAGATAAGAGACCGGACTCTGTTAAAAAAGCTCATTTACAGAGAAAACTTGACTCCAAGTTGGCTGATCTTTCTGCTAAAAGAAAAAGTAAACCCAAGAAATAATTAATTACATGTAATTAACTATTTTGAGTTATTTTTATTAAAGCTGTGATATAAGTTGGCACCAACAAGTCCTGACTTTACAAATTGTTCTGAGTTGTGTTTTCCCCTTTATTTTTGAATAAAGATGCCAGTTTGCCAAATATAGATTTTCTATTAAATTTTTCTGTAATAGAGTAATGGGTCACCATACATTTGTATTTCAAATGGAGATCACCGCAAATTACAGACAAATTTTAACCCTTGTCATGCTGTATAAAATCCATTTTGAAATTGCATTAAAATCAAAGAGCTGAAAGCACTGGTAGTACTTGTCATTCAATCATCAATATTTCTTTGGAAAATTAGTTTCATAAACAACTCTGGCAGGAAAAGTACAAACAGGAGGTGTAGACTAAGATCAGACTGCACTTATTTGCAGGCTGATCTTTGTCTACACCTCCTGCCAAAACCGGAATATTACGGGTTCAGCATGACAGGGTTAAAATCAAAGGGAATTCATTTGATAGTTCAGAAACCTATTATTCCACGAGTTTGTTGTTGTCTGCAAATATCTTTTTTGAGATGAGCTCCAATTAGAAAAGTTCCATGATGAAGTTATGAGGCTATAGGCTTTAAATTTGACCTTTGCTTTAGACTCACAACACTTATTTCAAGGAAATTGATGAAAAATTCTGCATGCCAAAAATGATTATTCTATCTTGAAAAGTCTTGAAGAGGCAACGATATATTTAACTTAAGATTTGAAAATACTTAAAACGTCAGGTAAAGGCCATCAGCTCCCCCTTTTCTGCAGGACATTAGAAAATGAAGTACACTTTGTCAGGGGCTTTTGGATTCAAGTTTCAAGAAGTGTTGACCAAAGATAAGGGATTTAAATTTTACAAGAATCATTCTTTTTGCACGACGAGGCTTAATACTAAAGTGAACTTTGAACTCTAACATTTGCCAACATTTATGTGAAGTATTTTGTTGGATTAGCAACTTAAAGGTCATTGCTACAGCTTATTCAAGTAGTTGAGTGGATAGACATTTATCCATTGCTTCCTAATACGAGAGTATTTAATTTTTAGCTCCATTGTCTAATGTCATGGCGTGTCTTTCATGCATTCGTGCATCTGTTAACTTTTACTATATAAATACTCTCCCCAGAAAGTGTTGATCAGAATTTAACCAAATTTCACAGAAATGATCCTTGGGTGACCTTTAATCAGATTCCTTCAAAGAATTGTGATCGGACGGAAAAACTTGGCTTTATTGGGGAACTTTTTCCATATATGGTTAAAACTATGAAAATCTTCTCTCAGAAACCGATGGATGGATTTCAACCAAATTTCACAAGAATGATTCTTGGTTGACCCTTTATCAGATTCCTTCAAAGAACTTTGATTGGGTGATTAAATATGGCTTTAATAGACGGGGCTAATTTCTCTATATGGTAAAAACTTTGAAAATCTTCTCAGAAACTGGATAATGGATTTCAATAAAATTTTACAAGAACTATCCTTGTGTGACCCTTCAAAGAATTTCAATTGAATTAACCATTTCCTGTTTTGTAAAATTTCAGACCTGTCTAAATTCAAAGGTTTTGCAGACGAAAATTTATAGTGGATTCAATTTAATTTGAAATTTAACCCGTCAGTAGAGTAGAAAATATTGTGAAAAAAGAAGAAATTCCTTTAAATTAAAGCTAAAAGAAAGAAACCTGTTAAAAACTCTGGTTGCCACGGCGACAAATGTGAAATTTAAAATAATGTTAAAAAATCTTCTCATCCTGACCCAGAAAGTGTAGAGCCTTGATATTTTGCATGAAGCATCGGTATATTGATCTCCTTCAAAATAGCTAAAATTGTGATCCTCGGGTCCCCAGGGGCGGAGCCCCCCCAGGGGGGGGTAATTAAGAACAATTTTTTTTAAGACATTTCCTCCCAAACCACTAGGCCAATTTGAACAAAATATGGCAGAAATGTTCCTTAGGTGGTCCCCTTTAAAGTTAGCTTAAAGAAATGAAATCCATTAAAAACTCCGGTTGCCATGGCAACAAATGTGAAATTTTAAAATAATCTTTAAAAATCTTTCCCTACTAACCCAGAAAGCGTAGAGCCTTGATATTTTGCATGAAGCATCAGTATATTGACCTCTTTCAAAATAGCTAAAAGGGGCGGAGCCTGGGGGGGGTATAGGTATGAAGTGTCAGTTTATTGACTTTTCTTAAATTATAACCCATGGATCATAAGGGAGGAAAAAAATTTTCTCCTTCTTTCAAATTTGCCCTAAAGCCTTGGAATTTGTAATTTAATCTTTTGTCTCCCCAGGTACATAGTCTATTAATGTTTAAAGTATTGACCACTTGTATCATAATCCTAACCTTAACATGAAAAAGAGACTGCTGATATGAACTCCGACATTAGCAACCATTTGTGCGAAGTATTTTTGTTGGTTTGGCAACCATTTTACTTTTTAGCTCACCTGAGCACGAGGTGCTCATGGTGAGCTTTTGTGATTGTTGAATGCCTGTCGACTGTCATGCATTGTGCTGCATCAGCAATTGAAGTGTTTACACTCTAGATGCCACAATTAAGGCTAAATCTTCATGAAACTTGGTCACAGTAATTGTTAGGTCACAAAGATGAACCCTGTTGATTATAGGAAGGTTCTTTTGGAAAACACAGGAAAAGGTGTCTTAATGACAATTTCTTTGTTTACACTCTAGAGGCCTTAATTCTTCATGGAAATTGGTCAGGATAATTCATAAAGATGAACCTTATAGTTTATGGGAAGGTTCTATAGGAAAACATAGGAAAAGGGGCCATAAAGACAATTTCTTTGTTCACAATATAGAAGTCACAGTTTTGGCTCAATCTCCATGAAACTTGTTATAGTTATTTGTCTCTAGTTGCATTTTTTTAACAGAAAACAATTCATGGGAGCAATCTAGGATCATGATGGTCCCCTTGTTTATAGCAGACTACTTGCCATAAACTTTGCAAAATAACGCCATTTAATATCGAAGTGGGACTTCCTGTCGGAGTCAGTAGACGTGGCCAAAGAGGTAAAAGGGTTTGGCTAGCGATTACCAATTAGAGTTTTGATTGAGCAATCAACTAATCATTTAACCCATTACAGGGCAGCTAAATTTAAGACTGGTAAACTTTCTAAGAAATTGCAGACAATTTAAATTTAGTGGTATTTGACAAATCTTTGTCTGTTAGGGTAAAAAACATTGTGTATGATGAAGAGATTGCTTGAAAATATTCTTCATTATCCAAAATATTTTCGAGTTATTTTTTCTTGAGGGGAGGTCAAAAAGAAGAATTGTGAAGCTGTAGTCCAAAATTTAGGTTGCTCACCCTCAATGTGTTGTCTGTTTTTCTTGAGGGAGGTCAAAAAGAAAAATTGTGAAGCTGTAGTCAAAAGTTTAGGTTGCTCACCATCAATTTGTTGTCTGCTTTATACCTTCGATCATATTTTTATACCCTCAACCGAGGGAATAGAGGGGGTGTATTGGTTTTACCATGTCGGCCTGCACATTTGTCCATATACTTTTTCGTTTCCGTGCTCAACCTCTAGAACCAACTGACCAACAACCATGAAATTACATACAGTTGTTGCCAATAGTCCATAGATAGAATGGGGTTTAACGCCACTTTTAACAGTATTTCAGCCATATCGTGGCGACTGGAGACCTAATAATTGATTCCTGGTATTTCCCACACCAGTACTACCACTACATCCTCTCCTATCCTCCAACTGTTATCCCACTTAGGTTAACGATTATCCATCCATTGGTGAGAGACACATGTCGGAAAGGATTTATGCCGCCGCCGGGAATCGAATCCATGACATCCAATAGTTGAAGATTTAGAGTCGGGTGCGCTATGACGGCGGGCCAATGATCCAAAGAAGTGACATATTGCTTTTTGGGACATGTATGTCAAAGACCAGCTATATGAATGATGCTCGTCGTAAACTAGTGGTTTTTGATATCTAGGACAACAGCTGTGCTGTGTCGGAGTGCAGTGGTACTGAGTTTTCAATTGCATGGTTGAATTTGAAATTTAGACTAAGTGTATTTTAGCCATTGTAATCTTATCTGATCTTAGCTGTGTGAATGAACAACAGGGAGGACTAAATCAGAAGTCGACACTAAGGAAGTAATACATGTGTATATATATTTATTTAAAAGCTATATTCAATTGACAGATTGTGGTTGTTGGTCAAAGAATCAATCGACCAATCAAATAGTTCATTAAGACCAGAATTGAACTTTGACTCCAATAGTGGCCGAAATTCTTAATAAGTTTTTATGTTTGTTTGGCGGATAAAACGCCATAACTACAGCTTAGTTATGGCATATAGGTCGCAAACCAACCATTTTACTTTTTGATACATGCGAATGACCATATCAAATTTTGCACAACAACGCCATTTGATATTGAAGCGAATGTGATTATTATATATTTCTCAAAAGAAGGGGGGGGGGGGCGAAAATTACTGGTTGTTTGTACGTAGACAAAGAGATGCACAGACAGATTCCTGTACATCTACACTTTTGCAAGGTTTGCAAGGAGAGTGTTTTAATTAAAGCATGACCATATTTGTACTACGGACTATACAACATTGTTGACAAGTTTTAAGTCTAGAGCGAATCCCGTTTCCCACAATTATTTCATCATAATAATAATCTTTTTCACCCTTTTCTGTGCCATCCCTGGCTTTAACGTCTTTGTGGTTTTATGATAGAGAAAATATTGTAGAAAAAGAAGCAATTCCTTCTTTTTCCACAATATTTTCTACCATGATGAATGGATATCTTTCATATTATACCCAAATTAAATTTTTGTCTGCAAAGCCTTTGAATTTGGACTGATCTAAAATTTTGCCAAACAGGAAAGGGCTAAAGGGGCATAAAACCAAGGGGCTGTTTTTGTAATAGGTATATCGTTATATTTCAATCACGTCTGTATTGCTTGGTTCTTAAAGTAACGCCGAAATCCTTCGTCAATGAAGCAAGATAAATTCTGATAGATGGAGTGGACATTGTCTTGTTTGTTTCACAGTTTCGTATTCAGTGAATCATATCTCGTTTGTTTCACAGTTTCGTATTCAGTGAATCATATCTTGCTTGATTGTACCCTGAAAAAAATAACACAATGATGATAAGATTGTCAGAAGCGGGTTTCGTTGTTGATCCTTGCACAGACCCCAAGCAGTAAATACTGGTGTATACTTTAGGAAGCTTAATCTGCGGGTATTTATCTAAGTTGTTACAACTTGATTCCCTATCCATGTAAAACAAATAGTAGTTAATCAAGTCCAAAGGCCATAATTTTAAAGGGGATCCGGACTGCCAATTTGAAGACTCGCATCGTACTTCTAGAATAGGATTTCATTGAGTATCCGCAAATACTAGGACATGAAAATAGTTGTGGGAGACAATATGGAAAATGAAGAAATTGCTTGTTGCAATCAATTTCTGTTACAAGCAATTTCTTCAATTTCAACATTGTTTCTACCTAAAGAGATAAATATATTTGAGAATTTTCAACAACTTGAAATTGTCGCCTGCAACATCTTCGAAGATCAATGTTCTCAAGAGAGCTAAATACCTAGGAGATGAATTTGCATGCTGAGTTTGCAATATTCCTGAAATACGCAAGAACTACTTGTTATGGCGTAGGCATTTAACGGATTTATTGGTTAGGCCTCCAGTGGCAGTTTGCACTCTTTGAACTTTGAGACGACCTCAAAATTGTGTCTATTAACTTAAGCCATCAAAGCTGACGCTTTGCTAGCTAAGAATCAAAGAACTGCTGTTTACTAAAGAATTCCGAGAACTAGTTTTCCGTTCCGTATGTTATGCACGTTTTATATAAATCGACGAGTATTTGTGGCCCAAGTTTTCTGTTGGCCTCATAGAAAAGGCCTGATATCAAAGTTCATTCAATAAATTCAAAGTTCGTACACTAGGGTATTAAACTAGTTTGTTTCTGTTTATTAATATGAAAAACAAGCATGAAAAAATCCCTTTTATTAAAAAAAGTAAAAATTTCTTTTTTTCCCACACAATTACGCTTTTGGAAGAAAAACGATTAGGAAAACATCGTGGAAAATGAAGAAATTGCTAGTAACAAGAACTTTCTTCACTTTCCACATTTGTTTTCTACCCAGAAGGTTAGAAAAATCTTAAATTTCATAAACTTTAAATTGTTGTCTGCAAGTCCTTTCAATTTGGACCAGCCTAAAATTTTGCCACCTGGTTATGGGTTAAATACTACAAATAAGATCATACCTTGGTTAACATAATCATATTCACGATCGTTGCCATTACCCTCCATCATCGATCTTGATGTTGTCTCAAAGTAGGAGGATTTCATCATCATACCATGGTTCCTTAAAAGGGAATAAAGTCAACATTGTATAAGCGACCACCTCATAAAGTGAACACTTTTATAAAGTGACCATTATCAAACCCTTTTCCAAAAACATAGGCTCTATGAAAGTTTACGTATTTGCGAAATGAATTAATTAAATTCTGTGTCATTTAACCTTTTCCTGTACATGAACAATCTCTGGTTTTTACGTCCCTGTGATATTGTACTTGAGAAAATATTGTGGAAAGAGAAGAAATTGCTTGTACCAAGCAATTTATTTATTTCCCACAATAATTTTTATCATACAGGATGGTTACTTTTTGAATTGCACTTTCTTTATAATTTCATCGGCTTATCATAATTTGGACAAGTCTACTTTTTTGGAAAACAGTAAAGGGTTAAAATGATCCTAGAATTCGTAAAACACCAGGTTGGGGGAGAATTCCGCAATAATACATGTATGCTAGCAAATCGAACCGCAATTCGAACCTTCATTCTGACAAAAAAAGATGTATTAATCGACTATTCTCCTTAGCGACCACTTTTGGGCACTCCTTGAGTAGTCACTTAAGCAAGATTTGCTGTATTAAATCCATTTTCCCAAAATCTAGCCTTTTTTCACGCTCATAAAAAAACCTTTTGAAGAACTGTGTGGAAAATGAATTGCTTGTCACAAGCAATTTCATGAATGTCCACAATGTTTTCTACCGCCATCAAGACAGATTTTAAAATTTCATCAACTTCTTTCAATTTGGACCAGTCTGAAATTGTTCATATTGCAAATTTTTAAACATATTATAGACCATACAAGGAATAATCTTAGAATAATATAAACCAGCTATATTTTACAATAACTAAAACTGTCACATTTTAAGATAACTACTCATTCGACTCAATTACGTATTTTAACCCATTCCCACACAGTGACGCTTTTGAACGCCTCTCAAAAAAAAAAAAACAAAAAAAAAAAAACCTATTTTAAAAAGATTGTGTAAAATGAAGACCACTGCTCGAAATTCGAAATAAGTAATTTCTTCATTTTGCACAATGTTTTCTAACCAGACATATTGAAAAAATTAAAATTTCATGAATTTTAAAATTGTCGTCTGCAACTCCTTTAAATTTGGACAGGTCTAAATTTTACAACAGGAAAGGGCTAAGGGTTAAATAATAGCTTGTCCATTCTGTAAACCTATGTTTCTCACTTCTGGTGTATTTATTTGTATAGTTATGTATTTACTTCAAACATTTTTAAATGCAATAAACTAATATATTTACACTGATATAAAACTCATTTTCTGAGATACTCAATTGTCACTTGAATGCGCAATTTTTCATCATCTTAGAAATTATACTTTGATGCAAGGGATGCTGTGTAACAAAGTCGCAAAATGTAATAAAGCGTTGAGACTGTTTAAAAATGTAGCAAAATATGCACAAAGCATTTTGTAATAAAGCTGCAAAATGTAATAAACTTTTTTCATGCATTCAAGAAATGATTACTTATGACTAACTTGGATGGTACTTAATAACTTTTTGGAAAAAGTGATATTATCTAGATATTCTATTTAACTTTTGTTTGTCTTTTTATCATTTGTTTAATCTCACAAGCTACTTACAAGAAAGTCGATTAAAACACTTTTGAATACATTTGTTGATAACATCGAAAATCGAAGTATTACAAAACGCGTTGAGACTGCATGAAATGTAACAAAAATATGCACAACGCATTGTTTTATCCATTTAAGATTAATATTAAAGGTGGCTATAAATGAATTACTTGCTTGGCGCTTGGTAAAATCGTTTTAAAAGTCATATGATCTAAAAAAAATTCAATGCATTCAAGGTAAAAATTAAAATTATTACTTATCACTTACTTGAAAGACTCTTGATAATTTTGGCAAAAGGTGATTTGATCTTTGATATTTCATAACGTTTCTTTTATTAGCTCATCTGAGCACTAAGTGCTCTGGTGAGATATTGTGATCGGTCATCGTCCGGCATCCGTCCGTCTGTCTGTCCGTCCATCTGCCCGTCTGTTTTTTCACAATTACGAAAAAAAAATAATCCTCCTAAACTAACCGTGGAATTTCAGCCAGAAATGATCCTTAGGTCATGCTCTTTCAGAATACTTAAATGAATTGAAATCAACGAAGAACTTTGGTTACCATGGCAACTGAGTGAAAAAACTTGAAAAATCTTCTACTCCCAAACCATAAGGCACAGAGCTTTGATATTTGGTATAAATCATCATATATTGACCCTTAATTGAAAAACTTCAAAGAATTACCGTACTCTGAAAAATAGGCTTTTTTTGTACGATCCCTTATTTTACAAATGAAAATAGAAGGAAATTTTTGAAAATCTTCTCCTCCCAAACAATAAGGATGGGAGCTTTGATATTTGGTATAAATAATCATCTATTGACCTTAATCTCTTTTTTCCCAAATTTAATAAGCACCATTCAAGTAAACCATGAGTAATCATTTATAATATTAATGTAAAAAGATAAAAAAATATTAAATTTTGAAACTTGATTACAAAATGCGTTTTACTAACAATAATGAGGCGATAAAGATTAAATCGCGTGTTCGACGACATATTTATTCAGCATTATCAAAGTAAGTCAGAAGTAATCATTTTTGAATTTGATTTCAAATGGATAAACGTTTATCACATTTTGCATTTTCATTACGAAATGTGTTGTATTTTTTTTGTTACATTTCATGTAGTCTTAACACGTTTTGTAATGCTTTTATTTTCGATTTTATCATTGACTTTAGTCAAAAGTATCTTTATTAAATCAACTTACTTGTAAATAACTGAAGAGTTTAACGCATATGAAAAACAAGACAATCATTAGTTAGGAGATTAAGATCAAATCACTTTCAGCCAATTTTTTTAAATTCTTAAATACAATGTAATCATGTTTAATGATAATTTTGAATGATAAAAAAAAGTTAAAACCTTTTTGCAACTTTATAACAAAATGTTTTGTTACATTTCATGGAGTCTCAACGCGCTTTGTTATACATTTATTTTTGATTTTATCACCAACTGTAGTCAAATGTATCTTATTTGAATCAACTTACTTTTAAAAAGCTTAAGAGATGACCAAATTAACAAAAAGACAAACGTTAACTAAAATATTTAGATCGTGTAACTTATAAATTACTACATTTTGAAATTTTGTTACAAAATGCGTTGTGAAAATTGTGAAAATTGTGAAATACAATACATGCAGCGTCAACACGTTCTGTGATATTTGTTATATTTTGCAACTTTGTTACAAAACGCGTTGTAACAATGCTGTGAAGTGTTGGAACCTCGCACATGAAAATGTATTTAAGATGGTAGTGGACGTAGTGATGATAATCAATGAATGGAAAGAGAAGATTTAGGTCTTTTTATTCCAGACAACGAAAATTTAAATCATTTAGAAATGAAGGAAATCGGTGACGACACTTTAGGAAGTTGTTGGAAAAATGACCCCAATGTCATGAAGACATTTATATGTTTATTAAAAGATCTAACATACGCAGTAATAACTTATTAAACATAGAGAACTGTTTAATGCCACACGTTTTAAGGCGTCTGATAGGTAACGAAATGATTAGGCCATTCCCATACCATTCCGCCCCCCCCCAAACAACAACAACAACAACAACAACAACAAAAATGGAAATCATCATGGAAAATGTAGAAATTGCTTGTTATAAGTAATTTCTTCATTATCCTCGCTGTTTTCTTCACAAAAAACAAAAGATCACCAGCTTGAAAATGTCTTCTGCAACTTCATTGAATTCAGACTAATCGAAGCTTTTTGCCGCCTGTTAATTATATTCGAACAATTCGTCCTGAAATTTTATTAAACTGATTATTGTTGTTTAAGATAAAAAACGGAAAGTTTATTTGTGTACAAATCGTAAGAAATACAGATCGTATCAAGTTATGAATTGATTTTAAAGTTGATTTTTAAAAATCATCAAATTTAGGAGAAACCCGTTTAACTATTGTAAACCTTCTTGCCAGTGATACCATCATTAACTTGAACTACAAATATAATAAATGATAACACAAACAATAAATCAAAGTACTGAGAGTACTGTAAGCTAGCAAAGCATGATTGAATTTCAGAAAATATTTCCCTTGTTTGGAAGAAAACATTGTGGACAATGAAGAAATTGCTTGTTACAAGATATTTCTTCATTGTCCACAATGTTTTCCAGAGCTTTTTTTGAGACGCTTAAAAAGCGGAATCGAGTGGGAATGGGTTAACTAGTATGCTTTTGACAGAGTTCTATTCAATTTGAATAGAGTTTGCAATATTCCTGAAATAAATAAGTACTATTTTTATGGCGTAGGCATTCAACAGATTTAGTGGTTAAGCCTCCAGTGGCAGTTTGCACTCGTTGAACTTTGAGACGACCTTAAATTTTTGTCTGTTAACTAAAGCTATCAAAGCTGACGCTTTGTTAGCTAAAAAGTGTAACCCGCGGCACATTTATGACCGTTTACAGTTTTTGTTATGATTTTCATCCGTATATATATTACATCCAAATTCTAGCATTTGATATGCACTCACACTGGAAGCACATTTGCATACAAATATTCTGCTTTGGCGTCCCAGGAGTCAAGGTTGTTCGCCCGTACAGATTGTACATATTCTCGTATATGTTTTGTGCTCTCTCTGATCTCACTGGCCGACGGGCTAAAAGGTGAAACACTATTAAGGAATAAAACCGAGTCTTCGTGAATTCCAGATTTCAACTAGATGTGATTTTTATAAAAAAAACATTCATTCCTTTTTAAATCCTGGGAAATATCTCATTGTTGATATTTCTCAGAATTTAAGAAAGGCTTTTGCTAGGTTCCGATGCTCAAGCCATAAAATTTAATATCGAATTAGGAAGGCATCTCAACATTGAACGAGAGGATAGAATTTGCCATTATTGTTTGATGACTAATGACATCTTGACTATTGAAAACGAATATCATGCTTTTTTCATTGTTCAATGTTTAAACTTGAGAGGCAAAATTTGTTATTTTCTTGGTATAATGGTAGAACTGATTTGATATCATTCTATAATTTAATGAGAAGTAAAAATGACTTCATCATCAAAAAAGTAGCTAGATATGTATTTTCAATCATGTCTTTATAGGATAATTAGTTAAACCTAGTATGTCATATGTGAAATATTTCTGACAAATTGTTAACTGCAACTCTTCTTTGTATTTGTATGTGGGCCGGAGGCCTTTGTTTACAAATAAAATATTCATATTCGTTATACAAAGGCCTTTCTTTTCAACGGTAGTAATTTGATATATCAGCGATAGTAAATGTAACGTTATAATCAAGATAAATGTTTGTTTGTCCTATTTACATTCGGCATACCTTAAGATGTTTTCAGTTTTCAAAGTTCAATCGCTGGCCCCGTTAACTGATATCGTAATCCACGTCCATCGACTCCAACAGGAAGTCTCGCCTCGATTTTAAACGACGTTATTTTGCAAACATCATAGAAAGTAGTATATAACAAAACTGTAGAATGGTTGGTTGGCGACCTAAACTGCGTAACTACAGATTGGATAAGCTGTAGTTACGACGTTCAAGTCACTCACACACACACACAAATGTTTTACAAAAATTGCGACTAATGTTTGAGTTCAAACCACAATTAGAAACTGAATAAATCATTTGATTGGTCGATTGATTCCTTGATTGACAGCCGCGATTGGTCAATTGCTGAATTGTACGAAAAGTAAAGAATTTTGTATTTTTCAAAGGCTGGCTTGAATTGTGATAGAAGTATAAATTCCGGTAAACCCCATAGAAGAATTTGAAAGGCTAATTTCAAAGGCGACGCATCACAAACATCACACACACGCAAAATTATCAACCCTTTTAGATCTTTTTGTATTGAAATATTTTTATCAAAGCGTATTTATTTCTTTAATAGTTTCTCTGTATGTCTTATTAGTAATGTTCGTAACATGGTAAGGTGTTAAATTGGAACTAAAATATTTTTCAAAGATACATAAAACTATCTAAGTTTTCGAAGTCAGTACAGCCAAAAAAAGTTTCGTATAACACTAAATATATTCTTTTCATAATTTCAAAAAGTGTTTTCCATCAGTAATACATGAACGATCTTTTATGTATATTTATGCGTAAAAAATTGGACACGTCATTAAACAACAATATTCAAAAATATCATCATCATAAACAACAAAAAAGCAGGTACAACAGCAGAATCAACAACAACAACAATCACATTGTAAGTGTAAATGTATTAGTCCTTGCAAAACTTTGCCGTTCCATACAGATTGTCTAAATGTCAATTTAATTTACAATTTTCGTAATTCCATGACAAGTTAACTTGTGCTGTTAATGGAATTACCAAATTGTCTATTTTAAGCCCGGCTGGCCAGGTTACTATGTATGTTACCTTTTCTTTTTGTTTATATAACAACCAATTCCGACAGCTATGAGTATAAACCCTAGAGCACCAAAAACTCCACCAACTATGGCACCAACATTATCCCCATCGTCATCATTATTGTCTGACGTTTGTTGACCGGCTGAAATACATTTATTCATTATCATTTAATGACCACACGAAACACAAATACTAATAAAACATATGATTATATATTTATTCTAACGGGGTTGCTCATTAATTTCTTGTATCATCGTTCGTTTATGCTAAAGAGGTCAGTCGAGCAAAAATCAAAATAATTATTTTTTCCATGAAGATTCAAATTATCATGAACAAGCTTTGCAAGAGCAAATCATTCGCCACAATTCGTTTAACCATTTAAAAAGCACGTAAAGATACCAGCTATGGAGGACTAGAATTCTCGAGGACTACATAGACAAAGACCAGTCTATGATACATAAGTCTGATCCATGCCTAAGCCATACAATTATCACTAAATTCAGCAGGACGACCTCGAGGTAGATAAGTTTTCTTATGTGAAGTAATTTGTTTCATGTAAAATTACAAATAGCGACTTACTTATAGCACACAGTGGAGGTAACAACCCGCCTGCACAACCTGCCGGACAGGCACCTGTCACTCTATCACATATTGTTTCATTAATACAACTTCCACACACAGACACACAGTTAGTACCGAAAGTTCCGTTCGGGCATACTGAAATACAAAACGAAATGCCCTATATCTTATAGACAAAGAAATATGTCTGGGGATAGTACAGCATTATCTTTTAAATAATATATTTTTTCATATAACCCCAATTTATAAAGGTGGACAGACGAAATGTTTTCAAAATATTGACCAACTGTAGATTTGTAGGTGATTGTCATTCCAATAGACTATCTTAGAAAATGTATACGATAATCGGTACATTCTTGTTTCTAATGTTTCGTCGCATGATATTTATTAGGAAAAATGTAAGTACGGTTTATCGGTATATCATTTAATTGTTTCGTCTGTCTAAAACGAGCGTTCTGAAAAAAAATATTCACACCTCCACGAACAAATTTTTGATCCCGCAGATTTTTCATATGCTTGCGCACAAAATAGTTCAACAGAAAATGTATCAAAATTTATACAATACTCATTTTTTCGCTTGATGTCATTAAATTAAGCATTTTGACTTTTTGTTTAGTAGCGATATATGAGTAAGTAATTGCTTAAATAAAATAGCTTATGTATATCATCGGTAGCTAGTATATAAGTCATCCAATTTTATTGTTTTGGTCATTCTTAAATGGTCAAAAGATGTAGTTTTAGTTTTGTGGATGTAACATAAAAGATGATAAAGATGTCTATAGTTCATTAGAATATATTCCTATATACACTTTACTTGTGTGGGTACTTTTCTTAGATTTAAACAAAACAAACAATTAGTACACATTTTACCAATGTAACACAAACAACTATTAAACCTTGTAATCTAAACATTTTGAAATAAAAAAAAATCCGTAGACGGGGTTCACCTTCTATAAAATGGAAAGATTCATATTTACACATAAAGTCATTTAATTTCGCAACATTATCATACCATTAAGGTAAAGTCGATTACTGAATTATCAGGGTATATCTTCAGACATACAGCCAGTACAATTCGAAGCACAGCTATTCTTATCAACTCGTTTATCCTCTGGCACATTCAAACAATATCCTATATAACACCCTATCGGAAAGAAGTCTTGGAAACGATGTACATGAAGACATTGCTTGTTACAAGCAATTTCTTCATTGTCACTAATGCTTTTACCCGTAATCCAAACAATTGTTTCATTGTCCATGAATAAGGCCTCCCAAAATAAAGATTATTAAAACTCAATTAACTGTTAATTGCTTTGAATTTAGACCTGTCTTTTCTTTTGGTTGCAATTGGTTAAAGAGAGTCAGCCCTAGACCTAATACTCATACATAAGACAAAACTTACCACTATCACACATGGACCCATTAAATCCTGCAGCACAACCATTCTGGCACACTCCCGTGTCCTTTAGGCAAGGTTCATCATTGATACAATTACTACAGCTACTATTACAATCAATCCCGTAGAAACCTTCATCACATGCTGCAAAAAGGTATAAAAAAGGTAGCGTCGATTTATATAAAACATAAGTTAAGGTGTTAAGGTCCTGTTAAAACATTTCTATGATTCGTTGACCTCGTAGACTTGATCTCTAGTGATTATCCAGATGAAACTTTATCGACGCCGAATTTTTCTTGTTTATCTAGATAAGCTTTGAAGTAACATGATAAAACTCTTTTGATTCAAAGATTACAAAATAATATTTTAATCAGTTTTGTACAACAAATTAATAAAATCCGACTGACTGAAAAATTGTTACATACCTCAAACAGAATAAAATGAAAGAATAACAAACGAATGAAATATATAAGTTTGAACAAATAAATACAATTCGTTTTGTATTTTCTTCCTCTTCATCGCATTACCACAATAATGACGCTTTTTGACGCCCATCAAGATAAAAGGGCTCGGACAACATGCTGATAAGCAATTCCTTCATTTTCAAAAACCTTTTCTACCCAGGAAGTTAAAATATCTAAGTCTTCATGAACTTTAATTTTCGTCAGCAACTTCTATCAATTTGGACCAGCCAAAAATTTTGCCGTCTGGTAATGAGTTAAACTAAAGCTTCAAATTACCAGCATTAGTATTATCCTGCTTGTTTTGAGGAATTGAGTTATCTGTAAAAGTACCTCTAAGGTCTGTTTAGAACATAGGGGCGTGCGATAAAACTAAACTCATTCATTGTTTGATGAAGTATAGGTTTCACCCCATTCAATTCCATTTTTTGCTTTCGTCGAGAAAATTGTTTTGGGAAGCATTCTGGAAACTGAGTAAATTACTGGTAAATAATTTATTCATTACTAAAGAGTTTTCCTATCCAAAAAGACGAAGAATTTGAAGTTTCAGAAAAAAAAACAATGTCTCCGACTTCTTTAAATTTGGAATAGTCTAAAATGGTATTGAGATAATTGACTGGCTACGAGTATTTCTCTGCCTTTCTATTATCTGGTATAAACGTTTATTCATAACCATATGTTCCTCTTTTTCTCGACGACACGATTACCTGTTTGACAGAGATTGTCAATCCACCCCGGAGAACAGCCGTTGTTACATGTGCCATTAAATGTGTTACATGTCTCGTTATTTTCACATGATCCGCAAGTCTCAGCACAATCAATACCGTAGCTACCAGGGGGACAAGCTGAAATAGAACTTGCTTTAAAAAATGGCAACTGATCAAAGAAAACTGTTTTTAGATAAATGGTCACAATGATTTAAACATATTTTAAATGCTTATTCTCCTTAGATATATTACGTTGATACTGGAAATAAATCTAGCATAAATATCAAATGCTAAGATGATTATTAAATGATATATAATTGTAAAAGTTGGTCATGTATGCATGCATCTCCCTAGTTAAACGAATGGTTGCATCTTTGTAAACATTTTATCACAAACATAGGTGCGGCCTTTCACTAGAAACATGTTGTCATACAGGTTTATGAAAACTACACTCATTGAATACCATTATTTGCGTTTTATACACTAAAAGTCTTTTTCAAGCGTATTATGGTTTCAAATGTACTAAGATATTCAAGCATTATATCTTACAGTCCATGCACAATTCTCCAGCAAATCCCTGGTCACAACCATCAGGACATATCCCATTAGTTTTATTACAATTTGCACCATTTTTGCAATGGCCACACGTAGAATTACAATCTATACCATGAAATCCGTCCCCACAAGCTGAAAAAAAGAAAGATTTTCAATAATTTAAATCTAAAGAAGGAGAGAAATAAAATGATAGAGAAAGAGAGAGAGAGGGAGAAAGAGAGAGATAGAGAGATAGAGATAGATAGATAGATAGATAGATAGATAGATAGATAGAGAGAGAGAGAGAGAGAGAGAGAGAGAGAGAGAGAGAGAGAGAGAGAGAGAGAGAGAGAGAGAGAGAGAGAGAGAGAGAGAGAGAGAGTCGAACTATCCGTAGGAAATCAGTAAAGAGTGTATGATTGAAGTGTGATCCCTTTTATATCTAGAATAGCTAGTATAGTTTGCTCGCGTCATATTTCTGATGAATCTCTTTATGGAAAATACAGAGGGTGATAAAAAACAAAAACAAAAAAAAAAAAGACCCGTTATCTAACCTTGTGTAAGCTAAAAGTATTTTCCTTTGTTGACTTAAATTTTGTTCTAACTGTGTCTCAGAAAGAATACCATCTATCAACTTGTCCTAAATTTATCTCAGAAGTATACTAGCTATCAACTTGAAACTTGTCCTACGTGTACATCGGACAGAATACCAGCTATCACCTAGAAACTCTTCCTTCGTGTACCTAAGACAGAATACAAGATATCACCTAGAAACTTGCCCTACGTGTACCTCAGACAGAATACAACTTGAAACTTGTCCTACGAGTACCTCAGACGGAATAACAGCTATAAACTTGAATTTTGTCCTACGTGTACCTCGGACAGAATACCAGCTATCACCTAGAAACTTGTCCTACGTGTACCTCAGACAGAATACCAGCTATCGCCTAGAAACTTGTCTTAAGTGTACCTCAGACAGAATACCAGCTATCGCCTAGAAACTTGTCCTACATGTACCTCAGGTAGAATACCAGCTATCACCTAGAAACTTGTCCTACATGTACCTCAGGTAGAATACCAGCTATCAATTTCAAATTGCCTCAGAAAGTAAACCAGCTTTTAACTAGAAACTTGTCCTATGTATAACTCAGAAAATATACAGGCTATCAACTAGAAACTTGTCCTACATGTATCTCAGAAAGTATACCAGCTTTAAACTAGAAACTTGTCCTACATGTATCTCAGAAAGTATACCAGCTTTAAACTAGAAACTTGTCCTACATGTATCTCAGAAAGTATACCAGCTTTAAACTAGAAACTTGTCCTACATGTATCTCAGAAAGTATACCAGCTTTAAACTAGAAACTTGTCCTACATGTATCTCAGAAAGTATACCAGCTTTAAACTAGAAACTTGTCCTACATGTATCTCAGAAAGTATACCAGCTTTAAACTAGAAACTTGTCCTACATGTATCTCAGAAAGTATACCAGCTTTAAACTAGAAACTTGTCCTACATGTATCTCAGAAAGTATACCAGCTTTAAACTAGAAACTTGTCCTACATGTATCTCAGAAAGTATACCAGCTTTAAACTAGAAACTTGTCCTACATGTATCTCAGAAAGCATACCAGCTTTTAACTAGAAACTTGTCCTACATGTATCTCAGAAAGTATACCAGCTTTAAACTAGAAACTTGTCCTGCGTGTATCTCAGAAAGTATACCAGCTTTAAACTAGAAACTTGTCCTGCGTGTATCTCAGAAAGTATACCAGCTTTAAACTAGAAACTTGTCCTACATGTATCTCAGAAAGTATACCAGCTTTAAACTAGAAACTTGTCCTGCGTGTATCTCAGAAAGTATACCAGCTTTAAACTAGAAACTTGTCCTGCGTGTATCTCAGAAAGCATACCAGCTTTTAACTAGAAACTTGTCCTACATTTATCTCAGAAAGTAAACAAACTTTCAACTTGAAACTTGTCCTTAGCGTATCTCAGAAATTTTACCAGCTTTTAACTAGAATTTTGTTCTGCGTATATCTAAGAAAGTATACCAGTTATCAACTTGAAAATGTCCTAAAAGGTCTCTCAGAAAGTATACCAGATATCAACTAGAAGCTTGTCCTAAGTGTATCTCAAAACTTATAACAGCTATCATAACAAAACGTCAGGGGAAAAATGTCTAAAGTGTATCCCAGAAAGTATACCAGCTATCAAAACAAAACGTCATGGGAAATGTAAAGCACAAGAATCATAACCCTAGTTGAGTTTTTGAGAAATACTTTGGTTCTCTTAATCTTAATATGAAATGTGCACATTGTCATTGTTATTATCAGGTGGGATGGTTTTGACGGAGGAGGATACCCCCGTCTCTAAAACGTATCTTTATTTCAATATCATTAAAGGCAAAGTCTCTGGCTAATTTGATATTAGCTGTAATACACAAGAATTCCTCTGCAAAGAAGACTCGGGTTACCTCTGAATGGAAACAACACTTCAGACAGTGGAATTGAAAAGCACTAATGATCTTTAGTTATATCAATTCATCGTATCTACCATAGTATAAAAGGCACGAGCAAAACAGTTTGAGTTTTTGCTATGGTGTAATATAAATTATTGCAATCAATATTACATTTTCCATTGTAAAACAGCACATGCACACTGTAGCTTTCATAAAATGATATTAGTGAAACCTTTTTACATATTGATAATATGTTTTGTAATTGACCAATCGTTGGTCTATTTGCCACGCCCCCACTTCGACAGAAAGTCCTGCTGCGATTTTAAACTTTTTTTTTCTTAAATCTATTACAAGTAGTATATAACAAAAAGTTGGTTGGCGACCTAAATATCGTAGCTAAATATTGAAAAAGCTGTAGTTACAACGTTTAAGTCGCCACACCAACAAAATATATTTACAAAAACTGGGGCCAATGTTGGAATTCAGAATTCTGGTCAAAATGAATGATTTCATCAGTCGACTTGATATTTGATTGATAGCCACGATTGGTCAATTTTCATGTAAGAATTGATTGATTGGATGGGATTTAACGCCATTTTCAAAAGTATTTCAGTCATATCGTGGCGGCTGGAGCAATTAACAATGAACAATGGATTCCTGGTATTTCTTATACCAGTACTACCACTACATCCTTTCCTATACACCAGGTGCTATCCCACTTAGGTTTACGATTATCCATCCCTTGGTGAGAGACACATTTCAAGCTTGAACCGCATAGCAAATTATTTTCACATAGTAACTAAGCCAACAATTATACATTTTTGTAGTTTAGATACCCATATAACACTTTTGACGGCCACACAGCCGATAGCCAATGTACATTCATCCATTCGATCAGCATTTATACAGTATTAAAGATGGAATACCTGTAGAACAGTTGGCGGCTACCCAGCCGGGCGCACAGCCATTTGTACAGACACCGGAGATTTTATCGCATGGTTCACCATCAATACAGTTACCACACATTTGTAGACAGTCTTCTCCGAACAAACCGTTACCGCATTCTAGTAAGAAAAAAAGAGAACGAGAAAATATCCGTGAGATTCTTTGTCTTCACTGTGCGGAGTTTCCTTCGCCATTGATGAGGAATAACTTTCTATGTTAAATAGTTTACCTGTTTAGTTTTGACTATTTTGAGGTAAGACCCCTCTTTAATTTATTGTATAATGAATAACTAAGATGTTGACAAAGTCAAATAAAAGTTGTTGATCTGACATGAATAGTCAAATAAAACAGCAGAATATTTCTTTTACACATTTTTTTTCAGATTATCTTTCTGCTTTTTACTCTAAATATCAACCGAATCCCAAAGGATCTCGTTTTGTACAGGGTAACATAGTACTAAAGAAAAAAAACCTGCCTTGTGTACACATGGCTCCCTGATAGCCTGCAGTACAGCCATTGGGACAGGTTCCGTTGTCTTTGTTACATGGGACTCCATCTTTACAGTTACCGCACACACTATCACATTCTGTACCGTAGGACCCATCCAGACAGTCTAGTAGATACGAGAATAATACGTATGAATAACGACATAGATTAAAAGTAATTGATCTATTATATCTCACCTAATTATTTTAGTGATTTTATGAATTCTGAGCTTCAAGCCTAATGTACAAACTACGACACAAACATCACTTCAATGCAACCTAACTTAAGTTTGCAAAATATACCACAGGATTCAACAACGCCATAAAATGCAGATCTTGGAGTAGAAAAAAAATGGATATAGAAGAAGAAACTTTAAAGTAGCGATCTTTTCCTTTCCACTGGGCGTCCAAAGCGGAATTACGTAGAAATGTGTTAAATTACTAATTTAGCCAGTAACCTACCTCCAAACACTCGAACCTCGCACAATCCCAACGAAGAATTTGGTTTAGGCAGCATGATATATACAACCTGGGCACTCATCTGTGTGTCAAATGTCACGTTATACATGCCGTTCATTTCGACCATATTCGTACTGTTATAATCAGGTGTTCCATTCGGTAGAGTTTCATTGTTAGTTAAATAAAGCATAAAGTTTTCCACTGTAATATTTGCTGAAGCCGGATCTAGAAATGTAAACGTGTGAGGTATACACTGTAAAGGGAACCATAAACAAACAAACAACAACAACAAAAAAAAAACACAAAAAAAACCGCACCCCAAACAGAAAAAAACTAGCATTGTGGGTGACGCCAGAGAAAACGCATATATGTAAATTACATCGTCAAATAGAGCGAGCCCCTCATTATATAGACTAGATCAAAAAAGAAGTAACATTGTTCATCGCCATTTCTACGTCTGTTTTCGGGTCATAAGATCTATTGTTTCTGATTCCGTGTATATATACAATGCCGTGAAAATTCACTAAAGCGACCTAAACATTCTAAATACCTCCGTATTTGAATAACCTTTTACAACGATCTATTGATCAAAAGTATTCAAAGGTTTAATGTCAAATGCAATGAGTGCGAACAACAGTGATTAAAAATGTATATTTGTTTAAATACCATTTATATTACCAGATTAGGAACATTTTGACCATACCTCCTACAAGTCAAATTTTAACTCCCATTTCAATAAATTAACTTTTCCAATATTAACCAGCGTTTAATGCTCCAATTCTATGCACTAAATCATAAAACCTCATTTGCTGTAAAACTAACAGATTACTTATGTCTGATTCTTGGCCGTGGTTTCGGGTTTGAGTCCCACCAGAGGCAGTCCACCTAGCTGTGAATGGTGTAGCAGTGGTTGGACTCCATTGCCTTTCTCTAATGCGCATAGTATCATCTAGAATGATTTAGGACACGATGGAAATAAGAGTTCGTCTCTTTATTGAGTTATCAGAGCGCGCGCGCGGGAGAGAGTGAGAGAGAGAGAGAGAAAGGGGAGGGAGAGAGAGAGAGAGAGAGAGAGAGAGAGAGAGAGAGAGAGAGAGAGAGAGAGAGAGAGAGAGAGAGAGAGAGAGAGAGAGAGAGAGAGGGGTGAGTCTTCAATCTTCAATGACTTACTTGCTGGTCCATAAACCAAGATGTAATTAATAGCTGTTACAGCCCCTAAATCAACGAACCAATAAGGCTTTTCTGATGGGCTTGGGATCGTTCCGCTACAAGTGCGACTTGAACTCGGGTCTGTTGCATCAGTCATGCCATCGAGTGCCAAAGAAGCATTCCACGAGAAACCGGAGGCAGTGAGTGTTGATGATTGTCTTGCAGATTTACCTCGAGCAAGATTTTGGTCTAGAGTGGATGCATAATGGATAACCCAATCATTAAAAGTATGAATAATTTGATTTCAGTTTCATCTTTTAAGATTCACGCGTTTTGATTGGCTCCTTTTTTATACTTCCATTAACAAAACTTTGAGCTTAAAACAAAGTAGGCCCGTAAAATTTTATTAAAAACTAGCAAAATATTTGCTTTGTTTTGTCTGATGGCATTAAATCATTAGATAAAGATAACACTTATTTTCACTTAGGTATAAGCCCTCACTTTGGGTATTGAAGCTTTAAGATTCTCACCCCAATGAAAACTTTAAGGTTCTCACCTCAATGAAAACAGAAATTATTCTTTTCCTTTCTTAATTGAACTAGGCTTTTGATATTAATAGTTCGATTAATACTGAACTTAGACATTAGACATTTAGTACACAATCTTGTTTTTTAATACACAGGAGAAACAGTCTGCTAAAAATATTTCGAGAAAAAAGAAATTTGATTCTAAAAACAATTTCTCATATTTTTTACTATCCATTTTTTCTCTTATTATTAACCCTTTCCTGTTTTTTGACAAGTTAGACTGGTCCAAATTGAAAAAGGTTGAAGGCGACAATGAAAATTTGATGCAATTTGAAATGAAACCATCCTATGTGGAAGAAAATGTTGTTGAAATAGAAGAAATTGCTTGTTACAAGCAATTTCTTCTTTTTCCACATTGTTTTCTCAAGTATTAAATCACAGCTACGTAAAATCCCGTATTTGTACGGGAAAGGGTTAAACTGATAACCCCATATCACAGTAGAGGTGGTGTTTCTTTCATCGAATTTATTCACCGCCCGGTTTTTCCCTATTTTCCATAGACACAAAGACAGAACTCTTTAAAAATCTTATTTCTAAACATTGCGGTAACCTCTTCAAACAACTGTTCACGCCCCTTCATTAGCTGGATGTTGGACTTTGGTTAAGCGATCCTTATTTTAGATACATCTAACAGAAGAAGGAAATCTAAACAACTTGTGACAACCATTAGTTGATCAATTGCTGCTGTCAATTGGGGAATCAACCGACCAATCAAATAATTTATTCAGCCCTGACCTGAGCTTTCAACTCCGATATCGGCCGCCATTTTTGTTAACCTTTTGCTTGTTTGGTTACTTAAACGTCGTACTATAGCATATTCAAGCTTTAGCCACGACGTTTATGTCGCCAATCAACTATTTTACCTTTTTGTTGCATGCTTGTCGTAAATGCAATATAACGCCGTAAAAATCGGAACGGAACTTTCTGTCGGAGTTAATGAGGCAGAACATGGGGAGTCACAGGGCGGGGCCAGCGATTGATCAATTCTACGGCATTCATAAATATGCATGGAGTATCACCTTGTAACCCAGTACATTTACTCATGACAGTGTTTTAGAGCCAGTATTGCCATTGTCGTAAAAAAAACTTCCTAAACCTACACACTTTTTTGTTAGTCGTGACGTTGAAAAGAAAGAATCAAATGTTTTATAATTCAAATTCAAGTGGAAGAAATAAAGAAGGGAATCCATGTAACTGTATTCAAACAACACGGTCGGTTCGTCCGCAAACCTTACAAATCACAAGGCAGATTTATTCAAATTTTTAACCATTACATGTTTTCTTTTCAAGCAGTATTTTGCGAATTCATCTATTTTTAGATCAACATATCTAAAAACGAAAGAATGGATCTTAAGTACTTTAAGTGCTTTGATTTCATATTTCACTTTTCAAGAAGACAACCAATTAAATATTGATTTTTTCACCACACCTATTTGACAAGCATTTCCGCTGTATCCTTCCTCACATCCAGAAGGGCACTCCCCGGTCTCCTTATTGCATGGAACTTGGTCCAAACAGAAACAATTCGTAGCACAATTAATTCCATATGTGCCGTTCATGCATTCTGAAATAAATGACAATTATCTTATAAGATTGTTACATTAACATCCGCAATTAGCAGAATGTAAATATATAGAAGGTCGAAATGATTTTCTACAACGTTCAAATATCTTGTCAATATATATGATATTTGTTATTATATCCGGTAGTTGTTAAAAACAAGATATACACAATAAAATGGAAACTTTACAGAATTTCATATTGGCACATCTTTCCTTTTTTTGAAATAATGATAAAAATATCAGTAAGTTTTGTTTTAATTCCATTAAGTTTGGTCCATATATAGGCTTTTAAATTACATGATTCAAACTAAAATATCAAACGTGGCCTCATCGTGAGCTCATTAACCCTATAATCTGTATGCTAGTTCTTTACAGTCGGTCATTATATAATTCATTCAGGTGCAATTCCGTTTTTTAACGAGGAGCTAATGACGTTATTTTGACTTGCTTGGTAGTGTTACCATCATATTTAAATATTGCTTGGACATGACTATACAGAATGATGAATAACATTGTACATTGAGAGTTCCCTGAACTATCATACGCTTTGTCTTTCTGTCTGGTTTTGATTCTTCCCTATGCCATAACGCTGGCGCCAACGTAACTGTAAGTTCTCTTGATGCAAAATTGGGCAAATCTTCTATTTTAATGCAAAAAGTGTTACCCTATCAATTGTGAAGCTGACACAGTTTTTGAAAATGACGTTGTTTTGTTGGTATTGCCTCCGAAGGCTATAACAACCTTTTAATCCTATGGCATGCCTTTTTAGATAGTTTGTGGTCAAGATCTGAGAGCACGAGATTGTAGGTGCAATTGATTTAGGATTGTCTACGCAGAAGCTCTACGCTTCCGGATTTTTACTGTAGCTTGCGTAAGCAAATGTAAGCCGTGACTTCGAACGCTTTACCTTGTCTATCTTGTCTGAGAGTCACAGAATTAAGTAGAGTTATAACACTGTTAATTGTTTTGCTAGATTACGCAAATTTTCATGCAACTTTATCCTATCTTTGCACTAGCGTTCGGCATGCCAATGCCTGTTATTTTTCCAGAGAGCCGTCGCATTGCATAGGAACTATTGAAAATGTTGTTTCATCTTGTTTATGAATGGAACTTAAGTGTTTCTCTGTGATAGACCTCAAAGGACATCATTCTAACTAGTTAGTACCCAAAATGAAGCAATTTGAATTTTTCAACGGATTTAAACACCCTACAGAAATAATAGATGCGGGGAAGTCGGTTTAGAGGTATAATGCAGATTCCAACTATTAATGAACACAATTATTGTTATTTCAAACTTGGTCTTAAAGCAATCACAAATCACTGTTCGCAACCAAGTCTTTTCGGTCTGGTTCTCTGGACAAATAATGTGTTGGCAAAAACTTAAACAAATATAAGGCGTTTACCCAAACAAATCATTTAGGGAATATATTCCTTGTCTGAAAATATTTTGTATGATTTTATTTTACATATTTACACACCAGTACTACCACTACACCCTTTCCTAGCCTCTAGCTGCTATCCCACTTAGGTTTACGATTATCCGTGCATTGGTGAGAGGGACAAATATCGGAAAGGACATGTGCCGTCGCCGGGGACCGAACCCATGACATCCCATGATTGAAGATTGGGAGTCTTACGCGATACCGACTGCGCTATGACGGTATTTTTAAAATAAAGATGGATTGAACATGGCTTGATACCTGATAAATTGTACAATCAACATAAAAAGAAATACCTGGTATCCATATTGAAGTTAAAGGGGGGTAATTTTAAGACCCCATAAACGCAATTTAGATCACATTAGCTTTCGCGGTATTTAGATGTATTTCAAACACTTTTATTTTGGACATATTCTCTGCTCATTACCAGAATACAACTTGAAATAAAAAGTTTCAAATTCTGGAAATAATGCTCCCGTTCGTCCACAGATGCTGTCTTGTGTCTAAGTTAACCGATGGCCCACAAACTTATAACATACCTAGTTATATACATGTAAGCCGACAAATGGTGCTTTGGTCCCATTATTTCCACTTACAACAGTTAAAGTATTCAATCAGGTACATGTAAGTATGAAATTTCCGATGTCTGCTTCCGAATCTGCAGATTCTTTAGTTTTCTCTCGCAATTGATTAAGGGAAAATCTACGTTTCAAAGGCTTCAAATGGCAGAGTGTCGCTAATATTCCTGTGATTAAATAAAAACTTTTGTCTTTACGTCACAGAGAGTATACAAAGTTTTCATTTTTAATGTATATATTTAACTTTTTTATACGTCTCAGAATGTCAACATCTTAAAATAAAAAAGTGCCGAATAGTTTTCGTGCTATATAGTCAATTGTGTTGGAAGTATATTTTAATTACCATATGCAGATAAATGTTTAGACCTATTTACATTACATCGATTGGGACACAAAAACTTCCTACTTAGATTCATCCCTATAGTTAATGCTTCCAGGAGAATACACCAGCTGAATGTGTAGGCCAGCGAAAGAACCAAGATCGATAGCCGCTCCCGGGAATCGAACTCGGGACCTCTTGATCGAGAAGCCGACGCTCTACATCTCGACTACGGACATCGCACTTATATAGATAAACTCATCTACTCATCTATATCGCTTGTTCGTCCATACCGACTAGTACTACGATAGGAAAGATTCATTTCTTGATGCTATATGGCTGTTTAAAAGATATGATGCGCAGATATAGTCATACGATCATATTGTCAGTTGGCAAACCAAAATGTCGAAACGAGTATTCTTTATTTCTCTCTCCCCGTCCACTCTTACGCGAGAAAAATGTATCTCCCCCAATCACAAATTTATCCACAGCAAATAAAACTATAATAATAAGGATATAATCCTATCTGTATATAATACGGGCTATGTCATACCACCTACCACTACCACAATGAGCCTGTATATTACATGGTTGTATTAGAAAAGATGCTTAATGATAATAAATGTTGTTCCACGGACACCAGTTTGGACATGATTTAGGTATTTTATGACATGAAGAATCTTAACCATACTTCATGTTTATCATTACCAATAGGGCTTACAATCACGAAAACACATTCCGGTCTTTATATTACAACATAGTGTAAAATGAAATCTCTTCCGATATTATACATTTGCCAAGAAGAGCCGGCCTGCAATCTTCAGGACAGATTCCAGTATATGAGATCGCCGTATTAAAACGAGTCTTATCCATATCACACATTTGTCTGTAATAAACGGAACTACACTTTCCTGTACAGATTCCGGTCTGTATATTTCACGACTGTATACGACACATTTGTCAATACTAGCCGGAACTACACTTTCCTGCGCCGATTCCAGTCTGTATATTTCATCACTGTATTAACATTGAATCTTACCTTTATTACACATTTGTCTATATAGCCAGGACCATAATTTCATGTACAGATTCCAGTATGCTTATTTCATCATTGTATCAGAATTCAATCTTACCCATATTACACATTTGTCCATACCAGCCGGACCTACAATCCCCAGGGCACACTCCAGTCTGTAGGTTACACGGCTCATTATTTCCACAATTACCACAAGTCATAGAGCAGTTGATTCCGTATGTACCGTTAATACATTCTAAAAAATACATGAGCAATAAAGTGTTATGGGAAAATAAACAACAGTTATTTACACTTTATTTTGACAGATTCAAATAAATGGGTGGATTACTGTACTTGCACCTATATCGTAATTGAACAGGACACTTGACAACCGGTTATAGTTTAATTCTAGTTTCGTCTATCAAGATTCAAGGGTTTTGACCATTTACTTTTATATTTTCATACTTCCTTTTACAAAATATTGAGCACGCAGCTACTTTGTAAGCTTGCGAACAAGGTGGATCCGTTAAATTTTAATCAAAACAAATGAATTGTTTGCTTTCTTTTGCCTGTTGGCATTAATTTATAGAAAATGAGAATATTCGCGACTTTATACAATTAATTCAATTCAGCATTTAGGTTCATACCTCAATGAAAACCAAACATGAAAAAATATTTCTTTTCATTTTTTTCATTTCTGAATGCTATTTGCTATCAGCATAAACGCTTGGGGGGTGGGGGACGATGAGAAACAGAATTACAAGCTATTGGCTTCCTGACCATGACATCTTATCCACAATCTAATCCCAACGTAAATTATTGGAAAGACATGTCAAGGATTTCTTGTCAGTCTAGCAAAGGATGGATGGCCACGGGGATCGACTCTCTTTATTAGACACCACAGTGATAGTCTAGCTAAATACAAACAGAATATCACGGTGGTATCCAATAAAGGGCTGTAGAGTTGATAAAACTTATTTATTTAAAGTATATGTCACTTTTCAAAATAATATCTTCAACATTACCGGCGTAAAGATTTCAAAACAACAGAAAAAAGACGTGAATTCAAAAGTCACAAATGTTCTCGTTTCTTACTACATACGTTCAGTACATAATTCTGTCTGCCATCCAGCCTCACAACCGTTTTCACAACGACCGGATATGACGTCACACACTTCATCGTTGAAACAGTTTCCACACCGATTAGAACATCCTAGGCCATAAGTTTTATTTTGACATTCTGAAATCAAGACATTCATTTAAAGGAAACGATTGATAAATCGGACCTTATATAAATTAAACTACGCTCTAAAACTAGTTACGCGTTATCGTTAAATGATATAATGTATTTAATGATGTTTTTCAGCAATTGAATATCTTTATCTTGCCGCCTTGAGTTTAAATTTACAAATATATTGCGGCTTTAAAGAAAAAAGGTCAGGTTTTATTATTTCGTATTAAGCTTTGAAATGCTGCAACGAGTCGAGTTGGTGTAAAAATATTATGCAACTAACATAGAAGCACGTGACTGTCTTTACTTGAACAGCCAAATACCGAAAAAGTACCGTTATCAAAATATTTCAACTGAAATACTAATTAACTAAATAAAATGAATTAAAATATACCCGTATCACAGCTGGTTCCCTCCCATCCTGCACTACAATTGCCGGGACATTTCCCATCTGTTGGACTACACGTGACATTATCAGCACAGTTACACACGCTGCTACAGTTTATACCAAAACTAGGGGACTCACATTCTAAAGATAATATTAACGATAAGAAACCATAAAAATGTTTTCTAATCAAATAGTTAAGATAGAAATCAAAACCAGTACAGATCATTTACGTTCGATATTTTATAAAGACAACAATAAAACACTTCCACACTGAGAAATCAAAGCGCTGAAAGCGCTGAAAGCCTGAGATATGTATACAGGAGATATATAATCTGGGCAGAAAAAGTTTGATGGTTGGATTATCGGAGGTGCCATTTTTACCCAAATCTACTGTCGATTATGCGCAGATCTGCCAATTTGTGCGCTAGGGGACACAACCTGCCCACAATAATTTTCATCCCGTTGAGGTATTGTAACGATATATTTACATGTATATATCATTACATAATTTTCACCCGATCAAAATGCTTAGAAGGGATCTGATAAAGGCCACCCAAGGATCCTTCCTGTCAATTTGGTTGAGTTTGGTTGAATTATGTTCAGTACTTTCTGAGAAGATTTTTAAAGTAAAAGTTGATGGACGGACGGACGACGGACACCACATTATGACAAAAGCTCGTTGGATTTCAGCCAGTGGAGCTGGCGAGAGAGAGCTAGAGGATGAGGGAGATCGGGGAATGGAGCGTTTAGCCAGGTGGCTCTTGCGTGCGATGTGAGTATTCTACCATACAGACCAATTTCGTTATGGAAATATGCGCTTTAGAATCTCTAGATAAAGAGAGCGAGAGTTGGCGGTCGGTCGTTTACCAGGTAAATATGATTATGCACACCTCTCAAAAGCAGTATATAGACGTTGCATCCTTTGGGTAGAATTCGGAGGTAAAAATATATGGACACAAAGTCCGAGCACGACCAAACTGTTTTCAGACAGTGCGAATATGATCCTACGAATGACCAATTAATTTGTTAAACAAAACATTCCAATCGTGCGTAAAACCGACAGCTTCGCTTATCAGCTTTATACAGCAACTTCGTCTTACCGGACCGATTTAACATTGTTACTCTAGAATAAGTAATATTATTTTGGTATGAAACAAACACCTTGTTTTTTCTTAACAATATGTTATGATTATATGTTTAATAATTTCAAATATATTATAAATCTCCTTTCTTTCTTTCCATTCACCCGTCAAGGTTTGATAATTTTGCCAAATTCAGAACACTCACACGAAAGTACTGTACATCAAGTCGACAGCTGTCAATGAGTCCTTCTCGCCTTAATCGGGCGTATTAATTTATGGTCAGATCCGATCTACTTTTCATGCGACAGAAGATCACATTGATTGCGGTAGATGTTTTTACATTATGTTTTCACATAAAACTCTGCATGGGTTTGAATTTTTAGCATTGTAACTTTAGCCTCAGATTGCTTACGCAATCTCAGGCTAAAAACCTAATTCATAGTTACATAGTTCAACTTGGTCAGTCCGTGAAATTCGCGCCTTCTGAACACGGTCGTTAGGCATTTTCGAGATTGTTCTTACAATTTCATTCGCGGGAATGACTCTCATTATTCTAATCCTAGCAGGAATTTCGAGTTCATGGTTATATAAAAAAGCTGGTGGGTATTTTGAGTCAAAATGGAACAGGATTTGTAAGCAGGAAAAAAAAAAAGAAGAAAAAACACAAATCCTAATACAATGGTAGATGGATTCGGAGCCTCGTTACCAGAACATTATTATCTCTTTTGTATGTAAAAGACACCATATTTGGCATAAGAACGTTTTTGTTGTCTAAATTGGCATGTACAATTATCAAATCAAAGAATTACCAGCTACGCATGCGTCACCCTGGTATCCTGCAGCACATAGGTTAGAGCAGGACCCAGTTTGTGTGTCACATGACTCGTTGTTCAAACAATTGCCACATGTCATACTGCAGTTTATCCCATAGGTTCTGTTAGAGCATTCTGGAAATATAAGACATTTTAGAGTAAAACATGCATACACAGATAAAAATGTTGACAATCTTTTTTCGGAGATCCATTAATGTAAACATGTCATTCATAGGTTCTTAAATTGATTTACGCACTTGAGAGTATTTTCATAAAATTATCTGCTGACTTCATACGGGCCAAGTGAACCCATTTTAACCCATTCCTGCCCCCCAAAGGAATTAGCTTTGGCTTTAGCAATTGTTTGATATAAGCAATTTCGTTATTGTCCACAAAATTTTCTACAGTAAAATAGAATGATTTTTAAAATTCCACCAACTATGAATAGTCATGTCCAACTTCTTTGAATCTGGACCAGTCTAAATTTTGTCATCTGGTAATTGGTTAACCATGGTTACTACGCTGTTACTGATTACTTATGAGTCGTGTTTCTGTAATCATTTGGGCATGTCTTCTGTGTGTTTTCTTTACGATCAAATTACCAATCGCTGGCCCAACCCACTCACTTCTTTTGCCCCTCCCATTGAGGAAGTTCCGCTTCGATTTTTAACAGCGTTATTTTGCAAAATTTATGGCCAGTAACATGTAACAAAAAAGTACAATGGTTAGTTGGTGACTTAAATGTCGTAATTACAGCTTGAACCAAAAATAAAGGTTACAAAAATGGCGCCAATGTCGGATTTGATAAGCTGAGGTCCGGGCTGAATAAATAATTTCATTGGTCGGTTTATTCCTTGATTGACGGCCGCAATTGGTTTATAGACCACTCGCTGGTCCCGCTCACTGACTCGATATTAAACAGAGTTATTTTGCAAAATAAATAGCCAGTTACACGTAACAAGAAAATTGAGTAGTCGGTTGGCGATCTCAACGTCGTAAATGCTACTTTAATTAAATGTAGTTACGATTTTTAAGTCGCATAAACAACAAAATGCTTCACTTCAATTTCGGAATTTCGAAAGATCTGAAGACAATTGTCTCCACCCCGTTGGTGTCGTGTAATTCTATTCGCAAATTGCGATTTGTGCCCATTTCACCGGTATGTGCTTTGACTACTTAAACAATTATGTTTGTCTTAATTAAAAAAAAAATAGTTGTAAAATACTGTTTTATAATGAGTTATATGTATTCAAACAGAGAAAAGTATTGGGTTGTCGCGGGTACCCGTAGACCAGACAGTATATGTTCTGATATTATCAACATAATCAGAACGAAAATGAAGACACGTCACTATTTAGAAAGTGGTATGATTTTTGTGGCCCTATCGTAAGTGGAGTGTGTAATAAAAAAGAACGATTTTATGAAAATGTTTACCTTCAATACACAGATCACCCTCATAACCTGCTGCGCATCCATTTGCGCAGGTACCATTCACGTAATCACACGGCACACCACCAAGGCAAGACCCACAAACTCGAGAACAGTTTTGTCCATAGGTATCACTGCCACATGCTGATAATAATAGTAATGATAATAATTTTGTTATTGATATTGATATTAATACAAACAATGACCGATTTGCATGATTAGTACTTGACTAGGAAAAAGAATTATATTTTGTGACTTAACCTCCAATTGTGACCTTGACCTTTGGCTAACCAAAACAACTATTTGCATAACACTATTTGTGACCAAGAGAAATAGCTGTGTGGATTTATTTTGAAATAATTCAAAGATATAGAAGAAATTCTTCGAATAAGGTCAACTCATGAGAAACAGTAGCATCATATTATTTTCCGACCCATTAATAAATGCAGAATATCGTCGTTGGGCGTTTAAATTGTCGTAACTACAGCTTGAATAAAGTTGTAGTTACGACAATTTCCATGCTCAGCGACTAAATTGGTAGCATTTCAAGATGGCGATTGAGGGGGAATTACCCGGGATTGGAGATTATGCAAAGAATTTTCGCATAACATTAGCACTCGGTATTGGGTTTAACGTTGCTATGTTGTTTTGAAATCAATCCATAGATTTTAAACATGTGTTCAAAGACAAGGCCAATGTTGTCACTTTAACTTCAGTTTTTTACCTACGGCGAAGCAAGAAACATTTTCCTGGCACACTAGTACTCGTCATGAAAATTTGTTTGTTTGTTTGTTTGAATGAGGTTTATGCCACTTTTAACAATTTTCAGTCATATCGCGGCGACTGGATCAACTAACAATATATTCCTGGTATTTCTCGCACCAGTACCGCCATTGCATCCTTTCCTAGCCTCGAACTGCTATCATACCTAGGTTTGCGACTATCCACCCATAGATAAGAGGTCAAGGGGAACAACTGTGCCTTGGTAAAAGTTATACTCCGAACACGATTAATACAAATAAGCAACAAAGGTATTTGTGTGCCCTACCTCCATTACTGTTTATGGTAGAGTCATAAAAATTGAAAAATGGTCCTCGTAATTGTTAATCACTGCTGTTAATCTAAACTTCGATTGACCAATCGTATCAATTCATCATTCTAGAGCCGCCACATTTATTAACGTTTCAAAAAACCGGCCACTAAAGCAACGTTACAATAGCTTATTCATACCGTGGTTACGACGTTTACGTCGTCTATAATTGTCCATTTATTTTTTGTATATCTAAGCGACCAAGAAATTAACGCCTACAGACAGCCTGTTCTTTCGGAATGCCGTTTATGGTGGGCGTGGTCCGTCAATCCTTTTTTCACCCCAGAACGGACTTAACCAACACAATCATCATCAACAACAACAACAACAAAAAAAAAAAAAAAAAAAAAAAAAACATTGTGGAAAATGAAGAAATTGCTTGTATCAAGCAATTTCTTCATTATCCACAATGTTTCCTATACCAAAAATACGAAAAAGTTCAACTTCCGCCAACTTGAAATTGTCGTCTATAGGCTCTTTGAATTTGGACAAGTCTAAAATTTTGCCATCTGGTAATGGGTTTATATTTAATGTACAACGTTTGTTTATTAATATGAATAATTTTTCGAAGAATGTTTGCCGTTAGAAAAAATATAAAATATCATTCTGTGTATTTTATCAGTTCACTTATTCCATTTCAATTCTAAAAAAAAAAAAAAAAAAAAAAAAATAAAAAAAATAAATAAATAAAAACAACTTGGAAATATTGTGGAAAGCGAAGAAACTTTCTGACAACAAGGACTTTCTTTTCAATCCAGCATGTTTTTATTGAACACGCCACCAAGCAAAAAGCTTCGGAAAACATTGCGGACATAGAAGAAATTGCATTTTTTCAAGCAATTTCTTCAATGTCCGCAATGTTTTCTACCCCAAAAGACAAAGAACTTTAGAATTATATCAACATAAAATTGTTGTCTGCATCTTCTTTCAATTTGGACTAGTCTAATTTTTTCCCATGTGGAAATGTGTTAATCTGAAATGCATTTGCACTCTTTTCGTCATTCTGAACGTAACCAGGACAATGGGGCTAAAGGCCATTGTCCACGTGAAGGACTTTTGTAATTGTAATAACCATAAAAACTGGTTGATTTTATTATATTTATACTGGTATCTAATTTATTGATTTTCAAGGAGATGTGCAAACTTTGTTCATTGACCGCGCCCTACTAACACATTGAAGGTCCAAAACTGTCATCTGGAGATACGTTGTATATTAGTCCAGGTCTGCTTTAATTCATGACCAGACGACAAAATTTTAGGCTCATTTTAATTGATGGAAGTTGTATAAGACAGTTTCTCAGTTGATGTACTTTAAACTTATTCGTTCTTTCAAGTAGAAAATATCGTGGATAATGAAAAATTTACTTGTACCAAGCAAGTTCCTCTTTTCCACAATAAAATTAGACAAAATGAAAGAAATTGCAGGCGATAGGTTAAAATGGGGAATGGGCTAAAGGATTCATTTTCTAAAACCATGAAAATAATATCCAAGTTCATCCCTTACAACACTCAAGTAATTATAACAATGACAATATCTTCCGTTGACAACCAAAGAACCTCGAAACTAAAGCTCATTCAAGCTGCATTTACGAGATTTGGTCGCTCGACGACGACACTGAAAAGGCTGTAATTACGAGGTTTGGGTCACCGACTCACCATAATTAGGCCTCTGGGGTACAAACTTACTTGTGTTACAATCACTGCCTTGCCAACCAGGCTCGCAAGTTCCAGGACAAAAACCGGTCACTTTATCACAGGGTTCATTGTTCGAACATTGACCGCAAATTGAACAACCTTCACCAAATGTTCCATCAGGACAGGCTATGTCATAAAATAAAGGATATGTTTGAAAGTACAAAAAAGTTTCTACGCCGTTTCTATCATAAAGTTACGGTGGCATAGAGGTGACCACACATGTCACATCTGTGCAACTGCATAAAATTCAGTTTAAATTACAATATTTGACATTTGTAAAAACAAAAGAAATCCTAAATATCAATTTTACACCCGAAGTCGAACAAAGGCAACATATAATTAGGGCTGTTCGTGTTCAAAAAGGACATATACAATTAACCCATCACCAGTTAGCAACATTTTAGACTGGCCAAAATTAAAAGAGGTTGCAGACGGCAATTTAAAGTTGTTGTGTTTTCTCAAATATTTGTCTTTTTGGGTAGAAAACATTAGGATGATGAAGAATTTGCTTTAAACGAGCGATTTCTTCATTTTCCACAATGTTTTCCAGAGGTTTCATATTGAGGGGCATTTAAAAGCGTCTTTTTGTGGTAATTAGTTATTTTAAGATTAAATAAGATATCAGCACCGTGGGTCTGCCGGCCATTTTTCCACTATATTACCTTAATTTTTCTCTGTGACTAAAAAATTGTAGGGGGCTACTTAGCCCTTCACAGTTTTTTTTAAATTTTAGACTGGTCCAAATTGAAAGAGGTTGCAGACGACGATAAATATTGGATACAAATTGAAATGAAACCATCCTATGTGGTAGAAAATATTGTGGAAAAAGGAGAAATTGCTTGTGACAAGCAATTTCTTCTTGTTCAACAATGTTTTCTCAAGTATACAATTAAAGCTACGTAAAATCCCGTGTTTATTCAGGAAAGGATTAAACCAGAGACTAATGACTGCTTTCCTCGTGTAAATTGGAGCAAGTTGGTTGACCTACCCCTTTTTAGCTGGAGGAACAAACGTGACAACTGGCATGTCGTAAGAGGGTAACTATTGATAATTTTTTGTTACATTCCTCATTATTTTTGTCTTGTGGTTGTCATTGTATTAATTCATATGTTTTATTTTAAACGATCCCATTTCTCGCGCGCTAAATGAACACTACAAAACAGTCGACGCGCCATAAAACACCAATCAATCGACTTAAACTTCAGAGTTAAGTGATATTTGTTAACATCGGAGATTGACAATAGAGCCAAATCCAACCCCCGTCTGTCAATGTTGGTCTCTGAATACTCGTATTTCATAACTGTCTACCGCTTCTGTCCTTAAACTATACGAATAATAAAATGTATGAGCACGTCGACTCAGTTTTTCGTTGTATTTTATACGGGTAAATTTATTATACTCTCTTTTCTTCGGATACACTTCTTTCTTGTTATATTACATATATTTACGTAGAAATGGGTCTTAAGAATTAAAGTTGTTTGGACAGAGACGGGCCGCTTTTCTAGACCCTGAAATTTTTTGGTCTCGCCTGTCGTTAATTCGTTGGAATTAAGGATCGGTGGTTCTAATTACTGAACGAATCATCACCTTGATAGATTTCTAGTTGTAAACTCACCATGAGAGATTCAATTTCACAAACAGTAACCTATATTATAATTTCTTTGCCCCCCCCCCCTGGTCAAACATATCTGCTTGTGGGTAGCACCAGTTAATTTAGTTAACCTATTAACAGACGTCAAAATTTTAGACTGGTCCAAATTCACAGACATTGCAGACCACAAAATTTTAGTTTATGGAATTTTAATTCATTTGCCTTTGGGAGAAGAATACATTGTGGAAAATTGAAGAAATTGATTGTAACAAGCAATTTCTTCATTGTCAGCAATGTTTCTAAAGCTTTTTTTGAGGGCATCAAAAGCGTCATTGTGTGGGAATGGGTTAATAGATGTTTTTAAACTCACCACCATAGATTTAAACTTACAAACAGTAACAACCGATTTTTTATATTATAATTCCTAACTGTACATAACTGCCTCTAGGTAGGAACACGCATTCTAGTTTATAGTTGTAGACTCACTTAACGGCCTCTTAGTTGGCCCAAGCGCTCTAGTTTATAGTTGTAGACTCATGTAACTGTCTATAAGTCGGATCAGGTATTCTAGTTTTATAGTTGTAGACTCACTAAGCAGCATTAAGTAGGACCAGGTGTTCTAATTTATAGTTGTAGACTCACTCAACCGCCTCAAAGTCGGACCAGGTGTTTTAATTTATATTTGTAGATTCATGCAACGGCCTCTGAGTGGGGCAAGGTTTTCTTGTTTATACTTGTAGACTCACATTACCACCTTTAAGTTGGATCAGGTGTTCTATTTTATAGTTGAAGACTCACTTAACCTCCTATAAATGGGACCAGGCTTTCTAGTTTATAGTTGTAGACTCACGTAACTGCCTATAAAAAGGGAAGTAAATCATTTTCCCGTCATCATCGTCAGCCCGATTAGCTCAGTTGGTAGAGCACTTGACTTCAAACCTCAAGATCACGGGTTCAAGCCCTGGGCTGACCATATCAACTAACTAACTAATTGTCTTTCGGATGAGACCTTAAACCGAGGCCCCGTGTGACGATGCTATCCATCGAGCACGTTAAAGAACCAGGCGGAGCTCTCAGTAGTTTCGTCCTGTATCCTTGCACTATCCCCCGTAACAACTAGCCGTCTTCTGGGGGCGTCGCTCATATGGGCATGTGCTACGGTAGCGCAATAAATAAACGGAAATACACACACACTTTCCCGTCATATGTCAGGTAAGTATAGGGAAACTCCGGTTCATATCAACACAAGATCAAGGTTGCCTCTGATTGGTCAATAATATTGAAATTCAAAATCAATTATTTTTTCAAGACCTTTTATGTTCCGTTGAAAAAAATACGAAGTCAAAAGTGACAGTTTTGAATCATTTTGGCAATTTACTAGCGGGTTTTAAATGTGAGATCGTTTTTTTTAATTGCTCGTAGCAACAGCTGTACAGGGAGGGGTCATCTCAAAAATGGGGTCAAAAGTCATAGAGAAAAGGGATCATGCCATACTGAAATTTATTTTTTTGGATGTATGAATGGATGTTCTTCAATTTAAAGTAGGTCTGGTCATTCTCGCAAACTCTTGGACTGAGCTGTAAGCGAATATGTTATAATGGTCGTCTATGGAAAATGATTTAGTTCCCTTAGACCTAAAAGTGGGACCAAACGCTCAAGTTTAGAGTTATTAACTCACATATCGGCCTTTAAGTGGGACCAGGTGTTCTAGTTTATAGTTGTAGTCTCACTTAACCGACTCTTAGTGGGACCAGGTGCTCTAGTTTATAGTTGTAGACTCACTTAACCGTCTATAAGTGGGACCAGGTGTTCTAGTAATAGTTGTAGACTGACTTAACCGCCTCTAAGTGGGACAAGGTGTTCTAGTTTATAGTTGTAGACTCACGCAACTGCCTCTAAGTGGGACCAGGTGTTCTAGCTTATAGTTGTAGACTCACGTAACTACCTTTAAGTGGGACCAAGCCCTCTAGTATATAGATATAAACTCACCTTGAAAGACTTCCACCTCACACACAGTCAGGACATTATTATTTCTTGGTCGCTCAAGTCGCACGTATTGACCCGTTATAGTGGGATTCAAATTGACCTCTATACGTCTATCCCCGGGAAAAGCTTTTCCACTATCGTTGTAAGCCAGTTGTCTTGTCCGATCATTTCTAAGAATATATATCTCAAACCCTGTTAGTTGACCTTCAGCTGTAGGAAAAATATGCTTGTGTGAAACTTTAAATGTATCATTGACATTTATACAATTAAAATTGGAGCAACTACTTGTAACGTTGTATCAATAATAATAGAAATGTGGAGTTAAGTATCGTCTAAGTCTTGATTGAATATTCTTCCCATTTCTAAATACATGTACAATGTTATACATTGTTAGCCAACAGTCCTGAAATTAGATTCAAGGTCTAAAAATACACCCTTCTATGAAAAGATGATATTAAATAGAAAATTAAAACAAGAACATCGTCTGCTGATGCTAAAACTTGGCTGTTCAAGTGCTTGATAGTGAGTAAAACTTCTTAGTCGACAAAGGGGTATAACTATTTCAAAAAGACATTTAGAGTTATCCTCTTTGATGTTTTTAGTTGATCTTTTAGGTACTACAAAATGTTAATGTATTCGGACGACGCTGACGCAGACGATATCAGGACCAAAGCAACACCCTAGGTTTTCACCGAAAACAGTCGAGCTAAAAAATCAATACTTTTTACTTGACAAGGATTTTTTTCTGCTGCAGGATCGACACAAACAGTGTCCCGGAAGAATCCCTAAAAATTGAAAGGGACCCAAGCAATTTCAAGCTAGGGATTCCGTAATGATCCTTCAATATTTCTCCAGAACAATAGATCTTAATGTATCAACCAATGATCCTGATTTTTTTCTTTTGCTTGTTTTTGTAGAAAAAAATATGGATAATGAAGAAATTGCTTGTAACAAGCACTTTCCTCATTTTCCACAATGTTTTCCGAAGCTTTTTTTCAAGTTGGTCAGGATTGTGTTTGGATAAGTTAATGTATATCAAGGAGGGATCCCTGATTATCTGGAGGAAAGCCTGAAGTATTAGGTAGGGATTCCTGTGGGATCCCACTGAATCAAACTTAGTGTTGACCCCTGTGCTGGTCTTTATGCTAGTTGAAAGTAGGCCGTTTGAGTTTTATCAGTGTACATCTTTGTTATTGGAGTCAATTTTTCAACAGATGGTAGCTTTTTAGCGTACATTGATATAAAAACCATGCCTATGAGAGGGTATAGGTATGCGATATTCCAGTCTTTCCTGCAGTGTGTGTGTGTGTTTGAGTGTGTGTGTTTATTAAAAATTACAGATGTAAAAGCAGTACATTATATATCCCACTATACCATTTTAAGAACGGTACAAAGGTAACCGCTACATTAAATAAACGGTTGTAATATAGCAGATTTTAAGATCGCCCTCATAAACCACCATCTAACTATGTCTCTTTTCCCACCATGTTTAAAGGGAGGTATCGATGTTTCCGAAACATATATAAGAAAAAATTATCAAGTGCCGAAAAATAGACTCAAACGAAGTAAGGTCAGGTATTGTCTTAGTGGTAATCTAATAGACCTTAAGTGGTTTTGTGTGGTTATATCGGAAAGGTTCAACGAAATTCCAGTTATTTTTAGATATCATGGATTTCGGCTATCGACATCGAATGACCTCATTTGCATATGACCGAAAGTCAAATGAAGTTAACAAATTTACTAGCGAAACAACCAACCTTCTAAATCATGTCACATGAAAGGCTAAGCGCAAAACTATGGTAAGTGTTGATATTCGTAATAACGCTTACGACAGTTTTGGACTGATCTTTACAGACCAGCTAGCGAACATAAATCCTGATGACGTTGTTTGATGTAATTTAAACTAAATGCAAGGTATCAACGGTTATTCGCGCCACGTGAATGTCCTATGCTCTTCGCAACCGTCTCGGATTAATCTAAAATAGATTAATAGCCTACGTAGGCTATTAGGGAAATAACCTGCTTTTCTGAAAAGCGACCTCAGATTTTTGCAAAACTGCTTTGCGGCATATTGTATTCAAATATTATATGAGAGGAAATAAAAATAATTAAAATCTGTGACATGAAAAAAACACCGATACCTACCTCTACCCCCGACCTCATGCCGTCAAACAGGTTGTGGACCGTATTGATGGATTTTATTATGTAGTGGGTATATAACGGGTTGTTTGAATGTCTTTGTTTTCTTCTTACTGTTTAATCCATTACCATTTAATCATGAATTTTCTAGCTTGAGGAAATATAGCAGCTTGATAAAACATGGTGACAAACGGAGCAACTTCTCCCTTTCTCACAATGTTTTCTACCTTAATTGACAATTACTTCCCTTAAGTAATTTAGCGCTATCAAATTGTCGTCTGCATCTTCTTTCAATTTTTACTGATCTGAAGATCTGTTTGGTAAAGAATTAATTCAGTACTACATACCTTGTATGTCTGGACGTCCGTACACTACAACTCGTCCTATCTCTGTATCTTCTCCGAGATCTATCTCCAAGAAATTGTCGATATTTCCTAGGTTACCTAGCGAGGCACTGCAGAATCTAGTTTCGTTATATAGACCATCTACTGATTTGTTTGCGAACCATGTTAACCCATTTTCCTCAAAAGGTGAAAGTTGACTGGTCGGTTTACTAATAGCGATGTTAGTGACTGTAGAAGAAAATGACGACAAAATAAAAACAAAAACAAATCAAATACCGTAACACTAAAATATTTCCCGGTTTTACATCTCTGTGGTTGACTGATGACTGCTTGGTTTACTAATAACAATGTTGATGGCTGCAGAAAAAATGACAACCAAATTACATGAAATGAGTCAAATACTGTATAATTTAAATCATTTCCGATGGCTGATTGGTGATAGCTTGGTTTACTTAAAGCGATATTGATGGCTGTGGGAAATATGTTGACTAAATTAAAATAAATTAAATACTGCATAACCTAAATCATTTCCGGATGTACATGTTTGTGACTGTCTGTTGATTGCTCGGTTTACTATATAAACGTTAGTGGTTGTAGAAACTATCGACTAAGTTGATTGGAATTAACGAAATACTGTATAACTTATTCCGTTCCAGTATAACTGACTTTTACATCCCTGTGATATTGTACTTGAGAAAATATTTGGAGAAAGAAGAAAACTAGCAATTTCTTCTTTTCCAACATATCAAAAAGGACGGCTTATTTTTGAATCATACTTACTTTACAATGTCGTATGCTACTCCTTTGAATTAAGGAAAAAACACAACAACAACAGAAAAAAAAAGGTTGAATCATTTTTCGGCTCCTCGCAGAAAGAATGTGTAAATAAAAAAATGGTATGCAGTGTGATTTGAATCGGATTTTGAAGAAGACGATGCGGTCGACAGTAAACCCCTTCCCTAGTTGTAAAGTTATCGTATAAAAACCAGCTTGTATTTAATCCATTCCCACACAGTGACGCCTTTTGACGCCCCTCTAGAAAAAATATCGGGAAAATACTATGCAAAATGAAGAAATTGCAACAAGCTATTACCTCATTTCCACAATGTTTTCTAGCCAGAAAGTTGATAAAATCTAGAATTTCACCGACTTTTAATTGTTGTCTCCTTTAAATTAGGACCAGTCTAAAAAAAAAAAAAAAAAATCTTATTTTTGATGACAGTTTCAATCAATAAACAGTGTGTTTGTATATTCTTGGCTAAAATCTACCGAACAGCTCAGTCTGGATATAACCCTACCTTTCATACAATCTTTGGGAATGAGACGATTATCATTTCATTTTGAAGAGTAATCTTACAATAAAAAGAATTGGTCTTCGATCATTTCTTACTATGGCTGTGAGGTAAACTTTTACATTAATTCTGTCTTTTTATAGAATTAGTAGCAGAATTCAAATGACAATTGACTGATTGCTGGTCAAATTCACAGGGCTCCGACAGAAAGTTCGACTAAAATATGAAATGGTCTTAAATTGGAAAACTTAGGGTCAGTCACAGCTTTGTCAAGCTGTAGTTACGACTTTTAGGTCGCCAACCAATCATTCTACTTATTTGAAACTTTCCATTGGTCATAAAATTTGCAAATAACGCAGTTAAAAATCGAAGCGAAACTTCCTGTTGAAGTTAATGGGGTGGGGCCTGAGAAGTCAGTTGGCGTTGCAAGCGAAGTCAATGGGCAGGGCCAGCGATCCATCTATTAGCCTTATATAACGACGTATGTTATCTGTGGTATAATGTAAGCCCAAGCAGATTAGTGTCTGGCAACTTCAGTGGTACATTAGGAATATTATATTATAGCTGTGAAACGAAGCCGTGTATTGAAGTCGAGGCGCGTAGGAAAGTTTATATACTTCACGTGTATATAAAGGTCGAGAGAAATATCAAAGATTCCTACGCAACGAGAATAAAAAGTAAGGAATTGTATCACTACTACATCACAGTATTTTGTTACATACCAATATAAGTATAAAAAATAATAGAAGCTTATGAGATTTGACAAAATTAAACCCTTTTTAAAGTCATTATAGCGGTTTTCTTGGCGTGATGTCATTTTACCGGGAAAATGACGTCAGTTTACCAAACCGTATGAATTCTGAGGTGCGTTCTTTTCGTCGAGATGAAAAATCCCGCTAAATAAGATTTTTTATGCGTTTTCAAGAACGATTTATGTAAATTTAAGTGAAAAGATTCGACGTCGTCAAGGCTACTCGTTTAAGCCAATGCCGAGTACGCTTAAATTCCTCATTAAGAATTCTTAAGATTCTTATTTAGCCGCTTAAAAATCTTAATGTAAAGAACGCTTTATCTTAAAAATCTAAATAAGAATCTCGACGAAAAGAACGCACCTCAGTACAAGTATGAAATGGATTTTGAGCGCGTGTAATGAATGAATCTTACAAGGGAATTCGGTAGGTAGACGATAAAATATCATTATTTACAAACTGAATTTAAAAAATTGGACCTTTGTTTGCATAAGAAAGGACGATAACTTTGCACAGCCATTTAATTATATTTTCAAGGCCTTTGTATAATTAGCCAAACATGGCATTTTCATCAACGAAACATGGAAATCAACTACAAGTGAAGACTAAGATCAACCTGTTCATCTTTGCAATATGAACAGAGTCATTTTCAAGTAGTGCATAAGTATGTACCGACTCACAGTTTATTTGCACGTTGCCACACCATCCCGACCCAAGAAATGAGTTTGGCGTTAATACGTAAAAAAGGGGGATTTCTTTTAAAAGCATATTCTTAACATACGCTAAAGACAGAGGCATTTAAAATGCTATCAAAATTTTAATTGTCGTCTGCTAATTCTTTAAATTTGGACCTTTTTGACTTTTCGATAAGACGACTAGCATATATAATGAATACAAAGGGCTGAAAGTGTTCGACGTCCGTAAGTGTGAAATCACCATGGGCATGTATAACCCACTACCAGATAGCAAAATTTTAGACTGGTCTAATATCAAAGAAGTTTCAAACGACAATCATAGGTTGATTAATTTTAATTTCCTTGTCTGTTTTGGTAGAAAACATTGATGATAACGAAAGAATTGCATAAAACATGAAATTTCTTCATTTTCCACATTTTTGAGGGGTGACAAAAAGCCGGAATGTGTGGTAATGGCTAAAATTAAATTAAATTTAAACAAAACTACTCACTTTGTTGACCGAAAATTATTCCTACTGATACCATAAAAGAAAATAGCTTAAACTCAAAATATTTCATATTGGTTGTTTTATAATTAATTGCGTCGAAAAGACACTTAACATTTCACGCAAAAAACTGATGAAAATGAAATACATGTATATTTGAATGACCTATGGCATGACCCTAGCCGTTATTGGTGGGCTGAACCTCTTCATTTTGTCCACTTTTGTTTAAACCAATAACAATAAACTGTATGAAGATTTATCAGTATCATAAAATAATTATTTCCTTATCAAGAAAATGTTTATTTTAACCATTTTCCTTACATCGAAGTCTTACAACTGACCCTAGCTGTCGTTCATGTAACCCTCTTCAGGATAAAGAGCCCAGTTTCTTCATGTCCAAATTGATTAGGATCTTAGAAAGTTCTTCCTGATATCAGTAATTCGCTTTATTTGGTTTGCGTATTTCATGTAATTTGACCGATCACGGCTGCCAATCAAATAACCAGTCGACTAATGAAATCATTGATTTAGACCGGAAAGGATTTTGAACTCAAACATTGGTAGCCATTTTTGTTAACCTTTTTGGTTGGCTTGACGACAAAAAAGTTGTACCTACAACTTATTCAATCTTTAGTTACGACGATTAGGTCACAAACCAACCCTTCTACTTTTTGTTATATGCCACCGAAGAGAAATTTTGCAAAATAAAGCCGTTTAAAATCGAAGCGGGACTGCCTCTTGGAGACAGTGGGCGAAGCCAACGGAGTAACTGGGAGGGGGGGGGGGGGCAGCGATTGGTCAATTAAATGGTGTAAATACCTAAATACTCAGAAGCTAAGAATATAATGAAAATATAGAAGACAGAATATAGACATTCATCGACTCTTGAATATAACAATTGTGTCGTTGAAATGAGTTATCTTTGAAGTCATTATAGTTCCGCTATAAAATTTCGAGAGAAGAAATGGTCTATTTTAGAAATGTGACTGATTTTACATTCGCTTCAACAAATTACCACATAATCTCGCATGTTTGAAAATGTAGCTTTAAAAATATATTGTGAAAAATTGCTGCATCAATTTCTCCATTTCCAATATATTCTTACCCGCAAAGACTCTGTTGTTGGGGCCATTGCTAGAGCATTTTTCATTTCACACACTTTCTTCTTATCCACAAATACTAAGATTTTCAAGTTTCAAAAGCTTGAAATTGTCATCTGAGACTTGTTTCAATTTAGATGAGTCTAAAATTGTGTCGTCTGGAACGGGTTAAAAACATTACTTGTGTTCGGTATTCTCTTTACTACTATCTTGAATTTTTTAAAGGAAGGTATCGATGTTTCCGAAACCTAGATAAGAAAAAATTACCAAGTGCCGAAAAATAGACTCAAACGAACATTTAATACTTGAAGTTAGGTCAGGTATTGTCTTGGTGGTAATCTAATAGACCTAAAGTGGCTTTTTGTGGTTATAGCGGAAAGGTTCAGCAAAATTCCAGGTTATTTTTAGACATCACGGAATTCGGCTATCGACATCGAATGACGTCATTTGCATATGACCCAAAGTCAAATGAATGTAACAAATTTACTAGCGAAACAACCAACCTTCTAAATCATGTCCAATGAAAGGCTTAGCGCAATACTATGGTTAGTGTTAATATTCGTAATAACGCTTACGACAGTTTCGACTGATCTTTACAGACCAGCTAGCGAACATAAATCCTGAAGGTATCAACGGTTATTCGCGCCACGTGAATGTCCTGTTTTCCTCGCAACTGTCTCGGATTAATTTAAAAATAGATTAATATCCTACGTATGTTATTAGTGATATACCCTGCTTTTTTTCTGAAAAGCGACCTCAGATTTTTGCAAAACTACTTTGCGGCATATTGTATTCAATTAGTATATGAGAGGAAATAAAAATGATTAAAATCTGTGATATGAAAAAACATCGATACTTCTTTTAAAAAAAGTAGAATCAGGAATAGCGTATCATTATTAGAAAAATGTCGGGGTTTCAGTTACAGTAGAGATCAACACACATCTGTTCAGTATATTTCCTGAAGGTTAGAACACATTCCCACAAATTAGACCAGACCTAATTGAATGAAGCTGCAAACGACAATTTCAAGTTGATCGAAATTAGAATTCGTCTTTTTGGATAGAAAACGTTGCAGAAAAATCAAGAAATGGCTTGACACAAGCAAATTCTTCATTTTCCACATTTTTTTCCAAAGTTTTTTTCTTTAGAAGGGCAAAAGGACGGATTGTGTTGGGATCTGCGTAATTCGAATGTCCACCGAATGTCTCATGACTAATAAGAAATTCAAATCTGTTTTTTCGAATGTCAACCGAATGTCTAATGACTAATTAGACATTCAAATCTTTTTTTTTCTCGAATGTCCACCGAATGTATAATGACTAATTAGACATGTAAATCTGTTTTTCGAATATCCATCGAATGCCTAATGACTAATTAGTCATTCAAATCTTCTTATTTCGAATATCCAGACATGTTTGTTTAATGTCCACCGATTGTCTAATGATTAATTAGATATTCAAATCTGTTTATCAAATGGCCACCGAATGTCTAATCACTAATAAGACATTCAAATCTTCTTATTTCGAATGTCTACAAGATGTCTAATGACTAATTAGACATGCAAATCTGCTTATTTCGAATGTCCACCGAATGTCTATGAATAATTAGACATTTAAATCTTTATTTTCGTATATCGAGCGAATGTCCACCAAATGTAAAATGACTAATCAGATATGTAAATCTTTTTTTTCGTATGTCAACCGGATGTCTAATCACTTATTACACTTCCATATCTGTTTTTACAATATCCATCGAATATCTAATGGCTCATAAGACATTCAAATCTCCTTTTTTGAATGTCAATCGAATGTCTAATGACTAATTAAACATTCAAATCTTTTTTTTTTTTGAATGTCCACCGAATGTCTGAAGACGTATTAGTCATTCAAATCTGTTTTTCCAATGTTCATGACTAATTGGACAATAAAATCTTTTTTTGTCTAATGTCCACCTAATGTGTAATGATTGATTTGACTTTCAAATCTGTTTTTTCGAATTTCCACCGAATGTCTAATAACGAATAAGACATTCAAATCTGCTTATTTCGAATGTCCACCTTATGTCTCATGACTGATAAGTCATTCAAATCTAATTATTTCGAATTTCCAACTGAATCTATACATACTAATTAGACATCCAAATAAGCTTATTTCGAATGTCCACCGAATGTCGAATGGCTAAAAGGACGTCAAAACTGCTTTTTTCCAATGTCCACCGAATGTCTAATCTCTAATTATACATCCAAATCTGCTCATTTCAAATGTCCTCCGAATGTGAAATGACTGATAAGACCTTCAAATCTACTTATTTCCAATGTCCTTCGAATGCCTAATGACTAATTATACATTCATTATTTCCGAATTTCAACCGAATGTATAATGACTTGTTAGACATTAAATATAGCTTGAATCGAATTTCATACAATTGTCTAATGACTAATTTGACATTAAAACTGTTTTTTTTTTACCAATTTCCACTGAATGTCTAATGACTAATAAGACATTCAAATCTGTTTTTCCAATGTCCACCGAATGTCTTATGACTAATCAGACAATCAAATCCGTTGATTTCGAATGTCCTCATTCATATCTGTATTTCCAATGACCACCGCATTACTAATCACTAATAAGACATTCAAATCTTCTGATTTCGAATGTTTACCGAATGTCTAATGACTAATCAGACATTCAAATCTGCTCATTTCGAATGTCCTCCAAATGTCTAACGACTAATTAGACATTCAAATCTGCTTATCTCGAATGTCCATCGAATGTCTAATTACTAATCAAACATTCAAACTTTTTTGCAAGACCATCGAATGTTTAATGACTAATTAGACATTCAAATCTGTATTCCAATGTCTGTCGAATGATTAATGACTAATTAGCCATTCAATTCTTTATTATCGAATGTCCACCGAATATCTTATGCCTAATGAGACATTCTTACCTGTTTTTTCGAAAGTCTGACCAATCTCTTATGACTAATAAGTCATTCAAATTTGCTTATTTCGAATGTCCACCGAATGTCTTATGACTAATTTGACATTCATATCTGTTTTTTCCATTGACTACTGAATGTATTATGACTTGTAAGACATCCAAATCTGATTATTTACAATCCGCCAAATGTCTTATGAATAATTAGACATTCAATTCTGCTTATTTCGAAAGTTCACCTAATGTTTAATGACTGATTATACATTTAAATCTGTTTTTTTTTCGAATGTCCACGGAATGTCTATTCACTAATTAGACATTCAAATCTTCTTATTTCGAATGTTTACCGAATGTCTAATGACTAATCAGACATTCAAATCTGCTTATTTCGAATGACCTCCGAATGTCTAATCACTAATTAGACATTCAAATCTGCTTTTCTCGAATGTCCACCGAATGTCTAATGTCTAATTAGTATTCAAAACTTTTTTTCGTATGCCCACCGAATGTCTAATGACTAATCAATCATTGACATCTGCTTATATTGAATGACCAACGATCGTCTAATGACTAATTAGGCATTAAAATCTGTTTTTTCCAATGTACAACGAATGTCTAATGACAAATTAGACATTCAGAACGGATTTTTTCCAATGCTCACCGAATGTGTCTAATGACTAATTTGCCATTCAAATCTGTTTTTTCCAATGTCAACCGAATGTATTATGACTTGAAAGACATTCAAATCTGCTTATTTCTAATCCATCGAATGTCTAATGACTAATTTGCCATTCAAATCTGTTTTTTCCAATGTCAACCGAATGTATTATGACTTAAAAGACATTCAAATCTGCTTATTTCTAATCCATCGAATGTCTCATGAATAATCAGACATTCAATTTTGCTTATTTCGAATTTTCACCGAATGTTGTAATGACTAATCATACATTTAAATCTGTTTTTTCGAATGTCCACCGAAGGTCAAATGAATATTTAGACATTAAAATCTTCTTATTTCGAATGTTAACCGAATGTCTAATGACTAATCAGACATTCAAATCTGCTTATTTCGAATGTCCACCGAATGTCTAATGACTTATTAGACATTCGAATCTGCTTACCTCGAATGTCTAATGACTATTTAGAAATTCAAGATTTTCCAATATCCACCGAATATCTAATGACAAATTGTACATTCAAATCTGTTTTTCCAATGTCTATCGAAAGTTTAATGACTAATTGGGCATTCAAAACTTTTTTTCGAATGGCCACCGTATGTCTAATGACAAATTAATCATTGACATCTGCTTATCTTGAATGTCCACCGAATATCCTATGCCTAAATAGACATTATAACCTCTTTTTTTCGAATGTCCACCCAATTCTTATAAGATTAATTAGGCATTAAAATCTGTTTTTCCAAAGTCAACCGAATGTCTAATGACAAATAAGACATTTAGAACGGGTTTTTCTAATATCCACCGAATGTGTCTAAGGACTAATAAGTCATTCAAATCTGCATATTTCGAATGAACACCGAATGACTAATTTGACATTCAAATCTGTTTTTTCCAATGTCAACCGAATGTATCTTAGATGACCACCGAATGTCTTATGGCTAATTAGACATTCAATTTTGCTTATTTCGAATGTTCACCGAATGTTTTTATGACTAATTATACATTTAAATCTGTTTTTTCGAATGTCCACAGAATATAAAATGAATTTTTAGACATTCAAATCTGTTTTTCCAATATCCACAGAATGTCTTAAGTCTTATTGGATATTGAAATCTTTTTTTCCAATGTCCAACGAATGGCTAATGACTTATAAATCATTCAAATCTGTTTTTTCAAATGTCCACCGAATGTAATGACAAATAAGACATTGAAATCTGTTTTTCCAATGTCTATCGAATGTTTAATGACTAATAAGACATTCAAAACTTTTTTTTGAATGCTCACCGAATGTCTTAAGACTAATAAATCATTGACATCTGTCCCCGTCATAGCGCAGTTGGTAGCGCGTCGGACTATCAATCTAGAGGTCCCGGGTTCGATTCCCGACGGCGGCACTCATTCTTTCCGACTATTTGTCTTTCACCAATGGGTCGATAATCGTAGATTTATGTGGGCTGGCAGCTAGAGGCTAGGAAAGGATGTAATAGTAGTACTGGTGTTAGAAATACAAGGATTCCATTGTTAGGTGCTCCAGCCGCCGCGATATAACTGAAAGATTGTTGAAAGCGGCGTAAAACCCCATTCAAACAAACAAAATCATTGACATCTGCTTATCTTGAATGACCACCGAATGTCTAATGACTAATTAGACATTCAAATCTTTATTATCGAATGTCCACCGACTATCTTATGCCTAATTAGACATTCTATTTTTTTTTTCGAAAGTCCAACAAATCTCTAATGACTAAATAGGCATCAAAATCTGTTTTTTCCAATGACTATCGAAAGTTTAATGACTAATTAAAGAAGAATGCACAAAAAATTCCAAAAGAAAGTTGACTTATGACCCTACAATCATCCTGTGAATTTTTCAGCCGAATCTGACAATAATTGTGGACTTAATAACATCAACAGGATTGTTTTGAATGAAAATCAATAAGGCCCCTTTTCCTGTGTTTTCTGATGGACCAATTTCATTCCAAAAGGAACATTCCTTACAGCCCTAAAATTGTCCTGTGAAATTTTAAACACAATTTGATAATTATTGTGATCCTCATCACATACACAAGAATGTTTTGAATGATAATCTGTAAGGCCCCCTTTTCCTGTTTTTTTTGAATGCCAAAAATTATTCCATGCATCTTTGAAGAGAATCCGATAAAACTTTTGACTATATTGTGTTAAAAGATATTAAAATCAAGTTCTCATAAGGCCCCGTGATATTTTACTGTTGGTTTTATCATTCTGTGAAAGTTAAAAGTGAATCCGTTGAAATATTGGGACTTCATTATGTTTACTAGAATATTTAAAAAAAAAATCATATGGCCCCGTTTAACATGATACTTGATGGATTGTACCCAGTTCTGAAAAGAACCATTTAAGTGATTGTACAATCATTCTGTGAATTTTTTTAAGTCAATCCTGTGAAATCAAGGGATATCATTGTGTTAACCAGAATATTCAAGAAAGTTTTTCATAAACCCCTTTTTATGTGACACTTGCCATAATGAGATCCACTGTCAAAATCAACAATTAGAATGTTGGTAAAATCAATCTGTGTAATCTGTGGAATTTAGTGTGTTAATGAGTTTATAGTGAAATCCTCATAGGATCCCTATTTTCATGATACTTTACAGTACAAACCAAATTTCAAAAAGAACAATTCTGTGTATGGGGTACAATCATTCTTTAAAAGTTAAAGAGAATCAATGAAAACTGAAGACTGAATTGTGTCAAGATTTTTTGTTATAAAATTTTCATAAGGCCCCCTTTTCCGTGAAACTTAACAAATCAGACCCAATGTACAAAGGAACAATCCTAATGATAGTTTAAATGTAGAGACTGAGGACTTTAATGATGTTTTGTTATAATTTTCTTATAATGTCCCTTTTCTTGTGTCACTTAACCAATCAGGCCTAATTTACAAATGAATAATCCAAATGATGGTACAATCATTCTGTTAAAGTTTGAAGAGATTCTGATGAAGACTGAGGACATTCTTGTGTTTATGAGGATTTGGTAATACTTTTTCAAACAGCCCCTTTTCCTATGACACTAGACAGATCAGGCCCAATTTGGAAAGAAACAATCCTAATGATGATACAAACACTCTGTGAAAGCTTGAACAGAATCCGATGAAAACTGCAGACTTTATCTTGGTGTAAAGATTTTAGAATAAATTTTTCATAAGGCTCCTTTTCCTGTGATACTTGAAGGATCAGGTCTCATATCAGCATCTACAATCGTGATTATTGTACAATGATTCTGTGAAGGTTTGAAGAACATTCAATGAAAGCTCTGGACTTGGTTACAAGGATTAAAGATAAAATTCTCAAAAGGCCCCTTTTCCCATGATACCAGACTGATCACGCCTAATTTGAAAAGAAAGAATACTCATGATAGAACAATCATTCTGTGAAAGTTTAAACAGAATCTGATGAAAACTGTTGACTTTATTGTGTTACAAGGATTTTAGAATTAAATTTCATAATGCTCCTTTTCCTGTGATACTTGACGGATCAGGTCTAATGCGAACATCAACAATCATTATTATTGTACAATTATTCTGTGAATGTTTGAAGAAAATCCGATGAAAGCTCTGGACTTGGTAACAAGGATTTATAAATGAAATTTTCATAAGGCCCCTTTTCCTGTGTTTCATCACAGTTCAAACCCTGTTATGAAAAGAATGATCGTTATGACCTTCCAATCATTCTGTGAAAGTTTCAACAAAATCTGATCAAAGCTGTTGGCTTCAATGTGCTAACAGGGTTTTATTAATTGAATTTTCATATAGCCCCTTTTCCCATGTTACTGGTTGGATCTGAACCAATTCCAAAGGGAACTCTACTTACAAAAGTATAATTATTCTGTTTGAGTATAAAGACAACCCCATAAAATCTGTGGACTTACAAGTATTAATTAAGATTTTTTAATTGAATTTTCCTAAGGCCCCTTTTCCTATAGTTCTCAATGGATCAGACCCAGTTTCAAAGGAACAATCCTTATGATGGTACAATCATTATGTGAAAGTTTGAAGTCAATCAGGTGAAATTTAGAGCCATGAAGTGTTAACTAAGAATTTTTAATCAAATTTTCATAGGGCCCCTTTTCCCATGAAACTTGATGGATCAAACGCACTTCCGAAAGGAACAATCCATTTAATGTAATAATCATTCTGTAAATGTTTGAAGAGAATTTGTTGAAAACTGTGGACTCCATTGTGTTTACGAGGATTTTTTAAATCCAATTTTATCGTGCCCCTTTTTCCCATGGTCCTTGTCTGATCTGACCAAATTTTGAAAGGAATAATTCTTATGATGGTACAATCATTCTGTGAAAGTTTGAAGTTAATCAGATGAAAACTGTGGACCATAGAGTGTTTACAAAGATCCTTGAATTAAATTTTGACATGGCCCCTTTTCCCGTGTGTCTTCACGGATCATATCCGATTCCAAAAGGAACAACCCTTATGATGGTACAATCATTGTGGGAAAGTTTGAAGAGAATCCGTTGAAAATTGTTGACACAAGATTATTAATAAGGATTTTTATTTAAATTTTCATAAAGCTCCTTTTCCCATGTTTCTCGACGGATTATACCCAATTTCGAAAGGAACAATCCTTATGATAGTACGATCATTCTGCGAAAGTTTGAAGAGAATCCGATTAAAACTGTTGACTCCAGAATGTTAACTTTTTTCTTAAAAGATTTTTCTATTGAATTTTCATGAGGCCCCATTTCCGGTGTTTCGTAATGGATCTGACCCAATACCGAAAGGAACAAACCTTATGATTGTACAATCATTCAGTGAAAGTTTGAATAAAATCTGATGAAAACTGTGGACTCTAGAGTGTTAACGAGGATTTTTTAATTTAATTTTAAAAAGCCCCATTTTCCCATGTTTCTTGACGGATCTGACCAAATTTCGACAGGAACGATCCTTATGTTGGTACAATCATTCTGTGAAAGTTTGAAGAGAATCCGATGAAAACTGTTGACTCTAGAGTGTTAACGAGGATTTTTAATTGATTTTTTAATTAAATTTTCATAAGGCCCATTTTCCCATGTTTCTAGACGGATCATACCCCTTTTCGAAAGGAACGATCCTTATGTTGGAACAATCATTCTGTGAAAGTTTTAGGAGAATCCGATAAAAACTGTGGACTCTAGAGTATTAACGAGGATTTTTTAATTAAATTTTAATTAGGCTCCTTTTCCCATGTTTCTTGACGGATCTGACCCAACTTCGAAAGGAACGATCCGTATGATGGTACAATCATTCTGTGAAAGTTTAGGGGAATCCGATGAAAACTGTGGAATCTAGAGTGTTAACGAGGATTTTTAATTGATTTTTTAATCAAATTTTCATAAGGCCCCTTTTCCCATGTTTCTTGACGGATCATACCCCTTTTCGAAAGGAACGATCTTTATGTTGGTACATTCATTCTTCGAAAGTTTGAAGAGAATCCGATCAAAACTGTGGACTCTAGAGTGTTAACGAGGATTTTTTAATTAAATTTTAATAAGGCTCCTTTTCCCATGTTTCCTGACGGATCTGGCCCAATTTCGAAAGGAACGAACCGTATGATAATAAATCATTCTTTGAAAGTTTGAAGGGAATCAGATGAAAACTGTGGACTCTAGAGTGTTAACAAGGAAAAGTTAACGGACGGACGACGGCCGGACGGACGCCGGACGTGAAAAGGCATCGCAATAGCTCTAGTGGCCCTCGGCCAAAGGATTTGATTCATTTGAATGAAAAGGGTTCAAATGAAGAGGTAAGGGTTCAAGTTAACCCTTTTCATTTCAATCCCTTGTTTTAACGTCCCAGTGATTTTAAAATTGAGAAAACATTGTAGAAAAAGAAAGAAATCCCTGGTGACTAGCAATTTCTTCTTTTTCCACAATAATTTCTACTCTACTGATTGGCTGATTGGTTATTTTTCAAATTAAATCCTGTTTAAAATTTCGTCTGCAAAAACCCTTGAATTTGGACACGTCGAAATTTGAAAAACAAGAAAGGGTTTTATTGTACCTGCTGTATGACATATATTATGATATATTAACAGATTTCTATGTCAATATTCAGATTCCAATATAAGACATTGATGAGACTCTTTTATCATATTTAAACCACTATACAAGGATTATACTCACTCATTCTCTTTGAATATTTGTTTATGTTATAAACTGTAAATTGTAAATGTATTTCGGTATAATCGGCCGGTGTTCTCAATACAATGAAACCACATGTACCATCTTAAAACATGATTTCATAGTAAGGTAAGACAGTCAGTGCAGTCTGAACGGGATCGATACTTTATTACTTAAAAGTGTGTTTTTATACCATTCCCACACTATCCCGCTTATACTCCTCTCAATATAAAAGTTTTGAAAAACACCGTTGAAAATGAAGAAATTGCTCCATAAAAATTAATTTCTTCATTATCCACAATCTTTTCTACACCAAATGACAAAGATTCTTATCTGCAACTTATTCAAATTGTACCAGTCTATATTTTTGTTGTGGAGTTGTAAAGATTAATGGACTGTACCTCTTTGAAAGCTGATATTACAACTCGGTCCTCGCCAGCCGAACTGACACCCATTAGGGCACGCCCCATTGTACGGGTCACAAATATCCTGATTTGAACAATGGCATACAAACATACAGTCTGGTCCATAGTAGGGTGAACTACACTCTATAAATAAATAAAAATACAATGGTGTCAAATTGGATCTCATTTTCTTGTGATATTTACGAATCATTTACTCCGACTCCAACAGGAAGTCCCACTTCGATTTCAAATTTTTGCACTTCGTTACCATTACCTGAATGGAATAAAGCGCACAAATGACAAAATAAAACTTGCCCGGAAAACAACTGAATATCTTCAAACATTCATACTGTCCCTAGATTTCTGGACTATGAACAAAACCCAAAACAATATGATTTTGAAATTGTTATGTTACAATGTAAGGGTAGTTTACTTTAGATTATAACTTCTATCTTTAAATGCAATTACATTTCAGTACAAGTGACTAATAATGTTCTTAATAAGTTTCACTTCAAAGAAAACGTTACGAGTAAACATTGGTTTTCTAAAATAAATTCGTCTTTAAATTAAATTCAAATCGGATGAATTGTTTGAAACGTCTTTCTTTTTGGACTATTCTTGAAATATGTCTTCTGGCACCGGAACGATAGAGTTTTATTTCGGCCGACGTATAAGTAGTTAAGGGTACAAAGTCATGTTTATGTATTTTTCATCTTCTACCATTTTCACATAATGTTCCATTGAATCCAGCATCACATCCGTTTGGACACGTCCCTGAAATAATATCGCACTCAGCTTCATCTTTACAGTTCCCGCATGTCTGACTACAGTTTTCACCAAACTTCCCAACAGGACAAGCTGAAACAGAACGAAAAGAATACCCACGATCGTTTCATGTATTGCTGTAGTGTAGGATGGTTCCACATCATTTCGTCAGCATCAAAATAAGTGTTTTTGCCCATATGAAGGATAACGCAGCGTAAATTTACATTGCATTTGCGGTGATACTGTATGACTTGCAATGTTTTGGGACAACCGAAGATATTATTGAGTAACCGAAGGGATTCCAGCAAAACAAATTAAATGCTTATCATTTGTTACTCAGGTTAATCTACAGATAACGGTTAACATGTTGTTTTGATATTCGTAACTATACTAAGCCTGCAGTATCAACAAGACGACCATTTTGGTCCTAGATTGGCCATCTAAACACGAACGGCCCCTTTTATATTTAAGGGTAATTTCCTTTCGTATTTCACCGGGTCAAAGTTCTAGACCGTCAGGTCTTATGATTTGGAGTAGCTTTTTCAGATTTCCTGTCGCTGTGATACACGTATTTGAAAGATCGAATTAAGAGAAACATTTTTTAAAGTTTTGACCCAGAAACCTACCCTTAGACCTGGTCCGACCTATACATTAATTTGACCTAGACTTTATTGAAATCAATATTCTGAGCAATTAAAAAATGATTTGCTTAAAATTTTGGCATGTAGATTAGTTTTTTTTAAAGATATGACATAGTGACCAAGCTTTTCAAAATACCAATCCTGTATTCACAGTTGCCATATATATAAAAACAAAACAGAAATTTTGAGAATGAAATGACATCATCTTAGACGATTTTATTTGGGGCCGTATTTGACACTATCAGATACAGATAATTTTCTGACATGGCCAGTTTTGTCTGTATGGAAGTTTTTTTACTAGAAATATTGACATGTTTATATTATAAGTCAAAATATAATTCTTATTTGTTCATGCGTATTGTAGCGCATGTTATACATATGTAGAAGTACTCAAACTCAATATTTACCTTGGTCACATTTTTCACCCTGCGACCCTACGGCACACCCAGCTGGACAAGTACCCGTTACACGGTCACAGGTTTTGTTCTCTCGACAAGAACCACAATCATTCATACAGTTTTCTCCATAAAATCCAAATATGCAAGCTTTATGAAAATCAAAAGATCAAATACCAGAAAAAATACAAACAAAGTTTCATTTCAATACATAAACATAGCAAGTAAATCGGATTGACCAATCTCCGCTGTCAATCCAGGACTCAATCGACCAATCAGACATTCATTCAGCCCTAGATTGGGATTTGACTCCGACATTGGCCGACATTTGTGTGAAACATTTTGTTGGTTTGACGACTTAAACGTCGTAACAACAGCTTTTTCAAGCTGTAGTTACGACGTTTAGGTAACCAACTAACCATTCTACTTTTTGATACAAGCTACTGGCTAAGAATTTTGAAAAATAATGACGTTTACAAGCGAAGCTGATCGTCCCGTCGAGGTCAAAGGGCGATGCAAAATATAGTAAGTGAGCGGGGCCAGCGAAGGGTCAATTAAAGAACAAATAATTGCAGACAGGAAAATCACAGATTTCTTGCGTGGAAAAGCCTTTTCATCGAACAAGTCTAGTGATAGATTTTTCGTATAATTGCGACTGCTTGCTTATCATTACATAATCCTTCGTAGTTTACATTCTGTTTTTATTGACTCTAGTGAACTTCGCGCATTTTCACGAAATAATTTTGTATTCAGCAATTCCGTGTCGCCATCTTGGATTGCATTTTCTCAGTAGAGTATAATATGATTTGACTTAAGGATGCTTACAGATTTTTATGTCTGGAAAAAAATGTAACTTTGCCTTATTATATACCAAACTGCAATGACACGGAAGAGCATGCAGCATTCGTCGATAAAAAAAGACAGCCGAGACTGTTCTTTCATCAATAGACTCTCTAAAACCTGAAGATGTCACAGTAAATGGAATAGAAAAATAGGCTTTCTGTGGTGTTCCAGTGTCATGTTGATGAGGTGCGAGTAATAAACCACCTCAACATCATCATACTTGATGACAATCATTTTTGTAAAATAAAAGAATTGCTAAAGATCAGTTTAAGAAAAGTTCTTTGTTGTTTGAAACAATATGTTTTCGAGAGGTTTTATTCTTCAGATTCATAACTGTAAATGGCTGTTCCGTTTTTCGTGCTTGTTTAGTGCCGAGTTGAAGCCTAAGGCCTTTCCTCGCCCATTGCCGATTCTTTTACTTCTTTTTGCAAGAATTGTAAATCTGTATTTGATACTGTTCAAAGGAGATTATTATTCCTCATGTGGAAATGCATGTAATGCTGACGGTCTTTTCTTTGAATTACACCTGAATTTTGAGGGACCAGTTTTAAAAAAATATCGCTAATGATTTTCTAATTAAATGCTGTTATCATTAACAGAAGTCCAAGGAGTTCATTACTAGAATCTTGTTGATCTAAGGGCGGCGAAGGTCTAATTATTCTCTTTGAGGAAGTAATAGGTGTAAAGCTCATTAACTTCATTTCATTATATGAAATATTCTATTATATAGTCTGTTATATTGCTTGTTATGTACACGTGTTTGTATTATTGGTCGGAGTTTGACCTACTTTCATTACAGATGCTAGTAAACCATCCTTGATCACAGCCATTTGGGCATAAACCTGTCGTCTGGTCACACGAAGCATCATTCAGACACTGTCCACATGGTTTACATGTATCTCCCCAAGTATTGTATGGACATAGGAGAGCTGGAATTTAAATCGTCAAATTTAAAAACATCGTTTTTGTAAAAAGAACCAAAACAAACAAAATAAACAAAGCAAGAAGCAAAAAAAAAAAAAAAAAAAAAAAAAAAAAAAAACAACCAAAACACGCATTACTCAGAAACAGATATCTATAGAAGTATGACCTTGATAGGCGATCTAAACCTTTAGTTACCTAGGCATTTGTAGAAGAGTATCGATAGAATATAACTACATGTATAAACCAAAATGTAAGCAAGGTATCTCATAAAATGTTTTAATATAACAAGTCTCGAGTTTTGGACAGATAGACAGGAAGACGGATTAGAGGATAGACAGGCATCGGCAGAACAATTCATGTATCATGTCTAATCGATGCGGTGACAGAAAATGATTAAGTTATTATAATTTTATGTTATTATAGCCAAATTACGGAAATGTTTAAAATTTTACCACATTACACGGTGATAATCCCACAGTACCTGAAATCAGGTTTACTGCTGTTTTTGGATAATTTGAGAAGAAACATGAGAAATCGTGTTGTCAAGGTCATACGCACGCGTGCTACAGCTAATCCCGGTCCATCCTGGTGTACAACGTCCTGGACACGTGCCGTTAACAGGATCGCACGTGTCATTGTTCGCACAGCGACAGGTTTGAGTGCAACCTTGTCCAAATGATGGTGAAAAACAAGCTGAAACAATGATACATATCGATCTTCACTTTAGTTTTCATATTCGAGACTTGTGTTAAACTACATTTGAATAAAAGCCGGGATTTTCGTTAAACGCAATGAACTTTACAAGAAATAACTCCAATAGCTCACTGCTTTAAACTGTATATATATTTAATTGATCTTAATCAAGTTTGTAAAATACCTTCCTTGCAGAACTCCCCTTGGTAGCCAGGAGCACATCCAGACGAACAAACACCATCAGGGTTACATAGCGCATTGTTTAAACAGTTACCGCAAGTCTCGTTACAGTTTATACCAAATCTACCGGCTTCACAAGCTGAAAGTAAGAATACCTAGGATCAAAATATAGCAAGAGCACCGCCCACGGTGCAACGATCGGCTGCAGGAGCTGGATAATGCAAAAATTCTAAGTCGAAAAAAAGACATAACTCTTACAAAAACGCTTTTAGAGTTACCCCCTTGATAGTCTAGATAGCCATTGCGATGGTCAATACACATGCCAGGTTTCATGAGGATATCTCCAATAACAAAAGAGATATGACCAAGGTTAAAGTTTGTCACGCTAACGCCAACGGCGACGCACACGATGCCAAGGTGATGAGAATACCTCAGATTTTCTCCGAAAACAGCCGTGCTAAAAATGAATAAGAAAGTAGTGAAGTTTAATGACATGGATAGGTCCCTATCCATCGACTAGGGCTCGTTAGTGCATGTAGTTTAATTTATGAAATTATTTAGTTGAACTCCCTGATTAAGATTTATAGTCCGAGCGTTGCATAATACTACATTTCATTTTTCATTTAACCCTTTTGTCTTTATCTGACTGACTGTCCGAAATGCAATAGTAATATGGAGGTTTTAGCAAAAGAAGGGAACACACACACTTTCGAAAATACACACTTGTTTAGATAAAATTCAAAGCTTTAATTTGAAACACCATTAGCAAACCGAAATGTATAAATCTCAAAGAATTTATATCATTAAAGACACCTATAGCATAGTATAAGGTCTTTTATAGCGCTCTATCAGGGAGAGGTTTTACGATAATAACTCCATGTATATTATGGTAAAGGTAATTACTATAAGACAGTTATTTGCGTACAGGGAAATTAATTTGTATACAGTAAGTTCTGTTTTACAATTTTAGGCCGGTGTACTTTACAGAATTAAACTACCACATCATTTCGCTTTACAAAGCTGGAAACTTTTTAGAATGACGTTTGTCTACATCTTTTCAAGCAAAAAAAAAAAAAAAAAAAAGAACAGGCCCGACAAGTTGTTATGATTTAACTGGAGATGATCAAGCATAATACGCAATTCTCCAAGAAGCAACATTTAGATTAATAAAAGGCTGCATAAAACCCAGGGTTGAAGCTGACATTTGTACACAGGTCGATTTTCAGAACCTACATTAAGAATACAAAAAATATCTAATCAGCCTATTTTGCAGGTTCGTCACTTGTGATGTGTTTACAGAATCACTTAAACCTATGCCAGCCATACCTACATACTTATGTAGGATTTATGCTTGATGAACCATGTTTAACACACAATAGAATCAAGAATATAAAACGTTCATATAAAATGACCTTGATTTATGACTACTTATTAGATAAATCTGATTTAAATAAAGAATAATTTACAGGGTTTCAATCAGGATCCATATATATAACTCACTATTCAGACAATCGTTTCCTTGGTAACCAAGTTCGCACCCAGAAGAACAGCTTCCATTTACAAAATCACAAGGATCGCCGTTTTTACAGAAACCGCATTCAGAGCTACAGTTAATACCAAAGAATCCCGGGGCACAAGCTGAATGTAAAGAACAATCAGTATATAGTTTTCCATTGCAGACTTATTGCTGCATCTTGTAAGTGTGAAATATCTATCATATGATACGAATGAATAAACGGACTCTAAATGTTATGTTTGCGAATAAAGAAAGGTACTTATTTTCGGTTCTATGGTAACCTTTGAGATGAGGTATTTGCAAACATTAGACGATTTTTGGTTTGTCTTGTAAATCTACGATTATTATATATTTCACAATTCTAGTGAACAAATTTTTAAACAATCGTTACATTGATAGCTAGGTTCACCACCGTGTGGACAATGTCAGTAGGATCATAAGGATGTTATAAGCGTTCTTACAGAAATTACCTTTAGAACTACAATCATTACCAAAGAGTCTAGGACTTAGGCTTAAACCCAAATGGTCTATATATTATGATTATTTGTGGCCTCATACTAGCATTTTCTAAATAGTATGTATCGAACACATAAAATATATTATTTAAAAGACAAAGGGGCATGCCTAAATAAAATCATCATTATGATAATACGGTTTTTTGTCTGTGTTCATTTCTTTAGTGTTACACTGATTTTAATCTTTAGCGAGTATAAGTAGAGTACAATTTAGCGTTTTTTTTTTTAAAGATATTAGTTAAACATTTTTCAAACTTAAGAAAATTTTAAGTTGTAAGGTAAACTTACTATTCAAACAACCGATGCCTTGATAGCCTGGTACACATCCTGATAGACAGCTGCCATCTATAGGGTCACAAGGATCTCCATTCAGGCAGAATCCACATTTTGAACTACAGTTAGTGCCATAGAATCCCAAAACACAGCCTTCGAAATGCAGTCAAGATAATATACAGGTCCATTTTATGCAATTTTTGAATTATGCTATATACGTTTTCATCAAAGTAACGAAGCTTACCGAATTTAGGTCCACAAGTTAACGGCTTCTGTTTTACGACTTAGTTTGATTTTGGATATTTGCTTGTATAGTGGTATTTTTTCGTCGCATTTTCTCAGTAACTATTCTTAGCAATGACATGAAATTAGGAGAAGAGGCTCAGCTACGTACCTACACAGCGCTTACTGCAAGGTAACTAGTAATTGTTTTACAACTTAGTTAATTTTCGGACATTTACTTGTATAGTGGTGTTTTTTGTCGCATTTTTCTCAACAACTATTAAAAGCATCGTTTTGAAACTTGGTATGGAGATTCATCTAGGGGTCCCATGTGACACCTACCAATTTCATGCCCACACGTTATTTAGTACCTATTTTACGACATAGTTTGATTTTGGATATTTTGCTTGTATAGCGGTATATTTTCGTCTTATTTTCTGAGCAACAATTCATAGCAATGACTTAAAACTGACGTGAAGGTTCATCTTGTGGCCCTGCATTGCGTTCAGGCAAATCAGCTATTTATTGTTTTACGACTAACAAAATCTTAGTTTTGGGACATTTGCTAGAACAGTAGTATATTTTTGTCGTATTTTTTCATCAACCATTCTTAGCAATAACTTTAAATTTTACGTGGAGTTTCAGGTAGAGTTTTACATGTCCCTTACCGAATTAAGGGTCCGCAAATTAACTATTACCTGTTTTACGACTTAGTTAATTTTTGGACATGTACTCGTACAGGGGTACCCTTTTATCATATTTTTCTCAGCAACTTTTCATAGCAATGACTTAAAATTTGGCCTGGAAGTTCATCTAGGGGTCCAACATGGCGCATACCGAATTTAGACCCACACATGATCTACTGACCGTTTTACGAATTACTTTATTTTCGGATATTGCCTGATATTGTTGTGTATTTTCGTAACATTTTTCTAAGCAATTCTTCAAATCAATGACTTGAAAGTTAGTGTTGAGGTTCAGCTAGGGGTCCTATATTGTGTTTCCTGAATTTAGGCCAGCAATATAGCTACTTCCTGTTTTACGATCTAGTTTTTTTGTACATTTGCTGGTATAGTGGTATATTTGCGTCGTATTTTTCTCAGCAACTATTCACAGCAATGACTTGAAATTTGATGTAGAGATTCATCTAGGGAGACCATTTTGCACTTACTAAATTTAGGTCTGTAAGCTAACTGCTTCTTTTTTACGACTTAGTTTTTTTCGGACTTTGCCTGATATAGTAGTTTATTTTCATCGCATTTTTCTTCTCATATCTTCATAGCAATGACTTGAAAATTGCTAGGGGTCCTACATGGCGCATATCAAATTTAGGTTCGCAAGTTAACTACTTTCTGTTTTACGACTTAGTTTATATTCGGACATTGCCTGGTATAGTGGTTTATGTTTGTCGTATTTTTCTCAGCAACTCTTCAAAGCTATAAATTGGAACTTATTGTGGGGTTTATCTGGGGGTTTCACATGGCACGCACCGAATTTAGGTCCAAAAGTTGTCTAATTCCTGTTTTACGACTTATTTCATTTCCTGACATAGACTAGTATATTGGTATATTTCCGTCGCAATTCTGTCAGCGACTATACACAGCAATGATTTGAAAATTGGTGTGGCGGGTCAGCTAGGGGTCTTTCATGGCTCTACCAAAGTCAGGTCCGCAAGGTATCTAATGTCTGGTTTAAGGGTTACTTTATTTTTTGGCTAATGCTTGATATAGTGGTGTATTTTTGTCAGATTTTTTTCAGCAACTATTGATAGCATCGACTTGAAATTTGATGTGGAGGTTCAGCTTATTTTCTTACATGGTGCTTACTGAATAGTTTCATTGTGGGAGGTTTACATTTTCACTGTACTTTACTTTGTATTACAAGCGGGGATATAACTAGCGAGTCTTTAATTGTAGATTTCTTGTTTTCTTAGGAGACTAGTTGTGCTAAGACAAGATGAATTCATCCGCAGTGCAAATATTCATTAAAAGGCGATGTGGATTTCAAATTTAAACGTTCTCAGTACAAACGCTAACTTTAAATCTAAAAGATTTTACTGGTTTTGCATTAGAAATTTGACTAAAGTTATTCACACAATTGTTTATATATATATATATATACAAAGGCTAGAAATAAGATGTTCAGGGTCTTAAGCGATGAAGAACCTGGTGTTTGTTTTGAGGCCATGAAGGGGGATTTGTACATATGAATTAAATCATATAAATGAAAAAAATGACGTACTACTCAGACAATCGTTTCCCTGGAAACCGTCTGCGCATCCAGACGGACAATTTCCATCTCCTGAATCACAAGGATCTCCGTTGTTACAGAAACCACACTTAGAACTACAGTTAGTACCGTAGAACCCCTGGTCACAAGCTGAAATTTAAACGACAGCTGATTATACAGTATTTTCAAGTCAAATGAAATGTCAAAATAATAATACTAAAATTTGATATAATAATTTAAAAGAAAAAAAAATGTAAAGATAAATAAACATGAACAAGAAATTTTCAAAACAACTATTTAAAAGGACACGATAATAGATACATATGTATGCTGTTTCATAAAGATATAAGATTTATAAAATTCTCATTGTCATCGTTTTGAATATTGTAGAATAAACTGATATAACAGAAATACACGTAACAAATAAATCGGTATTAAATTAGAAATCTCGCTTTTCAACAAAACAGGATCTTAATACTCAAACAAGTGTTTCTTTTGTAGCCAGGGTCCCATTTTCGACCGAATTTTTCATAAGGTTATTGTGAGATAAAAACACAAATCGTAAAGACAAACATTGACAATACGCCAACGCCTATGGTGAGGATAGATAATTTCTTCAAGTTTTAATTTTAAACTGAGTGCTAGGTTGTGGGAAATTTATACAGATCTCAGGTGCTGGACTTGACTACTACTCCGAATGGACACAAATTAGGTATTGAATCAAATTTGAGTATCCTGTGTGAGTTATTGGATAAGAATAATATATTCTTCATCTTTAAGAAATCAATTGCGGCGAAAAAATAATACGAAATTAACTGTTCCAATATAAGGATTATTTCCTATCTAACGTTTGTTATTGAAATAAAAGATCGTTTCATGTTTCCTTTTGTGAAGCGCTCATTTAACATGTTTAATGGACTCATTACAGATTGGGCGAAAAAATAATCATAATTTTGAGCAAGCAGCTATTCTACCGCACAAAATAGTTCCATTCAACAAACTATAAAAATATTGTAAATGTCTTAATTTTTTTTCTTTTCGCTGAATGTTTTTAAATTAATAGAAATGAAGACATTTGTTTTATTTTCATGGAGGTACGACGCGAAAAACACACATGTATGAATCCGCTTCGCAAATTCATACAGCGTGATTAGTTTTTTCGTTTCATACCTCCTTGAAAAAAAAAACTATTTCTTTATTTCTTTATTGTATGTATGTTCCATGTCTTGCGATCGATCCTACGCTTGCGATAAAGTATTAACGTGCAATGTTTGATAAAATAATCGCAATACATATCGTAAGACCGTGAAAACTAGAAAAATAACGACGACTTTTTACGGCCATTGATAAAACGGGGTTTTGCTCATTCTAAAAGCCGAATTCATTCTAAAGAAATTTGATTTCTTGTTTTAAATCAAAAGAAATTACTTACTACTCAGGCAATCTGTTCCTTGGTAACCATTCGCACATCCGGTCGAACAGCTTCCATTGACCGGGTCACAAGGATCCCCGTTCTTACAGAAGCCACACACAGAACTACAGTTACTGCCATAAAAACCTGGGCCACAAACTGAAATTTAATACAAATACTTGGAGGACAATTCGCTTATATTTGGGTGTATACAATGAAATGAACTTAGCTCCGAAAAAAAATATGATAGAACATGAAAGACAAAGCATTCTAAAAATAAAAGATAAATAAATGAAAGAATAATGAATAAAAATAAATACGCACACACACAAAAAAAATCGCATGCAAACACCCCCCAAAGAAACAAACAAACAAAAGTACAAAACAAACAAAACAAAACAACAACAACAACAACAACAAAACCCAACAACAACAACAAAAACTAAAACGTAGAAACAAAAAAAAATAATTATTGTGATTTATTTAATGTGAATTTAGTAGCTCAAGTGAAAAGCTACGTATCATTGGACGATTTCATACTTTAACCATGCATAATCAGACGATAAAATTTTAGACTGGTCTTAATAAAGAGAAGTTGTAGACGACAATTTCAAGTTGGTTTAATTTAGAAAGTCTTCGCCTTTTAGGATAGAAAGCACTGTGGACAAAAATGAAATTGCTTGTAACAAGCATTTTCTTCATTGTTCGAAATGTTTTCACGAGCTGTTTACTTACGGGGCGTCAAAAATGTCATTAAGTGGGAATGAGTTAAATCGGTGGTTACAAGTCGGGCGATATGATGTGGATAACATAGCATGAATAATAAGAATATGGTTGGAACCATCCACAAGCCCATACTTACTGTCTTAACCCATTTACAGACGTCATCATTTTAGACTTATCCAAATTGAAAGGCGTTGAAGGCGACCATTAAAAGTGTATGGAAGTTTAGTTTTTTTAACCTGTATACTGAGTAGAAATATTGCAGTAAATGAAGAAGTTGTTTGTTACAAACAATCTTTTCATTTAACGAAACTATTTCCTAATTGATTTCGGTAAAATTTCGTTGTCTTGTAAAGGGTTAACAAAGCTTTAATATATATCTATTACTCGCGTGTCAATCAAAATTTTCATAATGATTGGCGAAATGGTAATAGTGGATAGTGGATATGTATGATTATAGAATTTACAAATGACCATCTTTAACTTTTAGTTCGGAATAGTTTGTGACAACTAAGCTAACGACTTACTGTCCACACACTGGTTTCCCTGGTAACCTTGCGCGCATCCATTGGAACAAAATCCAGTGTTCTGATCGCACTGCTCCCCATTATTACAGAACCCACAGACATTACTGCAGTTTGATCCGAATGAACCAGGACCGCAAGCTGGAGGAAACAAACAGTATTAATAAAGAAACAATCGGATCAGTACAGTGAACTCTTTATTTTGCACCGTCTACCAGACAAACAGAACAATCATTTATGCTCAAGCGACGGCCTCTATAAAGCAACTATTTTCATAAACCTACAATGATCAAATTTTCCTTTAAAAAACCAACACCTTCTAATAATTTGACGTATTTAAAAAGCGTTACTAAGTCCTATGTTGTTAGACATTAGAGTCGTGTCAACCTTCATAATTGTCTACAAACGTGTATGAACCGTCCATTCTCTTAAACGTCCCTCGCGTGGTCGCATAATACAAGTTTTTATGTATTTATATAAACTTGGTTTATATGTGGACATTTCCCCTTGATAGAATATCTAGTGTTTTTAAAAGAATTCATTTTTTCTTTCTTTTTTCCAAAACCCCTACTCCACACAAGAACGAGTATTCCCTACCAAAAGAAGTCATTCATATGTTAAAAAAAACTATTGGAAATAAATGTTGTTATTGTTCGCGACAAGATATTTCGCTTTTACAAGTCTATCTATAAGATACGACAATTGCTATTGTTAAACAGCTCCAAAATGAATTCCTTGATCTTTTTAAGTTAACATGCCTTCAAGTAGCGAAATAAATCTTTCATAACTTTGTGTATATGAATACTTATATGCAATACTACTGTCACGTTAATATTGATGTGAACCACTAAGTTTTGAAATAAGAGGAAAGAAAAATCTCCACTTAACTGTGAATATTATAAAAAACTAAATTCTAGGAATGAATTTAACCCTTGTCATGCTGTGTAAATTATTTTACAGAATCGCTGTCAAATCAAAGGGCTGAACTCACTGAGAGAGATTGTTGTTCAAAAACCAATATTTCTTTTAGAAATCAATTTCATAAAAAACTCTGGCAGAAAATGAACAAGCAGGGGATGAAAAAACTTATATTTGTCACATACGAAGAAAAAAATTGAATTCGTCCTCTATTGCCCCGTTCAAACATATGTTGCAGACTCTTTGGTCTATTTGTGGCGTATCGTCCCGTTTGTATATGTAGACTATGATCCGAAAGACGCATTTTGGTAACTTCTTTTCTTTTTGATTTCTCAATCGAGTCCAAATATTTCTCATATTGAAAGTCACCTTTAATACCCCGGTATACTATCAAAATCTTGATTTTTCTCAAATCAGCACCTTACGCGACTTGAATAGAATTGTTTGACCTAAAAGGTACATAGTTAAATTTGACATGTCGACAACAGTTATACCTGCATAAACCTCGACTTCACACAGTGTTATAAAATCATTTCTTGTTGGTCTCTCTATCCTTACAATAGAACCAGGCACACTTGGCTCTAAAGCCACATCAAAGATCCCGTCTAATGGATAAGGCTGATCCGTGTCGTTGTAGATTAACACAGGCGAGGATACGTCTTCTATTACATACAGATTGAATCCGGACAACTGATTAGCGCCTTTCCCTGTAAAAAAAGTCAAAATATTGAACACTTACGACAAATCAACAGACCTGATCAAAACCTTACTAATCACTTTAAACTTTCATTTAAAGCTTATGCCAACATAAACAATCAGAAAATACAATCCCGAACCGCGCGCAAAGGAATAAAAATAAAACTTAAAAAAATCTGGACAATTAGCTATTTGCATATATATCGGTCAATTCGCTATTACTTTGTGAATGGCTCTTTTTACAAGATAGCTCTTTAAAGGTTGAACTGAGGGAAATTGTAAAAAAAAGCATTTTGAGTTTGAAAGTTAATTCTAAAACTGCAAATATTTCAATGACCTTCTCCCTCAGACATTACATTCTGTGATATTATTTTCCAGAAAATGGTGTGGACAATGTCATTTTTGCCAGGCTCATTTTCGTTTAGGACATCGACTCATCCAGATAACTTTATACCTAAAGACAATTATTGAAGATTAAGGTGAAAAGTATAAATAGAGATTTGAACTAATACATGACTATTCCCCAAATATTAGTTTCCAGACAATCATCAAATAGTCGGTGCGCGAACAGAATACGGTAAGTACCGACGAAATGCTTATATTGCATTATGCGGCTGTTCGGGCTGCGCATTCGCTGCGCCGCCTTAATTACAAGTGAAATTAAATGCAAATCACTTAAATGATTGATTGGATAGGGTTTAACGCCTCTTTTAACAGTATTTTAGTCATATCGCGGCGGCTGGAGCACCTAACAATGGATTCCTGGTATGTCTCAAACCAGTACTACCACTACATCCTTTCATTGCCTCCAGCTGCTATCCCACTTATGTTTACGATTATCCACCCATTGGTGAGAGACAAATGACGCAAAGGATATGTGCCGCCGCCGGGTATCGAACCCACGACATCCCATGATTGAAGATTAGGAGTCTGACGCGCCACCATCTGCGCTATGACGGCGGCTGAACAAATCACTTAAAGGATTATATTGTAAAAAGCAGAACTGGTATTCAAAGCTTGTCCATTTCCATAAAGAGACCCTCCCTGCTAAATGTATATAGTCTATAAATTAAATAATCATATGTCTCTCTGGAGTTTTCCAAATTCGCATATCACTACAAATTACCTCCCCTGAAATGCACACAATATCATATTAAACAGTGTTAAAAGAATATTTTCTTCCGCTTTTCATAAAAATAACGAGTTTCGATTATCATATTTTAAGATTTAAGCACTAGTATCCTTAAACTTGAAAAGAATACGAATCCGATTTTGATAACTAGAAGGTTTTTAAAACTTCACTTTTTACAAAATAAATTTTATAGATTACCATTCCCAAGTATTCAGCCCTTCCAAAACTATACTATACGCGTGTGCGTAATACATGTATTTTCAACAATTACACATGTTCGCTAAGTAAACACAGCCTGATAATAGTCTACACTACAAGCTATATATGTCGCTAATGACTTGATGTTTCATCTGTCGACCAGCCAATAGTCTGAATGTCTAGACTGCTAAATCTCGGTGCTTCACGCACAAAAGGCTTTGTTTATTATAGTGTCACCCCTATTTAAAGGGACAGCCACTTTTGACTTATGAGGCGAATTTCCTTGTGCGCACAGTATCTATCGAATCCCTACTCTTTTATATGTTTAATCGTTGAACATGTCAATCACAGGCTCATATCGTCGTTGAGCGTTTAAAATGTCGCAACTACAGCTTAAATAAAACGCCCAACGACGATATTCATTGGGTACAAGTCACATTATTCACATACAATGTATGATCACTACTCACCGTCTGTCCGTCCGTACACTGTTACCCGGTTTATACTGTAACTTCGTCCTAGGTCGACCTCCCAAAAGTTAGTTGATCCTTGTATTCCGGGGGTGTCACTACAACATTGGTCAACATCGGGTTGGTCCCCTAGTCTACAGCCATCCACCGCCCGGTCGGCTGTCCATTCAAACCCGTTCACTGCATCTCGGTATGTGTCAAACTGGGTAGCCTCTTTGTTATAGGCAATATTTAATGCTACATTAAAAGAATTGAATGTTTGCATATAGCCAGCCATTTAACTTTGCAAATAAGCTATATTATAACTAACAATTGATATCGTTAAACTCTTCAATTTGTTGTTCAGTCGTTTATTGAGATAATGAGTTAAAGCGGTCCTTTTACGGATTTTTATGAAAGTCTGATAAAAGAAAAGAATAGTCGTTTATTTCATTTCTTAATATTTACCCAATGGATTCGGGTTCCATTCCAAATATGAAGTCTCTAGAGAGAAAAAGACTTTTAAAGTTTTCACTATATAAGCCTATCTTAAACTTGTGACTTCCGGGAAAGGGCTAATTTTGACACGGGGGGCTTAGTTTATACAATCTTGTTAAAGGTTTACTTGATGATGTCACATGCCAAATATCAGTACGTCTTTTGGTGTAATAGAGAAAGATTTTGAAAGCTTTCATTATGTAAGCTTATGCCCCCTTTGCCCCCCTCTAGCGCGGCCATTTCCTGAGAGTTTTTTTTCTTGTACAAGCTTCGTAGTCCTTACCCTAAAGACTCTAAAAACCTAATATAAATGTCGGTTCAAGACAAGAAGATTTTTTAAGATGTATCTTTTGTTTTGCCCCTTATGGGGCCCCAATGGGATTTAACATTATGACGTGTAAAAATCTAGAGCGCCTTCCCATGGGGATGCTTCCTGTCAAGTTTGGTTAAAATCCATTCAAGGGCTCTTAAGTAGAAGTCGAAAATTTAAAAAGTTAACGCAAGACACACGGCGGACGAAACACGATCGCAATTGGTCGTCTTGACCTCGGTCAGGTGACCTAAATAGCCGCTTTTAAGTCAGACAGCGCGTACACGATATATTTATTTGAAAAAAAGTATTTCGGCATTTGTTATCATTTATTTTACTGCACTAAATATCTACCTATGTAATTATCCAATCACACATGTTTCTACGAGGTTACTTACATTGTTCACAAAGATCCCCAAACCATCCAGATTGGCAGCCATTTAGACATATACCCGTTACAGCATCACATGATTCACTGTTCAAACAGATTCCACACTCTTTACTACAGTTTGTGCCATACGTTCCAGAGGGACATGCTATATATTAATAAGTTAGTCAATTTTAGTCATGTCTATCATTATTGACCAATCGCGGCTGTTAATCAAATAATCAGGCTATCAATGAAAACGTTCATTTAGACTGGAAGTTCAGTTGAAATCCAACACTGACCGCCTTTTTTGGGAATATTTTTGTTGGTTTTGGTACTTAAACATCGTAACAACAGCTTATTCTCTCCCTCTCTACTTTCTTACTCCCCTTCTCTCTACCCCCCCTCTTTCCCCCTCTTCCCCTCTTTTTCTGTCTCTCTATCTCTCACAAACACTTTGTTGTTTATTCTCACAGCACAATGAAATTAATAACAGTTGTCTTCATTTCTTATGTGAAATACTTAACAAGGAACACGACATGGTAAAAACGCAATCGCACTCAACTACGAATATACTTTAACTTCGAGTCAAGATAAAAAATGTATTTCCACTTAATCTTTTACCAGACGACAAAATCTAAGCTGTGTCTAAATTGATAGGAGTTGCAGACGAAAATATTAAGTTTGTGTATTTTTAAAAAAAATCATTTCCGTAGAAAACATACTGTATATTGAAGAAATAGCTTTTTAACAAGCAATTTCTTCATTGTCTTCGTTTGTACATGTTAATTTTCCATCAGAGGCGTCAAAAAAGCGAGATTATGTGGAAATGAGTTTAAAGCTAACTTAAGCACAAGACAAAAAAATCCCTGATACTACATATGTCAAGTTTCCTTTTATTTCTTAATGGGCAATGTGCTGGGTAATTTACGTAAATGATTTCAAAACACACTTCGAATTAACCTTAATTTGAAATATACTTTGATGCGAACTGATTATCAGTAAAGAATAGTTTATGAGACGTAAGTGTGAAAAAGTACCTTACTTTAATATAGTTTATGCCTTACTAAATAGTGTTAATTGAGTAGAATAACCTAGCCTGAGAGCTGTCCTTAAGAACAAAGGAGTGCCTCGTTCTTAGGGAAGACAATAGACTGGTCTGATCCTTAACAAAGAGGTGAATATGTATGCAGCATTGACAAAAAAATTGCCTAAAATCTCCCAAATTGAGATGGTGCAGAGTTAGAATTTCGTAACCAGTCTAGTTTACAATTCATAACCAGGCTGCAAAGTTTTAGACTCGTCCAAATTGAAAAGAGTTGCAGACCACAACTTAAAATCGATGAAATTCAACATTCTTTTAGCTTTCTGGCTAGAAAATATTGTGGAAAGCAAGCAAGCAATTTCTTCATTTTACACTATGTTTTCCCACTTGTTTGTCTCCAGGGGCGTCAAAAAGCGTCATTATGTGGGGATTGATTAAGAAGTTACATTGATAAAGATTTTTTTTCATTCGGGACCCATATGACATAATTCAAGAATAGTTCAGCGTGTTTTAAACTTACCAACCAAGCACTGTTCACCTGCATACCCGGGCTCACAACCTCTTGGACAGTTACCATTAGTTGTATTACATATATCTCCGTTCAAACAGTAACCGCAACTGTCCTCACAACTTGTACCAAATGTCCCAGGATCACAAGCTGAAATTATGTTACAATACGGCTCCACTCCATTTCCAAAAGAAAGTTACCTAATGACCCTACAATCATCCTGTGATGTGAAATTTCAATCAGAATCTGACAATAATTGTGGACTTTATCACAAAAACAGGATTGTTTTGAATGAAAATCAATAAGGCCCCTTTTCCTGTGTTTTCTGATGGATAAATTTCATTCCAAAAGGAACTTTCCTTACAACCCTACAATTGTCCTGTGAAATTTAAAAGACAAATTGATAATGATTGTGATCTTCTTCACATACACAAGAATGTATTGAATGATAATCTGTAAGGCCCCCTTTTCAAGTGTTACGAATGCAACAATTATTCCATGCATCTTTGAAGAGAATCCGATAAAACTGTTGACTTTATTGTGTTAACAAAGATATCAAAATCAAGTTCTCATAAGGTCCATTTCCCGTGATATTTTACTGTTGTTTTTATCATTCTGTGAACGTTAAAAGTGAATCCGATGAAATATGGGGACTTAATTATGTTTACTAGAATATTTAAGCAAATAAAATCATATGGCCCCTTCTTTCATGATACTAGATGGATTGTACCCAGTTCTGAACAGAACCATTTAAGTGATTGTACAATCATTCTGTGAAATTTTGAAGTTAACCCGGTGAAATCAAGGGACATCATTGTGTTAACTAGAATATTTTCACAAGGCCCCTTTTTTATGTGACACTTGCCATAACCAGATCCACTGTCAAAATTAACAATTGTAATGATGGTACAATCAATCTGTGTAACCTGTGGAATTTATTGTGTTAATGAGTTTATAGTGAAATCTTCATAGGGCTCCTTTTCTCATGATACTTTACAGAACAAACCAAATTTCAAAAGGAACAATTCTAATGAAGGTATAATCATTCTTTAAAAGTTAAAGAGAATCAACGAAAACAGTGGACTGCATTGTGTCAAGAATATTTGTAATAAAATTTTCATAAGGCCCCTTTTACTGTGAAACTTAACAAATCAGACTTAATGTACAAAGGAACAATCCTAATGATAGTTTGAAGACAATGATAAAGACTGAGGACTTTATTGTAATAATGATGTTTTGTAATAAAATTTTTATAAGGTCCCTTTTCTTGTGGCACTTTACCAATCAGACCTAATTTATAAAGGAACAATCAAAATGATGGTACAATCATTCTGTTAAAGTTTGAAGAAAATCTGATAAAGACTGGGGACATTCTTGTGTTTATGAGGATTTGGTAATAATTATTCACACAGCCCCTTTTCCTATAATACTAGACAGATCAGACCCAATTTGGAAAGAACAATCCTAATGATGGTACAAACATTCTGTGAAAGTTTGAACAGAATCCGATGAAAACTGCAGTCTTTATCTTGGTGTAAAGATTTTAAAATAAGATTTTCATAAGACGCCTTTTCCTGTGATACTTGAAGGATCAGGTCTCATGTCAGCATCAACAATCGTGATTATTGTACAATGAATCTGTGAAGGTTTGAAGAAAATCCAATGAAAGCTCTGGACTTGGTTACAAGGGTTATAGATAAAATTCTTAAAACGGCCCCTTTTCCCATGATACTAGACAGATCGCGCCTAATTTGAAAAGAAAGAATCCTCATGATGGAACAATCATTCTGTGAAAGTTTAAACAGAATCTGATGAAAGCTGTAAACCTTTATTGTGGTACAAGGATTTTAAAACTAAATTTCATAATGCTCCTTTTCCTGTGATACTTGATGGATCAGGTCTAAGGCGAACATCTATTCTGTGAATGTTTGAAGAAAATCCGATAAAAGCTCTGGACTTGATAATAAGGATTTGAAAATGAAATTTTCATAAGGCCCCTTTTCCTGTGTTTCTTGACAGTTCAAATCTTGTTATGAAAAGAATGATCGTTATGACCTTCCAATCATTCTGTGAAAGTTTCAACAAAATCTGATTAAAGCTGTGGGCTTCATTGTGTTAACAGGGTTTTAATAACTGAATTTTCATATAGCCCCTTTTCCCATGTTTTTTGATGGATCTGAACCAATTCCAAAGGAAACTCTACTTACAAAAGTATGATTATTCTGTTTGAGTATAAAGACAACCCCATGAAATATGTGGACTTATAAGCATTAATTAAGATTTTTTAAATTGAATTTTCCTCAGGCCAATTTTCCTATGTTTCTCAATGGATCACACCCAATTTGAAAGGAACTATCCTTATGATGGTACAATCATTATGTGAAAGTTTGAAGTCGATTAGGTGAAATCTAGGGCCATGATGTGTTAACTAAGATTTTATTTTTCTATTAAATTTTCATATGGCCCCTTTTCCCATGAAACTTTATGGATCAAACCTACTTCCGAAAGGAACAATCCATTTAATGTAATAATCATTCTGTGAATGTTTGAAGAGAATTTGTTGAAAACTGTGGACTCTATTGTGCTTACGAGGATTTTTTTTTAAATCCAATTTTACTCTAGAGTCTTTGAATTAAGTTTTAATAAAGCCCCTTTTCCTATGTTACTGGACGGATCACATCCGATTCCGAAAGGAACTATCCTTATGATGGTACAATAATTCTGTGAAAGTTTGAAGAGAATCCGTTGAAAATTGTTGACTCTAGATTATTAATGAGGACCTTTTATTTAAAATTTTCATAAGGTCCCTGTTCCCGTGCTTCTTGACGGATCATTTCGAAAGGAACTATCCTTATGATAGTACAATCATTCTGTGAAGATAAAGAGAATCCAATGAAAACTGTTGACTCCAGAATGTTTACCAGGATTTCTTAAAAGCTTTTTCCATTAAAATTTCATAAGGCCCCTGTTCCCGTGTTTCGCGATGGAACTGACCAAATTCCAAAAGGAAGAATCATTGTGATTTTAAAATCATTCTGTGAAAGTTTGAATACAATCTGATGAAAACTGTGTTAACGAGAATTTTAGATTAAATTTTAATAAGCCCCCTCTTCCCGTGTTTCTTGACGGATCATACCCGTTTTTCGAAAGGCACGATCCTTATGATGGTTCAATCATTCTGAGAAAGTTTGAAGAGAATCCGATGAAAACTGTGGACTCTAGAGTGTTAACGAGGATTTTTAATCGAATTTTTAATCAAATTTTCATAAGGCCCTTTTTCCCATGTTTCTTGACGGATCATATCCAATTTCGAAAGGAACGATCCTTATTGTGGTACAATCATTCTGTGAATGTTTAAGGAGAATTTGATGAAAACTGATGACTCTAGAGTGTGAACGAGGATTTAAAATTAAACTTTCATAAGACCCCTTTTCTTCATGTTTCTTGACGGATCATACCCGTTTTTGAAAGGAACGATCCTTATGATGGTACAATTATTCTGAGAAAGTTTGAAGAGAATCCGATGAAAACTGTGGACTCAAGAGTGTTAACGAGGATTTTTAATGGAATATTTAATTAAATTTTCATAAGGCCCCTTTTCCCATGTTTCTTGACGGATTATACCCAATTTCGAAAGGAACGATCCTTATGATGGTACAATTATTCTGAGAAAGTTTGTAGAGAATCCGATGAAAATGTGGACTCTAGAGGAAAAGTTTAACGGACGGACGACGGACGGAAGGACGAAAGGACGCCGGACGGGAAAAAGCCATCGCAATAGCTCTAGTGGACTTCGGCCAGTAGAGCTAAAAACGAGAGATTTAAGAATGCCAATGATTTTACAGTTTGATTTCTTGAAGTAAGAAGCTTATATGCTCACTTTCATTACAATATGGTGGTTCTTGCCATCCCATTTTACACTCGCCGGGACAGAAGCCTGTGTCCCGATCACATGAAACACCATTTTGACACAATCCACAGTCCTCGCTACAGTCCTTGCCATAGAGCCCTTCACCACAACCTTAAATACAGATAAACATCTCCTTCTACTTTCAAACAATTATTGTTTTAACCAATGCGTGACAAATCCAATCATTTTACATGGGCGTGGAGGAAAGACCCTGATCGGCCTGTGCATCCGCACAGTCTGATCAGGATCTTTACATAGCGCTGTTCAGATATCTACTGACTCAAATTTTCTTCACACTACTAGTAAATATTGGACATGGATTGTGTGGCTGATAGTAAACAAAAGGCATTATCGTAGTTTTGTGACCTAAACCTCGTAACTACAGCTTATCTTTGCTGTAGCTACGACGTTTAAGTCTCCGAACCACCTAAAATGTTGAACATATGATTCCGAGGTTAAAGTTCATTAGAATTCAAAGTTCATTACGGTCTAAGTGAATATGAATGGTTGGATTGGTCACTCCATTTTTTGATCGACAGTGGCTTGTTATTAATACACGATCTCGTTTGTGCGCCCATCGATGAAAAAGCTTGAGAAATTATTGTGGAGCATGAAGATATTGCTTGTAACAAGTAATTACTTCATGGTCAACAATTTTTTTCCAATCCCGAAACGCATTTTATCTTAATTTCATTGATTTCAAATTGTCGTCTGCAACATCTTTGAATTCGGATAAGTCTAAAAGTTTGTCAGGTGGTGATTGATTAAAAAATTCAAACTGACCCGTGAACACCTCCACTTCACATAATGTTATCAGTGAGTTGGCCGTCCTACGTTCGATCCTCACAACAGATCCCTCGAGATTCGGCTCTATCGGAATGGTGATTTGCCCGTCAGCGGGATAGGGGGTTCCTGTATCATTGTACACCAACACTTGTTGTCCATCCTCTTTTACAATATACAGGGTGAAACCAGACAATTGATTTGCACCATTTCCTGTGAAAATATTATCTTTTGATAACACTTTTATAATATTTACATAGATTGGCTGCATCCTCAAAAGTTTAGTTAACCCTTTCCCGCTTAATCCCTTTTTGTTGCTTCTCTGCGTTTTTGATAATTGAGAACATACTGTGGAAAAGAAGAAATTGCTTGTAACAAGCAGATTCTTCTTTATCCACAATATTTTCTACATTACCGAATGGTCATTTTTCAAATCTTGCAAAACCATTGAATTTGTTCAGTTTTTTTTTGTAAAACAGTAAATGGTTATATCCTTCGATGAATAACATTTAAAGTATTTTTTTGTTGAGAAATAAGTGACCCTAGTTCCACGATGTGGAAATGATAAATTAATTGAACGGGGCTTAATGCCACTTTTAACAGTATTTCAGTCATATTGCGGCGGATTGTGCACCTGGCCATAGATTTCTGGTATTTCTCACACCTGTACTACCACTATATCCTTCCAATTGCACATCCACTTAGGTTTACCATTATCCACCCATTGGTGAGCGACAAATGAGGAAAAGGATACTTGCCGATCGAACTCGATACTCTATGTTCCACGATTGGGCTAATGACCCTGTAAAAGCATTGTGTTTTCAGCCCTTTTATAATGAAGTGAAAATCGAACCGAAACAGCTAACCTATCAAAATATGTTTTATGGAGCATGCTATCAAACACGAGAATACCATGCTTTAGTGTGGTATTTTATCATTTTACCCATTTGCTAGTTCGAAAGTTCATGAAGACGGGCGACAGTGACAAAGCCAGTCGACTGAGAAACTTTAATTTCGATGTTTATTAGCTGGCAAAGCATAAACTTTTATAGCTTAAGTTTACAGACAATATTTTGCGGTCTTCTCAAAGTTCAACGAGTGCAAACTGCCACTGGAGGCTTAACCACCAAATCCATTGAATGCAAACGCCATAAACAAGACGATCGTTGGCCCTGGGGCGCTCACCTGAGATAAAGGCTCTTTTTCTTTCAACAGTCTAATTTCATGTTAAGGTTTGGATTATTTACAAATGTGCGCCATACTTTATAAATATATAGACTATGTACCTGGGGATCCAAAAGTCTAAATGACAAGTTCAAAGGCATTAGGTCAATGTGAAAGAAGGAGAAAACCTTTTCCTCCCTTTGGATCCATGGGTCATAATTTCAGAAATAGGAGAGAAGACAATGAACTGATGCTTCATGCATATATCCCCCCCCCCCGGGCTCCGCCCCCGGGAACCCGAAGATCATGATTTTAGCTATTTTGAAAGAGGTCAATTTACTGATGCTTCATGCAAAATATCAAGGCTCAACGCCTTCTGCATCAGGAGTAGAAGATTTTTAAAGATTATTAAAATAATCACTTTTGTTGCCATGGCAACCATTTTTTTTGACAGATTTCGATTCTTTCAGCTATTTTAGAAGGGACCACCTGAAGAACATTTCTGCCAAATTTGGTTCAAATTAACCCAGTGGTTTGGGAGGAGATGTCATTTAAAGGAATTGTTGACGGACGGCGGACGACGCCCGACGTACGGACGCCGGACAAAAGGTGATCACAATAACTCACTTAAGCACTCCGTGCTCAGGTGAGCTAAAAAAAGTTATTATACATTTCAGGAATATTGCATACTCTTTTAGAATTGTTTAGAACTCTGTCAAAAGGATGCTATTTAACCCTTTCCCACTCAATTCCGCTTTTTAAGCACCTCAAGAAAGAAGCTTTGGAAAACAATTTGGACAATGAAGAAATTGTCTGTAACAGGTAATTTCTTCCATGTCTACAATGTTTTCTACTTAACAGGGGAAATATTTTCTAGATTCAACCATTCTTTGCTACCTTACAGTAATTCCAGAACTTTGACTTTTATTAATTATTTATGATGACTTGGCAAGGGTGCAACAACCGAGACCAAGATCGAACGGTTGTAATAGCATTATATTGTTGATCGTTGACAGAAACGCATACAGCAAACATACTAGGGGGTTTGACAAGTCCGTGGCATAGACTAAGGTCTATGTAGATAAAGTATTACACAAACTATGCAGTGATAGTAAGATATTTTCTCACTTTGATGTCTGAAAGAATTTGATTCTTACATCTACCCAATATCAGTAATTCTAAACAAATGGACAAAGTTGCTCCATTGTGCGGTTATTAAATGCCCTGGGCTCAAAGGGTTTTCGCCTAAAGAAAATCATGAGAACATGATAGCAACATTAGGGCAGCATATTCATATTAAAGCGTTGTGAAGAAATGGGCCGCTGAATTTAAACGCGTTGGACAGGGTCTGGAAGATGACCCCGCCCTAGCAGTCCAGGAACTGTCACCTCAAAGGACACCGTCAATAAAATCCATCATGTTATAATGGCAGATAGTGTAATTACACAGCGATGCATTTACATTGCTGCAGAGACCTTGTCGAAAAATAAAATTCACAAGGACTTGGCATCAACATTAAAGAAGCATAACCCCACGAGATGGCTATGTGAATAAATGAAGAAGGAAATAGGAACATGTCCACGAAATTATTCATAACGATGTGCGAATGACAAAGGTTTCTGCCAGATGGGTTCCAATGTAATACTAATGATAACGATAAGGGATTACCGTCTGTTCTTCCGTAAACCACAACACGTCCAATGATGAACTCCTGTCCAAGATCTACCTGCCAATAATTCAATTGGTTTTGACCACTATTAGTGTCACTACAACATTGTTCGGTTTCTGGGTTCCCACCAAGCCTACAGCCGTCCACCGCCTTGTCCGCCGTCCAATTAAACCCATTAGTAAGATCGATGTACGTGTTAAATTGTGTGGCGACCTTGTTAAGTGCTATATTATCAGCTGGAACAAAGACAGACACATTTTTTTAACATTCAGTCATCATTGCAAATTGACCAATCGCTGGCCCCGCCAACCTACGCCGTTAGCCCAGCCCATTGACTCTAACAGGAGCTCCCCCTTCTATTGTAAACGACGTTATTTTGCAAAATGTAACAAGAAAGTAAAATAGTTGCTTGGCGACCTACACAGCGTAACTGCAGCTTAAACAAGATGTAGTTACACCGTTCAGGAAGCAAACCAACAAAAATGCCATTGCCGGCCAATGTCGGGGTTCAAATCTGAATTTCAGGCTGAATAATTGATTTAATTGGTCGATTGATTCCTTGGTTGGCAGTCGCGATTGGTTAATTCATACACTGAAGTCTGATAACTACTTTCGTTGACAGAAAGTTTGTAAGCGATCTTATTCTTTTTTTCGAGTTGCCTAAGGGATTGAGACTAGCCATCTGTATTCCCGTAATTAATTGATTGTTTATGCATGATATCTAAAGGTTTAAACGATTATATGGAGAAAAAGCAGGGGAACAATCGTGTTCGTATGGACAAGCCTATAGATATTGCTCACTTAGGGGAAGTCTTGTTTGGCCATGTAGAATATTCTGTGCGTTCGATACTCAAAGCTTCAGCCAGAAGAAGCAATTTCATTTTAGAGGTTAAAATATCATAAACGTACGACGGAAATGGACGAAGAGATTTGCAACATATTTTGGAAGGTTCACTAGATTATAAACTAGGAAATATGATAGTAGTAATCATGCATGTGCCTGTTCTATTCCATTATTGGTGATACATGAGCAAGGCATAACAGAATGAATAGAACCTGTGGATGTATTCCTGAAACTGAAATTTAAAAAGCCTGCGTAATATCCAGCGAGATTTCAAAGCCTTCTGTGTGGAAGCCTTTTATATTTCCACTGCCGGAGAAAACAACAGTTTCAAGGTCCAAGACGAGGGAAATGACCATTTTTAAGTTGGAATGCCGAGCAATTCAAACTAAGATTTAACAAAACCGCAAATTGAACACAAGACAATTTCATTTCGTTTTTTTAATAACACATATCACGTGATCTCTTAGATATGAATACACCTCGGGTTACTTCTCATCTCAACTTGCCACGGACAATCAGTAAGTTGTAGCCGAAGACAATAATATGGCACATATGTAAAGGATGATTTAAAAATTCGTTTAGAGACTTCTAAACATGCTTTAGTTTGCTTTAAATTATTGAAAAATAAGGTAATAATCAGCGCAGTAATTTGTTTTTTGTGATTCGCAGTCCCGTGTTTGGTAATCACGTGATCTCAAGTGACATGTAGTAGTCATGTGACCATAGATAAGCAATGTTTACAAATATGACTCAGGTCGCATAATGCATTTTTACAATAATCACGCCGCCCAGTGCTTTAAAACAATTCAAGAGCGATTAAGGGGGGAGGGGGTCGTAGGCATCAAGCAAACGCGATTATTGTGGTATTTACAGCTTTTACTCAATAGAAATCAAATAGATGTGGAAAATTTTAAAATTAGAATGAAAACATATCAACTTCCGGTTTCTACTTATTTACTAAATAATTACAATTAATTATATCGATATTTACAAGTTTAAATCAATAAAAACACATCAAACTTTTAACAAGTGTCAACTAGCTTTCAGCTAGGTCCTTTTTACTTAAGATTTTTTACGGTTCTAAAGCCAAAAAACGAATAAGGAAATCGCGCGACTACAGGGCGCCGAAGATAATTTGATACTATCTTCATCATATTATAGGAATTTTTAGGAAACAATAACGTTACAATAACGTTAACGTCTTTTTGTGTCGCCTCATAGGCGACACTAATTGTGGTATACTCATTCTAATTTTAAACATTACGTCACGAAGGAAAATTAATTCCACCTGAGAATCGCAACTGTATTCTAATAACGATTGTTTACAAGATAAAGTTTTAAAGCAGTAATATAAACCCTACAATGAAGTTGATCTAAACTTGCAACACACCGGAATTTCATGAAAGAAATGTTTTTATTGTTTTATTTTGTGCATGTCGATGGAAAGTCCCTCTTTCCGGTTTGACCATGAAAGATTTGTCTAAAAACCAACCGATTATACCGATATATTTTTTTTTGTTACACTCCACTAAATTTTATATTGTGTTGCGCCCATTCTTTATAATGTGCTAAGTACAGATACAAGGTATTGTGTACATTGTGTTACATCTTATACACTAACAATAGAGAATATCCGTAATGATCTTTATTTTGTTCGAATCAATTCATGTCCGCTAAGGTTTGGTAGTGTTTATCCATACCAAATATGTATTATTCACGCGAATTTAACTTTTACGATTCCGTCATTTTGAGCGGGGTTTTGACGTCTATATTTCCGGTTAATTTGTTTTGATTAACCTTTAACCCATTACAAGACAAACAATTTTTAGACCAGTTTATATTGAATCGAGCTGCAGGCTACAACTTCTACTTCATAACATTTTTTTGTCCAGCAAACGTGTTGTAAGCGAGACCGTCCGTCCTGTTTTGTCTGGACAATTACAACTACATTTATGGATGTATTTCGAAATATCTAATTTGGCATAAATTGTTGAGTTATTGTGATCTCCAATTGTTCGCTTTCGTGCAGTTGTCAATCTTGTTGTTGGTGTTTGCATGACATAATTTATAAATAATCGTGTTTTACTATTCAATATATGCACTTGCATGTTCAGGTGTGTGTTCAAAAGCACAAGACCAATCCGTTCTATAAAAGCTCGGAACTCTAAAAGCATTTTTCTGAGGAACTATGCTTCTCTTTCAACTTGGACCTTAGATATTTTCAATATATAAGCTGTCTACTATATCCATTGTAAATTAGTCAGTGCATGTAACTGAACATTTTTACGCCCCACCCGCATCAATCCTTTCACGGACGATGGTACCACTCTCAGTCTGTCTCAAGATATTCATTTTTAAGTGCGACAAATTCGCTTTGCTGTACATTACAGCAATTTTTACTTGTTTTTCTTTTGAATTTTACACACAACGCTTTAAATATTTTTTTCCTAAGTCTAAATCGGTATTTCAAATCGATCACCCTGAAACAAGTTTCCGCGCATTTCCGCAAAATTCCACGTATACTCATAAACTTGAAGTGAATATCTACGTGAGTTTAGTATGATCGTTACAAAATTGGCCGGGTTGAGGGTCAAATAATAATCGAGGTCATTGATTTCTTACTGTAGAAGCTCTTATCGTGTGTTTTCGAGATTCTAAAAGTTCATGTATTAGGCCCTACAGTTGATCAAAAGGAGAATGTTATGCTTGAAAATTCTATTTTGCTGTGCGTGACACGAGCTTATAACCCATTTCAACACGATTAAACTTTAGACCAGTCCAAATTCAAAGAAGTAGCAGACGACGATTTTAAGTTGATGAAATCTTTAAAACCCTGTTTTTTTCGGACAGAAAACATTGTGGATAATGAAGAAATTGCTTGTAACAAGCAATTCTTCATTTTCCACAATGTTTTTGATAATGTTTAAGTTTAAAGGCGGGAGGCTTACTCGGAAAGTAATAAATGAGTTTAAACCGATTTCCACAGTTATGACCCTTTCAGCGCATTCCAACTTCTCAGTACTTCCAGTACTTTGATTTTCTTCTTATGATCTGATAAGCCTAAAACAGGAGGAACCCACGGGATACCACATGGATAGATCAAACTATCATACACAAGATGAATGTAAGATATATCCACACGAGGAATTGGCAAACAGCCAAACTATTGCGCTACAATCGGAAAATAGAAAATATGTTAACGAAACCCTATGTCTATTGATGTTGTCGGGCGCACATATTGACGGGCTGACCGGAACCATTTCCTAAAAAGTTGATTAACAAATTGCCATGTTAGATTTAAAACCGGTATGCCAGCTTCCGCCTGGCTCAAACCTTTGGCATGTCTCACTCAAAGAGGAAGTGCTAACCTCTCAGCCAAGAAAGGGATAACAGTACGGCGTTACATAGAAAGGTTGCGAAAGTCACATACATTGGTTACATAGAATGATTGCCAATGTCACTAACATTGGTTACATAGAAAGGTTGCGAATGTCATTTACATTGGTAACATAGAAAAGTTGCGAATGCCACTTACATTTGTTACATGAATTTCCCTGCCATCCCTCTGAACATCCATTGGGACATACACCAGTAATTCTGTCGCATTGCTCGCCGTTAAGACATTCTCCGCATTTACTGGTACAATCTATGGCGTACTGCCCAGCTTGACAATCTATAAAAATCAGAGTGTGTTTTGCAACACCAGTTAATTGATGTCTTAAAAAGATTGACGATATAGTGTTCAGGGTCTTCGTTTCCGATTTATTCTCTATCTTTAAAATAATTGTCAGTTTTTTAAAAAATACTTTTGTCTTTTTATCTCCTTAAAAAGATGAAGACGACGAAAGAAGAAGGGTATATAACCAGAAAATAAAACCAAAAGCTAATCATCTCGTTGACGACCAAACGTCGTAACTGCAGCTTCAATAAGCTGTGGTAAGACGTTTACTTTGCTTAACTAAAATCAATGCATGGCATATTATTCCCGGCTGGAGAAAACGATGTCAACCCTCGCCTGCGGCTCGGGTGACATCGTTCTCTCCAGCCGGGAATAAATCGTCATATATCCTGGCAAGAAACCGTATAACTAATAATGTCGGAGGTCAACGCTTCCCTCCGTTGTAATATAAGATTTAAATGATCAATTTGATTGACAGAGGCGATCCGTCAGTTGTAGCTGCTGAACTACAGATTTTCGTTCACACTACAGAAGGAAAAATCACACAAAATAACACCCCCCCCCACAAAAAAACACAACAACAACAACAACAACACAACAACAAAAAACAAAAAACAACACAGACAAACAAACAAAAAACAAACAAACAAACAAAAATACAAAAAACACACACACACACAAAAAAAAAAACCCATCCGTTTTTACCCTTTCCCGTACAATCCTTGACTTTTACATCCCTTTGATATCATATTTGAGAAAACATTGTGGAAAAATAAGAAATTTCTTCTTTTCCTACAATATTTTTTATCATATAGGATGGCTATTTTTTTCAAAATTGTGTTTCCCTTATAATGTCGTCTGCTACCCCTTCAAAATTGGACAGGCCTTAAAATTTGAAAAACAGAAAAGGGTTAAAGCAGAAAAGCTTTCTTTAATGGGAAGGTCTTAAAGTTCGCAAACTCTTCCAAATAGCTTTATGTATAGATATATTACCTAGGAAATGAAAATGGAGTTATAATTCAATAGCAACGGTTTATTCCCAGAAATTCTAAAAAGTCTTCATTTGATTTGATGTATCTAAATAATTGCGATTGATATATCAGGGATTTTACATCCCTGTGATTTTATTCTTGAGAAATCATTTTTGGAAAGAAGAAATTGCGTATAACAAGCCTTTTGCTAATAAAATTAATTAACACTAAATCTTGTTTCGGCGGATCTCAATTAGAATCTTCTCAACGAGATGATTCTAATGAGTTCCATCAACATAGGATTCAGTGAGAATCCTGCAATCATTATATATGCAGTCGATCCAATCCCCCATATATGTCACAAATAAGTGTATTAAGCGACCACTCTGTTAAATGGCCATTTTTGGTCGTCACTTGAGTGGTTGGTTTTTACAAATTTAACTGTATTCCTGATTTGTGAAAAAAAGACGCCATTTCCTTGCTCAAAGAATATAAACTGAACATATGTAAATCTATAGTAAAAAATTAAACCCAATCTCGTGGATTAAAACTCATAGATAACTTAAAAAAGTAATAACAAGACAGGCTTCAACACCATTTTTAAATATGTATATGAAATTCACGCCATGAGAAGTACCCAATAAAAAAACAAAAAAAAAACGAGTCCGTTCTGCAAGGTATATTTTGAAATAAAGATCCTGGCTATACCCGGCTTTATCGCATAAAATTAGCAACTAGTATCCCAATATATCAATAGATAGGAAGCCTAAATCTAGCAAAAGTTCACCAGGGAGACAAAAATAGCCTTCGATTTCTTTGTTTCCATTCCAGCATTTTCCTGTTTTCATATCACAGGGTTCGCTGTTAAAGCAAAAACCACAGCTTAGTTTATCTGGTCTATATATACCATTCAGGCACACTGAAAAATAAGAGCGGCAGTGACCTTTGTTACACTAATTCTCGTTACTCCTTGAAATATAAACGACACAGGCCATACTTTCAAGAAGAAGATATCCATCGTAATGTTGTAATCTATAACATGTTATCCTAATCCTTATATTAATCGAGATACAAATAAAAAGACCATCTAAGTTTATGCTACACCAAAACTTAAAAGACTAATTAAGCTCAAGTTGTTAATTTTTTTCCAGTAAAATAAAACTTTTCATGAAAATGGCGTATTTTCTCTTTTACATGAAAACAGAAACTCGAAAATACAATTTTACTCAAATAGTTCACGCTAACAAAATCACAGATACTACATATTTTCAAAAACAGTGTTTTTACAATATAAACATATACATTTTCTATGAGGCTTATGGCTATTGACAGTACAATTAGAAATCAAACTCATTTTAAAAAATCGAGATATAAAGATGAAAATCTTTGAGGTTCTTCCAGACAACAAGACCTTCAATGTTTATATAATACCTCGACTTGCAGAAAAAAATTGAATTAAATAAATTAATGCTACATTAGAGTAACACAAGCACAAGGGCTCTATTTTTAAATTATTTTTTTTTCTGCTGAAATTCTAGATCTATACGGGAATAAGAAGTATAATTGTATATAATTTTCCCTTTTAAAGACCAGTCCAATTGTCAATTATTGTGTCCGGGGGAACTGCAATCACATGCAGGAAATAATTTACCTTGAAGATATACATGTTTTTGCCTTCTCTTAGAACTATTTAACAACGAGGAGTCTTTCAAAAGCTACAATTAGATTGCTTATCGTAGATGCACTTTAAGGATATAACAGGTATGTAGCAGTCGCACTTTATCCCTGTATCATTGGAGGAGCGTAACAACTCTCTCAGAATTAATTTCATATTTTCATTCTGAGGAAAACGGCGAAGATCTGTAGCATGGTGTTTACTTTTTACTTAGCTTTATTATTATTTACCTAGGAACAGCATATCAAGAAAAAAAATTGCATATTTATGCTGTTTTCTTATAAAAGCGTACAAGTATATCTAAAAGACTACCTGAATAAACTTCTACTTCACAAAGTGATATGACAGAATCATTTTCTGGTCGCCGTATTTGTAGAATGGATCCGGTGTATACACGATCTAAGCTGATATCTATTATCCCCGAGTCTGGATAAGTAATAGTTTCATCATAAACCTTGGATAGGGTTCCAGAATTTTCACTGATAAAGATTTGGAAGGATGATAACTGGGCGCTTTCAACACCTGTAGGCAAATAGAAAAATGGTATCGATGAAACGGAAAAATAAAAACAAAAAAAAGCAGTACTCCCCCCCTCCCTCAAAAAAAAAAAAAGAAAAAAAGAAAGAACAAAAGCAAACAAATTACGACCACCAACAACAGCAACACACACATAAAAAAAGATAAAATGAAAATAAAAAAAGCACACACGAAACAAACAAACAAACAAACAAAAACAAACAGTACAAACTATATAAATGTTGTCTTTATATTTGAATAAATCTATGAAGAAACTTTTACCTCTAGATGAAAACAGTTAGATAGATAGAAACAATTTATTATGCCCATCTTAACAAATTGATTTTGGTGTCTTTTGACCAATGATGTTACTTTGTTGCCAGTCATATGCTAACGACGAATTAAAAGAAAGAAGCAAACAAATAAACGAAATACCGACATTTTTTATGATATTGCATTCGATCGAACTCTTGGATCAATTTTAAACAAGGTGATTTTAAACAAAGGCTTTCAAAACACGTGTCTTGTTTCTTATATACACGGAAAACGCGAAGGGTGAATAATCGTAAGCCCAAGTGGGATAGAAGCTAGAGGTTAGGAAAGAATGTGGTTGTAGTACTTGAGTGAGGAATACCAGAAATCCACTGTTAGATGCTCCAACCGCGATATGACTGAAATACGATAAAAAGTTGAGCCAAAACCCACTAAAAAACGCGATATACTTACAAGGAATTCCTACAAACTATTAACAATAAATGTATTTTCTAAATACCACAGTACTCGTTGTCAGACACATAGAACTTTTATTTCACGTCGTTTGACTGACCAAAAGAAGCCACCGTAATCCCCACTCAGAGACCGTGATTGATCAATCAATTCTAACTCTTCATTTTTATTAACAAAACTAGATACAAATTGTTCTGTATGACATATCTCTAAACACTGGATTGTTGAACATTTCGCGTAAAATCTAAAGATAATTTTGAAGTAACAACACATAATTAAACCCAAAATCAACAAATTAACTGATGAATCGCGGGAAACTCCCATTGACCTCCCATTAGGCAGTTTGACTATGATATCAAACGACGTAAGAGTACAGGATCTATTGTAAGGCAAATAGAACGAAAAACGCTTCGTTGGTTGACGACTCTACCAATTCCCACATAAGCCCTCCCTTTTTACGCCCCTCAAGAAAAAGCTTTGGAAAACATTGTGGAAAATGAAGAAATTGCTTGTATCAAGCAATTTCTTCATTATCCACTATATTTTCAATCCAGAAAGACGAAAGAAAAAAAAAATGAAACTTGTAAATGTCGCCTGCAGCTTCTTTCAATTTGGACCAGTCTAAACCTTTGCCATGTTGGAATGGGTACAATATCCTAGCTTCAGCTTTAATAAACCGTAGATATGGCGTTTAGATCCACTAACCGACAGCAATGATTGACATAAAGATCAGTTTGATTGATAGGTGCGATCCGTCAGTTCTGAAGACATTACACTTGTTAGACTATAAATAAAACAGAAATTTAAACGACTATTTAAATCTCGTAAATCAACTAGTAAATTACCTGTAAGATATTTAAGGTACATGCTACTGTCAAAGATACAAAGAAAGTGCTAAAGATAAAAGAAATGTATCCTGAACGGTGTTTTTTTTTTTAATTTTACATAGTTGTAGGCCAAAAGTGATGGACGAAAAGCGACGTATTTCAAAGATGTTGACAATAATTTAGCTGTCTCGGATTAACTCGATATGTCTCACTCAAGCCTCACATTCATCGTCTAATTCAGATTATCTCAATTTTATAGTAAGCCCGCTCTTTTTATACAATATAGGTAGAACATTTTCACTCTCAAATGGTATACTAATTTATAAAATAAAATGCTGCAGGTATAGTGGACTCTAGTATGATAAAACCTATTTAGAACATATATAGCACGTAATTCCAAGTAGATATTTACCCTCTCTCTCTTTTATTATATAAATGAAATGCGAAGCATTAAACAAGTAAACAACTGACGCTGGCAACGGCCACTGAATTCCAACAGATCGTTCGACTTTGATATCAAACGGCGTTATTTTGCAATATTTCATGACCAGACACATGTAAAAAGATGTAAAATGATTTGTCGGCGACCTAAACGTTGTAACTACAGCTAGAATAAGAGGTTGTTTCGACGTTCGTGTCGTAAAATCAAAAAGAAAATAACAGCAAATGACGGGGTTCAAAGTTCACTTAAGGTCTAAATGAATGATCTGATTGGACACAAGCGTTTAGATTGAGACCAGCGATCTGGCAATTTTATGATCTGCCACGGTTTTTGTTACATGTCGGTTACCAATTTTCATACAATGTTTAGTAATTCGTAGAGTGTTAATTATACATACCATCTGCCCTTCCGTATATACGTATATGTGCAATTTTGTATGTATCTAGAAGGTATACCAGCCAATAATTGGCCACTTGACCACCAGAATAGCTGCAACATTGGTCAACTGTAGGGTTCTTGTTTTCTCTACAACCATCGACCGCCTTGTCTGAAGTCCAGTTAAAATTGTTCTCTAAATCCACAAGTGTTGCAAATTGTATCGTAGGTTTATTCCAAGCTATATTTTGAGCTGAAAACAAAAATATCAAATGTTGTTTTTTCACTTCTACAATATTAGGTCAAGTTGACATTGCCATTACAAGGTCAAGTTGATATTATCATAACAATCATTATATTTATTAATAACGTCTCGTAAAACTTAAAGGAGAATTATTGCTACGTTAACTAGGGCAAACCATTCCATTTGCTTTTAATCAATTGTCCAATTGTCAGAATTTCGCAGAGACCAGAAAAACAGGATTAATCATTTCCTGTACAGTTCCATGTTTTAACGTCCCTGTGATTTTATCAGGGAGAGAAACGTTGTAGAAAAAAGGAATTATTTGTAAAAAGCATCTTCTCCCTTTTCCACAATATTTACTACCCAAGTAAAAGGTTGTTTCTCAAATTAAATCCACTATAAAACCTTCGTCTGAAAAACTTTTGAATTCGGACAGGTCTAAAGTTTTGCGAAACAGGAATAGGTTAAGAAAACTATGCTGATCTTAATTAAAAGAGGAACGCTCCAAGACGCTTAGGTAATAGAAGTATCAAAGTTTTACGAAATCAATATTTCGTTAAACCCATTCTAACATAATTGCGCTTTTCAACGCCCCTCAATAAAAAGGCTTTTGAAGACATTATTGGAAATAAAGAAACTGCATGTGAAAAGCTATTTTTGCACTTTCCACATTACCCAGAAAGACATATCTACCCAGAAAGACAAATATTTTAAAATTTCAACGATTTGAATTTGTCTTCTGCAACTTCTTTTAAATTGGACTGGTCTGAAATTTTGTTGTTTGGGGAAGGTTTAAGAAATTTGAGGACACTTACTTATATTACAGTTGGTACCAAAGAAATCCTCTTGACATCCAGTTGAACATATGCCTGTTACTGTGTCGCACGGGTCACGATTTAAACACATTCCACATCGTAAACTACACTGTTCTCCGTAGTAGCCTACTTTACACGATTCTGTAATTTGATATATTTATATTTAAGAGATGAAGAGAATAAGTGTTTGTTTTTATGGAGGTATGAAAAAACCTAGTCGCAATGTAATAATACGCGAAGCGGATTCACGCATCAGTGTTAAGAGACTTTTCGTTTCATACCTCCATGAAAACAAAACTATTCTCTTCATTTCTTATAATTTAATTATATCGTGCAAAAAGGAAAATATTCAACAATTTTCGATACTTTTTTGTAAAGATTTTTTTCGCGGAAGCATACAAAATAGATGAGTGCTCAAAGTTTTGTTCATGGACACATGATTTTTTTCGGCAAATCAGAGCGCTTTTTTTGGGTAGACGAAACTAAAATTATAACTACAATTCAGTACAGTAACTGTTATCACATGGATCCTTATGCAGACACTTTTACATACGTAACAACACTGAGTTCCGTAGTTGCCATCTTAGATATCAAAAATGAATTTCAATTCAGTACCAACATATCACGTTGGTTGCTATTTCGGCACAACCGCATCTGTCAAATAATAGTGCACTGTACAGAAAATTCAAGTTGATAAAAACATCCATTTTTTTTAAAATGTCAATGTCTGACAAGTTGTAACCTGCTTTCATACAACGCAAAATAATAATAATAATAATAAAGCGAATAAGTACAAAGTTTTTTCTTTAGTCTATAGTTGAAATGTAGTCTAATTTCTAATCTGGCTACCACGATTCTTTAAAATTGGTCATACAGTGACGCTTTTAAACGCCTTCAATATAAAAGCTATGGAAAACAATTGTGGAAAAAGAAGGATTTGCTAGTTACAAAAAAATTCTTCATTATACACAACTGTTTTCTACCCCAAAAGACAAAGAATTTGAAGATTTATTCAACTTAAAATTGTCGTCTGCAGCTTCTCTGAATTTGGTCTGAAATTTTATCATGTTGGAATGGCTTAAGAGCATCGTTAAATGGTCAAGGTGAAATATCTTAGAACGATTTGGAATGGAACAGAATGAGTAGGGTGAGCGACTTTTGAATGGTACGAATAAAATGCACGATATTCTATTACCCCTCTTTGACAAAAGAAGCGCACTGTCTATAAAAAGATTTGTGTGTCTTCACCAAACAATGAGACGCTCAAAAATCTACGCCAGCTAATGAAATAATTGGATGTTTTGGAAGCGATTTGAAATAAGTTGTGGAACCTTTTGAGCGATTCAAGGGAGTTTTTCGAATGCTATTGATGAAATGTCGATCGAGTGTCAATTTACAAGGTCCTTAACTACTTATCTACGTTTATATACATTTTCCCCCAAAAGACAAGAAAAAATAAAATATCATCAGTCTGAAATGATATGATATTCTTTTCGGCCAATCAGAATTCTCGTTTTATATGGCGAAACTAAAATCTAAATTATTTACAGATGAATATTACACAAAATATATGTGTAAAAGATTCAAGTTTGTCATAATTCGTGCTTCAATTAAACGATGGAAGTTTTTCTTAACTAGAATGGAATGACGTCATTGTTGAGCACCAGATTCGAATACTTAAAGAAATAAGAAGACCAAGTTGGCCCTATATCGCTCACCTGAGTTCTCAATTGAACAAAGGGCAATAATAACTTCAAAGCAAGTCTTTTTTGTGAAGGTACAAGCCGTGTTAATATTTAATTAAATAGGTTATATTGATCAAATTGCTATAAAAGCCTCTTTCTTTTTCCTGCGTCTCCAATAGACAAAACCCATTTACAATAAGATTTTAGTAATTAAAGTTACGACCTGGCAAACACATAGACTCAGTTTTGTCAAGAATGAGCCCCTTTTCCTGTGTGTTTCCAAAACATCGTTCCCAATTTCTAAAGGAACCATCCTTCAGTCCTTTATACGGCCCATTTCCCCGTTTTTTCAAATAGAATCACCTCATTTTAACAGGTTTCATCCTTATGACCTTACACTTATTCTGGTTAAGTTTCAACATGATTGTGCCAAAATTGTGGCCCCTAGCGTGTAAACTAACACATTGTCATTAAGACACTTTTTCCAATGTTTCAAAAAGAATCTTTCCTTTTTCAATGGTGTTCATTCTTATGACATAACAATTATTCTGACCATGTTTCATCAAGATTGAGGCACAACTGTAGCATCTACAGAGTATGCACTTAAATTTTTGACGCCGGACGACACATAGCGAATGACAGGCATTCAAGGATCACCAAAGCTCATTGTTAGCATGTTGTGTTCAGGTGAGCTAGATCAAGTAACTGTAAGCATTTAATTGGAAGATTTTTGGAAGACATTCAAGAAATGACTTTTCCCCCTTTGTCGTGACTGAGCCTTAAATTGAACTTTACACATGGCCTTCAGCATTTGATCTTTAACTTGAATACAAAGTATCAAATAATTCTAACCATCAAATTTAAAGAAATAGGATTAAAAGATTTGCATTAAGTTCCCCTTTCCTGTGTCACAGCCTTAATTTGAGAAACAGGGGTAAAGGTCCACAATGTATATGGAAAAAAGTAAAAGGGGTTTCATCCACTTTGGTCCAGGTGCTGTGAAGAAATGACTTTGAATGGACTGACAGAGAGACATATAAAGCTACCCTACATTAAGGCTCCTTTTTCCATGACATAATTTTGTAAGTAAATTACAAATACCGTATGGTCTTCGGCTTCTGTTCTAATACTTAAATTTGAAATTTCATGATATGCTGACCATACATATGAAACAATAGAGAAAAACTAATTCTAGTTCACCTTTTCCGTGATGAAGCCTTAAGTTGAGAAACGAGAAAATAGTATCCGACAAATAATACTCAAACTCAAAGTTTGGTCCTAGGATTGTTTAGAAATGATTTTTGATGGACGGAAGGACGGACGGATTGGCACACAGCATGGTGACTATATGATCCCCCAAAATATTTTTCAGGGGGCATAATAATTTGAAACATTATATTAGAGGGTCATTATTTGATGACCAATGCAAACCATTCTTTCTGTTTTGAACAAGAAGTTATTTAAGAATTCTTATTTCATTTTAAAATCCGGATCCAATAATTAAGGGCTAATTTAAAAGTTAAACAACCATTTGAAGTATTATGGTAGAGGGCTATTAGGTGATATAGAGGCAATAAAGAAGCCATAGGTCTTTCAGCTAGAGAGAAGCTTTTTAATATTTTTTCTTAATTTAAGCAATCTGTGTAAGCTCACAATATGAACTATCAACAGCAATAAATCGGAATATTTTGGTCGCGGACATTTAGATGATAAAACATTCCAAATATCAATGCTCAATGCCTTTCGGTTTCGGAGAAGATTTTCTTGTAAAATCAGGGATCGCCAAATAATGGGCTAATTTTCAAATAAAAGAAAATAACTTAAATAATTTTTATAGAAGGTCATTAGACGATGTCACATGCCAAAAATCAAAGCTTTATGCCTTTCGATTTGGAGGTGGTATCTTTCTTTACATCTATATTAAATCAGAGACCGCACAATGAAGGATTAATTTTCAGGTTAATGCAATACTTCAAAGTAATTTACTAGAGGGTCATTAGACTATGTCATATGGAAAATATCAAAGCCCTAGGCATTTCAGTTTGGGGGAAAAAGATTATTAACGTACTTTCATTTCGTTTCCATTGCAATTAGAGTTCTTCGTGAATTTTCAATTTCCATACCCAAAGAACAATTTTGTGAAGTTTCATCAAAAACTGATTTTGAAGTGCAGGAGGAGAAGAGTTTTTGTAATTGTGAACGGACGGACCGACAGATGGACAGATAGACAGACGTCGGACAACTATCCAATAACAATACCTCACCACGAGCGCTTCGTGCTAAAGTGAGCTTTAAAAGTTAAGACCCCTAGTGAGGTAGAAACGCTGTGTAATTTTAAGGAATTCAACCAATAACTGTACTTATAACATGACTAACGACCATCTAAATGAGAACAATCTTGTGTGTATCTTTTTTCGAGTAGAAAATGCTTATTTCATAAGATATAACGATCTACAACTTTCCAACTTTGATGCTTTTAGAAAACTAAAGCAAAACGTGATACTCTGTGATATAATGAACATACATTAAATGCATCAACCTTATACAATGAGTTATTCTTTTATTACCAGTTGAATTACCAAGTTATAATTAATCAGATTCTCGAATAGTTTAATGAAAGCAAAGCTTAAGAACGCACACGAGTTTTACCTTGGGCTTTTGATAATCCGACAAATATGACAAACAAAAAGTTAAATTGAAACCGAAACATCATTCCTTCCGATTTTATTGACTTATAGATCGTGAATTCTTGAAATCCTCCTCTTAAAGTTCTTGTTTTGTGTTTAAAGAATACTTCTCCCATGCTACTCTTAGTTCCTTGTAAATTAAGATTGAATAATTAAGAATCCATAAAAGAATTATTGGGGGTATGATAACTTATCATAAAGCAAAGGGTGTGTCTTGACTTGTGATGCAGTATTTATTACCTTTAATGTTTCACCGATTGGAACATAAATCAGCATTTTTAGCTAGCAAAGCGTAAGCTTTGATAGCTTAAGTTAACAGACAAAATTTCAAGGTCTTCTCAAAGTTCAACGAGTGCAAACTGCCACTGGAGGCTGAACCAACAAATCTACTGAATGCCTACGCTATAAAAGAAGTTGGAATATTGCACACTCTATTCAAAATGTTGTCTAACCCTTTCAAAAGAATGCTATTTAACCCATTCCCACCCAATTCCACTTATTAAACATCTCAAGAAAAAAGCTTTGGAAAACATTGTGAATACTTCGATTTTAAAAAAGCGTTACTTTGCAAAATTTATGGCCAGCAGCATTGTAAGAAAAAGGTTTAATAGATGGTTGACGACCTCTTTTTTCCTTGATATATTGACAAATCGCTTGCCCGGCCCACTGACTCCTTTGGTCCAACCCATTGACTCCAATAGGAATTGCCACTTCGATTTTAAAAAGCGTCAGTTTTGCAAAATTTATGGCCAATAACATGTTACAATAAGTTGAAAGTTGGATTGTGACCTAAACGTCGTGACTACAGCTTAAATAACTGTAGTTACGAAATTTAAGTCGCCAAACCAACAAAACTGCTTCGCCAAAATGGTGGCCAATGTTGGAGTTCAAACTGAACTTCCAGTCTAAATGAATGATTTCATTTGTCGACTGATTATTTGATTGACAGCCACAATCGGTCAATTACCAACCCATAACATTGTCCAATAAATCTCATCTAGAATGAGACAAGACATATAATTTGATTTGGAGGGTGTCATTTCCGACATTAGTCTCCCTGTAATGGGTGGATAATCGTAAGAGCAGCTAGAGGGTCGGAAAGGTTGTAGTGGTAAATACCAGGAATCCATGGTTAAGACTTTAGCCGCCGCGATATGACTGAAATACTGTTAAAGTGGCTTAAACCCCATTCAGTCAATCATTTGATTTTGGAAGATCTTTTTGAATCATACTCTTTACTTGTATGAAGAGCTGCGTGTCTGCAACGAAGGCGGTTTGGTTAAAGACTTGAGGACTTGAATACTAATAATTTTAGTATACCATACTTCAAAATGTATTATGTCTACTTTTCCAAAAAGTTTTGTTAAACACGCTTGTAAAATAAGTGTTTGTAAATCGTGCTTATAATATGTGTATGGATCGTTTGCCTTTTTATAAATCAAACATAAGAATTGGATATCATTTTTTTTTTAATCAGATTGTTTCCTTTTCTTCAACCAATTTTGTGGTAACAATCTTTTTTTCGTAAATATCGTACAGAGATCGGTAGGCTCACTCGGTAACAAGATGTTATGTCTATCAGATTTGTTCCTATCAAACTTCAACCGATTTTGTTGTAACAATTTTTCATTTCGGAAATATCGTAAAGAGACGGGTGGGCTCACTAGGAAGCAAAATGTTCTTTCAATCGGGAGGTTGTGAGCTCGAAATTCTTCCCGACATTCGACAAAGTTGATAAGCGTCGACGTCATTTCTACCTCACCAATGGATAAATGATAAGAACGGACCAATCGCGGCTGTCAAAGAATCAATCGACAAATGAATTCACTCATTTAGACCAGAAATGAGTTTTGAGCATAGGTCGCCATTTTCTAGATCATTTTTTTGTTGGTTTGGCGACATTAACGACGTTACTACAGCTCATTTCTTCTTTTTTTCCACAATGTTTGCTAAAGTATAAAATCACAGCGAACATAAAAACCGGGGTTTGTACAGGAGAGGGTTAATTAAAAGACAGGAATGCACTGTTAGGTGTGTAAGAGAGTCGCCGCAATTTAACTAATGTACTGTTGAAAGGGGCTTTAGAACCATTCAGTTAACCCTTTCCTGTTTGAATCCCTGGTTTTCATGCCCTTGTGATTTTATAATCGAGAAAACATTGTAGAAACAGTAGAAATTTCTTGTGACAAGCAATTTCTTCTTTTTCAACAATATTTTCTACCATTCTGACTGGTTATTTTTCCAAATTAAATAAACTGTAAGTTTTCGTTTGCAATAACTTTGAATTTGGACAGGTCTAAAATTCTAAAAGTTAGGAAAGGAATTAACCGATTGAAGGAACGTAAAAGGTCCTCGCAATATCTTTATTCACACTGAAGCTACGTCGTATTCGACGAGATACTGCTGTTTACTGATTCGATAAAGGAAGACGTGTTAAAGCGAATATCTTTTGTTTTGTCATATTTATTGTCGGGTCGTATTGCAATAAATTGTTAAGATTATGATAGTTTCGCATTTATGCAACACTGTCTTTAAAACAAAACCACCCATCCTTAACGACTTAGCACTTCAGATTAAGCAATTCCATGCAACTTTCATTACTATTTCAGTCCTGGAGCAGCTAACCATCGATTCCTGGCATTTCTAGCAAATGTACCATCACTGCATCGTTTCCGAACCACCAGCTGCTCTCCCCACTAGGGTTTAGGATGATCAACCCATTGGTGAGAGTCAAATGTCGGAAATCGAACCCTGGACCTCATGATTTAGAATCAGGCGCGCCAATTAATTGTTTATTAGAGCAATGGTTACATTACTTAAAAGAGTGTTTAAAAGACGCATATCAAACTGTTTGAGAAAGATACAAAACCACGATGTTGAATTTTGGCTCCACAATTTTAAATTTTCCTCTTAAAGATAATTCATTCAAATTAGAAATGAGCGAACAAAAACCGCTTGTACCAGGCAGGGACATTGAAATGTGCTCAAGCTTGGAATATTTCCATTTCGCGAGCAGCTACACGATTTTTCTATGTTATTATTCATATTTCCACCCTAATTCTTTGCTGAAGTTGAGCTCCATATGGCACCCACATCAGACAATTTTGAGTTATGGCTACTTTATTATTTACAAATATCCCGAGGAGTGCACACAATGCATAGCTGACAATGTACTAGTTAACTACATATATATTATGATGAAACTAACAATTTAAGCTAATGATATAGTATTGATTTAAGCTAATGATATAGTATGAATATGTTGGGTTTTAATTGAGTTGTGTTGCTCAATTATTCAATTATAATATACCGAGACTTTTCTGTTTCATTAGCAACGTTGCTAAATTTCTAGATAGATCATGTATAATCTAAGAGCAGGGGAGAACTATTTTCCGTGGCTTCGTTGTTTACGTCGCGGAATGTAACGAGCGTTTTCATTTGTTTCGCTTAATTATTTATCGATAGTAGTGTGTGTGTGTTTTTCCGTTTTACTCTGTTTTAAGCTCCATATTGAAAAAATACGGATTGCTGATTGGTCGAATTTCTATTAGCGATAACCCTGGACCAAACAATTTTTTTCAGACTGTTTGTAATTTTAAGGTAGAAAATAGGGGATTCAAACGATTATGGTGACGTAGTTAAAACTCAGCATTCGAACTTAAAAAAGGATTAACAGATGCACTAATATAAGTGGTAAACTTGTTAAAAACATCCATTTATACATAAAAGGACGTATTTTGTCAAAATTAGCTCAAGTTATCACTCCTGTGTAATTTTCTTTGATTTAAGCGGTATACAGAAAGAATGCTTAACCGTGAAAAAACACACACACCACAACAACAGTGCAGAGAGATAGCCTACCCGCAATAACCCTTAACTATCCATATATGCAAGATAGCATACTAAGTTCCCAATAATTTCTACCTAACTTGCTCGGCAGTATGAGTCCGCCGCCCTCACCATTGAGCTACGGAGGAACCCTGGTTATTAATCAAAGTACTGAAAGTTCTGTAAGCTAGCAAAGCATATTTTTGTTAAGTAAATGTTATCAAGATAAACAAACGAGGTTAGAGTAACCCATGAGTAAGCCCATTACAACATGACAAAATTTTATTCTGGTTCAAATTTAAAGAAGTTGCAGACGAAAATTTCAAGTTGATTGAATTTAGAAAATCTTTCACATGTTGGGTAGAAAAAATTGTGGACAATGAAGAAATTGCTTGTAACAAAAGATGTTTAAAAAGCGGAATGGGTGGGAATGGGTTAAATAGCATGCCTTTGAAAGAATTCTCTAAAACTTGAAAAGAGTTTGCAACATATGAACTACTTTTTATGGCGTAGGCATTCAGTGTATTTAGTGGTTCAGCCTCCAGTGGCAGTTTGCGCTTGTTGAACTTTGAGAAGACCTCAAAATGTTGTCTTTTAACTTTAGCTATCAAAACTTACTCTTTGCTAGCTAAAAGAACTCACACACTTACTTGCACAAACAGAAATACACCCTTTGCCAAGATGGATCAATATCGTTATGCGATAAATAGTGCAAACAGTAGCCAGAAAGACAATTGGTGGAATACAATTACATGTCTGCAAGCAATGCGCTAAACAAATTACATATATCAGTCATGTGTGAAAGCTATCTACTTTTGGGAATTGTTTTAATATCAAACTATATTATCGAATAAACAAGAAGTAGTTACAACATCACGCATGTGTGCATCTTTGCGGTTCGCATTAATTTGTATATTCTTGAGCCTCTGCAGATATTCTGAATCATACTAGTACTTAACAAGAGTGCCATAGTCACAATATACGCCGAAACTTTGCTGTTGTTTCACGAAAATAATTGTAGACACTACATATTTTGACAGAACCAAATTCAAAAAAATTGCAAGTTTCATTTAAATCAAGACAAAAAGTTAGGAGGAGTTGCATTCACAAGGCTGCAAATTCAATAAGCCCCATATACTAAGTTTTAAGGGGGTATAATTCACGGAAAAATTAATGAACCATAAAATGCTTGCTTCATGCACATCTACCAATTTAGGTTATAACACCCACCAAGTTTCATTTAGATCCAGCAAGAAACTTAGGAGGAGTTGCATTCACAAGGCTGAAATTTCAATAAGCCCCAGAGACAGAGTTTTAAGGGGGCATAACTGAGGCAAAAGTCAATGAACCATAAAAGCCTTACTTCATGTACATCTACCAATTAAGGTGTAATATTGACTTAGTTTCAAAACGACCCAACCAGAAACTTAGGAGGAGTTGTGCTCACAAGAAAAGTGGACATATGTACGTACGGACGGAGAGGATAACGCCAATATACGACCGCCTCCGGCGGCGTATAAAAACGGATTATCAAGAACACATCCCACCATCTTCGATATTTTTTGTTGAAAAAGAGGTCGGTAAGGTCAAAAGTGGTCGATGACATGTAACGAAAAAAGACATAGCGGGTTTTGGCGACCATAACGTCGTAACTAAAATTTGGGTCTCAAAACTAACAAAATAGCTTGTCGACTAATGTCAGAGTTCGAAGTTGGCTACACGTCTAAATATACGATTTGATCTCTTGATTGGCATCTGTGATCTACCGATTAACCCATTCTCAACAAATGACGCTCCTCTTGAATAACAATTGGGAAAACACTGTGTAAAATGCAGAAATTGCTTGTGACAAGCAATTTCTTCCTTTGCCACTATGATTTCTTTACATTATATTAAAAATTCCTAAAATTTCATTAACTTTGAACTGTTGTCTGCAACTCCTTCCAATTTGCACCAGTCCAGTAATTTGCCACGTGTTTATGGGTTAAAAGTCATAAAATGAATTAATAAAAAGAAAGGCAAATTGGCAACTAATCCTTCTGGATATCTCCCAGAAGACAACAATCGACCCAGGCCAGTCTGCTTAATCAACAAAGTTTTGAAGTTATTAAGGGTGGTCTTAACATAACGGTCAAAATTTATATAACTATCACTGACCGATACTTAAACTCGGAAAGATTAGTTTATGGTGATACACCAGAAATAATTAATATTAACTGTCAGGCGAAAACAGACCATCCAGGAATGTTATGAAAGGGATGTTTGGATAAAAAGATCAAATCAATTTTATCAAATTTCAAAAATGAATGCATGTTGAAGAAGGTGGCCTCTTGAAATTAACCTTGTACTGTTTTTTAAAATTTTTAACTTATCAAAATTCAAAGGGCCAGCAGACAACATTGTAAAGTAAATACAAATCAAAAAGAAACCACCCTATATGATGGGAAAAAAATTGTGGTGAAAGAAGAAATTGCTTGTTACAAGCTTTTTCTTTTTCCATTATTTTTCTCAAGTATAATATCACAGGGACGTATAAATAGGGGATTGAAAGGGTTAATTTAATTGAGCCAGAGATAAAAATAAAAAACAACGCTATAATGCGTAACCGGACCACACTATTTTTTCCACATCCAAGATGGACCCTTTCGGCGTAATAGATCACAAATGTAATACATTTTATACAATATCTTCTTGCTCAATTGTCAGTGTAGATAATTTACCAATCCCTGGCCCCGCCCATTGACTCCGAAAGGAAGGTCCGCTTCCATTAGCAACTAGTATCAAAAAATGTTAATTCGTTGTTTAGAGACCTTAACGGGGTAACTACAGCTTGAATAAGCTGTAGTTGCGATGTTTAAGTCGCCATCCCAACACAAAATGTTCCATTAGCAAGAAGTATGTAAAAAGGAAGTAAAATGGTTGGTTGGAGACCTCAACATCATACTACATCTTGAATAAGCTGTTTTAACTACAGCTGGAATAAGCTGCGATTACAATGTTTAAGTCGCCAAACCGAAAAAATATTCCATTAGTAATAAGTATTAACAAGAAAGTAAATAGTTGGTTGGAGACCTAATCGTTAAAACTACAGCTTGAGTCCAAAGCTCAATTTCGGGCTGAATGCATAATCATTGATTCCTCGACTGACAGCTGCGATTGGTCAGTTAGTAAACCGGAGCTTTGATAGAAATTAAAGCGACCATAAAGAGTGCGGGGTTTCATAATCCTACTTTGGTTTGCTGTTAGCAATATTTGAGTTCTGTCTGATTGTATAGAGTTTATGAAGAGTTATATGAGTGTATCCTTCGGTAAGGTAAAGCAAGTATTGGTAATCACGAGATCTCAAGTGACATGTGGTAGTCATGTGACCATAGATAGACAATGTTTACAAATATGGCTCAGGTCGCAAATGCATTTTTACAATAATAACGCTGCCTAGTGCTTTAAAACATTCTAGAGCGATTAAGGGGGATCGTAGGCATCAAGCAAACGCGATTATTGTGGGATTTACAGCTTTTACTCAATAAAAATCAAATAGATGCAAAACGAAAGTAGAAGATTTTGAAAATTAGAATGTAAACATATCAAAGTCCGGTTTCTACTTATTCGCTAAATAATTACGCTTTATTATGCCGTAATTTACAAGTTTAAATCAATAAAAACACATCAAACCTTTAACAAGTGTCATCTAGCTTTCAGCTTGGTCCTTTTTACTTAAGATTTTTACGGTTCTAAAGCCGAATAACGAATAAGGAAATCGCGCGACTACAGGGATCCGAAAGATAATTTGATACTATCTTCATCATATTATAAGAATCTTCAGGAAAAGGGCAAAACTACCATGTGCAATCAATAACGTTTCTATAACGTTAACGTCTTTTCTTTCTTTTAAATTTTACTCACAACACTTTAAATATTCTTTTTTTCCTACGTCTTAACCGGTATTTCAAATCGATCACCCTGTAACAAGTTTCCGCGCATTTCCGCAAATTTCCATGTATATTCATAAACTTGAAGGGAAAATATACGTGAGTTTAGTATGATCGTTACAGAATTGGCTGAGTTGAGGGTCAAATAATCATCGAGGTCATTGATTTCTTACTGTAGAAGCTGTTATTCTCTGTTTTCAAGATTCTAAAAGGAGTTCACGTATTACAGTTGATCAAAAGGAGAATGTTATGCATGAAAATTCTAATTTTGCTGTGCGTAACCCATTCCAACACGATAAAATTTTAGACCAGTCCAAATTCAAAGAAGTAGCAGACGACAATTGTAAGTTAATGAAATCTTTAAAATCCTGGTCTATTAGGACAGAAAATACTGTGGATAATGAAGAAATTGCTTATAACAAGCTATTTCTTCATTTTCCACAATGTTTCCAAAAGCTTTCACAATGAGGGTCATTTAGAGGCGAAGCTGTCTGGGAATTGGTTTAGACAATGCTACTTTTTTATTTCTGTATGTGGACTTATGTTTTAAACGAATGGGAATGCTGGGTTAAGTTTAAAGGAGGGAGGCTTACTCGGAAAGTAATAAATGAATCTGAACCGAATTCCACAGTTATGACCCTTTCAGCACATTCCAACTTCTCAGTACTTTCAGTCCTTTGATTCTTACCGTTGTAGCTTTTAAGAATTTCAGTTGATTAAGCGAGAATTTACGCTTAGCGGTATTGGGTGGTGTTCGATCGCAAGCTCGATGTCTTAAGCATTATTCGCACTGGCCATAATCGTTAAGCGGCAACTGCTGTTGTCAGTGCGATGAGCAATTCCCTTTATCGCGCGACCCGTTAAGCCATTGAGCGTTATTGATACTGAACTGTGGTTGTTATACATGCAGGAACCGACTAAGTTCAATCTATTGACGGAGCATTACAGCTTTTCAAAACCCCCAGGGGGTAGTAAGATTTCTAATACAGGGGAGTATGTGGTCGTTATGCTTGTCAATACCTCCATAAATGTATGAAATGCTTGTGTTACCATTCCCTTTTTTTTGTACAGGTAGGCCACACACTGTATGGGGCCACCCCTAGCGTCTCGCAACATAGACCTTTTGCTGCCCAGGGATATGCAAGTCGTGCAACAACATTTCGTCCCAGAGCAAGTGCCCTCCCTTCCACACCAATTAAAATGTCATTGAAAAGGTTTTGGCCCTCTACCCTAGTAAGGAAAGTGAACATGTTTGAAGAATGGTTTTGCAGTACCTTTCCAAGGCTCGCGACTGGATAGTCATTACGGTAATTTGAAGTCAGAAATTGAGAACCCTGAACTTGTGCACGATAAACTTTCGAAAGAAACATATTTAGGCAGAATAATGGGTCCTTTTTCCAAACCACCAATTTCTAATTTGCGCACATTTCCGATAGGGGTGCTTCCTAAGTCAAACAGCGAGTTGCGCCTTATTGCTCACTTATCCCACCCACCAGATGTTAGTGTTAATGGTGGATTGCCCGATGACCTTTGTTCAGTTGAATATTCTAAATAGGATATTGTCGCCGATATGGTTTAGGTCAGAGCGCTTAGATGGCCACAAACGAAACAATCAGTCTATCGTCTTCTGCCTATCCATCCGGCAGAATTTCATTTTGTAAGGTATTTTCCTTGAAGTTAAATACTACCTGGTTAAGGCTTTGCCTATCGGACCAAAGTTTAGTTGTAAGTTATTTGAGTTTGCAATGGTTTGTTACATATATAAAAAAAAAAAAAAAAAAAAAAAACTCGACCATTTTTTTGATGACTTCATTTTTGCTGGCCCTCTAAGTTCTCGACAGTGTCACATTTTTCTAAATACTTTTGAGAAAGATCTGTAGCGACCTACAATCCCACTAGCAGAGGAAATATCAGCAGGGGATTGCAGGCTTATGATATTTTAGGTCTTTGAAATAGATTCCATCAATATGACGATTAAAATCCCCAGACACAACAATGAACTGTTGTGGTCAATTCTCTTGCAAATGGTACAAAGAAATAAGGTTCCAGCCAAAGAATTAGAGTTCTTGATAGGCATTGTAATTTTTTTTTCTGTAAAGCCATTCGAATCAGTCGAGCATTTTAATGAGATGTTATGACCATAGAACAAGGCTCCCTAGATATGTTAAAGATCACATGCAGATGCGGATTTCTTTTTTCATGGTCACAATGGTATCGCATCTATCAATGATAATGATTTGGTTAGCACCGGTACCATTACGAAATTTTACACACAGCTTTGATACTCAATCCCTATGTTGCGATTGTTTTTTTAATTATGAACGGTCTTTCTACCTTCGGCCTGTCCTTTAGAGGATTGACGATTCAGCTTTTCGTGACATGACGTTTTTTGAAATGTTTCTTGTGCTTCTTGCAATAACTTTGTGGGACAACCTTCAAATAGGCAAAAAATCAATTGTCTTTATCGGCAATGACGCCTTAGTGTGAGTCATGAACAAGCAATCATCAAGGTCTCGAGGGGTGGTAATGTATCTCTTGAGGTAATTTTTTTAATTGGTAAGGGATAAAGTTCAATTTTAAAGCCAGGCATATTTCTTCTCAATAAAATATGATTGCTGATTCTGTTTCCCGCAAGCATTGGTCCAAGGTGAAGGATTTACCACCACAAGCCTGCAGTTATCCTCTTGCGATCCAAGCCGATTTCCTTTGACTGATGTAAGATCTGAAGCTCAGCGACTCTTAGATATGTCATAAGCCTATGACCGGATGGCCTTATCATGAACATTTTTGGAAAATCTTTTCTAGAATTGTGTTGCTTATTTGATATTCATATATTAAATGGACGCTTCCTTAATGATTTTCTCGGGGAGTTTACCTGCCATGCAAATGACGGAGCTAGCGTTGTGGATTATATGGCCGCATCTACGAATTTTTTCTCCTCAATATCAAATTTCGAAGTAATTGATAATGATTTGTCCGATCACTTTCCAATATCATGTTCTTTAACGTTAGCGAAGAAAATTAATCGAATATCGAATGTTTTTACAGACATGAATTTGAATTCTACAGAAATAAACGAAATGCGCAACTATAAATGGCAAAACAGTGACGCAGAATTCTTTCAACAAAACTTGGCATATCAATTTTGCATTAATAGCGATAAAATAGAACACGAAAAATCATCGAACATAAATGTGGCAATCTCAAATTTAACCAATATATATCATGAAGCCGGCTCGAATATGATTATTAAACCGTTTGTATATACGGCGTCACAGCCACCTTGGTGGGACGAACAAGGCGAAACTATAAAAACATAAAATACCGAGCATTAAAAATATTTAGAAAAATCAACAACAATACCTGTTTGCTAGATTATAAGTATAAACGTAACTACTTTAAACAACTATGTCGTACCAAACAGCTAGAATACGAACGATCGCAGCGACGTAAACTCGTGTCTTCTAGAAATAACCCAAAACTTTCTTGGTTATTGATAAAGCAAGCCAAAAGAGCTGAATACGACAATAATACTATTTCTGCTAGTGAATGGGTAAACCACTTTAAGACGCTACTTTATGACGAACATGCTGAAATATTAAAGAACGCTCAACTTTTCGACGAAAACGATAATTTTGAGCTTGACACATCATTTACAATGGATGAACTCCAATCAGCAATAAAAAATCTTTCAAATAACAAGAGCCCTGGACCAGACGGCATACCTTCAGAGTTTTACAAATATACACCGATCGAAAACCGTCACATATTTCTTTCCATTTTCAATAAAATTTTACAGTCAGGGACTTTCCCAAAAGCAAGGGGGCAAAAGTATAATTACAACTATATATAAAAGTGGGACTGCCAGTAATCCCAATAATTACAGGGGCATTTCAGTTACAAATTCTTTATATAAACTATTTTCAAGCATGATTAACTCACGACTGTATGAATGGGTGGAAAAAATATTAAAATCGATGAATGCCAATCTGGATTCCGTAAAGGATACTCAACTGTTGATAATATATTCTGTCTCCACGCAATGGCTCAAAAATACTTATCTAAAAAAGGCGGAAGATTTTATTGTTTTTATGTAGACTTTAAAAAAGCATTCGATAAGGTTAACCATACCTTATTATTCGATATTCTCGAAAAGAGAGGAATTAAAGGAAAGTTTTTACGTATTTTGAAAAATATGTATACTAATTTGAAATCATGTGTTAAATTGAATAAGCCGAATTTTTACACGTATAAGAATAAACTTAGCTGTTTTACTACCTCAACGTACTTTGATTGTAACATTGGTACCCGGCAAGGGGACATTACTTCTTCCACAATCTTCATTCTGTTCATAAACGAGTTATCTATACTACTTAAAGAATCACTAAATACTGGAATATTTATTACTGAAGACATACCCAATATAATTTGCCTTATGTTTGCAGATGACGTCGCTAATTGTGCTGAAACAGCAAATCAACTTCAACAACAAATTAACGTAATCGACAAATTTTGTAACGATACGGGCATGGAACTTAATGTGGATAAATCAGAATCATGGTCTTTCGAAATGGGGGAGGCTTAAGACAATATGAAAATTGGTTTTTCCGTGATACACTTATTAAGGTGGTCTCAGTATACAAATACCTAGGAATTCATTTTACGCCCGCATTATCTTGGTCCTGTACTCACGAGAAACTTGCACTTCAGGCAAAAAAAGCTATATTTTCTTTAAAACAATATCAAAAACCTTTTGGGTTTTTCCCCCATAATGAATATTTCAAATTATTTGATTCTTTAGTTAAACCCGTTCTGTGTTACTCCTCTCAGGTGTGGGGCTAACAATATAATGAAACCATCGAAACAGTCCATTTTGACTTCTGTAAAAAATATCTGGGTTTGAATAGATCAACAAATAATGCAGTAGTACTTGGAGAATGTGGACGGCTACCATTATGTATAACCTATATGTCAAACTGTATAAAATATTGGAGTAAACTCCTACAAATGCCCAACTCAAATTTACCGAAGCAATGTTATATAATGCTAAAACGACAAACTGATATTGGAAGAACAAACTGGGCGACGATGGTTAGAAATTTATTATTCACATACGGACTTGGCTACGTATGGCTATCACAAGATGTTGGAAATTAAACACAGTTCATTAACTATGTTAAGCAAAGATTAATTGATAACAGCGGACAAAATTGGCATAATTACGTAGATTCCTCAAGTAGGTGTCATCACTACAATCATTTTAAAACATTGTTAAACGTTGAACGTTATCTAATAATAGATATGTCATATAAATTCAAAAGAGCTTTCTCAAGATTTAGGTGCTTTAATCATAAATTGGGTATAGAAGTCGGTAGACACACTAATGTGCCAATAGAACGACGCATTTGCGATTATTGCTACAATGTATGGAACATTACATCAATTGATTGTGAGTATCACGCACTATTCCTATGTGACAAATACAGACAAATACGAGCGCAATACCTATTCACATGGTATAAAGATGGAACAAGTTTAAACCACTTTTATCGATTAATGGCCACAGATTGTGATGCTAAAATAAGAAAATTGTGTATTTTCATATATCACTTATTATACTTTGACGATGTACATTGACAATAATAATAAAAATAATAATAAAAAGCTCAAATGAACAGTGCTATCTAAAATGGTAATGTTTACAGTCTTCATGTTTTTCTGCTGGCAGGTAAACCCCGTTCCCTCTAATCACCATTTAAATCTCGAGCGATGAACCGTTTTAAAAAGGATTTGCATACGAAGCAAATTTTAAATGTAATTCCATCAATAAATTTACAATGTACATACATGTACATGTATTAGTGTACTTCAACAAAATTAACTTCAATACCTTGACTTTGTTATAGCAAATGATTCGATCACAACGAAAAAAAGCGGGGTCGGTTTACTTCTGAAATCTTCCAACTACAGCTTGTTTAAAGATGTGGATGCAGGATTGCAGAACTAAACCAACACTTGACATGTTAAATTTAAATGTAACCTTTCACTTCTGCATGCTATATTGTCAATGGGATGCAACATGATATTGTTAATATAGTGTAAACATATCATGGGCCGGAGGCCTATATTATGAATTAAAGAAATTGTATTGATGTGGCTTTATTTTCCACTTTCAGGAACGAATTCCTTTTTAGCCAGACATGCCCTCCGTCGGTTCAGCAACTATGTGAATTTATTGCCTACCTGTCACTCAAGAAATTTTCTGTCAAAACTGCAAAATTGTACTTATCACGAATAAGCTTTAATTGTAAAGTGTTAGCAGTTTTTTATTCTACTCCTCACGTTTTGGTAAAGAATGTGCTGGAAGGCTTTCGTTGGCTAAAATCTAAGTCTTCCGACCCGAGGCTGCACATCTCCTTCGATATTTTCAGCACTTTGATTATTTGATTGCCTGCCATATGCAACGGCCTTTGTGAAGCCAAGCTTTTCGTGAGGAATATGCATGAGCCTTTTTGGTGTTTCTCGGGTTAGTCGTTACATGTGGCAGACAATTACGTACAGACTTTCTTTGAATGACGTTACTCTACATAAGGTAAACAACGCAGTTAGAATTTTGATCAGATTTTCTAAATGCGATCAATATGGCACTGGAACTACCTTTAACATTAAGGGTAAAAAGCAGGGTTGTTGCCCATTTCATTTAGTTAAGGATTACACGCATGTGAGACCTGTTGGTATTTGTCCATTTCTGGTACATCTTTACAGAAAGCCGGTTACGCGTTACCAGTTTGGGGCAATTTTGAACAAGGCATTTAGGGTAAGTGGCTTTGATGCTGACCGTTTCAAGACGCACTCCTTTCGCATTGGTGCAGCATCCGAGGAAGCGCACTTTGGTTATCTGGAAAAGTGGACGCTGGAAAACTTATGCGTTTCAATGGTACTTTAGACTTGTAGTCATTGAACTCCATCCACTGGCTAGCCAGTTGCTCAAGCGGCAAATTTGAAGCTGTTGTTTGACACTATCTAATATAAACAAATAAATTTGTTTTTCAATACTTTCGTGAGTTAATTCATTCTAACCAATTTCAAGTTAAACTATTAGATGATGCACAAGTTTGGGTGATCATAGGGATGCTTTCGTGAAGTCTCGTTTCCCGATCAAATGGTTCTAATTTAGTTTTGCAGCGTCTTGGTATACAGATATAGTTGCAGGTATATGCAGGTCTTGGACGTTCGGATCTTAGGCGAAAACCCATGTACCTGTCGCAGTTCAGTGACCCTCCCAGTCTTATTTAGATAGATTGTAGTGGTAATGACATTGGTAAGATTCCATTAAAATCATTGCATAATTTGTTTGCTTGAACATTAGCTTTCCTAAATTTCTTAATGTTAATCTATTTATTGCTCAAATTTTGATTCGTACTCTATGGCATTTTTCCTCTTATACTCGTGCAAGTAACTCATGTCGTAAAAAAATTAACGATTTGTTGCACAGAAGATCAATGAACTAGGGGCTGCTATTTGAAGCACCCTAAGTTACAAACTTGAATGTAAACCTGAGGGTGTACATTTAAGTGATCTAGACAATGACATTCTTTTAAAAGTAGCTGCAGGTTCCGAAACCTTTGTTTTACAACATGTACATGTAGTTGAGAAGTGGGTTGACGGCCAGATCATTCACCTTGAAGATTGACCAATAATGAAAATCATCTAAGGTGCCTTTTGAATCCCATATGCAACATCATTGGTGCTCTTTCATGCTTGTTTGATTTGTTACCCAATTGTGCCTTTTGGGCCAGCCAGGGACTTTGATATTGGCAGTCCATTTCGAGATTCACGGTGTGACATTATTTGATGCTTGAGTAATTGTTAACTTACTCTTTTTGTAACATTTTGTAAAGCCACAGCCATATAAAGGCAAAACAATTAATATCATTATTTCAAAGTAATATTGATATTGCTAACTCCTCAATAATTATCATTTCGCTGCTCTTTTCCTTAAATTATTTAAAAGTCAAAATGCCCCAGACAACAGGTTTACTTTCAATCACCTTTCTCGAAAAGGTAACTATATGCTTTGATCTGAGACCCGAACCAATTTTACTCTGTATAAAATACCGAAAACAAATGTATATATAGAGAGATAGAACCATATCATAACAGTGGATTTAAACAAACATCTTCATGATTCGCAATTTATATGTTAGTATGCTAGAAAGTACCAATTGCATTTTGTTAATATCTACTTAGTATGAGTGTATAGTTTAATGTTAAATATAAGTACCGATGTAAAGGAACGAATGGAATGAAGCACAGGGAAATTTTAGAGAGGCGGAAACAGAAAATGTGTGAAAGAAAAAAAGAAAGAAAGATAGATAAAGACAGAGAGAGAGAGAGAGAGAGAGGGGGGAGAGAGAAATATCGCAATTATCACAATTACTATTACTTATGGAAGTATAGGAATATTATCCCGGCCGACCAGTTAGTCACGTCAGTTTGTCCTAAAGCCTCACACCTAGTACTGCTTATAACCTGGAACCACTAAAACAAGTGAGATTCGCCGCAACTTATGAAAGATTGTTCATAGCTGCGATAAACATAATACAAACAAAATAAACACTGTTAAATATCCTACATACACAAGAATGGTTCGAGGTATTGAACTATACTAAATTTAATTTTCCCGTTACTGTAGTAAGTGAACGAATAACTAGGAGAGAGAATTTATCTGATGTCTGTGAATACCCCATTTATTATATACCTATGAATATTTCTAGTAAAATATATGCATACCACACAGACAAAATACGAGACGTCAGCCGTAAATGACAGTGTCAAATACGGTTCAATATAAGGAAGTCTAAAATGATGTCATTTTCATTCTATAGAAAACGTCATAATACGAATAAACGTAATCAGAATAGTGAAGAAGGGAAGTGCTTGTAGGAATACAGAACTTATATTATTTCATCGTATTTATTTAATAGAAAATAGGTATAAAGAGAATAGTACGTTACAATTGCGTTCTAACATCGCATTTGTTTCTCGATGCGTAGGAAAATTTTATATTCCACTCGACCTTCGGTCTCGTGAATTATCGAAATTCTCCTCCGCAGCTCAAAGTAAATACAAGATGATGTATCTCTATCGTAACATAGTATATTGCAAATTTAATCTACCTGAAATTTATCTTTAATTGATTTATAAACGTTAATATCAGGATGGGTAAAACATTCAAGTTCATAAATACTTACTTTTCCCAAGAAAACACGATCTATCATTAACATACTTTTAGGTTCGTTAAAAACCACCACTGCACATTTTGAGGCATTATACAAGTATCTCTATTTACATGAATACTCATAGCAAATATTCAACATACTTTGAAGTCTTTTTTGAATTAGGGATACTTAAACCATGTCGTCTGCTAAGCTAAGGGAACTGAAGTCAGATCCTGCTATACATAAGCCATAACCAGTTTCAGATAATTGTTGAATAAGACCGTATATATAAACGTCTGGTTCTCTGTATAACTGGGAAGGTTTTATTCGAGGTATATCCTTTATAACGTAGAGCGCTCTGCAGATCAGCATATATACTAAACAAAAAATCTAAAATTTCATCATCAATATCATACTCAATAATCTGTGAAAAAACAGTTCAACCATTTGATCGAATGCTTGTTTATAATCCTGAAAACACAAAACAATTTTTATCTTATTTTATTTTGCAAAGTGAATACACTCGCGAAGGCAAAATGGGGGATATAATACAACCAAGGCCGCTTTGAAACCCACCCTGTAGTCTATGAACTTTCAATGAATTGGTGGTTTGAAGTCTCTTAAGAATAACAATTTCATTTTCAATATACATGAAATGAATGTTATCGCCCTGTAGCTACTCAGCTTCTTTCCATACTCATTGCCTCCCTTGAATAATGTAAAAAACATCTCCCTTTTCATGAGTAAAGTTGAGAACATTTTATCATAGCTGTAAGGAGTTTGGCAAAAAATTTCCGAATCAAATTCCCTCCGTGATAAATTTTTTCATAAGTAATACCTTTAAATCCATGGGCGTTTCACACTTAACTGTCGAAAGAGTATGATTTATAATGGAAACAGAAACTGTTGGCAAATTGTATTTTTGCGATATAAAAAATATATTTCTTTTTAAATTCTTTATCATCATACTTTCTAAAATCGTTGTCGAAATAGGAATTGTCATCAAGTGAGTACATGTTTTTAAAAATTTGCTGCCAACCATTTAAAAAGAGCTATTATCCTGACCATCCTTTACGCTCGAAGAAGATTTCGGCACCGGCGCGTTTTTTACGATTAACTAAGGCCCAAAAACCGCTCTTGATCAGCCTCAGCCGCCTGTTCTATATCATCGCTCGATTTAACAAAAATATCTGTCCAGTACAATTCGGTATTACATACGATTTTTCTTTAATCCTTTAATATTTCAAACAAAGGTCCACACCTTGCGGATCCAGCTAAAATCCATTCACATCTGTTCCGTAATCAAGGATGTTAATTGCTGACCCCAATACGGTTTCAGATGCCTATGAAATGGCTGATCAGGTATAAAATTATCCGCTGTATTTCTTAGTACACTCACTTAAGCATTATACATGCTATTAACGTCCGCTATAGTGTTGGCGGCATATTTGGGTAATGCAATTAAACCGGCATCATTATCGAGACTACTACGATGATTGTTAAGATGTTCCTGAGAAACACGAGACCTTTCTATTTTCCGGGTTGAACAAGAACTATTCGCACAAGATGTAAGAGAAAATATTGAAACACATTCAACTGCTCTATGATTTGAGTATAAAAGTGCGACATCGTTAACAATATTACACGCACCATTGACGTCATTGTACTGAAAATAATGTTGTCAGTAATACTATCCTTTTGAGGATCCAAAAATTGTATGGGTGCCCCCACATTTTTCATGGGGCGTAACCGCTTTAAAAAAAATTGATTCAAAACAATCTGTATCCCTCATACCTAGCGGCTTAACAAAAGTAGCACTGTTTAGATGACAGTTGACGCCGTCGTACCGCAGTCGGTAGCACGTCAGACTCCTAATCGCAATCATGGGATGTCATGGGTTCGATTCCCGGCGGCGGCACATATCCTTTACGACATTTGTCTCTCACAAATTTGTTGATAATCGGAAACCTAAGTGGGATAGCAGCTGGGCGCTAGGAAAGGATGTAGTGGTAGTACTGGTGTGAGAAATACCAAGAATCCATTGTTAGGTGCTCCAGCCGCCGCGATATGACTGAAATAATGTTAAAAGCAAGCGGCGTTAAACCAAATTCAATCAATCAATTAGATGACAGTTGAAGTCACCCTTAAGTAAAACCAACCCTTTCCATCTGTAGTTAGTTATTGTATCATGGATAATTCATTAAAATCAGAATAAATGTGGTTTTTGGATGGCATATAAACTTAAAATAAGTAAACGAAATTGTTCGACGACAACTCCACTTGAATTCAAATTTTATGTTTTTTTTTGTTTGCAAAATTGTTACAAAATTGTCGTACCATTTCTTCCACAAAATTGCCACTCTGCCCTTAACAGGACATCTTCTATCATTGATTACCAAATCGTTATAGGAGACCGCATGATAAGGTTAAGAACTATTTATAGTTCAATCTGTTGAATATGTACCACTAGATTTAACTCCTGTTGCATTCCAGGAATAAAGCTTTAATTGTAGAAAGTCGAACATATTTGATCAATAATATTGGCCACACAGACTCTCGTACCAGTTACTGTGACTATAACGGTTTGACCTCTGATCTTTATCCTCGTAATATTCATGATAGACCTGGTTGTCACGCTGACATAATGAATATTGATTATCCTTCTCAATGGCCACAGCTCTTTCAAATTCCTGTGTATGATACTGAGACTGTGACTCTCAAGGCCTGCACACTATGCCTTCAGCTTAAACTCGGAGTCATCTGAATATTGAAAGGCCAGCTTCTACGTTTAGCCAAACTACGACGGGTTCATTACTGTGGCGAAAGACATAAACTTTCCTTACCATCGGGCCTCTCGGACTCAAGTACTTTGCGACCCACTCATCTATGATAGATGGCTTTAATATCGTCAACAAAGTACCGAGTTTTTTTTTCGGATAAATGCCGGTGAATCAACATACTCGCTGTCTCAATCTATATTATTTGCGAAACTTCTACCAAATAGCTTCCAGCTTGACGTAGGTTTTGAGACATCCGCCATTTCTATATGAATCTTGAGTAACGGGAAACCGATTTTGATCATCTTAACTAGTGTTGCCCCAGTCATTTCTGTCTCTTTTAGCTGGTGGTCGTGACGTAAATCGTCGTAATTACCGCGATTCATTGTTTTGCCCCTTTTATAATCTTTTTTAGTGTGTCTCGATATTTTGGAAACATTGGAAACTATTTTATTGTATCGATCTTTTCCATTCTGCTGAGAAAGATCTTTAGACCATTCCGAAGAAGACTAATAACGATTTTTACCTTGTTGGTAAAGATATAAGCTTCTACATTGTGATTTAAGTTTGACTGATTTTGTTCATCTTTTGAGGGTAATGTTATTTTCACAAATGCCCTTTTGGTTTTGGGTAAGGATAAGAAAAGCCAGCAAACTCTGCTTTATCTGACTATAAGATGTTACTTTTTGAGTTGGAGCAATGTCGCTCATGGGAGCATTGGAACCCATTCCATCGTTCCCAGAACAAGGCTTCTCCGTGCCTGTTGAATGGACGTGAAACTGTTGATGGAAACAATTAAAATGGAATTTGAACTTGTTGTGTATCTGAAGTCGGTTTGACTTTGGAGGCGGATAATGTCACAGTATGCGTATAACGTAAGAATCGAGTTTTTGTTGAGTTCTCTCGGTGATCCATTTCAATATGAGACTAGCTTTTCTAGCTAGGAGTTAGTCAGTTTAGTGTTGTTTTTATTAATACACTCATCTCATCTCTGACGCACAGATGGAAGAGTCATCAGATTCCTGGTCATTATCACGAGACCTTTTCGCCGATGTAAGTATCCACGATATAGGTACCAACGATACAGGCACCTTCACTGTTGTATTTTCGTCCACCTGAACCGGTGTTAACTCCAACAAACCTCCAAAATCAAAATTCGTCCGTATAGTCAGTATAATGATAAACACATTATTTAACAGATGAAGGGAATACTTTTTGTCTTCATGGAGGTATGAACCGAAAAAACAAAGCACACTGCATCTTCATGAAAACAAATGATATTCTCTTTATTTCTTGAAACTTAAAAGCATCGAGCGAAAAAAAAAAAAAAAAAACTTCGCAAATTTTGATACCTTTTTATATGGGACTATTTTGTGCGGAATCATACAAAATCGATGCGTGCTCAAAACTTTGTTCATGGGGTTATGAATAATTTGCTTCGACCAATCAGAACGCCTGTTTTGATAGACGAAACTAAAAATTGAATTATAACACCCTAATCAATATATGTCAAATGATAGTCCGTACTCTGTTATCTTACTCGATTGTAATGTCAATACCAGAACCAGTAACATTTATTCTGCTACGACTATGCCACTAATTCATGAATGGAAAGTATGTTCAAACTGTACTTTTTGCTTCCCTTAAAATAGTAAAAAGGACACGTTTTCATTTCTCTCATATATTCGCTCGTTTCTTTGATGATTCCTGTTACAATACACACAACCATAAACTGGCTTGCTGAAAACAACAACCACAACCAACATATCTGACAAAAGCTACACACGGAGCAATTAAAAGCAGTTGTATATCTTGGGCGATAATGCATGGAAAAGCAGATAGTTTATTTGAAATAATTTGTTTCTCACAGGATTTACTTCTTAAAACGATTTCTAGTATTAAACTTCTTCTTCCGAAATCTTTTAATTGTTTATAATACGTAGATTAAAGTATACTCAATCAAAATATGCAAAGTAAAAAGGCGTTCACCGAATAAGATTTTGTAAAATGTTCTTATGTTCTTACCCTTATTTTTACCTTTTATGACGTTATCCAAATTTGAAGATTTTTTATTTGTAGGCACAAGTTTATCAAACCGTCAAATTCTTTTTCATTGAAACACTCAGAGCGATTCATCAATCTTACAATAATATTTCTTATGGTTGGAAAATATTAAACATAATAGGTTTGGGAGTAAACGCCATAAGAATTAAGAAAAAAGATTATTAAAATATTCGACATTTCACAAATCTGCATGTTTCATCGAATAAAGAGCAATATGTTTAACGCGGATGTCAGCTTTCTGAAACCTATAAAAACGCTATGATTAAACGATGTGACGTCGCAATTGACCAATCGCGGCTATAAATCAAGGAATTAACCGACCAATCAAATAATTTATTCTGCCCGGACCTGAGCATTTATACTCCGACATTGGCCGCCATTTTTTTAACCTTTATTGTTGGTTTAGCGACTTATTCAAGCTGTAGTAACGACGTTTAGGTCACCAACCAACCAGTTTACTGTTTCAATACATGCTACTTGCCATACATTTTGCAAAATAACGCAGTTAAAAATAGAAGCGAAACTTCCGGTTGGAGTTAATAGGCGGGCTCTAGCGAGTCAGTTGGCGGACTCAGCGATTGGCCAATTTAGTCTTTACTGGAAGCAATTTGTGACGATATTTGCACTTTCTCATTTCGTTTCGGTTAAGTCGCAATTAAATTGGCTATGCATTAACTCTTATGTTCCCTCTTGTGAGGGATAAATGTAAATACTACAATTATACGTCTTCTATACCAAATGTAGTTGTTTTTTCTCTCTTGTCTTCTCTTTAATCTTTCTGTACTTCTGCCTCTCCCTCCGTCTGTTCCATGTGCTTTTGTATTTGTCTCTTTTACTTTACATGTACTTATGTGTTTGTATTATCTTTGTGTATGTTCCTTGTCATATAATTGCTCAATGTTGTTATATAAATTTTCACTAAAGATAAAGAAAAAGAAGAAGAAGAATTGCTCAATGTTGTTATATAAATTTTCACTAAAGATAAAGAAAAAGAAGAAGAAGAAGAAGAAGAAGAAGAAGAGGCTTTGACATTAAAAAAACGTATGCGTGAAGTATTTGATTGTGCCAAAGTGAAGAGCGAAGGAGTTTCGGGTATGCTCTAAATTTGTATGAAAATGAATATATATACACCTGTAATTGAATCTGTCTGTCAGTTTGACATGATGCTTTCTTAAGCTTATTTCTAAGTAAAAGAAATATCACATATAAACCTCCTGGTTAATACAGACCAGTATATGGAAGAAGGGTTTAAAAAAATAGACTAAAAGGAAAACAAGACATTAATACCTTACAACACCCACATACATCCAATAAAAGTAAATTCTTATACGATTTAATGTTGCAAGGAAACTTGTTAAAAGAAAGTCTACCATTTGTTACACACTACCACTAATGCTTTTTTCAACTAGTCTTGAATATTTTGTCTGGTATATTGACTTTTCAGAGATTTCATTAAAGGAAATACAACTTTCATTATTTTTTTCTCAACATTAAAGGAAAGTTTAATTTTCTTACATTTATCCCTTCTCCCAATTTCATAATTTCGATTTTTTCCTGAAAATGAAAGGCCGAGGTTTTAACCAAAATATCTAGATAAAGCCCTGCAAGATTCTATTGAATTTCAAAGACAGTTCTGTCTAAACCTACAACAACTGAATTATCAATTTCTGGTTAATAAAAATTCCAAGCTGATACGGAATTCTAGACGATGAAAATTGAATGAAATGATAATCAAAATGCAAGTTTTCGAAGTTCTTTTGTTTTTCAGTTATATTCCGATAAACTGATTATGTCGCTGCCTGTACGAGTACAAAAATGACTTTAATAACACCTATTCATTGCTCATTATCACACCAAAAAAATAGAATGATGACAATACTCCGTTTTGATAAATTCCTTTCCCTATGTGGTACCCAACTATACGTGTATTTATAGCAAAAAAGAGTAAGCGCTGACGTAAATCCATAACTACAGTATAATTGGTTTTCTTGGTTACTGGCACCTTCTATGATTAACGGTTTAGGAAGAATATTCGTTTGTGTATGATTCACTTGTTAACAGATACAAGGCAAGTAAGATTCCCCTGGGAAATGAGTGTAACTTGTGTCACTCAGATATTGACAGAAGTCATTTCAAGACATACAATTTGTCTGCTGTTAACTGGAGACAACGATACTTGGAGACACGTTTATAGCCTGGTATTGGACCTTAAGTAGAGAATAGCAAATGACTAAGAATTTTGTACGTTTTGGTATTTTGTGCTATGAAAGAAATAAAATCAGTCTCGATACATAACATAACATAACATAGCTTTATTCAGAGAATCGACTTGAACACAAAAGGTTCATCGTCGAACATGCATACATAATAACTAACATACATAAGTATGGACAAAATATAGAAATACTGAAATTGAAATTTCTCAGTGCGGAAATAAAAGAAAGTGTAGAATCTTACCAAAAACATTACATGTAGAAAGTACATATTGGCAATAGGAGATGAATGTAGAGAATGTGATTTTAACATTTTATGAGAGGAACGGCAAACTAAGTACAAATTATATTTAATCGGCTTTTTTTTTTATCCATTGCTTTAGTATAAAAAATGCCAATGGCGTTTAAGATTTGAACACTTTCTGATTTCAACAGCTCTATTAGCTTAATCATGCTTGGTTTGATGAAATAGTATCTTCGTTAGTATATATGTCTGAATTCTTTATAATGCGGGACAGTTTGATGAAACGAATGAATCAAATAAATTAATCATTATCGTCACAGGGATATCTTTATTTTTAGTTATATATAATAATTCATTCATTGATCGTGTTGCCTTTCCTGTTAAAGTTTTGATACCATCGTGAAATTTTCCGTTACTGCTAAAAACTAGACCTAAATAGTTAAAATCAGGAACTATTTCTATATCATTTCCCAAATATTTAAATTTTAGGTTTTCATTTTCACGTCTTCCCCGACAAAAAATGACTATTTTAGTTTTTTGAACGTTGACTTTCAGCTTCCATTTTTCGCAATACTTATCAAAAGCAACCAATAAGTTTTGTAATCCTGTGGATGTATCAGATATTAAAACCGAATCATCGGCAAAAAGCAATAAGTAGATCGACAATTGACCAAATGTAAAGCATTCAGTAGTATTTTGTTGTAAAAATAATTCAATATCATTTATAAAAAGGGAAAATAAAATCGGTGAAAGTGACTCTCCTTGTAACAATCCAACATTGCAATCGTATAGGTCTGAAACTGAATCCAAGTGTTTAACACACAATTTAACTTCATCGTATATCGAACGGATTACACTAAAAAGGTTACTAAATATATTATTTTCGATAAGTTTGAACCATAGTCCGTTACGGTATATCGAATCAAAACATTTTTCTAAGTCTATAAAACAACAATAAATGTGTTTCTTTTCTGTGAACTGTCTCTGTATAAAAGAATTCAAGATGAAAATCGCGTCCATAGTGCTATAATTTCCTTTAAAACCAAATTTGGCGTCACTTAAAATATCATTTTACTGACCACACCTTGAGTCGTTCTTTGACTAATGACGTAAAGAGCTTAGAAAAACAACTTGTCAATGTAATTCCACGATAATTTGATGGTTCAGACTGGTCACCCCTTTTGTGAATAGGTGTAATTACGCCCTTTGACCAGGATTTTGGAAATTTTTTTTAGTAAGAATGTAATTAAATAAGTTTAAAAGAGGATTTTCAAGATAATCAATACTTTCTTTAAAATGTTCGTAAATAATATTGTCTGTAGAGCATGCCTTGTAATTACCTAATTTTGTAACACATTGTCTTAATTCCGATGATGAAAAAGGCAAGTCTAATTCTTCATAGATCAAATCAATATTTTCACAATTATCAAAATTCCTCAAAAAATCTTCACATTCATCATCTTCCTTTGCGTCAAAAAATGAAGATAGGTTTTTAAAATGGTCAAAAAATTCTGAAATATCTAATTCGGATTCATTGTATTTTTTCTTATTTGTTCTAAATATATTCCAAAATTCACTCGGTTTAGTATTTCTCATTTGTTTTAACTGATCAGCAAACTTTCTAGTGAAATTACGCTTTGAAATTATGCATTTATATTTATAATTTCGTTTTGCTTGGAAAAAAAAATTGTCTAGTTGTATCATTTTTCAAGGCATTATATCGTTCTAAAGCCTCATTATATATAACCCTTTTTTGTTTGCAAAGATCATCGAACCATTCTTTATCAGAAAACTCACTATTATCAATAAAATTGAATGTTTTAAGGCGTTTACATTTCTTTTCAAAATACTTATTGCCGACATCGTTTAGATATTCTGTAAATAATTGAACTAAGGAGTCTGGGTCCTTATCTGCTTCTATTCCTCCATCTAAATTATTGATCAAGCTGATTATTATTCTAGAATTATCATTGATAAAATTTTCCTTGTAATCATTATTCCATCTATATGTTATTCTATCAGTGCTTTTATTAAATATTATTTTTGCACTATTAACTTTCAAACTAAAAGATATTGGGGCGTGATTAGAATAAAAATTAAAATCATGTACGTTGATATCAACTATAGAATCAAAATTCTGAAAACTTGTTAATAAGTAATCTACAGTACTTTCTCCATTATGGGTAAAGCAAGTAAATTTCCCAATATTATAATCCTTTCCTACCCTACCATTTATAATTTGTAAATTAACTGACTTGCATAATTCGAGTAGACATTCCCCTAATCTAATCGACCCTTTGTCACAGTGGGCGCGCGGGGTAGAACAGGTGACGGGACTGTCAATCTCTTCACGGTCGATTAACTGCTGATCATGATCGATATAATCTATTTTACCGGCTGTTCGTGCATTTAAATCTCCTAGGACAAATACTTTACTGCTTAAACTTTGAAAATATCTAATATCAGATTCAATATATTCGAAAATGTCAAAATCAAAATATTCGTATATAGGTGAACCATCTGGCGCCAAATATGCTGAACAAATATAAATATTTTCAGTTACATTAAAAAAAAGTTTTATCCAGCTTAAACCACTGGATGCAATCTACAGTATTACGGACCAATTTTACTCCACGTGAAAATTGATTTCTAACATAGAGCAAAATTCCCCCGCTATTTCTTTTTGTCCGTTTGTTTTGTATTTTTCTGTAAGAATGATATAAGGTGAAACCGTTTAATGATATTTTCGAATTCTTTTTAGTCCATGTTTCCGAAAGAAAGATCAAATCATAGTGACTGATTAATCCTGTAAATTCTCTATTATTAAGTTTATCGCGTGTAAGACCCTCGACGTTCCACTGTAAAATTTTACCATTATTCCCGCAATTGTCCTAATGAGTTTGACCCTGTGCCGTAGGTTCCTTATATAAGATGCCATTGATATACAATCGGTCCATTACGAGATACGCCTCTTTTCCTTCGTCACGGGCTTTTTTCATTACACGGAAAAGTTTCTTTCTCTCAGTTACTACTTCATGAGGGAATTGTTGTGCAATGCCTTCAGGACGTCGCATCTTTTCCCGATCTGGATAGTACGCAAATTTGGCCACTATCGGACGTGTTTTGTTTTTGTTGAATCGTCCAGTCCTGTGTGCACGATGTAACTTTATATCAGATTTTGCACCTTGAATGTTACATTTTCCCTCTATCATCGTCAACACTTTTTGTATACAGTCATCATCACGCTCACCCCTTTCCTTTGGTATGCCAAAAAACAGTAAATTGTCACGCATACTTCTCGCCTTAAGGTCAACTAGCTCTTTTTTCACTGTATCACACTGTTCGATTTGTTTTTTCTCTATATCTTTCAAGCTCTTGAGCATGTTTTCAAGTTCGTTTTGTTTAGACTTGATGCCTTCAATTTCTTTGGAATCAAATTCTCTACTATTTTCGATATCTGTTACTTTCTTCTCTAGTTTCGATACTTTTGTATTTAATGTATCCAATCCGGTATTTACAGATTTCACGGTGTTATCAATAGCATCCAATTGGGTAAGTTTTTTATCAATCATTTCAGGTCTATTCAATATGGTAGAGAACTAGTCATTTCCCGTTAGATTGAGGTATGTGGGCGGGGTATTATAAGCTGGGGTATAGCACGGGGATCCCTGGCCCTGCGTTGTAGGTAATTGTGGGGATGCGTAATTCTGGCCATAATTAACATAATTGCCACCACTAGGAGTCTGAAATTGGCTTTGACTATTCATAATGTCTTGTTTTTGTGGTCCCTTCGTTGAACTACTGACTGGTTGTGATTTTTCAGAGTTACTTACTGTTGCGCACCTTTTTTCCTGTCCTTTGTTTTCGGGTGTCACTTTACTACGATTACGTTTTCTGCCCATAATAAGTCCATACTTTAATTTTTTCACAATAGTTATCCAACATTACTTCCATTTGATATATTTATACAAGTTTGTAAATAACTTTTCCAAAAAGCACTGTTTATTTTTGGTTTTTAAGCCATTTTACAACGGAGCTCTGGAAAATACATCCATACTTCACGCATGCGCAGCGATATCACCAGCGATACAGATATTCCCATTTTTGCGTTTACACAATGTCACAACTATTGTGTAAGTACCACTTGAAATGCGTAATAGTTGACTTATATCTTATTACCCATCATAAGCAATACAGGCTTTACCCATTTCCTGACAATGACGCCTTTTTGACGCCCGTCAAGAAAACTATTGTGAAAAAATGTGTTTAGTGGAGAAATTTCTTGTGACACGCAATTCCTTTATTTACCACAATGTTTTCTACCCAGAAACAAGCTAAATTTGATTGTTGTCTGTAACTCCTTTCAATTGGGACCAGTCTAGAAATTTGTCATCTGGTAACGGGTTAAATACGTTAACAAATTGTTTTATTATTGAAAAAAACAGAGAGATGGTTATATAGATTCTCGAACTGGAGCAGTGTTAGGAAATATCCATTGCAAAACCTTTTCTGTCTTGATTAAAAAGGAAGAAAATGGTCGCATGTTTTGTCTCGTGTTAATGAGAAAGAATGTTCTTATAAGCAGACAACACTGGTGTTTAGGAATTATATAACCAAATTATTAGATAATTGTGGTTAATCGTGAGGTCATTTTCAAATATCAAGGTGACTTGATTAGAGGGAACTTAAATGGTAAAACAATGTCTGTGTATTTATATTTCCATTAACACGAATAACATTAAATTAACCAAACAAAGAAACACCCCCTCCAAACAACAACAACACCCCCATATAACATCAACAACAACAACAAAAATAAGCACAATTATATATCATAATATCGTATGACATACAATGAAAAATCGTTCACGTCACTTTTAATCAGAAAAGTATACAACGAAAAATTCCTTGTCATCATGCCGATTTCGTAATACTTAAAGGTCTAAAAGTTAGACTATTTCTTTACTTTTCTGTTTCTAAGGAAAAATACTATTTTTTTCCTTGTTAACTTTAAAATTTTAGTTGAAATGAATCGCGGCTTTTATGAATATTCTAAGTTTATTTAATCTAATTGCCAGATATCTGATCTAAAATATTATTTCTGTTTTCTATTGTTCTTGTATCGAAAGTGGATATTCAGAGTTGATAGCGATTACTTAGTTACTCCTCTTTCAAGTGATTTTACCTGTTCCCACAAAATGACGATTTGGGACACTCCAAAGAAAACAAAGCTTTGGAAAGAATGTAAAAAATGAAGAAATTGATCGTCAAAAGCAATTTCTTCATTATCAACATTTTTTCTTCCCAAAAAGTAAAAACAATCAAACGCTGCACCATCTAAGATTTGTCGTCTGTAAAATCTTTGAATTTGGACCTGTTTAAAATTTTCCCCTGTGGTAATGTGCTTAAAGGTCGTCGTCGTCTTTTCTTGAACATAGAGATCCCTCAGACATAGATGGCGTCCCCGACCTACCGTTTTTTGTCTTTCTTTCTCTGGATCATCTTGCGATAGACTAGAGGTATCTTCCTTCAAGGATTTCCAATATTAATTCTAAGCCGCGTGATCGCGGGAACCCACCAGGTTTAAAGACAAAAGAAAATTCCTTACAGGAAAAAAATCGCCAAATTTTAAATCATGCCTTTTGGTTATCATCCTCACGAGCGAATGGATATCGAGATAATCTCTTTCTCAAATATTAGAAGTAGAACGTTCGCCGCCCTTTGTACGATAAGTTGATTGATTATTTGAAAAAGAAATAAAATCAGAAAAAAGAATTTTCTTACATTTTGCTTTACATTATTGAACAATCGCTGGTCCCACGAACTTACTAAGTTGGCCTCACCCATTTACTCTTTCAGGATGTCCCGCTTCCAATTTAACCGGTGTCATTTTGCAAATTTTACGACCAAAAGCGTGTAACAAAAAAGTAGAATGTTTGGTTGGCGACTTAGTTATTCAAGCTTTAGGTACGAACTTTAAGTGACCAAACCAGCAAAAATACTTCACATAGATGGCGACCAATGTTGGAGTTCAAACATAACTTCTAGTCTCAATGAATGATTTCATTGTTCGGCTGATTATTTGACTGACAGCCGCGATTGGTCAATTTACAAGAGAACCAGCAAAAATTTGTTTAAATCGTGGCAAAGAATACCTTGAAATTTCGAAGTAGCCGAAAACTAAACGTACCTTCCTAAAATAGCTCCCAGTCTTGACTCTTGGCCAAGAGATCTCGGTGATCCCCGAATAAAAGAAGAAAAGAGAGAGGGAGAGGGAGAGAGAGAGAGAGAGAGAGAGAGAGAGAGAGAGAGAGAGAGAGAGAGAGAGAGAGAGAGAGAGAGAGAGAGAGAGAGAGAGAGAGCAAGAGAGAGAGAGAGAGAGAGAGAGAGCGAGAGCGAGAGAGAGAGAGAGAGAGAGAGAGAGAGAATAAACCAATATTCATTTAAGTCAACAATTGTGATAAGTAGTCGTCTGAAAGAAATAACGAATTCTTTTAGACTTACCTGAAACAAAAGTTTACCAAATACATGACATAAGATGATTCGCGTTCTATAGAGAACTTCATTGGGTGTAAAGGTTTGGAAGGTCCAATCACTTACTTTGATAGCATAGAATAATCGAACAAGATATCTCTTCTTCTGTCTCAATTTGTTTCAAATGCCTTTATGTTGATGTATGTAATCCTTTTTGTTACAACCCGAAATCAAGAGCTGTAGAAAGAGTCTCTTGATGGCACGACTTATTCAGTGAACTTTGATGTTTTTTTTAATATGAAGAAGTTACGTGCAAACTGGCGATCTCAATTAAAGCATTCTTGTGAGAACTACAAATAATATCCGAATAAAAACAAATCATATTTTAGTCATACTGAAATTGTCACATTACACAAAGAATAATTATGATTTAGAAGCAATTTCCTAAAAATCCATGTCTGCCATGCTTTTCATCTCATTTTTTTGCAGTATTTATGATCACCATAAAGTGTTCTATTTATAGTTTTACCTCCTAGGTCTTCTATGATCTTCTGGCTGTGAAATAGAAAACAACAAAAACTTGATATTTGAGCAATCAAACCAATGTTTTTAAAACACACTCTTATTTGATTTTATTTGCTTGAATTGTAAAATCTTTTCTGGATGGAAGTTTAGCTTCATGACCACAAACTTTAGGGTAAAGGAATATCCAGACTTGTAAATTAACAATTAATAAGTGCATTTTTGATTCGATTGAAAAATATTAGAAACTAGTCCAAATTGATAGAAGTTGCAGACAACATATCATAACTGATAGAATCCTAAAAATATTTGTCTTTTACTTTAAAAAACATTGAGGAAAATGAAGAAATTGCTTGTAACAAGAATTTCTTCGTTCTTGATAAGATTTTCCAAAGTCTTTTACAAGCGGGCGTAAAAAGGTTGGAATGTGTGGTATTTTTTCACATGTTAAAAGCTTGCGTTAATGTTGTTTTTGGAAACAGGATCTGTTACTTCACCATTATGGTGAACGAAATACTTGAGTTTTACTTGATCCCTATGGTATTGGGGAAAAATTGTGTAAAAAGCAAATAAAATTGATAGACTTTAAATTGTTGTCTGCAACTCCTTTCATTTCAGACCAGTCTAAAAATTTACCATCTGTTGATTGGTTGAATACATTAAACAATTTATTCATATTATAAAAGATTTTACTTACATCGACATATTCGATTTTCACCGTGTAGTTTTGATGCCGTATACCAAGTTCCGTTATCAGGTGACGTAATCGATCTTTGATATCAAGGCGACTTATATTTAGGTAAAGATTTTCAAACTGCAGCCATGTTAGGAAAGATCCATTACCATTACCATTTTAATCATTGTTAAAAGGTTATAGTCGCATGTTTTGTCACGTTTCTATTAAAAAGATTGTTCTAATATGCAGATACCGGTATGTGAAGGAATTATAAATTATCAAAGAATTAAATTATTCTGGTTAATCTTCGGGTCATATTCAAACAGCAAGGTGAATTGACTAGAAGCAACTTAAATGCTAAAACAATGCCCATACACTTTTTGGCGGAACTATATTTCAAAGTTAAAACATTAACAGCAACAACAACAACAAACCATCCAATCAAAAACACACACAGTGAAAAAAACAACAACAACAAAACAACAACAACAACAACAACAACAACACACGCACGCACAAAACCCACAAAAAACAAGAACAAACTAAACGACAACAATAAACACCAAACATTTATTATCATAACATCGTATGACTCACATTGATAAATCTTTTAAGTCACTTTCGATATGAAAAGTTTACTACGAATTCCAGATACATAAGCAAATGGGGATTTGTCCTTCATCTAGCATCTTCGTCAGTCTGTTTTATTGGCTTTGGCCATTGATCTTCTTGTCTATAAACCTTACCCTAGCTCTGTACTTTTCAAAATAATAAAGGATTCATCAGCCTTTTATTTATATTGACATGAGTGTCAATAAGGTAAGGATTGTCTTCGTTTGATTGTATTTAACTATTTTTAGTTTTTACCTTTATTTCGCCCTTAACGTTTAGCATTGTAGTGATTGGGTTTCGCAGGTTTAAAACTATGTTAGGTAACAGTGTAGGAAACCGAAAATTAAGTGCACTTTGGGCTGAAATATGAAAAGCAATCAATATAGATACAATCAAGAAATTAAAGACGTTGACATAGGTGGAATCAATAGCTATTCGGGTGGAATGCGAATTTAGTTTCATTCAGAAACTAAAGCAAAATTTCTAGATGAAAGATTATCAATATCGTTAGAAAAACTTCTCATATACTTATCCACTGGAGCATCACGATTTCGAAACATCCACAAGAAAATATAATGCGTAAATACTTAACTATTTTTTTTCTTTCAAGAAGGGTTGGTGATAAGTTTACGAGAATGCACTTTGGTAGTCTGTCGAAAGAATATGGTACAGCCAAGAAACTTTCTGAAAACGTTGAAAAAGTCATATTGGGCACATTTTGTTAATTTATGTTTTCAAATTCCAAAGTAATTCTTTTGAAATTCAATCATTGAACTTTGAAATATCATGTTTTGATTGTGAAAACCTGAGAACCTATTTAAACCTAACTCCGTCAATCGTCGACTTCACGATGGCGTCGGTTGGGGGAAGTGTCAATCGGAACACACTCGGCCATTCCCGTAAACTTTGGGAACAGACCTCGGACGTATTTAAAACGGAACATTATGTATCAAAACGGTGCATTTTGTTAACCGGAAACAGTGTTGGAAAACGTAGTACTCAATTTCGGTGAGTCCCGGATTTTTCGGAAGTCTTAATATAGTTAAAACTTAAATTTCCTTTTGTTGTTTTATGTTCTGCTCTTTTTTGCTCCGATATCAAGTTTCCGTTGAGGACCAACAGAGTTCTTACAGAACATTATGAGATGCATCTTACCGCAGTTGTTTTGCATAGCGGATGGCGCCATTTTGTTAGTTTGTCACGTGAAGTTTCAAAATAGTTCTACGATGTACATCCGAGATTTGATTCGTAGAATTGAACGAGGAGTTCCGATTAGGGAAAGTATATCTCCCACTTTCTTCGTTGGACCCGCTTATTGACTTCGACGGGAGGCCCGCTTCGATTCTAAATGGCGTTATTTTGCAAAATGCATGCCATATAGCATTCAATGAAAGACTGGAATAGTTGGTTGGTGACCTTAACGTAGTATATAGCTAACAAAAAGCTAAGGTTACGAATTTTAAGTCGCAAAGCCAACAAAAATGTTTCACAAAAATGACGGTCAATGTTGGAGTTCAAAGCTCAGTTCTTGGCTGAAAGCGATTGATGCCTTAATTGACAGCTGCGATTTGTCAATCTCGATGAAATTTTGTCTCTGGATACGTTTACCGATGATTGACCACCTCCAATTGGTGACATAAATGATATCAATAAACTTGTATACAAAGGTAAGGCCTAGACAAAAGTAGAAAAAGATGGAAACCATAAATTAACTGTTCCGTTTCTGTGAACAGCATGGGCTCATTTAAGTACATGTAATGGATCGTCCGTTAAACTTATTCCCACACGATCCCTTCTTTTTACGCGGCTAAAGAAAAAACTGATGAAAACATTGTTGAAAAAGAAGAAATTGCTTGTACCAAGCAATTTCTTCATTATCGACAAAGTTTTCTATCCAAATAGAGGAAAAAATTAGAATTCCACCAGCTTGAAATTGTCGCCTGCAGCTTTTTTTTTTAAATTTTGAGCTATCTAGAATTGTGTTGTGTTGGAGTGGGTTAAGTTACGCGTTGTTAAATAAAATCCAGATATATTTGTTTATTGATACATTCCAAATTAGATTGAATTTCAGTAGTAATTTATACCTGTTTCATAACAGACTGTTTGAGGTTTAACGAACTGTATGAACAAAGTTACCAACGTTCTATAAGAAAACGAAACACATCGGTTTTGTCTTTGACTAGTTGAATACAGTGTCAGACCAAATTGTTTAGAACACCTTTACGAAACATTGTATATAACTCTTGCAAGTCTGCATTTCGATCGCTTGATACATAAACTTACAACCCCTTTAATTTTGTATTACAATAATTGTTGTAAAAGGGGACATCCTATAGTTGCATGAAAGACAAGCGCCCCTCAAGAAAGAAAAATGGACAAATCATTCTGGATTTTTTTCTTTTTCGGGTAGAAAACATTGTCGAAAAAGAAGAGAGAGGTTGTATCAAGTAATTTCTTCATTTTCCAAAATATTTTCTTTCCTAAAGACGAGAAAAATTAAAATTCAACCAGCTTAAAATTGTCGTCTGCAGCTTCTTTCAATTTGGACCAGTCTAAAGTTTCGTTGTGTGGGAATGGGTTAAAGTAAGCGAAAAGATGCACCAGAAGCTAAAACTATATTTAATAGCACTAATTATCCCTTCAGTTCTTGCTCAAAATTAAAAAAAAGGTAAACAAAAAAAGAAGAAAAAAAAGTTAGTCAATAAAGGCTTACATTACTATAAAAATTCGGAATATCCTTCTCCCAAATAATAACGAAAATAATAACAATAGAAAAACAAAGTAAACGATGATTAACTTACAAAAACATTACACATTACAAAAATACTGACCGTTGTTAAGGCATTACGTTCAATGAGACACGTTAACATATTCCCACGCAAGACAATTTTAGACTGGTCCAAATTAAAAAATGCTGGAGACGGCAATTTCAACTTTTTGGAATTTCATTTATTTTTCGTCTTTATGGATAGAAAACAAGCAATTTCTTCATTTTCCACAATATTTCCAAAGCTTTATTATTGAGGGGCGTAAAAGGGGGTGTATAGGAATGGGTTTAGCATCTGAAATGACACGTAGAGTATACCGGATTCTTTCTAACATTTGCGTTCGGGAGCACCACTTGTGAAATACACGAGACCAGATTGTTCTAAATGTGCGTCCTTGTAAATTGTTATACTAAAACGATATCAGTTGACCAATCACTGGCTCACTTGCTCCATTGGCGTGATTTTTTTGCCAGTAGCGTGTAAAGAATAAATCTCGGGATAATGACTTAATGTTGCATGATCTTTTAATGAATATGAAAAATGACTTGGCTACCTGTCGAATGAGCCACCTGTTATTATTTAATTTAGGTTATGTATTTATGTCAGAACTTTGGTGGAAATCTTTAGGAAGAATAGGATTATTTGGCAATTATATTTAACGTTTAATATTTCCTATGTCAGTCAGGATCTTAAATTAAAATCATTGATGGATTTGAATGCCAGTCAAAGATTCAATCGACCAATCAAACTATTCAATTCGGGAGTGAACATTTAACTCCAACATTGACCGTCATTTATGTGTATTATTCTTGTTGGTTTGGCGACTTATACGTCGTATAACAAACTATTTTTACGGCGTTAACGTCGCCTAAAACCATATTACTTCTTTGTTACATGTTACCTGCCATAAATGCTATAAAATAATGCCGTTTGATATCGAACCCGAACTTTCTGGTGGAGCTTAGTGGGCGTGACGAGCGGTCTGTCAACTTATTTCAAGGTGGAACGAATTTTCTGCATACAAAAAATCAACAAGAAAAAACTCATCTCGGGAAGGCTGCAGTCTGCATACTGCGAGCAGTTTGTACGTCTCTTGGTATTTAATGGTCTTTTTTTCAAATGTCGGGATTCACTGAAACCTTCAAAACAGATAAAATGAAATATTGGAGGGAAAGCAAATAAATAATTGAAAAATAATCACGTTTATTGTTTGAAACAAGAGAGGGAGAGTAAATAAACCAGGATAAAATCGACGTAATTGAAAGAGTCCGGATATTAAAACCTTTTTGTAAATTAAATTTGACTCCAAAACATATGGTGTAAAATAACCAGAAAAAGATTACTTCAAGCTACGATAAGCACGTATTTTCTTAAAGTCTGGGTACCGTTAGACTATTTGCAGCTATGTAGCTTTTGTCTCCCATTTCTGATAAGAAAACTAACGATGCAAGAAAATTAATAAGGTAAAAAATTACAATTCTTATACACAAATTTGAATAGGCCATTTTCTACGTCTATGCCATGTGGGAGCACCATTTGTCACCATATAGGTCGTAAAATTCGCCAATTTATGGGTCTCTTTGCCTTTAATTTACAAATCTGTATACACATCCATAGCGATCTGTCTAAGATAAGCTTAAACGCAAGTAAAAGCGTGTCTTCTGTCTTCTTTAGCCATTGGTGAGACATAATCTGTAATGCAGCTTTCAGTTATACTATTTAGATAGACGGGGATATTTTTTCTCTATTCCTTCATTAGGCACTCTTGACAAAATAAACTTAGGTAGTGGATTGTTGATACCTCGATGTACAAGTGTAGTGCTCTCGACCTACTAGAAAGACAAGATTTCTTTTATATGTAATATGTTTGTTTTCCATTTGTATATCTTAGAAAGGATGAATTCCCAAAATATTCTTCGAGGAGAAAATCTATAACAATTTCACTATCTAAACAATATATCGAAATGCACTTCAGCAAAACATTCGCTTAAATTCTAGTTTTAATCTGTGGGAAGTTCCTAAGATGCTAGAAATTGTTTACGTACGAACGGGGTGGCTGAAATACAGCCTTCTTGATGACCTGCATGGAAATTGGGGATCATTGAACATTCGGCTTATTCTTTTGATGTCGGCTGTTTTGGGAGAATAACCGCGGTATTGCTATAACATCTACGTCGCTGTTACTTGGACTTCTTTTTATATACATGTGATTTGCATCGAGCAAAAATTGGTTGATGTGACTGTCGTTATGGCGAGGATATGTTTACGATGTCACTTGGACTTCTGTTTTCTGTACATGTAATTTGCATAGAGCTACCATTAATTGATTGTCCGTTATTATATAAGGTTAGGTTAAGTTTACGATGTCGCTTGGACGGCTGTTATCTGTACAGATAATTTGCATAGAGCTACCATTAATTGATGTGCTAGTAGTTCCATTTACTGCCGTCGTTTCGTTGCTGATGGAAATCTTAGCTCCCTTACAGTCGAGCAATTAGTAGTCGATGTTAAAATCGTCAATCATCTGTCTGTCTATTTGAAACTTTACCAAAAATCAACAATTATAATAACTTTAAGCCTAAACTCGTCCCCTGTTGTTATATGTACCCGTATGATGGTGATGCTATCACACTTAGTTCAACACCCTGGAACATTTGACAAACCGACGAATTGAATTATTCATGTAGACCAGAATCGAAATTTCAAACCAATATATACTTAAGGTATTTTTGCTGGTTTGGCTTCGACGAAACCTGAACCTATTCAAGCTCTAGTTACGACGAAGATAGCCAACTAAACGTTTTTCAAATTCTTTTTTGTTACATAATAATGCACATACATTTTGCAGGCCGTCTAATATCTAAGACAAATTTGTTGTCGGAATCAGTAGGCCGGCCAGCGATCCGTCAATTAATTAGAGTGACTCATCACCGAGACAAGTACACAGAAACACCCCTTTCCGGAAAAAAAAGATAAAAAAGTGGAATTCAGCAAAAGTCAGCAAGAGAACGCATTTTGAAGTAAACATATAGTGAGAGTAGAATAGACATCGTTGCAAGAAATTTTTACATCAAGGTGAATGGTGTCGACCTTACTCAGCCCGAGTATTGCTCATAGTGTGAAAAGTGATTGATATGTTAATGAGAAGGTTCCTTTTCGTGTGACGTGACAGAAACGATCTGCAAACTGTCCACAGTTATAATTTCAGGCTTGCTCCCCAACAAATACAAGTTTAACTTTGGTAGATGGAGACTTAGTATTTTGTATATCAAACATCAACCGAACACTGGTCCATTTTGAAAGAGGATGGGGACAGCATAACACATTGGTGTAAACCTTTCCTTTTCAAACCCCGGTTTTTACGTCCCTATGAAATCATATTTGAAAAACCATTGTAGAACAAAAATGCTTGTAACATTTCTTTTCTTTTCACAATATTTTCTACCCTACTGAATGGTAATTTTTCAAATTAAATCTACTTTGAATTTTCGCCTGTACAACCTTTGAATTTGGACAAGTCTAGAATTTGCAAAACGGGAAAGGGTTATATTGATGGTAAATATCAAAACGACGAAATCGAAATCTCCGTTATTGTCAAATCAACGTTTGCCCACTATGGTTTGGGATCGCATAAACCGATTATCGATTTTAAGAAAAATGTTTGTTTGGACATTTTCACACATTTCCTTTTCTTCTAAATGTCCCTGTAATTAACGATCACTCGCTACCCTTACTTTCCGCTGGTCGCGCCCACTGACTTCAACAGGAAGCTCCTCTTCGATATCTAACGGTGGATTTTGTGCAAAAAATATTGCCAGTAACACGCTTCATGTACCAAGAGTCAAATTGTTGTTTATCGATCTAAACGTCGTAGCTGCATCTTGTAGTTATGGCATTTACTTCGACAATCAACAAAATACATAGCACAATTATCGGCTCAAATTGAATTTTAAAGTTTACTTCCGGTCTAAATGAATGATTTGATTGGTCGATCGATTTTTTCATTGATTGTCGGGATCGGCTAACTGTGTCAAGAAGGGTTATCTATAATTAGACTAGAGAAACTTCACGAGACCCGGTAACAGAAGAATTTTGACGACGTGTAAGTTCCAATCGATAGAACCCTCTGTTAATGTCAGTTTGATAACTCTCTCATCACATTCGTCCTTCAGTCGAAATAACGGGTTCTTGATACATAGGATCCGTCAGTCAAAAAGGAACCAAGGGAAGTGCAAAAAGCTTAGACCCTAGTCAGAGAGCATAGACTGCATGGTCTGACCAGAAACGAAACTGTTCACTCTTTCCCAACAAACTGAATATACAATGAAAATTGAACCTTCCTATATAATTTGAATGAACTCTGCTGTGGGACAAAACTGTCTTTTTAACCCATTCCGACATTATCCCACCTTTCAAAGCCTCTAAAGAAAAGAGCTTTTGAAAACCTTGTGGAAAATGAAGAAATGGCTTTTCAGAAGCAATTCTTTATTACCCACAGTGTTGTCTAACACAAAAGACAATCGATTTCAAATTTTATGAACTAGAAAATAGAAATCGTAGTCTTAAATATCTTTGTATTTGGATCGGAATATAATTAGGACCTTTGGAGATGGATTTTTTATTTGTTTTACGGATCACACGAGAGGTCTCTTTTTGCCTGTTTGGAAATTTCAGGTCATCATATCGATGATGGGAGACCAAAAACTCGTAAAAAAACTTTATTCAAGCAGTATTTACGTTAGTTAAGTCGTCTAGGGACTAGGACAGATGAAAGACCCGTTCAAATAGTATAGATTTAAATGCTTGTATGCAACAACACTAAAAGCTAAGCCATACACATACGCAAAACACCACCGATACAAGCACTCCTTCTTTGTAAACACTACTATCCACAGGAACCATTTACCAAATGCAATCATGCATGCAGACTCTTTAGAGGCCATTTAAACGGTCTTCAAAAACGAGCGCCACTAATATAGCATCACACCTCTCCGTTGATTCTTTAACTTGTTTTACAACGAACACATACAGATAGATAATAATATTATTATGTTACGATAGCGATACAACAGCGAGAAGCAGGTACAAGATTTTGTGTCGTTATCGTAACGTAGTATGTCATTTTTTATATACCTACATTTCTTTATTAAAAAAAACCCTATAAAACAATAAAAGAATCTGTTATTCTATTATAGTTCTGCTCTCCTTTACCACTCTGATAAAACGCGTATTCATTCATAATATGACGCCATCTATAGAATAAAAATGACGTCATCTTCGACTACCTAATATGTAAATATACTTGACACTGTCATATTTTTTTTCTGACGTGTCCGATTCTTCTGTGTGGAATGTTTACATTTTACTATAAATATTATTTTGTATAAGTTGAACGACTGACATTTTCTACCTTAAAATCTTACTTTTTACTAAAGTATTGGCCTAGCAAGTGTGAATAGGAAAGAGTGATGACCTGTCAACCATTAACGGATCGCTGGCCCAGCACCATGACATTTCAACAGGGTAAAAATACGACATTTGTGGTCAGAGACATAATGTGACAGACAAATCGATGGTTTGCTACTTCAATATCGTAACCTCAGCAAGAATAATTCACTTAAAACCAACAAAAATGTAAGAGTTCAAAGTTCAATTCTGGTTTAAATGAATGAATGGATTAGTTGATCGTTTTCAGTTTTTATACAGACAGCGGCGATCAACCTATCTCGCGAACTTAAGTGGTATGTGTATTGTATAAGAACGTGGAATTAAAAAAAAAAAAAACCTCATTACTTGTTTGATCACATCCCACCATTCACCCTAGAACGAAACGTATCACTTACCGTCACGTGACATGTCCCTTGCATGTCTGTTTACGACACACCCTAGTTAAGTCGCAAGTTGGGTTTGGTTATATTTAACCCTTATCATGACGAACACGGAATATTCCTGCTTTTGCAGGAGGTATAGACAAAGATCAGCCTGTACATAAGTGCCGTCTGATCTTAGTCTCTACCACCTGCTTGTCCTTTTAAACCAAAAATGGTTATAATATAAATTTTCAGTATAAATACTGACCCATAATTTGGTTCTTCCGGTGCTTTCAGCCCTTTGATTAATGCAATTCTCTTTCCGATTTATAATTCAGCGTGACAAGGCTTAATAGGGTTTGTTATACGAGATGACTTTGGTTTCATGGTGAGCTGTGATGATAACCACACCAAAACATTCGTTAAACTGAAAACTGGGTGCTTTTTCTTTGAATTAGATTAAGCGAATATTATAACAATGTTTCAGTTTTACCGTCGCACCTATCAAATCCTGTCATTTCTCACACCAGTACAACTAGAGTATTCGAGTCGAGTCTTCAGTTGCTCATCTCCCTGTGTGCTCTGCTAGTATTCGCCAATTGGCGAGAGACAACTGATGCTAGATCAAAAGCCGAATAGATTGATAGCCGAGCCGGGGTTCGACCAAATGTCATCGGAGACAATGCGTGATTATTTTTAGATTGCAAAGCGTTAGAATTGATAGCTAAAATTAGGCAACATTTTGAGGTCTTCTCAGGGTTCAACGAGTGCAAACTGCCACTGGAGGCTTAACGACTAAATCCCTACGCCATAAAAAGTAGTTTTTATATCAGGAATATTGCAAACTCTGGCACTGCTTTTTATGGCCTGAAGAATTAACTTTATTCGAATTGTACACAAGCCCTACAAAAGCATGCTATTTATCCTAATCCCACTCAATCTCGCTGTCGAAGCGTCTCAAGAAAATAGCTTTGAAAACATTGTGGACAATGAAGAAATTGCTTGTAAAAATCAATGTCTTAATTGTCCACACTGTTTTCTACCCTACAAGACAAAGGTTTTCTAAATTCCACGAATCCTGATAACCTTTGACAAAGAAGATTACTTAATGAATCCTTCGCTTACGGTGCTTTCAGTACTTTGATTTTAACCAAGCTTAAACATGCTTAAAAAAAGAAAAAGAAAAAAGAAAACCAAACAAACACAGAACAACAACCCCCCCCCCCCCAAATAACAACATACCGCAGACCTCTAAATCTAAATGATCGAACGCGGCATTCGCAACTAAAGGATAATAACTTTCATAAGTCTACATTGTGCTGGATAATAATCTTAACTGCAACACATTTTTCGTTTACTCATTACGACGTCTTTTCTAACAAACACGTTTACGTGACAGTATTATTTACTACTGAGTTTTATGACGCTAAAAGTGGTTTGTGCATTTTAAACGTCGGGAAATAATTGATGTTTGTCTTTTAGTTATGATCATGCCAAGGGTATGTAAGTTGTGTCTTTTGTTGTGGGTTCTGTTTTTAAGACAATCAACTAATGGAAGTAAAACATCAATAAGATTGGTGCATTTTTTATAGGATGATATCATCAGTTGTCGCTTTACTCATAGCCTATCTATTCCGAACTTTCCTCATTTGAAATAAACAATAAGCCCCTTTCTTGCATAATCGTAAAAAGTGTCTTAAACGCTTTTACTACAAATTATACTTCTTTTTTTTAAAAGTAACATTTTTCGTCAAATAGGTGGTCGGACAAGTTCGATATTGGGTCATGTAAAGTAGAAAAATCAAAGTACTGAAAAGTACTGAAAGCTAGCAAAGCATTGTTTTGTTCAGTAATCTTCTTTTTTAAACGTATTCATGATAAAGAAACGACGTTAAAGTAATCAAGGAGTTAAACCATTCCCGAACATCCCTCCTTTTTACGCCCCTCAAGCAAATGGTTGTGAAAAACAATGTTGAAAATGAAGAAATTGCTTGTGACAAGCAATTTCCTTATTTTCCACATTGTTTTCTACCCAAAGAGATAAATAATTTAGAATTTTCAACAATTTGAAATTGTCGTCTACAACTTCTTTGAAGACTCTTATAAGAGTCATTTTGAACACACTAAAGTGAGGCAAAAATATCCAGGAGTTCAACGTGCATGCAGATTTTTTAATATTCCTGAAATACATAAGGACTACTTTTTATGGCGTAGGCATATAACGGATTTAGTGGATAAGCCTCCAGTGGCAGTTTGCACTCTTTGAACTGTGAGACGACCTCAAAATTTTGTCTGTTAACTTAAGCTATTAAAGCTGACGCTTTGCTACCTAAAAAAACATCTACTCTTGATAATGAATTTGGCTTAAACGTCCTTATGCATGACTTGGGTTAGAACGTCGTACTCCAAGTCTCTGTACAGGTCGATACTTTGATACTTAGTGTCAAAAACAAGATTAGAACTTGTAAAAAAAGCCTTAAGGGCATTCGAATTAAATTTCAGTTTTATAATTTTTTGAATAGTTACAAAAGAGCATTATGGGCAGTATATTTCTGACCGAATTTTCGGTCTCTTTTGTTCTTTGTTAATTTACACATGTTTATGATGCTGTAGCAGATTTCCGCAACATTTGTTGGCATAGGATCTTTATAGTGTGTCATCCTCGTTCATAATTCTGTCTTTGCATTATTATTTATAGGTCATGAATGATATATTTTTTTTAATTTCTAACCAAAGTAGATGCTTCGTCAAATACGGAGACGGATAAAGCAAGCGTAGAACTGTTGAATACTCATAAAAACCCAACCCAAAAGAAACTACAACAATAAAAACACACATCTGAGCATGTGGATCATTAAAAAGCTGTTTTCGTGTAGTACTATAGTATTTTTAAAAGCGGCCATAGCGCAGTTGGCAGCATGTCAGACTCTTAAAAAAGAGGCGACAAGCAAGCCTACCATTCGGACCCTAACATAAATTAATAACAAACTGTGCCAAAATCTTTTCTGAAAAAAGGTACCTTTTGTGAGTATAAGGTTTGAAAACACGCCATATTTCAATGCAATTCTGCTTTATACAGCTGTCAATCAGAAAAAATAAAGAATTATTTTTTTTGTCTTTAGAAAATGCCAAATCGCTGACCCCGCCCACTGACTCCGCTGGCCACGACCACTGACTCCAATAGAACATTCTTAAAGGAGTTATTTTGCGATTTCAATGGTCAGTAGTAACATGTAGCAAAAGGTAAAGTGATTGGTTGACGACCTAAACATCGTAGCTACAGATTGAAATAAGTTGTAGCTAATATGTTTAAGTCGCCAAACTAACAACTAACAAAAATACTTCATATTAATGTCGGCCAAAGTTGGAGTTTAAAGTTCACTTCCTGCATAATTCATTGATTTGATTGGTCGATTGATTCTTTGGTTGACGGCCGCGATCGGTCAATTGCAAAAAGAATAGTAGCAATATTATGACCTACAATAATTATTCGTTTCGTCCCTCATGCTTACCAAAATTGCATCGGAATTTTCGTTTTGGCATAATTGACGGATCGCCGGTACGCCTACCGACCTAAATCAGAAAGTACAACTGCCTCAATGGCCGAGTGATATAGGTGCTTGACTCGTGATCTGAAGGCCCCGCCGTCATTGGGACGTGTTCTTTGGCAAGACACATTCCTAGTCTACACAGCTGTAAAAGTCGGTAGCAGTGGGATTCAGCCACTGCCTCTCTGTAAGAGGCGTGAAAACATTTGGATTGTGAGTATTGGAAAGCGACTGTATAAGCCGAAAGTTTTGACCGCAATTGAACTAAAATAAATTAGTATAAACTAAAGTACGACTTAGACATTTAACGGCTTTATGTGGGAAAGTTGAAGATCAGTAATATGTTACCAGAAAATGAATCGGTTGTTTGACAACAAAAACGTCCAAAATGCAGCATAAACAAGCTGTAGCTACGACGATTTAGTTGCCAAAAAGTAAATTAAAAAAGTCAACATCAAATCCTAAGTATACTTCTGGTCTAAATGAATTATTCTATTGGTCAGTAGACCTTTTGATTGCCAGCGGTGATCCGTCATTTGTAAACACTCATTTTTTCAATGTCTTATCTTGTAGAATGAAAAATAAAAGTTTATATGTTTGTTTAAATAAGCTGCAATGAAATTCAATGAGTGTGAAGCTTTTCAAAAGGTTTAACACAGTGACCCTATATAATTAAATAGTACTTGCATTCCATGAAGATCGGTTTCGTCACCATGATACAATAAACATTTGTATCTTCTTATGTTTTCACCACCAGATCATTGTTGTGATTTAAAAACATTGAACTTGTATCAAATAATTACATTCTACAGATATGGTACTTTTAACAAAAATGTAGAGCAATAGAAAAATGAGAAAATTAAAATAAATGTCATGACTGTTTTTCTAGTAACAAACAAAGTACTTAGTAGATAGTAAACTATGTAAGCTCGACTGCGTCGATGCACTCGTAATTAATTCTTCAATTTTGTAAAGAAAAAAGTATTAGAAAACGGCCTAGGTATACCCCAAGAAAGACAAAGGTAGATGGAAAGCGAAAAGACATGGGTGCCAAGAAAAAAGAGTATAAGGCATTTCTTTAATTTGTATTATTTCGATACACCTTTTTCTTACTGCTAAGCCACTTAAGCTCCATTGACCCCTCATTTTGGGTGTATCCGTTATCTTTAAATTCAAACGCAGCAATAAATTGCCGTTGGGCGAACAAAACATCGAAACAGCAGCTTTTTTAAATGTTGTTTCGGTGTTTAGTCGTTAATTTATTAAATCTATTATCAAAGTATTTTCTATTCCAATGCATCTTGATCTAAATTATCCTATATAAACTTAAAACAGCCGATCTGGTATATTGCATATAAATACCCCCAAAGTTCTGATTATTTCAACAAGTAACAAAAACTGGAGACACCAGTAAGACCATCGTGATTTGCGACTTTATAATATCCTGGGTCTTGAGAGCATATTTCTGGCCAAGTGTAAAAATACTGTGAATGTCTATACGATGTATATTACGCTTACGATATTTTTTGCAAAAAGCCTACGATATGATGGTGCAGCATACTCTCTTATATTTTTGAAAGCGATGGGATAGGAAACAAACAAACAAACGAAAAACAAAAAAAAAGAAAAAAAAAAAAAAAGAAAAACAAATAGACAAAAACAACAATAACAAACATTTTCATCTCAAGCGTTTTTTTATGTCACCAGAAACTACAAAGATGTAATAACGTACCCGAAAAAATTGAATGTACTTGATCAGCTTTATCAGTTTTATGTCATTAACGTTTACATCTAAATCAAAGTGCCCAAGTAAGCTATAGTGATAGCCCTATGTCTGGCGTCCGTTCATCATCCGCCAACAATTTATGTAAACCGCATCTCCTTCAACGCTACTGAGCCAATTTCGACAGAATTTGGCGTTAGATCTGTTCCTTTGGAGATACTCTAAAATTCATCGAAAACCCTGGTTACCGTGGCAACGAGGGTGAAATTAAAAAAAAAAAAAAAAAAAAATGACCCCCCCTCCTCCTGGCCCAAACGATACGGAGCTTGCAGTATCGGTACATTGATCAAATTAAGATCGCTGGATACTCAGAAGCGGAGCCCAAAGGAAAGGCGACTTATAATGCAATAAAGAAGTATCTTTAAACAACGTTTTCTAAAAACAACAACAACAACAACAAAAACGATTTCACACATTTGTACAGAAATGTTATTTAGGTCGTCCATTTTAAAAAAAGTTGAAATTAAGATCCTCTGAAAATCTGGTTACCGTAGCAACGAAACTGTTTTTTAAAAGAAACACCTTAACCTTACCCAGAGGACATAGAACCTTTATATCTTTGCATGAAGTATCAGTACATTCACTTCTTCTAAGTTGCTAAAATCATTACCCTTTGGTCTCAAGGGACAGTATCCCTGGGGCGGGGCTATTATAGAATAATGACATTTTCTCTCAAACAACCGGGTCAATTTATACTACATATTTGGTAAAAATGTTCCTAAAGTGGCATTCTTTGCAAATTTCAGGAAAAATTAGAATCTGCTGAAAAATCTGGTTACCATGGCAACATTGTGCTCCTAACCCATTTGCCCAAGAAATATAAGATGTTGTATGAAGCATCAGTTTATTGACAGCTATTAGAAATCTAGTCTCTGTTCAAATAACGAACAGAAGATGCGTTTCACTTTATTTTAGTTCGCCCTTTTTCAAGACATACGACAAAATCTTATTCTAAATTACTTTATTAATAAACCAAATATGTTTAAATCTGCCCATCTCTTATATTCAGATAAAAAAACAAAACAAAAAAAAAAAAAACACAAAAAAACAACAACAACAACAACAAAAACCAACAACATAACATTATGTAAACTACGACAGGAAAAAATAATTTGGTCTCCCTTATGTAAATATACGGACATTTATGTATCAGTCTCACCGATGTAAAACTTATACATCCGAATGAAACATTATTTTTCATCGTATTATTTTTCACATGCCATTTCAATGTGTTTTTGTTAGTTTGTATATCTATGTCATTGATGAGATATATATGCTTAAGTTGAAATAAAGTTCTGTTCTGTTCAAAAATGATAACCCTCAGGTCCCCAGGTGTTTTAAAAAGTGTTTCTTCCAAACAAAGTCTTCAAAATAGTCATTGAGAATCTGCTCATAGAATTGGCATAATTTTGAATACCCTGGTACAGAGCACCTAAAAGAGTAAGGCCTTTTTTTGTATACAGAATGGCTACATACTTTTATCATAATACTAAACTAAACATAAAGTATGAATGAAAGAAAAGATTTTTTGCCTTACTTGAAGGCACCAGAGCAAATAACTCTCTTGTTTGAAAGACTAACTCATGTATCAAATCAGTTGGGTTACAGCTGTATTTCTTTCATTGACGGATCGCTGCTAAAAACTGGATGACCAATCAGTAATTCCTTCATTAACCGTAATGTTTTCTACCTCTCAAGACAGGGATTGTAAAAATTCCATCGACTTTAAATTGTCGTTCGTAAATTATCTGACTTTGGACCAGTCTGATTATTGTAGCCTTGTAATAGCTTAATTTGTGTAGAATTAAGTTGTCTAGAATTGAATCGTCTACATTTTTCAAATATTGTTAAAAATACTTTAACAGAATATCAAGAGTGTGGAACGTTTTAATCGAAAACTAGTCTATTCTTCATCGGGCTGCTGAAAGAAAGTTCAATATCCCACAATCAAGCTATCTTAGAAATTATTGGTTTTTCTTCGCACTAAATTACTGTTACTACACAACATACGCCACGCACAGTATCGCTTGTGAGTTTAGTTTTCATGTATCAACTAAATTAGATTAATATGTGAAAGAGAAATTGTGCCAGAATTTCTCGTGTTTTATTGGCCTGGACTTAGGATAGGACGAGGTAAGAAACAAGCAAATATTTATTCTCACAGTTTAGAAATGTTATTTCGTTTATTAGAGTAAAAGTCGTTAAAATTTTAGATTAATGTGCAAACATGTTTCATGTAAAGAAATTTAAATGAGCTTTAAGATTAGGAGATACCGTAAAGGTCGAAAACTTTAAGCATTCATGTATACTACAATATCAATATGTAAATGATCCATCATCCAGGAAACAATAGATAGGTAAATAAATTCATAATAATTTTTACAGCTATCTTTCTGATGTATAAAAATGAAAAAAATATCAATATCAGAAAAACTGTAATATATAGAAATATAAATGTCTTCAAATAAGATTGATACGTAATGAAAAGGACATTGAAATGAAAAATAAAAACATAAGAAAATAATAAAGTTTTAAAATAAAAACAGCAGCAACAACAAACACTAATGAAGAATTCATATCAATTTATTTTTAGTCAACTAAAATATTTTCAAACGATTTATGTTATTGAGAAATAACATTGAGTCTTTTAAAACAGGGGCAAAGGTAGAAAATATAAATACAGTGTATATAAAATATGTTTTGTTTCCTCTCGTATTTTTTTTCAACTATAGTTTTAGTGTTGGCTAAGTTACACTTCTTTCCTGAAGGGTCTCTTGGACATGTGGGAGTGGAGGGTTAACCAAGACGTTTGCTAACAGTAGGGTATACGCTAATAAAGAAGTAATTATCATTAGGTTAAACGCCTATCGCTTCATTCTAATAGCTATCTCATTTACTAATATTTATAAAACGCCTATTGCTTGTTGTAAAATAGCATTACACAGAATGAAGTGGGTATTCTTAGCTCAAATTACTTTCATGTTTTCCTTTTACATTGTACATGAAATGAGAGAGAGAGACAGAAAGAGAGAGAGCGCGAGCGAGCGAGTTAGCGCGCGCGCGAGAGAGAGAGAGAAAGAGAGAGAGAGAGAGAGAGAGAAAGAGGGAGAGGAGGGGGAGAGAGGGAAAGACAGAGCGAGCGGATTTGTATTGTTGCAATCAAATATCTTATGATCAATAAAAGAGGAACGTATTCCACAGCTTGGCCTACGTTGAAGAAAGACTATATTCTTTTATAATCTATAAACAACAACATCTTGATTTCAATTTGTAGCTAGAAGTTACGCCGAGGCTTGAGGATATAGTTAGTGTCCGCTATGTTGTCCAGTTTTCCGGAATGTATTGGTCTTACTAGTTCAACCATCAATTAGCAATTTGAAAACGGACATTATGTGACAAAATAGCGTCTTTTGCGCATGACGTCCTTAAATAACAATGACGTCATCAGCAGTTTTGACCCTGTTTGGTTAACGTTCGATTGAGACAATAAGGCGGTGATAAAAATCAAGCTTAAACAGGGAATTATGATTTGATTTACTTTTTATTATGAAATGATTATGGTGATTGTAATTATATGTTGAGGACTTAGAGCAAAACTGTCGTAAGTACCTGCATAGAATATTTATACATTTACGATAGTGCTGCTCAAAGCCCTTGATTTGTCGTATTATGCTAATTCTATTTCGAAAATTAAAGTTAATTAAAAGCCGTTTGGTAGACCTTATACTCTTGAAAAACACTATCAGTGAGTCTATTAACCATTACAATTCAGAGTGAACAGGGATTTATTCACATTAAACATAGAATTACCCATGAAGAACCCCTTGGCGATGTAACGATTTAGATTTTGAATACAATAATTCTAGTTAATCTAACTTCTCACCCTGATTGTGATCTATTTGTTAGATTTTCATCTGAAAAAACGAAGCATGTTGCAGGCTCGCAATTTCGGAATTAAAATGTTGATCTCCGACATTAATGCAATATTCAATGTATATTTTGATGGTAGACCAATTAAACGTCGTTACTTCAGATTATTCAAGATGCAATACGACGTTTACTCGTATGTCATGTATATAATATAGAGTTCTAACAATGTATTTTGAAAACAAGCTTCGTTTTATATCTGGTCCGCGGTCATAGCTCATTTGATAGTGTGTAGGATTCTAATCATAAGGTCATGGATCGAATCCTCGGTTACGGCGAATATCCTCTCCGACATTTGTCAGAACCTGAGTTGGATGAGTAGTTGGAGGCTCCATGTTTAGGAGCTCAAGCCGCCGCGATATGACTAAAATACTGTTAAAATAAGCGTTAAACCCCCGTTCAATCAATCACCCAATTAATCGTTTGATATCTTACTCTAAGTTCCTTGTTGACAGTCAGTGGATGTTACTTACCATCCGTCAATGGCAGACTGACTTCACAACTTGAAGTTTTTGAACCTTTAGTTCTAAATTTTCAGCTCTCTTTTTAATGATATTAACAATTTCTGAAAAAATGTATCCTGAACAAACCTTCTTAGAATCACCTTTTTCTTCAAAAATCTAAATGGCTCCCTTTTTAGACGACGACGGAATGATGGAAATAGGATGTAGGCTGCATAAAAACATATTAATTGAGAGAGACTCGAATGAAAATAAGTTATTACAAACCGTATGTACCAGTCATAAATTTACTCTAGTTTACCCTTTAACCCATTGTAACACAATGACGCTATTTGAAATCCTGAAAAAGTATGATCATGGAAAACTTTGTGGGAAAAGGAGAAATTGATTGTACCAGCAATTCCGTCTTTCTCACAATATTTTTAATACTATTTGACACCAATTTCCAATTTAAGTGCAGTCTGAAATGCCGTCTACAACTTCCTTCAATTTGGACCAGTCTAAAAATTTTGTTGTGTTGTAATGGGTTAAATATTTTTCTTGACAAGCGTTTGAACATGATATTTCATTATCACACTATAGACATGAAAGTGTAATTTTAAACGTATTGTATAAAACATTCTACCAAACAACTGCAATATTCTGTGACTTTGTAACATTTCCATAATATTGAATTTCCTTCCCGTCGAAAAGTATTGGTCTGAGACTCAAAGTGTCAAGAGAAACTGCCTTTAACTAATGTTACCCATGACCCTTATTGCTATTAGAATCAGCATTGGAAGTGCGACAAGTTCATCCTTATCAGACTACGAAACATAAGCAGGCTAACTAGTGTGGATCTTTTTTTCGCTTTTGATAATTAATGGTCGGTCATCTTTGAATTAAAAGACTCTAATTGACCTGTGCTGATAGCAATATCCTTATTTTATTTTTATTATTATTATTTGTGTAATTTCTTGATGGTCTCTTACGATAGCTAATACAAAAATGCAACATGCAGAAGACTGATTCGAGGATTGTAATGTGCGTCTTAAATTATGATCATTTTTGCACCAATCTGTAGATATTTCAATTGCTAATTTTCATACTCACTATATTGCATAGTAATTCACATAGCTCAATTAGATCTAAGTCTACGATTATTTTGTCTGTATCATCCCAAAAGGTTGTTTAAATAAACCCCTGAATGAAAGTTAGGGTGATGGATCGCGTTAAATGTCATTTAACACATCGAATACGCATGACGATATTAATTCCAAATAGGAATCAGAAGTCTAGCATTACTTTTGTCATAAATCGGTCTTAAAATCAAATAGACTATCTCTTATTGTCGTAATATACAAGATGTATCGTTAGTTTGTGTTTGATCAAGAGTCCTAATCTTCAATTAGATCGATCTTATTTTGTACATAGGGTCAGAATATTTCTGGCAACCTTTCCCGGTCTTTATTTATCAATAAGATATCACCACTCTAAATTGTTTGTCTTTTAAAAAATCCATACCGATGTGTGTGTGTATTTCTGTTTATTTATCGTCATGCACGATATGAGCGACGCCCCCAAAAGACGGTAAGTTGTTACGGGGGATAGTGCAAGGATACAGGACGAAACTGCTGAGAGCTCCGCATGGTTCTTTAACGTGCTCAGTGGATAGCACCGTCACACGGGGCCTCGGTTTAACGTCTCACCCGAAAGACAATTAGATTGGCTGTTGATATGGTCAGCCCAAGGCTCTAACCCGTGTTCTTGAGGTTTGAAGTCAAGCGCTCTACTAACTGAGTTAATGGGGCTGACTCATACCGATGTATCTAATTGGCCTCCTTTGAATGACAGGTCCTGTTCTAGAAAAATCATATCAACTTGATAAGATAACGGGTTAAAACAATGAGAATAGCACGTCCATCACAATAGCTTGGAGTTGGGACGTATTTTTCCATTACATAACAAGTGGTAATAAATCTCAAAATGTTTTTGCTTTATGGACCATGACACCGGGAAATCTACAAAACTGATAGTGTGATGCACAGTGGCATGAAAATATTCTTCGTCATTTTCGGAAAAGATAAAAAATCGTTTCCCTACAACTTAGTACGTTATTGGAGTGTTTGACGCACTGTAAATTGGAGTTATTTGAACAAAATTAAGATTTCAAACAACATATGGGCATCCTATATTCATGTGTTCTTAATAAAATATATCTTACTTGTGTAAAAGAATTGAGCTTATTGCTTTTAGAACTGACGAAAAAAAAAACAAAAAAAAAAAACACACAACAACAACAACAACAACAACAAAAACCCCACAAAAAACAAAGATGAGCATTATCAAATAAATTAAGATATGAGTCAACGGATATGGGACACTATCTAGGTTAAGACCAGGACGAGCTTTAAACGTTGTATAGTCAGGAAAATCAACATATTGTGGACTTTCTTTGATACCACTTTTGTTCTATATATTGGCATTCGCCGTCGGAATAAATAAAAAAAGTACACGTAGAACATCTTATCTTCGAATAGGAGTTGAATGAAAATTTATAGATATCAACCAGTATGCTCAATGGATTAAGATCTCTTATTCAAGCTACGTATTGATCTCTCATCGTTAGATCTAGGGGTCAACTAGTATTCTAACATACAAACGTATTTTGATTCATGATAGTTACGTACAAGGAGCGTATATATTAATTCAAAGCTGAAGAAGGATAAGCCTGTCACCAATCAAACCCATTCGCCTTTTACATTGCTGATTAAATCAATTAATTACAATGTTAACATCAAAATCAGTAACTATAAAAAATCTCAAATTGCAACTAAGAATAGCTTTATCTAAATAATACATGCTTCAATACTTCTGGAACATTCCAATAATCTTGAGAAAAAAATGAGTGTCATTGTCCTCAAAGCCCGAGTACTTATAGTTTAAGTAGACCTAGTTATTTACTTCCATAATGAAATTAAAGTGATGGCCTACATTGACATAACAGTGTTTAAACGCCGTGGACGTATATCAAATTCAACTCCTCCGCACGCAAGGTTTCTCATCATGTGACCTTTTACATGTTACACATATCACGATTTTGACAGATTGTGCTTGTTTTATATGAAACAAGGGGCTTTTTAACCCATTCCCACACAGTGACGCATTTGGACGCCCCTTTTGAAAAACAAATGGGAAAACATTGTTTAAAAAATATAGAAATGCATGTAACGAGCAATTTAATTTTCACAATATTTTCTCCCAGAAAGTTGAAAAAATCTAAAATTTTATAGACTTTAATTTTCATATGCAACTCCTTTCCATTTGGACAAGTCTAACTTTTGTCGTCTGGTAATGGTTTAAAGCCCCTAAACCTCTATATGCTTCCTTATTGTGGTATGTCATTTATTCCTTAATTGAAAAGCAGCTATAAATCGTCGTTGGGATAAAAAATTGGATACTACATCTTTGTAAGCAGTCTCTTCGATACTTAGTCGATCTGTCCCTGGTTCGATCCCCGACGGCGGCACTTTCTTTTCCGACTATTTGTCTCTCACCAATGGGTCGATAATCGTACACCTATGTGGGATAGCAGCTGGAGGCTAGGAAAGGATGTAATGGTAGTACTGGTGTGAGAAATACCAGGATTCCATTGTTAGGTGCTCCAGCCGCCGCGATATAACTGAAAGATTGTTTAAAGCGGCGTAAAACCCCATTCAAACAAAACTTAGTCGATCTTTCACTGAATTTGATATCAATTTAAGTGACTTTTATATAAATTTTACTCAGTCGATTTGATGTTAGCCTAAAAGTTCAATATTTTTAGTATAATTATTTCATCAAGAAACATCAGAGACACAAGTCCTGCATCGATATTTGTAGCTGCCGCCAATAGGACCATCATGATTTACGACTTTAAGATATCATGGATCTTTAGATACCGATGGCTTAATGTTAAACCGTCGTAAGTGTCTATAAGATGTATAGTCACTGGCGATTTCGTTGCACTAAGCCAAGGATATCATTGTGCAGCACACTGCCTTTATCAATTAAAAAACATAGAATAGGAAATAACAAATAATAACAAATAGCAGAAACAACAAACATTTTCTCCCTAGGTATTTTTCTTTTTAAAAATGATTGTTACCATTCTGTAGGAGATTGATGTGTATGAATGGGAGCTCATTGCGCATGCGTGAAATATAGCGGACACGAATTTTAAACAGTGATAATAAATAATGAAAATTTGACGAAAAGACACTCAAAGCTTATAAAGTGTACCCAATTTGACCGAAATGAGCAGGTATATATATCGAGCTGATGACAAAACCAAAACGAAATAGAAGTAAACAGGAGAATCGCAGTTTACATTCGCGAAACAATGATGACACTCAGCCAGAAAAAAGATCAGCTATAAACAACATGGCGTCACAAAATAACGTTAATAACGGGCAAGTACAACCTGGTTTAAACCCTCCGAGTTATGTTCAACCCACAAATATGGCAGCTATGAACAGTTATAGTAATTATCAATCTCCTGTCGGGACATTTTTACACCGCAACAACAAACATTTATGTCGTAATTATCGGACCAGTCCCCGCCCCAGCAGACTAATATAGGTCTAAATCTACAACAGAATATACTCAATAGACTCGATTCATTGGACGAATGTCTTGCTAAATTGGACTCTATAGAAAACCAGATATCGTCCCTGACCGAGAAGATAAGCTCTGTTGAAACTAGGATCTCGGCTCTAGAGTCTAAACACACGGTTAATCAACAAAAAGTAACTGAATTAGAAAAATCTCGATCATTTGATAGTCATGAATTGGATGAGATTAGATCAAAACAGTCACAGATGGAGATCCAAATAAAAGATGATTTAACCAGTAAGGGAGAATCGCTTTCAAGTGAATGTGATAAATTGAAAGTGGTTCTGGAGGAGGTCATCGATTGAGAGACAACTTACTATTTATTGGGCTCAAAGAGTGCGAGTCCATTGAAACGTGAAGGAGCGAGAACTGCACCAAAATTATTCATGCCTTTTGCCACGATGTTTTGAAAATTGAGGACGCGCACAATTCGATTAAAATTGAGAGAGCGCACAGAATTGGAAAAGTTAACAAACAGAAAAGTAGACCCATTGTGGTGAAATTTAACCATTTTCCTGATAAAATGTTGGTGAAAAGTAGGGCTTTTGATCATTTAAAGGATAAAGAGTTCAAAGTAGTGGATCAGTATCCTAAAGGAATTCAGGACAGACGGCGAGTTCTAGGCAGTGCTTTGAAGAAGGCTCGCGATGCGGGTAAAACGGCATCTTTATCATATGATAAATTAAACATTGAAGGAAAAGTATATACCGTTGAAAACGTCAATAAATCGGGTTTTACTTAGGGGTGTATAAATTTTATCCTCTGGAATGTACAGGGTTTAAAGTCTAAATCAATCGATCAAGAATTTCTCAATTATATTTCAGCATTTGATATATTACTCTTTACGGAGACATGGCATGCAGAAAATACAAACTTATCTATTCAGGGATATGACTATTTCAGTTGTCCGCGTCCAAAAATTAATAAAAAAGCCAAAAGTGATAGCGGGGGAATTGTGATATACTATATAGAGTGTCTCGGTACTTCCCTCGAGGCTATTCACCTGAATAGTAACGGCATTGTTTGGTTTAAGATCTCAAAAAATATTACTTTATTTGACAAAGATTTATATTTTTGTCTCTGTTACATTCCAGCAGAGGATTCAAACGTCTATAAGAATTCAAATTCAACTTTATTTCAATATGATTTTTTTTTTAAAATTTGATGAATGAAATTAATAAATATGAAGACTTAGGGCACGTGTTTCTATTTGGAGACTTTAATGCGCGCACGGATGAGGAGTTAGACTATGTTTTAAACATGGGATTGGACTGATTTATAGACTTGCCTGCAAGTGAATAAGCGTTCTTATCTCGTCGAAAAAATGACGACAAAACTATAAACAATTTTGGAAATAGATTGATAAATCTATGTAAAGAATCAGGTTTATTTATAGTTAACGGACGGTTAGAGAGAGGGGATAATACTTATCTCGGTTTACGTAAAAATAAGCCGATCAGTAGTACCGTAGACTATCTATTAACAAGACCAGTGCAATTTTAAGAATATCAACAATTTTTCAATTAATGGTATTAATGAATTTTCAGACCATTGTTCAGTAATATTTCAGTTAGATTCTTTTTTTTTAATAATTCAAATCATCCTAAATTTGTCGATAAGATTATCTGGGATTGTTAAAAAAATGACATGCTAAAAAATTGTGTGATAATTCTCATTTATTTGAATCACTTACACAGCGTCTAACATCGAATGAAATAGATATTGCTCAATGTATGTCGGACTTCTCACAAATGGCCTACGATGTTTCATACACCTTTTGTGGAAAATCCTTATACACTGGTAAACGCACTAAATCTTATTAAAAAATGCATCATGGTTCAATGGTGAATGCAGATTAGCAAAATCCACCTTTTATGAGTCTAAAAGAAAATTTAAAGAGGATCCTTCCATAGAAAATAATAAAACTTTATTTCTTCGAACTTCAAACTATAATAAAGTTAAGAGGCGTGTCAAGCGAACATTCCACCTCAAGGAAAAGAATACTTTAAGTTAATTAAGTGAGGAGTCGTGTGCTTTGTCAAAGTTTCTTGATAAGACCAAAAATGAAATGTTTGCTGCTTGCTAGCCTGTCCAAGAGTGTTTTCTTGTCCTCGATCAAATTGTGACGCGTGTTTTTTATATTTTGATTACACTAAATCTTGTATTAAGCAACCATTCAAGATACAACCAAAAAGTGGCCGTTTAAAAGAATTGTCGCTTAATGCACAATTTGTGAGTTTAATGAGGGAATAGTTCGAATAAATACATAAACTATTGTAGGATTCTAACTTAATCCTTTGTCGGTGGAACTCATTAGAATCGTCTCATTAAGACCCCCCCCCCCCCCCCCAAAAAAAAAAAAAAAAAAAAAAAAAAAAAAAAATACGTCCAATTATGACGCTTCTTTGTTTTTCGAAAGGGACATTTGATGCTGATCGCTTAATGAAAGTGGTCGCTTAATAAGGTGTTCGCTTGAGCAATATTGACTGTATATGTAAGAAATGGAAAATAGATCCAATGCAGTTTTCGAAGACAGGGCACAAAGCTATGGGAATATAACATACTTTCGTTTCCTTTGACATTTTTCCTACCATGGTTGGGCGTAAGAATAAAGGGTAACAAAACGTTTTCTAACGGTACTCTATAAGCTAAAAAAGAAGTAATTATCATTCGGTTAAATGCATATCGCTAAATTCTAACAACTATCTTATTTACCAATATTTATAGATCGTCTTTTGCTTTTGATAAAATTGTATTACACAGAATGGAATAGCAGTATTCTAAGGCTATATTAGATTTTTGTTCTCCTTTCTTACATTAAGATTTTCGATAAAAAGCCAGTGAATATAACATTATAAGCCGTTTGGTAGGCCGTGTGCTAGAAATATAAATAATCGTTAAGTTAGATAAACATATTGTAAAACCATTACAACTCAAAGTGAATTGTTGTTTATTCACATTAAACATTGAATTTACATCCATGAAGACCCCATTGGCGATATAACAATTTAGATTTTCAGTAATATATCGCGTTAATCTGATCTCTAACCCTGGTTATGATCTGATTTATCACACGTTTTTATCGTAAAAAGCAAAACATGCTGCAGGCTCGAATTCTCCTGTTCGAAAACAAAACTCTTTAGACTCGTTACTTAATCCTTTCCTGTTAAATCGATGATTTTTTACGTCCCTGTGATGTTGAAATTGAGAAACCATTGTAGAAAAAGAAGAAACTGCTTATAACAACCAATTTCTTCTTTTTCCACTATATTTTCTTCCCTACTGAATGGTTATTTTATTTAAATTAAATCACTCAAAATAATTCGTTTGCAAAACCTTTAAATCTTGAAAGGTCTAAAATGTAAAATAGGTAACATAGTAACAAGCAATTTCTTCACTTTGCGCAATGTTTTCCTTTTTGCTTTTATTGAGGGGCGTCAAAAATCCTCATTGTGTGGGAATGGGTTAAATAAAACATGATCATGTAATGTTTAAAAAAACCAACTTCTAAATGATAAGCGTAATAGATCACGTTCAATGTCATCTAGTATAATGAATATGCAGAGAGTAATTATTTTGAAACAAGAATCTAAATATCGGAATTACGACTGTCACTGATCGGTCAGATATTCAAATTAGCTGTCTTATTGTCGTTATGTACAACATTTATTGTAAGTTTGTGCATTTATGCTTGCTAAATAGGCCTGATTCTGAAATAGACCTTTGTTTCGTTTTTTATTTCTTTTATAAAAATAGGTAAAAGACAAGTTTCCAATCTTAAAATTTAGAAGCAAAAGAAAACCGTTGTATGACGCAAATGTGGAACTTTTCCCTGGCGCTATCTCCGATAACAATAGAATAGGATAGAAACGATGAATTCAATAAATTTTGATAATATAAAATCATATTGAAAGACATTCGTTTTCAACAATGTCCAAAAGAACTTTCAATCGTACACATAACCTTTATTTCAATAACCAGTCTCGGAACAATGATAACTACTACTTTGTTTGGACCATATCTGGTCAGGGACCGAATATTTCGAGCAACCTCTTTTTAGGTCTTTATTTATCAATAAATATCACCACTGTAGATCTTATGTTGTTTTTTCTTGTTTTTTTTTTTTTAAATCTGGTATTCCTAATTTGTCCCTTTTTGAGTGACGGGTGTTATTTGAGAAAAATCTTTATCATCAGCTTGATAAGATAACGGGTAAAAACGATGAGGATAGCACGTCTATCACAATAGCTTGGGGTTAGGACGTATTTTTTCCATTACATAACAAGTGGTAATAAATCTCAAAATGCTTTTTGCTTTATGGATCATGACATCGGGAGATCTACAACACTGATACTCTCCTTAACAATAGATTGGAAAAATATCCCTCGCCATATTACTGGAATTGATAAATAGAAAATTTCCCTAGAACATATCTTGGTAACTTAGTATGTTATTGGAGTGTTCATAGAAGCTATTTGATTACATGAGATATGTCCAACAGCATATGGGCATCCTTTTATTCACGTGTTCTTTATTAAAAAATATCTTGCATTTGAAGACGATCAATATCAGATTTGTTTAAATGTTAGTCAACATGACTTGAGACCATGTCTTGGTTTAGGACAGCACGAGCTTAACCCCTGCCATGCTGATCTCGGAATTTTCCTGAAATGACAATAGCTGTGACAGGTGTATAAAATAAGATCAGCCTGCATATATATGCAGTCTATTCTTAGTCTAAACTACCTGCTAATTTTTTCAGCGTTAAGAAAATATATGTAAACAGAGTTGATATTAATTTTATTAAAAAGAATAAAAAATTGTTAAAAAGGATAAATATTCAGCAGAACGAGCTTTAAAATGTTAGAGTTGTCGAAAATTAACGTATAAGAATTGCTTGGAAACAACCTTTAGGGCTATGTAAGTCCCTTCATTTTAACAATTGACCAATCGCGGCTGTCAACCAAAGATACAAACGACCAATCAAATAATTTATTCAAACCAGAAGTAAAATTTGTACTCCCACATTTGGCCGCCATTTTGTTGAAGCGTTTTTGTTGGTTTGGCGACTTAAATATCCTAACTACAGCTTATTCAAGCTGTTGTTACGACGTTTATGTTGCCAACCATCTATTCCACTTTTATTGTACATGCTACTGGCTAAAAAATTTGCAAAACAACGCCGATTAAAGTCGAAGCGGAACTTTCTGCCGGCGTCAATGGGCGGGGTCAACGGAGTAAGTGGGCGAGGGTAGCGATTGGTCATTTAATCCAAACGTAATGCATTTTATCATAAAGCGAATCAGAGTTAACACAAATTAAGATTTATTAGTATATCCCGCATGCTAAATAGATCAAGATCTATGAATCAGTGTTCGTGTTGATCTTTCATTTTAAAGAGTGAGAGGTCAATCAGTATTCTAGCATAAGTGTAAAAGATACAAGCGTGTTTGATTTTTTATAGCAACATACGATTGGATAACATATCTTATTATATACCTGTAAATGATATGAATTAAAATCTGGCTATCCAATACAACTCGACAGATCAATATTCGGCGTGTACCAAAAAATCGTATTCGTCGAGTACCGTTACACGGACTCCTTTTTGTGTATTGACTTTCGTTTTTTTTCCGGAAAGTTGGTTTATTCTTAATCATTAAAGAAAATTTTCTTTAAGTCATGTCCCAAAGGTATATAATAAAAAGGAATATTACAACAGTGTTTTTTTTTCTATTTGTTGTTATCGTGTTCTCGAAACGTGTTTAGGTGTTTTTATTGGATTCGACCTTCGGTCTCATCCAATAAAAAATACCTACACACGATTCTCGAACACGATAACAATAAATAGAAAAAGACACTGTTGTAATATTCCCTATATATCAAAGCATTGCAGATGCTGAACGAGGGGACTCGTGTCAGCAAGCTTACTAATTTGCCTTTTTATAATTCTGATTACATCATTCATTTACAGTACCATAACGAAACATCACAAAACGTTCAAAAGCTAGGCTTAAATAAAACATGATTCAATATTCCTTGACCAACGCAAAACAATACAAAATGCATTGTCATTGACCTCAAAGCCCGAATACTTTAATTTAACACCAGATTTAGCTATTGGCCTCCGTTTCGAAGATTGAGTGATATCTTACACTGTCATACCAACGTTTATACACCGCCTAGTACGGACGTATTTCGGATTCATCTCCTCTGTCTGTCTGCAGGTCATTCCACTCATTTCTGTTTAACCATTTACCAGACGGCCAAATTTTAGACTGGTCCAAATTGAAAGGAGTTGCAGCCGACAATATAAAGTTTATGATAACTTCGTTTTTCACAACCTTCTATGTAGTAAAAATGTGGAAAATGAGGAAATTGCAGTTGTTTTATTCAGAGGCGTCTAAAAGCGTCATTGTGTGGGAATGGGTAAACGTAATCTTTCTAACGTTATCGCGTTTTTGACAATTAATGATATTAAACAGAAAACATCCTTTTCCATGTTTTAATACGACTCCCCCAACATTATTTTTACAGTTTTAAAAGAATTATCTGGAACATTTCTAAACACGTGACATTTTCACAGAATTTGTAGGAGACATAAGGCTATTTTGTAAAGCACCTAAAGCTATATTTTGAGTTAGTTTTGACTGGATTTTTTTAGAATTTTCGTTGGGATGTTACCTTCTGCTCATTTTTAGCTCGGCTGTTTTCGGAGAAGACGCGATGTATTGCTATGGACAGGTCGTCGCCTGTGTCCATGTCTGCGTCGGTGTCGTCTCCGTCCAAAACCTTTTTGGAATATCTCTGGTTTTACTGCACCCATTCACATGAACCTCGGCATATGTGTTTAATATCAGAAGATCAACCTATAACAAAAAGGAGGTAACTCTAATTGCGTTTTAAGCGAGTTGTGCCCCTTTTCAAAATTAGAAATTTCAACCATCACCAAGCACTTCGACAGCCGTGTACTGGCATTTGCATGCGGTGCTCTCCAAGAAAAGGGGGCTTCATGTATGGTTTCTTGTGATAACCATATATGTACAGTTCTAGATTAATTGACTGTGTGCAGTGTTTTATCAGACAAAAGCTTGGCTAAATAGGAAAATCTTCGTGGAAGCAACTCTAGCTTGATTTGTTGATGAGTTCTTAACTCTTACTGTAATCTCTATAGGTGGCTGGCCTATTGTCATGTTACAGTCCTTAATGTGTGGACAACACTTTTGCTTTCCTGATAACACTATGTTTTGATCAAACTTTAAATTACGTGATACCTCTAGTAGCCTGTGGATTTATGAAACGAGGAAATCAAATTTACCTTTGAGACAAGATCTCTGGTAAACTGTTACATGGAAAATAAGAATTGTTCTTTCTATTTAGACAAATATTTAGAGTTGTCTCTGTGACCAAACCTAAAGATACTCTTTTGATCTAGACTTTGAAGCCAAATAACTATATACTCCTTACTGATCAACCGATGATATCGTGTAAAAACACTATTTCAAGGATCTTTTTTTATACAAAAGAAATCATTGTGCTACATATAAATTATTTAGAAATATCTTAAATTGCTCTTATGATGTTCATCGCTGATTGGTGAAGAAAAGTACTGATAATTGGTTAAATTGCTGCCATCGGCCAAATAAATTATTCATTTAGACTGGAAGTTAACTTTAAACTCCAATATTGAACGCCATATATGTGAGTCATTTTTGTTGGTTTGACGACTTGAACGTCGTAAGTACAGCTTATTCAAGTTGTAGTTGCGGCGTTTAGGTCGCAAGCCAACCAGTCTAATTTTGGTTACATGCTATTAGCTATACGTTTACAAAATAACGCGTTTATATAGCGAAGCAGAACATCCCGTCAGAGTCAATGGACTGGGCCAACGGACAAGTGGGCGGGGCAAGAGATCGGTCGATTTGACAATACTTAGTTTAGTACCATTGTAAGCATGATATGAGGTTCTCAAAAGTTACGTGTAGTTTTAATAATGGAGGATAATTTTCATTGTCATCCAAAATATTACCCTTCATGATATAAGAATCTATCTAGAAATATGTTTTAAAGAAATGAAAAAAGATTCGGATTTAGCGGATAGGTGACCACGTGCACAAATAACGAATCGTTGATTTGCGATCCAAACGGCGTAACTACACCGTGAATAAAATGTAGTTACGCCGTTTAAGTCGCCAATTCAACAAAAATGCTTGACATACTCAAAGTTCAATATTCACTTCCTTTCTAAATTAATAATTTGATCGGTTAATCGAATTTTATTTATTGAAAATGGTGATTGGTCAATAACACTTGAGTTACACTAAATCCTTTAATCAATAACTTGAGAAAGTTGGGAAGGGAGAAATTGCTAATAAAAATGTGTCAATCCTTCAATGTTGCCTTTGTGTAAAAAGGAATTTTCAAAGACATTCCAGAATGAAAAAAAAAGAATGCTATGCATGATGAAAGCATGTTGCACAAAGATACATTTCTATATAACAGTTTAAAGAGAAAGAGGGGCATTTAGATACCTGTATCTGATGTTCACAGCGTGATCTGTCAGTCAACGGAATTATTTTTACCGTTCCGTACGGTCGGTTGGTATGTCACAAACCCATTGAGGTATGAATTCATTAGAGAGAAAATGCATCTATTTTTGTCATTCGAGGAAATCCTAGAACGTAAGCGTGCGACGTGAGAAAATGGTAACATCGAAGGTCATTTTAATGCATATTTTGTATCTTCAATATTGTTTAACCCATAACCAAACGACAAAACTGGTTCAAATTCAAAAAAGTTGCAGACGACCATTGTTTGTTGATGAAATTTAAAAATAAAATCTGTCTTTTAAGGTAGCAAACAAAGTGGATGATGTAACAAGCAATTTCTTCAATTTCTACAATGTTTTCCAAAGTTTTCATTCTTTGGGTCGTCCAAAGGTGTCATTGCGTGGGAATCGGTTAATGATAGTTTTAAGGAAATTGAGGGTGGTATATAGAGCCCGAAGAAATTTGTATAACACTACTTGCTAGAAATCTGGTCGAAGTCGATACATTGACAAATTGTAAATCAACAAGTTTGATAAATATGAATTAAAGACAAAATAAAGTAATTTACGGCTAAACATGTACTCGGTTTACTTCTAATAGCCCATTACTGCAGCTTGACACAAGTAATAATGTGGCTGGGTAGTGTTTAACGGGTGCTTATACTGCCTTGCCGAACAAGCAGGCTCCTATAGCGACATGGTAGAGCGCTTGCTTCGGGACGGAGAAGTCCCTGGTTCGAACCCCGACGGGGTCGAATATTCAATCGCTGGTTACAGTAATGAAGTTTCTACCTAGATCGACGATTTATCAAGCGATTGCTCAAGTTATCTCACATCTCGATCACTTCAGAAACGGTCGCAACATTTTTATTCACCATGGTGAAAACCAATTTGAATCTAATAAGAAAAAATCTGTGGTCTCTCAAAGTCACTTCCTAAGAATCGTTTTATGGACACGACACCAGTGAGAATTAACAGTATTTTTCTCAGTTCAGGAAGATCTTAAAAAAAACTTCTCCAGATGTTTTTGCCTTTTGAAAGCAATATGCAATCTTGATCGATTGGCGACAAAGGCCGCTCAAGCAAGCTCGCTTGCGTTAATGAAATTCTGCAAGACTATTTTATTTTCAGGTGTAAACAACAGTAACTTTGAAAACATCTGTATTATGTTTAAATCGCGGACTCAAAACTGATTAACATATTACCAGACGATAGACTGTTTGACTGGTTCATGTTGAAAAATGATGCAGACGATATTTTATAAAATCTTAAAGTATAAAATAAGTGTCAAAAAGGGTAGAATATATTGTGAGACAAAAAGAATTTGCATGTTACAAGAGTTCTCCTTTATCGACAAATTTCTCAATGATTGTTTTCTTCAGGGCGTCAGAAAGAGTCATTGTGTGGTAATGGGTTAAGAAGATAATTGCTTTATATCAGATACTGTTTCAATAATTGAGTGAGTCACAATAGCTTATTTCAAATTTCGCAACACGTGTTCATACTAGACGAGCCATATTTCTCGGTAAGTCAGATCTTTCGTTCGTTAATCACACACATTCAGTCTGGTTGGACTCGGATTATGATTTCATTCACAAGATCAATACTTGACCTATTTCTTGGACACAGTGCCGCCTGTTTACGGCAACCAAGAAATAAAACAAGTAACAAGCACTTTTTTCATTTACCAAAATGTTTTCTACCCAGAAAGAAAAAGATTCTTTTCGATTTCATTAACTTGAATTTGTCGTCTGCAACTTCTTTTAAATCGGACCAGCCTAAAAATATCGTCAGGTAATGGGTTATTTGCAGTTAGATTGCTGTCTATTCCAGATCAGCCAGCTGTAATGAAGACCCTGCTGTTGTTTGCTACCTTCACGATTATGGTGACCGGAGTATCACTGAACCGATCTACAACCAAGATGGCGCATCATACACTCACGAACCACAAGGGAACAAGGTCTCACTTAGCCACATTTAACAAATCTGAAAGGTTGTCCATTGGTAAAAACACATGTAGCGCCTTGTTCTTTAATGCATGCTTTAGTGTTTAACAATAATCTTGTTCGTGTAGGGTACAAGTGAATAGTTCCATGTTCAGGTACAAGTGAATAGTTCCATGTTAATTGATAGATTAGATATGTTAACCCATTAACACACAATTTTACGCGCCGACTCGATGAAACTTTGGAAAACATTGTGAGAAAAGCAAAAAATTGCTTGTAACAAGCGATTTCTTCTTTTTTCCACAATGTTTCCCATCTCCCATGACACTTTTCTATCAATTTAAAACAACATTTTTTGTTGTTGGTGTATGCAAACTCTTTCAATTTTGACAAGTCTGAGATATATTGTGTGGGAATAGGTTAATAGGTTTAGTAAGACATTTTGTTACAAATCCATATTTCATGCACGCTTCGTCTAAGTTAAACATTATTTCTGGGTATATTTAGACTATTGTTTCGTCTAAATAATGGCAAATGCAGTATTAACTGCCTATATGCATATATTTTTGACTACACTTTAAAGGTTTAAAGCTGCTCATTTGTTCTTAATAAAAAGGTTGTGGTTAAAGAGCTTAGGTGTAAAAGTGTTATATTAAATGCCTTTAACATAAAACCTAAAAATTGTTAGATACCACTGAATTATAAAATATGAAATAAAGTTTATGACGAAGAAAATTCGCTGCGTTACCTTTTATCAAGAATCTTATGATTAAAAAAAATCCCGAACTCATTACGTCGTTAGGCGACCAAAATATCATAAGTACAGCTTTCTTCAAGCTTTATTTACGACGTTTTGTTATCCAAACGACAATCAGATTACATGTTCGTCTCCGTTGTATAAGGAGGAAGACAAGCGAATGGTCTGTAAAATTGGTTGACCCTAAAATTGATTCCAAGGTATATATTTGATTTGTGCAAAGGAAAGTTTGGGGCAATATTTCATAGATATGTAAGAATTCTTGAAACATCAGATATCTAACTTTGAATCAAAACAAGGTTTATTGTAAACTATTAAAAAGATTCAAACTGCGTTTCTGAGTGCAGTTCAATAGCACCGCAAAGCCTCATCTTGATAACGGAAGGTGATAGGATCTGCGCATGTGCTTTCTCATCATACAACGAAATGTTTTAAAAAAGAAAAACCTTGTATGCTCACTCATTTGAAAAAAATACGGAACGCGTCTGTTTATCAAATAATTAAAAGACCAAACAAATCATACCTTTATACCGTAAGTTAACTTTGAACTCCAACATTGACAGACATTTATATTAAGTATTTTCTGTTGGTTTTGGCGAATTAAACGTCGTAAGTTCAGCGAATTCAAACAGGGTGCGATGTTTATATCGCCAACCAACAATTGCCATTTTTGTTACACCTTACTGGACACATTGCAAAAATAACGCCATCTAATATTGAGGTGTAACTTCCTGTTAAAACTCAGTCTTCGATTAGTCTGTTGTAGTAACGGAGAACACTTTTTTTCTTCTAGAACACACATTAAAGATTCAATATAATTTAGATATGAAAGAAATTATTTTCGACTTTCACTCGATCTCTCAAGAACCTGTCCCTTTTCATTTACAAGAGCTGTAATTGAAACACTGATACGCTTTGTCCAACCAGTGTTCGTTAAGGATTTATAAATGGGAGATTTATGCAGGATGTTTTGTGAAAATTGGCCGGTTTTCCGTCTATCGATGCAATCCAACTATCTGAAATTATCTCGATGAACATAAATCGCCTGAAAATGGCTACAAATTTTCCAGAGAAGATTACATTTTACTTGCAAATCGAATAAATATTTACAATTTAATGTGAAATATATCGCAGATCATTTATCACAGATCTTTAAATCGATTGATTTGGATAAAATAGAAATAGTATATGCAGAACGTTTATTGCTAGCAGATATACATAATACCAGGAAGATGGTTTATAGAAGAAATGCTAATCCCTCGAGTCAAAGGTTACTGAATCAAGCCCAGGCAGAATTTGATAAATCCTATAAACCTATAAAATTCTAACTTTGACTATGGGAGTATAGGGAGTATAGATGGTAGATTAGAAGCCCTAATCCATTTCTACACAGTCCCTACTTGTTACGCCCCTCAAGAAAAAGGCTTTAGAAAACATTGTAGATAATGAAGAAATTGCTTGTATCAAACGATTTTTTCATTATCCACAATGTTTTCTATCCGAAAAGAAGAAAAAAAAATAAAATTTGATCAACTAGAAATTGTCGGCTGCAGCTTCTCTCAATTTTAATCAGTCTAAAATTGTTGTGTGTGAATGGGTTTAAAATCAAAATTCTGACTCCTGACAGTATTTTCTTGTAAATGTCTGTCAATCACCATATGTACTATTCACTTGGAATTACAAATAATCTAGAAAATTTCATCTAGTAAAATGGTCCCTATGCCAAACTCTACAGAAAATTGCTGTCATTAATATTCGATTGACCAATCAAATTGTCTATATTGAGTTGGTGCATCATGTTTATACTATTCCGATGGAAAATCATTTTGTCGCTACTACTGCTAATTTAATCAGTATATAGACATGTAGGTCGATCACAAATATTTGCTTTCATACGGTGTTTTCTCAGCGAGATGTCTCAGAACAAACGCTGAAAACAAATGCGTTTAAACCAGTAATGCCGCGGCCATAGCGCAATGGTAGTGCGTAGGACTCCTAATCATGGGCTCCCGGGTTCGATATCCGGCCCTGGCAAATATCCTTTCAAACATTTGTCTCCCACTAAAAGGTGTATAATCGTAAACCTAAGTGGGATAAATAGCTGAAGGGCTGGAAAGGATGTAGTGGTAATAATGGTTTTAGAAATACCAGGAAGCAGCGATATGACTTAATTACTGTTATAAAGGGAGTGAAACATTAATCAATCAATCAATCGACCAATTAATCAATCAATCGATCGATAAATCGATCAATCAATCAATAATGATAAGCTGCCAAGTCGAGGTACTAGCGAATACGTCATTTATGTTGTTATTCGTTCTTATTAATGCGCGTGTGCTTCAATCTGCATTAACTTTCGACAGTTTGTTCAGTTTTGAAATGATTCATTGACTTGATTTTCCTGTCGGAAAGACGACCTTGCTGAATGCATTCCTGCTTTTAACACAGTATCAGACAGAAAACATTTAGATTGGTCCGAATCGACAGGAGTTGCAGACAGCAATTTAAATTTGATGGAATTGTTGATTTGTTCAACTTCCTGGGTAGAAAACATTGTAGAAAATGAAGAAATTGTGACAAGCAATTTCTTCATTTTCCACAATGTTTTCCCAATTCTTTTTCTTGCGGGGCGTCCAAAGGCGTTATTATGTGAAAATGGTTAAAACGACACTTTTTTACGAAAAGGAGGGATTTGTTACTTTGGCATTCCTTTTAGTAAATTAACCGCTCTTTGAATGCCGTATGCAACTTCTTTCAATATGCACCAGTTTAAAATTGCGTCGTATGGTATTAGGTTTATCAAATTCCAAATTATATATTGTTGGCACTAATTAGAATCAATTTCGAGATGAGTACCTACATCGTAGTGTTTAGTGGGTATTGAATCATAATCTAGTATATACTTACTGCAGTGTATTCGTTACAAGAGGACAAAATCGTAATCGACAGAACAAAATCCGAATCAGTGTTACTTAAACGATTAGATGACTTCATTTTCTTAGTATAATGACGTCAAGAAAAATCAACACCAGACAATTAAAAAGGCGATACAAGAATTGGACGTTTTAAACAAGTTTTACAGTAGAGCTAGATAAATCATTGAATTTTTAATCTTCATAATTCGATGGTAAGAGTAAACCCCGATCATTATCACCAAAGGCATCATTTAAAGTGATAAGGTCTAGAGATTGTGATTGACAACAAGTATGCTGTTTTTGTAATCCATGCGTGAAATCTGTTTATTAGCTCGATGTTGAATTTGCCAGCTGTTTGATCAATAGCTAAGAAAATAATTGTGTCGTATACCTGGAAATTGAGATATTAATGACCCATTTTATTCCTTCATTAATCAACCAAGATGTTACACTGTTTCAATTTTACATATATCTCATTTTTAGAGCGAGTTAAATAAAGACTGATTGTCTATACAGATTGATTTCTATATTTTCTGTCTGTTTAAAAAGGTCATTATGCAATGCGTTAACCCTAACCACATATTCATCCTTATAACCCCATTCACGATAAAAAAGCTTTTGAAAAAAATGTGGAAAATGAAGAAACTGATTGACTCAATCAATTTCTTCATTATCCACAATGTTTTCTGTCAAAAAAGACGAAGAAAGAGAGGAAAATTTCAATAATTTGACATTGTCGTGTTTCAATTTGTACAAGTTGGAAACAGGTTTATGAAACCTTCATAAATCATTGAATTGTGAAAGGTATCGAATGACTCTATATAACTAGCCGTTGACCGACTCGCGTTAGTGTCCATTTGATTGATGTGGGATTCCGATTTCATGTTAGAGAGTCATTACAATCGGACTGATATACCATGTTCGCGAAACCATCATAAATCACGTGATGGCTGTAGAGACCGAATGACAAATATGATTCGTGATATGAAAAATGTTAACCAACTCGTGTCCGTGTGACGGTACCAATAATTCAACTGATATTGTTACTTTGTGTGTCAGTGTAATTTGGGCGAGAACATATTTTTGTAAGGGCTACAAGAGCTCCAATGATAAGGTTTCGGGTTAAATCTAATCTACCGTGGGTCCCATAGAATTCGCCAAAAATTAAAGATCACGTCTGAATCGAAACTGTATTTATCGTGTTTTTTTATTCGTTTTTTTTTTTTTCTCAAAAGATTGTTGATATTCGATTCCTGAAGATGAGCCGATTGTTTCAGCCAAAGAGGGATCGAATGTTGGTATTAAATTGTAAAATCCCATTATCAGATCGATTGCATTTCTCTCAAGCCACCGAATATTTCCAAAGTTATAACTTGAATAGCTAATTGTTGTTGAAATATTTAATGCTAATGTAGTATTTTATAGATAATAGATTGGCACACTTTATTCACACCATTGTATCAGCTTTCGTTTTTTCGTTTGCATGTTTCATTTTATCACTTCAAATTTCCTCTAATGTTAATGAATGCGGCTTTTTGATAACATCGCTATTTTCTCAAACACAAATGTTAAACGGCTCCATTTTTCTGTTTTTTAAACTAACTATTATATACGGTCATAGAATACTCTACTTAGCAGATCTCTATAGTGTACATTTTGGGCCAAAAAACTGCTTGAAGTTGTATTAACATAAAAGATTTAAACGTGCGAACTCAAACATTGAATGTGCATGCGTAGAATTACGCAAATACGCTTAAAAATTAATAGCCTTTATTTCATGCCTGCACTTCTAACCTATGTGAACGCACATGTATTTTGTTGTTGCACCTGAACATTTCACATGTTTTCCCGTTGATTTAAGCGCGCAAGTCTTGGCGTTGACTTTTGACCAATTTAGTTCACCATAGTATGAAGCAAGGGGTTGTAACTGGTGTTTTAGCTACATACTCTTGACGATACAGGGTGTATTTATGACATGTTGGTATATCTTCTTTTTACAAATTCCATCACTAGTCGTTCACATTATCCTACGATTATATACATGTCTTTCACAATTGATCAATCGCTACACCCCCCTCCCCACACACACACTTATTCTGTTGGTCCTGCCTATCGACTCCGAGTTTAAACGGCGTTGGTTTGCAAAATTTAAAGCCGGTAGCATGTAACAGCAACAACAACAAAGAATGGTTGGTTCGCGACCTAAAACGTGGTAAAACAGATTGAATAAGCTATAGTTACAGCGTTTAAGTCGACAAACAAACAACAAAGGTTAACAAAAATGACGGCCAATGACGAAGTTCAAAACCCATTTCTGGTCTCAATGAATGAGATCATAGGTCGACTGGTTATTTGATTTAAGATCGCGACTGGTCAATTCAAACCTTATTACCGACAGATTAAAATTTAGAACCCAATGAGCGAGATGTTCGGTCTTATTATACTTGATTTTTCTGGTAATATGATATTTTTTTATAATGTTTCGTCACTTGTGACAAAATCGTTAATCACTTTACTATATCGCAAGATTTTAAAGTATAACCGCAGATCAGAGTGGTAGGTAGAGGGGTAATTTCAATATCAAATTTTAAATTTCTAATATCTGTTCATCACATTCTTTATCGCGGCTACTCAGGACGATTCCCCATTGTGCCAACAACATAGGTTGTTGAAAATACATGTAATTAAAAGATTTAGTGGGTAGTCAGTTTTCTCTGGCAGAAGACGTTTCGAAGTGAGAGCAAATAAAATAGGAACACATTACACGTTAGTCAGTTCTAGACAGGCATCTACAGCTGTACGTATTGACCAATCGCGGCTGTCAATTAAGAAATATACCGACCAATCAATTCATTCATTCAGCCCGGAATTGAGATTTGAACTACGAAATTGGCCGCAATTTGTGTGAATCATTTTTTGTTGGTTTTGGGACTTAAACTCCGTAACTACAGCTTAATCAAGCTGTAGTCACGACGTTTAGGTCGCCAACCAACAATTCTACTTTTTTATTACATGCTACTGGCCATTATTTTTTGCAAAACAGCACCTTATAAAATCGAAGCGAGATTCCCTACCGGAGTCAGTGGGCGTGGCCAAAGGAATAAGTGGGCGGGGCCAGCGATTGGTCATTTATTGTGAGTGATCAAAGATCAGCTTTATTAATAAATGTACCTGAATAGTATATACTATTTTGTTTTATTTACAGACAAGAAGTGATAGATGATTTATTACTGGGTTACGATGCTCGAATTGCACCCAATTATGAGGAAGGTATGCAGAACTATGATAACCATAATGCTAATCTAACCCATTCCCACACGAAAAAAATTAGTCTGGTCCAAATTGAAAGGAAATGCCAACGACAAATTTACGTTGATGAAATTATAAAGTTATTCGTCTAGAAGGTCTATTCTGCTTCTTCTATGTCCACAATGCTTTTTAAAGCTTTTTCTCTTGAAGGGCGTAAAAAGTGATTGTGTGGGAATGGGTTAACAAATTTAAAACAAACAAATAATAAATGAAATGCTGATAATGAAAATAAATGTTTTTATTTCGGAAATATTATACCAAAATTGTTCGTATTACAGAAGCTTGAAATTGATGGATCGCTGGTCAAATCCCCTGACCTCCGACATCAACAACACGATGGGTTAGCGCGAAACAGTTGTAACTGCCAATATACATATAGGCAGTTACAACTGTTTCGCGCTGAACCATCGAATAGTGCTCAACATGAATATCGCATTTCAATCTACACTTTTGGTCTACATGAATAATTTGATTGGTAATTCGATTTTTTCATTGGCAGCAGCGAGACTTCAGTTCAATTTGAAACACTTCATACGTGCATATTGTTCGCATTTGAGCCTATGCGTGACATTTCCAACCATTTTGCATGTGCGTGACTAGCACACAATGAGCAACCTGGATAACCATTCGGGGCAAATAGAACATTCGCTGATTGTTTAAAGAAGTTTTGAGTTAGTATCTATCTACAGAGCGCAGAGTGAAGACTCTGATCAGACTGTGCGGATGCACAGGCTGATCTGAGTCTTTACTTGGCGCACATGCGAAATGGTTGGAAATGTCACGCAGAGGCTCATTTATACTAATTCCTTATTTCAGACAGAAATTGCGATAGCGACCTTATGTTATTTATGAATGTTATTAATGTATTACATTATTCTCGTAATTAGAGTTTTAGTATGTAAGAGGTATCAGTAAACGTATAAAAATATTATTAGAAACTGCAGAAGAATGTTTTTTCAAGCAAGTATTTACATTTCTGACATAATTATATAATGATTACTAATTAGAAAGCTGTCACATTTTTCTTTTTATTGTGGAAATCTTTCCCGTAAAGAAGTCTGGCTCATTTCTGTGTCAGCCCTTTACTACTTTAAGTCATATTTTGTTGCGCTTAACAAATGAAACTTGGTAAAATAATGTAAAAATGTAAAAAAAATAGCTCTAATAAGCAACATCGCCTTATCGCAAATACACTTTCATTAAACTGACACTTTTTTTTATCGTCAATCACCGTTTCAATCGAAGTCTACATCAATTTGGGCGGGTCTATATTTTGTCGACTGGTAATGACTGAGAGATATTAAACCAAGTGATTGGGTAGGAAAGGGTAAAATATTTCGAAAGTAAGAATATCCTTCAAAAGCTTTTAAAACCATAATTAACCTTTTACCAGACGACAAAATTTTGTACTGATTCAAATTGAAAGAGGTTACAGACGACAATTCAAACTGTCTTACAATAGAGAAATAACCGACACTTAGGGTAAAACAAGAGGTCCGTAGGGCCTTATCGGTCACCTGAGTCCAAAGAGCACAACAACAAATAAAAGTCCATCAGATTATGCTACATACTAAACATCAAAGGTCAAAGCCTTTTAGCTTGGGTACAAGACGAGTTTTGAATTTTCATTATATAATCCATATGTAAAATTCGTGACGTCCGGGGATGGGCTAATTATGACCCTAGAGCCATAATTCATACCATATTGATAGAAATCTACCAGATGATGCTACATACCAAATACCAAAGCTCTAGGCCTATCTGTTTGAGAGAAGAAGATTTTTAAAGTTTTCACTATATAAGCCTATGTTAAATTAGTGACATCGGGGAACGGGCTGATTTTAATCCTGAGGCAATAATTTCTACAATCTTGATAGAGGTCCACAAGACGACGTTGTATATAGATTTTTAAGTTCTAGGCCCTCCTTTTTGGAGAAGAAGATTTTTACAAATTTCACTATATAAGCCTATGTTAAATTTATGACATCCGGGAATGGGCTAATTTTAATCCTGAGTCAATAATTTGTACAATCTTGATACAGGTCCACCAGATGATGCTGTATGCCAAACATCAAAGTTCTAGGTCCTCCTGTTTGGGAGAAGACGATCTTTACAAATTTCACTATATAAGCCCTTTGTGAAACTTGTGACGTCCGGGAATGGGCTAATTCTGTCTCTTGGTCCATGATTTATACAATCTTGATAGATATTCACCAGATGATACTACATACCAAATAGAAAAGATCTAAGCCCTCTTGTTTGGGAGAAAAAGATTTTTGAAAGTTTCACAATATAAGCCTATGTTAAAATTGTGACGTCCAGGAACGGGCTAATTTTGATCCTGGAGTTATTATTCATACAATATTGATAGAGGTCCACTAGATGATGCTACAAACCAAATATAAAAGCTCTAGCTCTTTTGGTTTAGTAGAAAAAGATTTTCAAAATTACCTCTATATGAGCTTATGTACCCACACACTCACCTTTGCCCCCCCCCCTCCCCCCCCCCCCCCCAGCACGGCCATTTCTCGACAGTTTTTTTTCTTGTACAAAATTGATATTTCTTACCCTAAAGACTCTAAATACCAAATATGAATCTAATCCGACAGCCGGTTCAAGACAAGAAGATTTTTTCAAGATGTACCTTTTTGGCCCCTCATGTAGCCCCAAGGGGAGATAACTCCATGACGTATACAAATCTGAAGCTCCTTCCAATAATGGTGCTTCCTGCCAAGTTTGGTTGAAATCCACCCACGGGTTCTTAAGAAGAAGTCGAAAATGTAAAAAGTTAACGCACGACGCACAACGCACGACCCACGACGACGGACAAAACACGATCGCAATAGGTCACCATGACCTTCGGTCAGGTGACCTACAAACTTTGTGTAAGGAGGAGACTTTGTTTGCTTCAAGCGATTTCTCCTTTTACCAGAACGTAGTCCATTGAGTGTAATATTATGATCACGAAAACAAATAATTGTACGGGAAAGGGATAAACTATCCCTAGTCATTGGACTTCGAGAGAACATTATGACAGTAAAGAATATAGGGCAACGATTATGGCGTTGAGTTACGCCATTCCCACCCAATCTTGCTTTTTCACGCCCCTCAAGGAAACAACTTTAGAAAACATTGTGGATATTGAATTTATTTCTTCAATGTCCACCATAAAAGGCTTTTTGCTTTATTCAATCAACTTGAAATTATCTTCTGCAACTTATTTCAATTTGGACTAGTCTAAAATTCTGTTATGTTTGTTTAATTCCTGCTTATCTAGGTTTATTTGCAGTCTGCTATTTCTTCGGCCTTTTTTCACCTCAGAAGTGAAAGCTCGTGAAGGTCAACCAAAGAAACAATAGACCAATGGGCCCCTACCGATATCCAGTGTTACTCCGCTTAGGTTTGGTATTAGAATGACCTCCCTTAAATCTTTCGGTAGTTCCGGTGAAAAAATCGACGATATCGGTATCGAAAACATTAACAGCTTGTTGCCAACTCTTACTACGTGTCATCAGATGGTATAGAGACTACTTTTTTTTAAAAGCTGAGCTTAATTTTTAAAGCTAAGTGACGTTTTACGGGCTTATAATCGTAAATGAGCCGATATGAAAGTGTATTTTTGCAAGCATTTTTTTCCTTTTCCACATTATTTCTTCCCTACTGAATGATTTTTTAAATATATATTGTTTTATATCTTTTCATGTATTTAAGTATTTGAAAAAAAGTGAGAAATAAAAAAAAAGTGGAATATAAAAGAGTTGACCGTAAGAAGTGTTACAAAGATCAAACTAAGACAATCTTTTTGGACATGTTAATCCATTTACCAAGTTCTTATTACTACATATGTATAGTGAGATATATAAGCAATGACACTTATGATACAATGTATATATACTAAAAATTCAAATCGTTTTGTTGTAAAAAAGTGATCTAAAGCATGTTTTATTCAGAATTATCTTACTTAAACATGTTTTCCAAATTTCTAAATGAATAATGTTTTAAAATAGATTTCCTTAACCTCTTGCATTTATAATCCTATTTAAAATGTACAAACTCGTAATTTCCTTAGAATTAGAGGGAGTAGCAAACGACTTCCTTTGTTACTTGTAATAAGGGGATATCGGGTGAAAATCAAAAGCAAATAGCCGATCATTATGAGATATATCCAGTGTATATCTAAAATACCACCAAAGGTCTATTACGCAATCAGAGATACCGATCAGAAGCGTGTAAGTTACAGCAGTTTATGAGAGGACATCGTTAACTTTTAAATTTGATTTACCATTTAACCCTTCACAGAAAAAATCTCAGAACAAAAGAAAACGGAAGAGGATACGAACGAAATTTTAATAGCCATGTTTACAGAAAATAACGGATCTTTCAGATGTGGAGAAATCGGCGTAAAAAGTACTCTTTATCGCAATATTGTTATTCTTGGTTGTTGTTGTGTGGTTTCCTTGTTTAAATAAGTCTTTTCAAGTTAACGGAGTAAACACAATGATTTCATACAAAAGACGTCTTTGCTAATTTTGTTTCGAAAATGAGAAGTAAAATATGAAAACTGGACGAGAATGAAATTGGTTCCTAGGTCGGGAGAGAAAAACGATTAAAACGTGTCAACGTTTACAACAATTCTTGACTGGGTTACTGCCCCTAGATCTATCGATACTAGAGACAGGTACGGTACAATTTTCTTGTTTAAAATGGGCGGAAGTGACGTCAGTTGATCATAGTTGGGCGAACGCTAAAAACGGATATTACCAAGCGTTTGACAAACGCTGATAAAGAAAACGGTTCAATGCGGCGGATCTCTGCCTAGAAAATGGTTACACTCCTGTCCGTTTTTGCCTAATTAAATAAAGAGCAAAAAGGGCCCACTTTCACAATCTGTAGCTCCTCCCAAAAGTTTCGTTGGGCCTTAAATCTTAGTCCGTCTTAAAGAGCAGTCTTTGATCTTGAATTACAGGCCAGGAAAATGGTATCATTAGGGATAAAGTTTTTCGCATATCTTCATTCTGCACATCAACCCATGAAATTGTTTAGGCTCGGAAGTGAAAGTCTTGTAGGGTACCGCCTTCAAATGTCAGTTTCTACAAGGAAATAGTTCCCTGATTAAAGCTTTGAATCACATGCATGGCATGCAGCAGTGATCTCTCACTCTGCAGAACCTAACATCAAGCAACTTGCTGTTGATTAAAAGTTGAAACAGCATGACAAAAGGAGGAGATCAAATTTTCTTAATGGACTACTCTAGGGTACAACCACCCGGAAGTAATTCCGGAGTGGAGTTGACCCAAATAATGGGTTAATCTATACAACGTAAACGATCAAAACGCCACGAAAATACTCGGCCAAAATTCAACAAATAACTGAAATTGATTTTGCAAAAAATAATATTGTTGTCATTTATCATAATTTGAAAAAAATTGGTAATTCAGGAATGATTTGGTATATTTCCATGCACCCTTCATTAGCCTCTATTCTCCCGTAGTGGATCATCTTGAGCTATAAATTTACACATGCGCAATTTCAAAATAATTAGATTCTGTAAATTAAACTTAAAATGAAATAAATTCAATTAGAATATTACAGTCCAAATGAAAAACAGATTTGTAAGAAATTTTGTTACAAAAATTACACTCTTTTTTTTCATACACTGGACATTGAGATGCAAATTCAGTCTCCCATAATCGAGCACCATAGAAATATACATACAAGGATCTTATCTTCAACTTGGAGGAAATAAAGATGAATGAATAGCTCTAGATTAGGTATTCACCCTAGATCAACTGGTCTAAGCTCACAGACAAGTTTACAAACTTTTACATTTTTCAAAATTTTGGATTGAAATCATTTTGCAAAATAAAGAAATTGCTCTTCCCAATTGTTTTTCTTGAGGGGTGTCCAAAAGCGTTACTGTGTGGAAATGGGTTAATAAGTATCAAGAGTTCTAAATCAGATTAATGATATAAAAGAAATTGAATGAATGTAGTATAACTCAATTTAAAGTTGATTTACCAGTTAACATAAAGAAAATTTAATATCCATGTTGTGGAAAGCAAAATCAATAATATTCAAGTAGTTTTCTTATACTAACCAAATTAGTTAATTCTAATCTAAGTTCTCTTCATTAATCTCTGAATTAATTTTTCAATAAATATTTATCATTAACATACATGTGCATAAAAGAGAAAGTGTATATTTGTCTTTAACGCTTGTCATGCTAAATATTTATCCTCTTTTGACTATATTTAAAAACTGTGATATAATCAGATCTATGTTGAGTTCCAAGATTTCTCAACACAACATGAACAAGCAGGTAGTGTAGGCTAAGATCAGACTACACCTCTGAGCAGGCTGATCTTAGTCTATTCATAAGCTTAAGCCATTTCAAAATAAGGAATAATTTTGGATCAGCTTTACAAGGGTTAATTGCTTGGTCCTTTTTTAATTTTTGTTTTCTGTTCTAACTTCATAGATTTTGTTTACAGTGGGATTAAGCTTGTGGCAGTTCGTCATGTGATTTAGGAATTATTAAACTTCTACAAAATGCAAATAGAATTATCTTGTAAATGGCAAATTTTTATCTAAATAAGTTAACTGATAGGAGGAAATATGTAGTATATTTTTCGCCCTTCTCAAGACATGCTAAATTTTAATGTACGACTTTGGGCTGAGACCTTGACATTGGAGCTATATGAAAATTTGAAACTATCTGAATATTTTTTTCCAGTGGTACATCTATGCATGACAGAGAACAATTATGTCAAGGTATATTGAAATCCATCCTTAATTGAAGGAGCTATGCTCTGGACAAGCTCAAGTGAATTGTTTGACCTTGAACTGTGAGCTTGACCTTGGGACTTTCAAAATGTTGGAAAATGCTTCGGCAAAATATCATAAGGAATTCACATTTGAAGTTTCATCCATTTTGGCCCAAGGGTTGTGGAGAAATCCAGGCAGACAGATGGATGGAATGATCGAAGGACAGACAGATGAGGGGGTGCTCAGCATTCAAGGAGCATGAAAAAGGACAATTAACTAATTCCCACACAGTGACACTTTTTGAGGCCCCTCTACAAAAACAAATGGAGAAACATTGTGTAAAATGAAGAAATTGCTTGATGTAACAAGATGTTTTTGTGAAACACCACGCACCCATAAAAGTTTATTTTTTTAACCCATTTCAGAACATTAACGCTTCTGGACCACACACACCCTCCACCCCATCCCACCAAAGAAAAAGTTCGAAAAATATTTTTAAATAAAAAATGAAAATTTTGCTTTAACAAGCAATTTCTTCATAATCCACAATGTTTTCTACCCAAAAAGAAAAAGATTTTTAACATTTCATCGACTCAAATTTCTTGTCTGCAACTTTTTGAATTTGGACCAGTCAAAAATATTGTCATCCGGTGATGGGTCAAAATTCGACAAAAAAGTGACATTGACCTTGCTATCTGCAGATGTGTATTGATCAGATCTATCTTCATGTCAAATAATAGCATTTTATCTTGAGTGGGCCTAAAGTACAAGTAATTTGTTTTTGGTTCAGTTTAAGACAGACAATGGTAAACAATATGTCCTCAGTCTTTTGATGTGGGCATAAAATATACTATCTTGGTGCCAAATTATTGCAATTACGAAAGACGGACAATGGTAAAGCAATAATACTCTTGATCTTAAAAGCAGGGGCATAAAAAAATGCCAAATTGGTGTCAAATCTTTGCGATTAGGACATTAGGCAATCTTTTTTGTTTGCAGTCATTACCACCATATGATTTTTCTCAGTCTTTATCACCAAATGATTTATTCATAAAAGTTTAGAATATGCATTCCTGGTACTATATCTTTGTAATTAGGCCAGTAAGCAATCACATTCATTCGTTCTCTTTGTTTATCTAAAAATCAATTTATCAAATCTATAAGGTATCTGTTTTTTGTTTGTTTTGTATTTTTGTCTATCAAAATCATGTGGGACCACCAGACAATTTATCCCTTTATGCACCAGCTATTTATAACGTCTGGGGAGGGAATCGAACCCCCATACATGATTTTGAATAAAAAGACAAGTTTACAGTCCTGCTTGACTTAATATTTAGAAATGACAGTTGAATAGTTTGAACGCATTGAAAGTGATTGATTAATGTAAGACAATTATTAAAATTCATACCATTTTAACCCAATCCCACACAATAAAATATTAAGACCAGACCAAATTCGAAAAAGATGTGGACAATAACTATAACTTCAATCCTAACCATTCCAGAAACCATGAAATGTCTGTGATATATTTTAGGATGGGGCTCTTATCCGCAGTAGTGAAATGTTGAAGGGGATAATGTCCACCCTGTTAATATTAGGAGGGGAAATTTTGTCCTCCCGGTCAGAATGACAAAGGGGCTAATATCAGTATGCCCTGTTAAATTTAGGAAAGGAATATTGTCTGCCTTGTCAAAAAACTTAAAGGGGATATTGTTCAGAGGGGATATTGTCTGGTTACCCTCGAAAAGCTGAGAGCAACTAGGACCCCCTCTGGGTCAAGGGGAAGTCCCTAGCCAGGGTGCTGGCATCAGGGGAAGTAGTGTAGTACTGGTGTGAGAGATCATAGAAAACCATGACTATGAGCTCAGTTACTGCTTTCTGACTAAAATACTGTAACAAGTGACATTAAAAGACAATCAGAATCAAATGGTCACTCCCAGAAAGGCCGTCCTCACCAATTACTTTACCCTAAAATCAGGCAATGGCTTTTGACTGCCTTTTTTTCCTCTACAGATGGTCTCAATTGTTTTGCTACAGCTCTCGCAAAACAACAGCCAAATTGCTTTTGACCTATCTATCTATATATATTGCCCAACTCCCCTTTCGGGTATTACTGGCAGGTGCGCGTCTGTGCTGGAATAAAAACTGTTAGACATTTGTTAGGGTGCAAAATTTTAAAAGTATTGTGAGTGTTAGACCTAGAAGTAAATGGTGGTCCGAGTTGACAGTCCCCCACATGAAACCCGAGTGATTTACCAGAGACTGAGAATGTTGATATCTAAGCGATTGCATCGTAATCATCGCCAAAATTTGTCGCTTTGAAGTCCAAAATCAGTACTTAATGTCTTGCGCTTGTCGGGGAAAGTGCAAATAAGATAAACGAGAAATTCAACAAAACCACCAATTTTTCAAACGGATGTGAGATTGCATGATGGGAAATTTCTACCGGTCCCGGGAGACTTTACTCGTCGTAAGAACTACAATAATATTTCCAACCACCAATCAGATTGCATGAAAGTTTATACACAACCCGTTGTCTCTCACAGACAACGGGCTACCAGTTTACAACAATTCTATATACTAAGAGTGTTTTTAGGGTACTGAACATTCCTCTGTATCAAATTCTGAAAAAATATCTGATTCTACGCAAAATAGGAGAATTTAGACTCAGCCCTTATATACTCTATATAGCAAATTTAAACCGGAACTACCAAGTCAATTCAAGGGAGTTAATTAAAGGGCAATTTTCAGGACAACTCCGTATATCGGTAAGGGCCCATTAAATCAGACATTTAGAGTGGTAGTGAACTTCAACACCGACATTTATATAAAGCACTTTTTGTTGTAAAAAAGTGATCTAAAGCATGTTTTATTCAGAATTTTCTTACTTAAACATGTTTTCCAAATTTCTAAATGAGAAATGTTTTAAAATAGATTTCCTTAACCTCTTGCATTTATAATCCTATTTAAAATGTACAAACTCGTAATTTCCTTAGAATTAGAGGGAGTAGCAAACGATTTCCTTTGTTACTTGTAATAAGGGGATATCGGGTGAAAATCAAAAGCAAATAGCCGATCATTATGAGATATATCCAGTGTATATCTAAAATACCACCAAAGGTCTATTACGCAATCAGAGATACTGATCAGAAGCGTGTAAGTTACAGCAGTTTATGAGAGGACATCGTTAACTTTTAAATTTGATTTACCATTTAACCCTACACAGAAAAAATCTCAGAACGAAAGAAAACGAGAGAGGATACGAACGAAATTTTAATAGCCATGTTTACAGAAAATAACGGATCTTTCAAATGTGGAGAAATCGGCGTAAAAAGTACTCTTTATCGCAATATTGTTATTCTTGGTTGTTGTTGTGTGGTTTCCTTGTTTAAATAAGTCTTTTCAAGTTAACGGAGTAAACACAATGATTTCATACAAAAGACGTCTTTGCTAATTTTGTTTCGAAAATGAGAAGTAAAATATGAAAACTGGACGAGAATGAAATTGGTTCCTAGGTCGGGAGAATAAAACGATTAAAACGTGTCAACGTTTACAACAATTCTATATTCTAAGAGTGTTTTAAGGGTACTCAACATTCCTCTGTATCAAATTCTGAAAAAATATCTGATTCTACGCAAAATAGGAGAATTTAGACTCAGCCCTTATATACTCTATATAGCAAATTTAAACCGGAACTACCAAGTCAATTCAAGGGAGTTAATTAAAGGGCAATTTTCAGGACAACTCCGTATATCGGTAAGGGCCCATTAAATCAGCCATTTAGAGTGGTAATGAACTTCAGCACCGACATTTATATAAAGCACTTTTGTTGGTTTTGGGTCTAAAACGTCGTAAATATATCTTATTCAACTGTAGCTGTCTCGCGTCATAGAAGCTATCCCATTATCAGACGACAAAATTTCAGACTGGTTCAAATTGAAAGAAGTTAAAGATGACAAATTTTTGTTCATGGAATTTAAACAATCTTTGCCCTTTCGGTAAAATATTGTGGATAATGAAGAAATTTCTTGTTACAAGCAATTCCTTCATTATCCACAATGTTTTGTATCCCAATACACAAAGATCTTAAAATTTCATCGACTGAAAATTGTCGTCTGCAACTTCTTTGAATTTTGACTTGTCTGAAATGTTGTCATCTGATTATAAGTTGAATCTCATGCAACCAAACACACAAATCCAAGAACATAAACCTTGAATTTATATTTCATTTGTATATACGTCTCTGATTTCAGACTTTCCTGTAGAAGTTGTTGTCCAGATTAACATATTAACAATAGATTCTGTGAGGGAATCAGACATGGTAATTCATACTAAATTTATATTTTATTTTCCCATCTATCTTCACTTTCACCAGTTCATCAGACCACAGAATCTTTGGATAGTTAAAAATGAAACAGCTTCCAGGCGATAATTTTAACCCATTCCCACAAACAAACGGTTTTAAACACTAAGGAAAAGAGCATTGATAAACTTGTAGACAACGAAGAAATTGCTTGTTACAAGTTATTTCTTTATTATCCACAATGTTTTCTACACCAAAAGACAAAGGTTTTAGAAATGACCATGCTTTCTGACTGTTCCAATCCAACGAAGTTGCATACGACAATTTCAAGACTCAAGTATGGTAAATTTTCCTGTATTTCTTGGAAAAACCAACGTAGAAAATGAAGAAATTAAATTTAAGAAGCAATATCTTCAATTCCCCATTGTTTTTCTAAAAACCTTTCCTTTGGGTCGAAAAAAGCAGGGTTGTATGTAGCTTAACAAAACCTCCCACAATACTGTTTTAATTTGTGGAATTTTACCTCATGACAGATCGCGTGTCGATCAAAATATCGATAGACCAATCAAATCATATAATAAGGTCGAAGGTGAACTTTGAACACAAACAGTTTTGATAAGCATTTTTGTTGGTTTGGCGACGAAAGCATACTGACCACAGCTTGTTGACGCTGTAATTAACCACCATTAATTCCTTTTTGAGGAATAATAATAAAAAAAACGCCGAACTTCCTGTAGGGGCTTAATTAGCGGGGCCAGCGACCCGTCAATCGAGAGATCGCCTGCCATATAAACTGTATTCCAATTGTCTGAGAAGGCAAACTCCATTAATTGCAGAATGAATGATCGGCTTTACTACAGCTTCAATAACCTGTACATGTTGAGTATCGTTAATGCACCATCCAACTAAATCCTTTCAGACGATTGGCTCAATTTGGTTTTTTTCATATTTTGGTTTAGTTTTTTTTTACATATTGATCCTTTATTATGATGAAATATCATTAAGCAAATTAAATCATTTCTAGAATAGCATACTGATGTTTCGTCTGAAATGTCCTTCAATCTGAACCAAGGCAGCGCGCGTACACATTTGGTAGTGAGAATCATAAAGTCACGGGTTTCGACGCCCGGCACGACTAATTTTCTCTCTGACACAAACATTTGCCTTTTCGGCTAAGGGCTCTAATAGGATATTGTGGTGGCATTAGTGTGAGAAATATCAGGAATCAAATTAATGTTGAAAGTGGAGTTAAATCCTATATAATTTGTCATTCATACTATCTGAGCCAGTCAAAATTGTTCGTATAACGAATGTATCGTCGTTTTCGATATAAAACCTCGTAACTACAGCTTGAATCAAGCTGTAGTTACGACGTTTTAGAACGACAACGATGTTGTGTTTTATTCCAGTAAAAAAATAATGACTATAAATAATCGAAATTCACGGTATGATATGCATTCAGTCAGCATTATATTTCACCAGATCAATACATAATTTGAAAAAAAAAAAATATGAATATTTGAACATCAATTCCTAGTCGGTTTATTGAAATATCTCTTATGTCAAACAGCCATGTCTCAGTTTGAATTATGTATGAAGAAGTGGCTCGGAAAATCGCTAATTTTGTTTTATAGACGGTTAAATGACGGGTTGTAAAGTCTGTTTTATGTATTAGACACGAGCCCATGAATATTTGATCATCTTAAATTACGCGTATCCATATTCTCAGGCCCTTCAATTAGAAGAACTCAAGATGTTGTTCTAAGATTTTCATGTAACACGAAAGGTGGGGGTCAGGAATATGGAAGGAGGCTTAACTAATTACCAGACGCCAAAACTTCAGACCTGTCCGATTTAAAGAGTTTGCAGACGGCAATTTAAGTTGAAATTGAAAAAAAAATCTTTGTCTTTGTGGGTAGATAACTTTGTTGGAAATGAAGTAAATGCTTTTTACAAGCAATATCTTCATTTCCAATAATGTTTTCAAAAGTTTTTTATTGATGGGCGTAAAAAGCGGGATCGTGTTGATTGGGTTAACAAGCTAGAGTCGATGACAATTATATCGTCTTTGGGCGGTAAAAACATCGTAAATACAGTTCTCCAAGGAAAAACTGGTGTAATCAAATTTATCTCGCGTATCTATCATTTACCAATTTGAAAAGTATAGTAAAGCTAACTAAAAGGTTGAGTAAAACATTGTGAAAGTTAAACACCGTGCGCTATTCAGTAACTGTAACACCTGTTTTCAATCAATTCATATTCAGGATTACTCGATCGGAATGTTCCTGCGACAATCTTGGAATGACAGTCGACTGAAATATCCTAAAATGGACAAACTACGGTCTCTAGAGTTGGATTCACGCATGATGGACAATATCTGGGTACCTGACCTATATTTTGTGAACGAGAAGAAAGCCTCATTTCACACCGTCACAGTCCCAAACAAACTTATGCATATTTATCCAGAGGGTCGGATACAATACAGTATAAGGTATATGTATATTAGTTTATAGAGGGTATAGATGTACAACTTATAGAGAATGATCAAAGGTCAATTTTATCTATTCATGTATAGACAAATTGACCTTTGATCACCCACTATAATCTATAATTGTCAATCCCAGTGTAAGGTCAATTTATCTTTTTGACTGAACAACAAAAGCTATATTTTCAGAGGATATAGATGTACAAGTTATAGTGAATGATCAAAGGTAAATTTTGTCTATTGTAAAGACAAAATTGGCCTTAGATGACTCACTATAACTTGTACAGCTATTATTGATGAGATTTTGATGAGATTATGTAGTGATGATCCGCTAAGATTTCCCGATTATCAAACGAAACCCGGAAAATAGCATCAAAAAGTCTAAAAGGTCCAAATGAAAATAAGTATCATAGAAATTAAATTCATGTAAATGTTGTTTCTTACCTTGGAGATGTGAAAGTAAAAACTGATTGACAAAGTATGGATCTGTTAAACGGTTTTATACAGAAGTATGGTTAGGATTTATTTCCATACGTCCTTGATGCCGTTATTATCTCTTAGTTTAATACATATCATAGACGTATAGTCAAATAAGAAAGATACAATGTATACAAATTTTAGACAGTTTTATAAAATTGTTTATGCAATAACTCAAGTTTTCCCTTTATCCTTGGATAAATTTAATGTGCTTTTCGGTAAATCAGAATTCATTAATCTTAACCCTTGAATAAAATCAAAGGACTGACAGTACCGAATAAATTTTTTTATGGGTTAATAATTCTTTTGAAATGTTATCTTATAAATAATCCTGAACATATGTGCAGGCTGATCTTTGTCAATACCTCCTGAAAAACAGGAATATTCCGGGTTCAGCATGAGAAGGGTAAACAGACAGAATCAAATGAAAACATTTTTGCCTTTAGTTGTATATACACAGTGAAAACGGTCAGTGTGGTCACATATATAAAGCAATCATTTATTGAGATCCCGATAAAAGCAGATTCGAGGAAGATTAAAGGTATAAAGCCACCATCTGCCATAAGCAAACACATTTTCCCTTATGTCCTTGTTTTATACATGTTGGATTTTTTCTTATAGCCCGAATTTCTCATCAAGGGTCAGTCTGGCCGATGGGGGGTTAAATAATGCCTACCATTACAGTATACATTTTATGCAAGTTTCATTCTGATATGTGGCAGTATCAATATTAATTCAATATGTCACAGACTGTTGACTATCTTGACGTTGTTTTATGTATTTGTTACAGAATCTCAGCTACATTAACATGTCACATGGATCTCAGAAAATACCCACTGGACACACAAGTCTGTTCTATCATTATGGAAAGCTGTAAGTAAGAGACAATTCCATGATAGTCTGTAAAAGCAACAAACACAAGACACAGTAAAAGAAAAAAAAGAAGAAATGTTAAGTTCAAAGTTCATGACAATAATTAACATTCAATTTATACTTCTCGATGAGTCAGCTTAAAAATACTAGCAGTTCAGGCAAGTAATAGAAATCAAAGTACTGAAAAGTACTGTAAGCTAGCAAAGCATTGTTTTGTTCATCAATCTTATTTTTTTAAACATTATCATGATAAAGAAACCAAGTTTAAGTAACCAAGGAGTGTGGAAAACAATGTTGAAAATGAAAAAAATGCTTGTTACAAGCAATTTCTTCATTTTCAACATTGTTTTCTACCTAGATTGATTAATATTTTAGAATTTTCAACAATTTGAAATTGTCGTCTTCAACTTCTTTGAAGACTCTGACCAGAGTCATTATTAATAGGATGTGATCAAGTGAGCGAAAAATACCTGGGAAATGAATTTGCAGACAGATTTTGTAATATTCCTTAAATACATAAGAACTATTTTTTATGGCGTAGACATTGAACGGATTTAGTGGTTAAGCCCCCAGTGTCGGTTTGCACTCGTTGAACTTTGAGACGACCTCATAATTTTGTCTGTTAACTTAAGCTATCAAAGCTGACGCTTTGCTAGCTAAAAAGAAAAAGAAATTATGATCAAGCTGTTTTGGTTGCTACTTCAAAAAGAGAAATTTCAATAGATCCGTTACAAAGAAGGCATTTGGTCTTAGAGATCACGCAAGTCACAAGGGAAATTTGTAAAAATAAATAACTACCAGAATTTGTTTCTCAAGAGGAGTTTTAATGGCATTTTCACATGAATATAAGCAATAAGAAAATTTATCAATATTTATTAATGTTTGTAAATGAGTTAATTGATTTATTATCATTTTACAGACAGTTATAGTAAAGACAATGTTGTGTTTAAATGGAGCGATTTACCTGTGTCACGTTCAAAGAATCTAATGTTGCCCCAATTCGAATTTGGTGAGATACGAACAATGCAATGTGATAAATTGTACTATGGAAGTAAGTATACTGGATAATGGTGCTTTAATGTGATGCAAAAAACGTTCACCAAAAATCTTTTATTTAGATTATATTAGGTTCAGAAAGGTACTCTCCGTTTGTCTTTTTTTTTAAATGAACTGTTCGATATTTGATAAATATATCTTATTGTATTATGATCAATCCTCGCATAATACTTAAACGCAAAAAAGTAATTCTGAAAATAAATTCCTTAATCAGCTTTGTATGCAGCTGTTGAAACTAATCTTTGAGTTTTTTTCATTCCGAATTAAATTCTGATCGGGATTCATCTATCACTGACTGCTTCAGCTCTTAAAGATGGTATGCTCGTCTCGACAGTTAGATGAAAAATTGATCAGAATATACCAGAAATTTTAGCTCACCTAAGCACAGACATTTTAGCTCACCTAAGCACAACGTGCTAAATGAGAGTTTTTGTGAACATGCCGTGTTCGTCGTCCGCGTCATAAATCGCACGACGTGTGTCCTGTTCGTATCTAATATTCTCTCTACAGATCTATTGTATTGATATTTGGTCAGAATTTTTTCTCCATAAAATCTCTGTCAAGTTGGATTTTGGTCACGAGAAACTTTGTTTGGGGCTCAAATTTCAAATTTGGTCTCCAATAAATCTCAGTAAAGTTCGATATTTGATCACATGGGTTATAAAAAAGCTTAATCGAATTGATCTAGAAGAGCCTTCCTTGCAATGCATGTGTTCCTTTTCCTTGCATTCACTAACTCAAGTGAGCACTTTTGTGAGTACTGAGGTGAGCCCTCTTGGTAATGGAATTATGTCTATGAGTATGTATAAATCCATCATGTGGTTCTTCATTTCAGTAAATTACACATGTATCTCCCTCGAGTTCGAGCTCAACCGTAGTGCAGGTTACTACATTACTCAAGTATACATACCTAGTGTTCTGATAGTTATCCTATCCTGGGTGTCGTTCTGGTTAGATATAGACGCGGTACCAGCACGTATATCATTAGGATTACTGACTGTCCTCACGATGACCACACAGAGTGCTGGAGCCCGGTCTGCTCTACCTCGAGTGTCATATGTAAAAGGTATATATAGGTATATTCATATATATTTCATATAAATGTGTTTCAAACAGATTAAAACATTGTACTACAGCTAACAAATAAATAGTAGATACCCTTAAGTTATGAAACCGAATGAGTCTTTCATCAGGTTACAAGACCAAGTTTCATATGTATATCAATGTCGTTACGGCATTCACATTTTCCTGTTGTTTAAATTTTTTTGCTTGTCCTATTTGAAAGAGGTTGCAGACGATAGTATAAAGTAAGACACCATACTACAGGGCAGAAAATATTGTGGGAAAAGAAGAAATTGCTTGTTGCAAGCAATTTTTTCTATTTCCACAATGTTTTCTCTTGTACAAAAACACAGGAACGTAAAAACCAGGCATTGAACAGGAAAGGGTTAACTCATCCTACAATATATAATATAGTAAAGAATTAACTAACTGTGTCAACACTCATTTTCAATTCTCACATTAATGAGTTTCAATACATAATCTAATAATATTTTTTTTTTTTGTTTTCTCTATCAAGAACAGACGTTTTGAATTGGTCGAACAAAATTATTCATATCTCCATGAACAAAATTTTGAGCATGCAGTCGTTTTGTATGCTTGTCCGCACAATATAGTTCCTTATAAAAGTATAAACATTTTTTGCTCGATGGTATTAAATTATAAGAAATGAAGAGATTATATTTTGTTTTCATGGAGGTATGAAGCGAAAAACCTAATCACACGTATGTATGTATTCGCTTCGCGTATTCATACATTGTGATTAGGTATTTCGGTTCATACCTCCATGAAAACAAAACAACATTCTCTTCATCTCTTAAATCAATATTTGTTTAAGAGTATATATTGAAATAACAGTAATAAGTTGTCGAATTCATTAAACGAGTCATATGTCAACAGATGAAACAGAGGTTTTGGGGAGTTGTATCTGTTTGAGATGACGAGTTTAATAAATTCGGCATTTCATGAACACAGATTTGATGTTCTTTTGATAGTATGACTTAATCATTTGCGATAAATAGATACAGTTTTTAACATTTATTGACTCATTACGTTCCGCGAAACATATAACGCCGTCTGTGAAATGACTTCATCTTATGCATTATGGCGTCATTTTGACGGCAACTAAAAGGAGTGGCTATAGGCTCCAGCTGATTTGCATATTCATTACAATTGTCGTCTGCAACTTCTTTCAATTTGGACCAATCTAAAAAAATAAAAACGGGAAAGGGGTAAAACAATATCACAAGCACGTGCGTATACTTTGAAAAGTTATGTTCCCCAGTCTTCCCTCAATAACCACAAACTTTAATCTACAAATATCAATTGCATACCATTTTTATCTATATCTTTATTTTCAGCTATCGATGTATGGATGGCTACATGCTTGATATTCGTATTTGCCGCTTTAATCGAATTTGCATATGTAAACGTATTATCCCGAGTTGAAAAGAGGCGCAGAGAGACATTAAGAAGTCAGTCAGATCTTAATACATCTGAAATAATTCAAAACACGAGTGAAACGAAGGTGAGTTGTTAACAAAGCTCATTATAAGTATAATGTAACAGCCTTGATACTTTTTTTCCCCAAAATTTTAGACCTGGCCAAATTTAAAGGTTTTGCAGAGGACGATTTAAAGTCGATTTTATTTGAATAATAATCATTCCGTAAGGTAGAACATACTGTTGAAATATAATTTGCTTGTTACAAGCAATGCCTTCTTTTCTTCAGTATACAACCACAGGCACTTAAAAAGCGATATGAACAAATGGTTAAATGACGTCATACGTTATTCGGAAAACTTTATATGCAGAGGAGGCACGAAATTCTAATAATTATTACTTTTCTTTCAAATTCTATGTTTGTTTGGTAGTTTTGTGGCTGTTAACGACTTTCCTTTTTTACCCTTCTGATTTCAAAAGAGCCAATCGGGACTGAAAGTCACAAGCATACACTTTTTACTCAAAGTGATGTTTATACAGGGATACGTGTAAAAAGATCTTTCGTCACTGTCTGTTTCGGTTGGCTGAACGGTAAAGAATCTTTGGTGGTTGATGTATTGAAATAACTGTTGCATAGACAACGGGCTTCCAGTTAAACAAACCTAAGTGAGATATCATCTGGAGGCTAGTAAAGGATGTAATGGATGTACTGGTGCGAGGAATACTAAGATTTCATACTGCCGCGATATGACTGAAAATTTCTTAAAGGCGACGTTAAAACCCATTCAAACAAACAAAGCCAGTTAAACTGCCGCGGTGCCTGTTGTCATTCCGTTAACGTTTCCTAAATATCCTTTTGACTTAAAAAGAAAGCAATTTCATTTACAATATAGTACGCCTCCTTCTTTCTGTAAAAAGGTGTTGTTTTTTATTTCTGTATTACAGAGAGACAAATGAATTCAAGTTGTTGCAAAAGTTAAATCTTGATTAATATTTCAGCGTAACTTCTTCAAATTGTCTCCCACCAAAAGGTGGAAATAACTTGCTTGTAACAAGAAATTTCTTCTTTTATCACAATATTTTCTTACCTGTAGGTTGGTTACTTTCCAAATTGCACCCTCTTTTAATTTTAGTCTGCAACTTCTTTCGAATTTGACCAGTCTAAAATTTAAAAAAAAACTGTAAAGGGCTAAAACAATTTCACAAGTACGCGAAGACACTGAGCAGCTTGGAAAACTGTGAATGTAAATTTGTTACTAGTCATACATAAAAGTTTTACCTATTGCCTTCCTTAAAAGGACACTGTGAAGATTCTGATCAGATTGTGTAGGTTCGCACACTGACCTGCTTGTTAAATATATCGCATTGTTGAAACTATTAAAACTGTCAAGCGTAGACTCAATTATTTTCATCCTCCGCACGCAATTCGAAAATTACATTTAGAAAACAATGGTTACATAATTTGACATTTCTTTCCTTTTCAGCAGATGTTTGATGGCAAAGTAAAATTCAATATTTTTTCATCGAATAGAGCAAGAGCGAGAATTTTAGACAAGTTTGCTCGATGGCTTTTTCCAACAGTGTTTATTGGATTTAACGTAGTGTATTGGAGTACATACGTGTTCTGGGAGCCGGACAGGAATGATATCTATTGAAACTTTCTCATCAAAATGTGAAAGGTCACGTGACTAGGGACCATCCGGGCATTTTATAAAAACAAATGTGATACGTCATACAAAGTTATCGGCGAAGTCTGACCAGTATCATTATTATCATCATTACCACTCGAAATATCCGTTCAGCTTTATCGACGCATTTAATTCGAAAACGTCTCTTTCCAATTTCAAATGTTTAAATTGTAATTTGAATATATTCTGTGAGATTTCCTCAAAGATCTAAGAAAAACGTTAGAAGTTTTAGTGAGTGGATTCTTTTATTCTCAGTATACTTGTAAAATGGTTACTCAACTTTGAAGCACCTTCCTGTTCGAAATGATTGACAAGTGATAGATACGGTCTCTTTTCATGTTTGAAGGAAGAAGTTGTTATAATTATGTCAAAACGAGTTAAGGCCTATTGCAAGTCAAATGACGGATTGCTTTGCGTACCCACTGAGCTCCATCAGGGAGTTTCACTTTGATATTTTACTGCGTTAGTTTGTATAAGCTTATTCTAAACTGCCTGAATTAACCTTTCTTTTTTACATATGAGGCAATCCAACTTCCACATCAAGGCCTTCAACAAAATTTTCTCATTTTCTTCTGTATCCTAATGCGATTCTTTAAAATATTCTAGACCATTCAAGTACACGTGAAATATCGTCGATGTGCGACCAAATTATCTTAACTACGGTGTGAACAATACCTTATTAAGGTGTAGTAGGCTGTGGTTGTCTATTGAGGATAAACTGAAATTGTTTCATAGGAGGACTAACCATTGTTATAGTTATTCATTATAATAACCGTTTAGCTTTCACGAGCGTAGAACGTCTAGGGTTTCAACTGTTCGTAGTTCAGAAATGATCCTCTTTATGTCGAGTATCTTGTTTGGATCCATCAAGCGAAAAGGATCGTATCGTTTGCGCGAAAATAATTGATCAGGGTCAGATTGCACAAATCCGGATATTTCGCAAGGGTAGAGATGATTGTCTTCGTATATATTTGTCCTTGTGTAGAATGTATTCATATATTCATTTTTGAGTATATTAAACCTAATTGACGGATAGCGGCTGTCTCTAAAATAACCAGTCGACCAATCAAAGCATTCATTTAAACCGAAATCAAACTTTTAGAACCGACAGTGACCGGAAATATTAGATATTTTTGTTAGTTTAGTGACTTAAACGTAACAACTACATCTTATTTAAGCTTAGCTAGTTCAAGCTAGTTTAATTAGATCAGATCAATGGAAAATATGCATTTTAGAGCCTTTACATTTTGGTTAATTTTGTAAAACTAAGTCACAACATTACTATCGAAGAAACCATGTTGAAATTTGATATTGGATAACTTGGTATCAGGCCAAATGTAAAAAACAACAACAACAACAACAAACACACAGCGTGCACTCTACAAGCAATATTTTAGACTTAAATATATTGAAACTTGGTCTGAAGAGATAGTTGTTGGATCATGCGGGGTCAAATCAGGTAATCTCATATCGAGAGACTAGCGCAACACTAGCGTATAAATATAGGCACTTTACTACAGTGTTAAACCACTTGGACATCACTATCAGTACTGTGGTTTATTGTGATTTATTGTGATTTATTGTGATTTATTTGTCAATAAGGTGAGTTGAAAGGAAGCTAAGACGGTGTTTTGAAGAAGATGTGGAGAATATTGAATGCGTGGTCACGAAAAATGGAGATATTAAACAAGTCTTTAAACAGATAAAAAACAAGGCTATGTCGAGTGTTTGTCTGTTTTATATGAAGGGTTTAATAAACTCAGCATTTGAGGGACACACATTTGATAATTTTTTGATAAATTGAAAAAGTAATCTTGATAAATATCGATTTTTTGATTTTCCGCAAAACATAGAGCGTCGGTAATGTATGACGTCATTGCATGCATTAAGTCACGCATTTGCGTAGTATAAAAAAGCATTATTATAGCATTCCGCTTGCCGTCAGCCCTATTAGCTCAGTTGGTAGAGCACTTGACTTCAAACCTCAAGATCACGGGTTCGAGCCCTGGGCTAACCATATCAACTAACAAAACTAATTGTCTTTCGGATGAGACGTTAAACCGAGGTCCCGTGTGACGGTGCTATCCACAGAGCACGTTAAAGAACCAGGCGGGGCTCTCAGCAGTTTCGTCCTGTATCCTTGCACTATCCCCCATAACAACTAACCGTCTTCTGGGGGCGTCGCTCATATGGGCATGTTCTACGGTAGCGTCGATAAATAAACGGAAATATAAACAAACCTTCAGCTTGCATAGTTATTTCACTAGTGTACTTTCATCCATGTGATTTAAAAGTATTCAACGGGTTTATTTCACTCCCTCGCCTTGGGTCATATCATAAAAGATGTTCTTGTATGGAACCGATAAGACAGCCACTTGGGTCCATATAGATCTTGAAGTGTTGTATGTCACGTCATTTTGTCTATTGCACTACCTTTTTCAAATTTATTAAAGATTTTTATACATATTTCTAGTCATTAGTGTCTCTTGGTTTTAAATCCTCATCGTGTTCATATATCGAGAATTATAGATCCAAAGCAAGTTATCGATCCTGAAACCTATCATCACATTTAAGTTTTATTATATCTATATTATTTCTAGTAAAATATATACAAATAGAATATATACATTCCTTACAGACAACATCGGACACATCAGAAAACAGTTTCATATACGGATCCATATAAGGTGGTCTATGATGACATCATTTTCTTTATGTACATGACGTCATAATGCAAATAAACGTTATTAGAATGGTCAAAGAGGATGAAAATAGGTAAATGATAACTGATATATTACGTTACGATTGCGATACAGCTTCTCGCCGCGGAGGAGAATTAGAAATTCCACTCGACCTTCGGTCTCGTGAAACACCAAAACTTTCCTTTCCTCCGCAGCGAGAAGCAAATACAAGATTTTGTATATCTATCGCAACATAATATTCCCTACGTATCTCTGTCGTCTGCAGGAAATAAGCCATGGAAAGTATTGTGAGAAAAGATTTAATTCTTCGTCTCTCATAGCGACATTGTGTTTATTACAGCCCCGGATTTTGTCGTCTTGTTTATTTATTTCTATGTATGGAGTTTACTGATTTACAGCTGATGTCAAATGGTGACGGGACTTCGTTTTAAAGTCTCGTTCGAAAGAATTGGGAACGAAGGATCAAACCTAGGATCCCTTACACTAGAATCTAGCACGTTACCATTAGAACGAATATGCTCCATTTTTGTCGTCTTGTGTTTGATTAACCTTTCGTAATCTTCCGAAATAGGCCTGTGTGTTTGTTATAAGCTTTGATGGATAAACATGCGATTTCAAAAGAATATTTTTAAGAGTAATTTGCTTGAATACAGCTGTATTGAAGACATTTTGGTCATCGACCAACGATATATACATGTATCTTGAAGTAATATTTCGTACCATTTTCAATTTAGTTTCTTTTTCACCCTTCAAAAAAATCTCATACATAATTCAGGTAGATTTTGTACACTTTTGTTAAAAACATCAAATAATATTAACATCGACTGCAATGAACTTCTAGGGGGCCGTAAGGAAATGTAATTACTCAATATTGGGGGTTCCATGAGACTAATCCAATCATATTACTTATACCATAAATCAAACACATGGCAATCTCCAGAATTACTAATGGACATAACAAAGATCGTAACGGGCAGCTGTTTCTATCCATAAATCATGGTTTCTCGAGACCATGGTCAAATTAATCAAAATAACTCTCGACGAAATGAAAGACTATTCATTCTCAGACAAGCTGTAACTGTTTGCGTTTTGCTAGAAATATAGTATTTATAAAAGTGTTTTATGCCAGTCTTTGATCTGTCAAACACTCTTCAAAACTTTCATGATCAACTTGAACCATAAGTGTTCTAGAAGTAAAGGTAAATTGTGCTATTTTACAAGTTGTGTTTACACACATATAATTTAATTTTCGTTTGGTTTTCGTTCTGATTGGCTGGATTTTTTTTTTATACTCCCATTAAAAAAAAAAAGGTGAATTATTTTGTATGCTGTGCATAATGTCGATGCATACATTTTACTCAAAACTAGTTTAAACATTTGCTTTATTCTACTTCTATATTAAAAGGTGTTACTTTGCAAATTTCATTATCCGTAACTTGTACAAAAAGTAAGGTGGGTGGATTGCGACTCGAACGCCGTAACTCAGCCTGATTCAGTTGTAGCTACGACGTTTAATTCGCCGAACTTAAATCTTATTCGATGTCGGAGTTCAAAGTCCACTTGAGGGCGTAAATAATAATTTGATTGACGATTTTTTTTTTTTTTTTGATTGACAGTCGAGACTTGTCAGTTATATTTATGGGTAGGTTCAGTTTATGTTTGGATATTAGTAGATAAAGTTAAAAGTTTTTTTTTATCGAGTTAACCCATTACCTGACTGTGACGCTTTTGGACGCCCCCCCCCAATTCTTTTGGGAAAAAGTTGTGTAAATTGAAGAAATTGCTTGTAACGAGCAATTTCTCCATTTTACAAAATGTTTTCCACACAGAAAAGTAAAAAAACCTCTAAAATTTCATAAAATTTAAATTTTCGTCTTGAACTCCTTTCAATTTGGGCCAGTCTAAAGTTGTGTCGTCCAGTAAAGGGTTAAGATGGTATAAACGGTCGGGAAATCGGATCGGCTGTATGAAGAGAGTTTGAATAAGTATGTTTTTCGGCGCTTGGCGATCAATCGAAATAAATAGTAGATATGACATTTTGGTCGATCGTCCAAAGACGATTTGTATTCATAAGAGTCATTAAGTTAATTCTATATATTTTGTTCTTTGTCTAAATATATTTTCGAATTGTTGTACAAACTGTTTGTGATTTTCTCTGGGACGATTATTGATGGTATTGAACATTGTAATGGAGTTCTATATTTCCGTTATAAAATACTGGATACAATCTGAATTTATCTCAATTTTATGCTTTGTGAAGCCTCATTAATTTCTTCGATACCTTAATTTGCATCATGTATCATTTTGAAATTCAGGGAACTTCGAGAAAAAAAAAAAAAAAAAAAAAAAAAAAAAATCAGAACAGGTTACCGTATGATGAATTAGATGTACAAAATTACAAGATTTTTTTCTTCATACTTTTAGCGCACAAAGTTAACCTCGGTCGTTACTCGGTGATATACTGTACGAAACTCATTATAAGCTACATACCCTCAGAAAATAGATCGGTAAAAAGGGGCTTATCAAGACAACATCCCAGAATTCAATAAAGCATTGAATCACATCATATATATAGATATATTCTTGTCTGGCTTAATCCATTACCAAACGACAAAAAATTAGACTGGTCCAAATTGAAAGAACCTGCATACGACATTTTCAAGTTGATGGAATTTTAAATGCTTCCGTCTATTTGGATTGAAAACAATTTGAACAATGAAGATAATGCTTGAAAAAGCAATTTCTTCATTATCCACAATGTTTTCCAAATCGTTTTTAGCCTTAGATTGCGTAAGCAATCTGAGGCTAAAGTAACTATGCTAAAAATTTAAACCCATGCAGAGTTTAATGTGAAAACATAATGTAAAAACATCTACCGTAATTAATGTGATCTTCTGTCGCTTGAAAAGTAGATCGGATCTGACCATAGATTAATACGCCCGATTGAGGCGAGAAGAAGGCGAGATATGACTAATTGAAAGCTGTCGGCTTCATGTACAGTACTTTCGTGTGAGTGTTCTAAATTTGGCAACGAGTGAATGGAAAGAAAGAAAGGAGATATATAATATATTGGAAATCAATAAACATATATAATGATACCATATTGTTAAGAAAAAATAAGGTGTTTGTTTCATACCAAAATAATATTACTTATTCTAGAGTAACAATGTTTAAACGGTCCGGTTAGACTAAATTGCTGTATGAGGCTGATAAGCGAAGCTGTCGGTTTTACGCACGATTGGAATGTTTTGTTTAACAAATTAATTGGTCATTCATAGGATCATATTCGCCCTGTCTGAAAACAGTTTGGTCGTGCTCGGACTTTGTGCCTATATATTTTTACCTCCGAATTCTACCTAAAGGATGAAACGTCTACATACCGCTTTTGAGAGGTGTACATAATCATGTTAACCTGGTAAACGACCGCCCGCCCTCTCTCGCTCTCTTAATCTGGAGATTATAAAGCGCATATTTACATAACGAAATTTGTCAGTGTGGTAGAATAGTCACATCGCACGCAAGAGCCTCCTAGTTCGAACCTGGCTATACGCTCCATTCCCCCATCTATCTCACTCTCAAGCTCTCTCTCGCTAGCTACACTGGCTGAAAGCCAACGAGCTTTTGTCATGATGTAGTGTCCGTCGTCCGTCCTGCAACTTTTACTTTTAAAATATTCTTCTCAGAAAGTACTGAACATAATTCAACCAAACTCAACCAAAATTCACAGGAAGGATCCTTGGATGGCCTTTATCAGATCTCACCAAAGCATTTTGATCGGGTGACAAATATGTAACGATATATACATGTAAATATATCGTTACAATACCTCAACGGGATGAAAATTATTGCGGGCAGGTTGTGTCCCCTAGCGCACAAATTGGCAGATCAGCGCATAATCGACAGTAGATTTGGGTAGAAAGTGGCACCTCCGATAATCCGACCATCAAACTTTTTCTGCCCAGATTATATATCTCCTGTATACATATCTCAGGCTTTTAGCGCTTTTAGCGCTTTGATTTCTTGAGGGAGATTGTGTTAGAATTTGATAGCTGGCTGATAATTCAACTTCTTCAATTGACATTAAACAATGGTTAATTGCTTAATGAAAATTCTTAGTATTGTAGGTTCTTTAAAAATAACACGGAAGCAAGAGTAATTTCATATGGTATAAAAAAAAATAAAAAAAATCAAGGCCACGTTTTAATGTAAAATTTGAAATACAATGTATAAACCTTAACCCATACTAGATGATACAAATATACTTGATCGAATTGAAAGAGGTTGCAGACATCAGTTTTAGGGTAGAAAACTGTGGATTATACAGAAATCTTTTGTAACAACATTGCAATGTACACCTACATTTCTAATGAGTCTTGCAATAAGTGAATGACAAATGATTGTACAGCCAGCTATGTGGTTGTTGAGCACAATAATAAACAATTTATTTATACTTTTTGACTCGAGAAATGAAAATGGAAGTACGTGTATTTTTGTTTATTTATCGTCGCTACCGTAGCACATGTCCATATGAGCGAAGTCCCAAGAAGACGGTTAGTTGTTACGGGGGTAGTGCAAGGATACAGGACGAAACTGCTTAGAGCTCCGCCTGGTTCTTTAATGTGCTCGATGGATAGTACCGTCGCATGGGCCCTCGGTTTAACGTCTCATCCGAAAGACAATTAGTTTGTGGCTTGATATGGTCAGCCCAGGGCTCGAACCCGTGATCTTGGGGTTTGAAGTCAAATGCTCAACGTACTGAGGTAATCGGGTGACATTTTTTGGAAGTACGCAAAGTATCGACCTCATTTATACTACGTACTACGTTGATTGCGCACGCGACCTGGACGAAACTTTTCGTGTTTTTTTTTTTCAGATTATCTGAATATAATTTAAATTTTAGTTTCTTCTTTAAGATATGAGCAGTCTGATTTGCCGACAACATATTCATATTTCCATGAACAAAATTTTGAGAACGCAGCTATTTTATATTTTTGAAGACAAACAGTTGTAAAATACTTACTTTTTCGCTCAACGTAATCAAATTATAAGAAATGAAGGGAATATTTTTTGTTCTGTTTTCATGGAGGTATGAATATTACAATAATTAAATGCAGGACAAGTTCCCTTTTCGAGATATCAACATTGCACTAATTTCGGGTGACTGGTCGCAATTACGATATAAAGTAAGGTCCGCTTTCATAAATCTCTGTTTGATAATTGATTAACCATGTTCTTCCATGCTAATAGCACATTCCTTTAATAGAGATTGTTGCTCACGGGGATTGAGGGCGCTCTAAGGTCTTGTATTTGTTTCCTCTCGTGCCACAACGCTATTATACCCTTTATGCTAACAAACTTGAATACAAACTGAATTTTAACTCAAATTAATCATTGACAATGCTATATCGTCGCAAGGGGTGTAGAATGTCGTAACTATAACTTGAATATAAAAGAAAATCAAATGTTTACGAACTCCATTCCAAGTGACTGGCCCTGATTTAAAAAAAAAAAAAAAAAAAAAAAAACATTTCAACGTCATTCCAAAAATAGCGGCAAAAATTGATTAATTTTTTTTTTAAAAAGGTGACATATGAGAAAAGGAGAAAGTCCTATCGGAAGAAAACGTCCGATATTCCAATTGTTCATAGCCTAGATATTATAAAACGGATTTAATCTAGTAAACCATTTATCATAAATAAACTATTTCAGGGCTATGATCAACAGTGTTTTCTGGACTCATTACCAGACGATACATTTCTAGAGAGGTCCAAATTTGTCGATACTTTAGTCAACCATTTTTAGTTGGTGAAATTTTAAAAGATATTTGCCTTTTTGGTTTAAAAACAGTGTTGATAATTTCTTCATTTTCCACATTGAGTTCCATAGATTTTTTTCTTGGAGCGTCAAAGAGCGTGATTGTGTGATAATAGGTTAAAAAGGTTAACTAATCGATATAATCTTCATTCTACAAAACGCACATATCTAAGTTTTGGCCAACGTGGAACCTTCAAAATGCACTGACATTCACTTTCTTCAAAGTACACATAACGCATGAAACTATCTTAATTTCATGCCCCCGCCATGTAACGGACATATAGATTAACATCTGCCTGTGTATGAGTGCGTGCGTGGGTGAGTGGGTGTGTTAGTGTGGATGAACGTTTCTTGTCCGGAGCATATTTTCTACATTAACCCTTTCCTGTACAATCCCTTGTTTTCACGTCCCTCTGATTTATACTTGAGGAAACATTGTGGGAAAAGAAGAAATTGCCTGTCACAAGCAATTTCTTCTTTTCCCACAATATTTTCTAACCTGTAGGTTGATTACTTTTCAAATTGCAAACACATTTGATTCTTGTCCGCAACTTCTTCTAAATTGGACTGGTCTAAAATTTTGAAAAACGGGAAAGGGTTAATGGATGGAATTCAATGTAACTTGACACAGACTTTTTCCTTGATGAGTAGTGTCATGAGCAAAGTTCTGTTGGATACACCAAAGTTCAAGGTCACAACTGCAGGTTATGTGACGAGCAATTAAGCGGGGGCATACATATCTATGATATATTTCGGATTTCAATAATTGTCTTCCTGAAGTTGTATAGTTTACATATAAATCTCCAACAATTTTCGAGTTCTCAGGTGGGATCTAAATACAATAAATGAAATACGTTTTCGCCACTCCAAAGAATTACAGCGGAGATTTTACCAATCTCAATCCAGTTTGTACTTATTCTTTTACCGATGCACGATTCCTAAAATATAATTAATTTCTATGCGTTAATCCATGGCTTCTTATTTTTTTAAAGAAATTCTAGGAGATCTTTATTCCTTTGTTGTTTTTTTTGCGTCGTTTGAAAGTTGTACTATATAGTTATAGTTATAGCATGAATTAATTTCCCGAATGGAACATAAAACTATCATAAAGAGCATTAGTAAAAATAGATTGAAAAATGTATGCTTTGAATATGTCATAACATGCAAACAGAAATAGTTTCGGGGCTTTCAAACAATTAAGGAACAATAACATACTGCCTGTGGGAGCAATTTCTGTTCCAAACAGAATATCCTTTTTCTAGGGAACTATAGATTTTAGGCATCGATACAAGCTAGCCTTTAAATGAATTCGTATGATAATGCCTTATTACTACAAAATTCAACAATCTGAATTCGTAATTATTTTCCATTTTCGTTTGTACAGGCTCTAGTTCAGTAGAGCATAAAAGAAGAGTACAATGGTAGCAACTGATCCTGATTTTTCTTTCGAAAAAACACAAAATTCTATCTTTCTGACTGTAAAGATATAAATGGGATATACCGTCGATATAATTTCCTAAAGATTTAGGTTAAACCACTGCCTAAGACCATGGACTTTTCAATCGCTCCTCGCTGGAAAACACGGATTTTATTGACGCAGTATCCATATAAGGTATAAACTGAAGTCTTTTATGGTGTTCTTTTCTATAACTCTTGGTTAGATATCATTGCTAATTTGTATGAATAGTCCTTAAGCGAGGCTTATTTTCTATACATGGTAAAATATTCTTGTCCCAAACAGCCTATCTGATTCCATTTTTCATTTACAGGAATGTTCCTGGGATAAAGTTCTACTCCATTTTTCAAATAATTTCGATGCGACCAAAAGTAAATGCTTTTAGGTGCGGGCTTATTTTCAAAATGTGGGTTTTTTCGCAAACTGCTGAGTTACTTTTTTCGTAAATGTTCTTTTGGTGAATGTCTACCGAGTTCCCGGAAATTGTTTCTGAGGGCTTTTATCTCACAACTCGAATATAGCAAAAATATTTAATAAGATTCTAACAATGGCTCGATCCGTTTTATTTGCAGAAATAGTCCTTTCGCGAATGTCAATGTTATACTTCGAAATTATTTTCAATTGTCAATAAACATGGATTTTATTGGCATTTTTTTTTATTATGGCAGTATTTTATTATGGCAGTATATGGTATATAGGGAAATCGTCACAACTCGTCTTTCTAATGGCTTTTTTTTACTGCGAGAGAGTTCCTTGGCTGAAGTTTCACAAAATTAGTCGAAAAAAATTTATTTGCCACCAAATTTTTGCGGGGGTTTTATACCATATATTTTATAAAGTTAACTGGTCTTTTCCAAAACTATTCATTTGATTTCTTGTTTATGTATTTGTATTATATGGTCATTTACATTCCTTCTAAAATATGATCAATAAAAATAAATTACTTTTAATGGCTGCGTTTTAACATCAATATGGTGTGGTTTTGGTCAATTAATGATTGAGCACATTAATGATTGGAACTATGATCAAATAGAAAGCTAATATAATTTCCGGGTCCATAATTCCCTCTCTGTTTTCTTTTTTTCTTTTTTTTATGAAACATCTTCGACCATCTTATTTTTGAAGAACTGATAATGAAGTCAAAGGTTAATTATACTTGATGGAAATCAATGTTTGACTCTCTTGTAATGGTAATAAACATGTTCTATGTTATACGTTATCTCACCCTTGTAATTTCACAGAATTCCAGGAATGAGAATGCGGTTGTAGCAAACCTTATTTCAGGAAGTTTAAATTTCAAATTGACGATGAGGACAATACTTCGATCAAAGTCTAGTATTACAAATATTCAAAACTGGTTTTAATTAAATAACCCAAATAGTCAGACATAATTTGAAGCAAATCGACCGTGTTCGAACAAAATAACGAAGGGCATTTTAAGACAGGAAATTAATGTTTTCATTTAAGATTAGTCATATCAAATACTGGCTTGCAATAGTTTCTGATTTTGAATTAATTTTGACCAAAACACAACGTGTTAAACATATATGTCGAATGTACATCTATTGGTCATATAAGAATATGCAATTTTGCACTCTCCTAGTCAAGAAATTTAACATTGAGTCAGTAGTTTATTTAACCCTTTCCCACTTAATGACTTTTTAGACACCCCCTCCCCCCAAAAATAAAAAAAGAATTGGAAAATCAATGTATAAAATGAAGGAATTGCTCGCTACAAGCAATTTCTTTAATTGCCACAATGTTTTCTACCAATTAAGTTTAAAATATCTTAATTTACATAAACGTTATATTGTCGTCTACAACTCCTGTCAAATTAGAAAATTCACGGCGTTATTTTGCAAGAATTATGTTCAAAACATATTACAAAAATTTAAACGGTTGGATGGCGACCTAAACAGCATAAGAACTGTTTGAATAAGCTTGAAGACAGCTTGAACTTCGTATAAATCGCAAAACCAACAAAAAATCTTCAAATAAATGTAAGCAAAAGTTTGAGTTCAAAGTTCATTTCCGCTTGAAATGAATTAATTTATTGGTCTATTGATTTTTTAACAAACGCGATTGGTAAATTTATGACGAAGTGGTTCTGACTCTTATTTTCCCGGCTATATTCTACTGTATTTTGCTTTAGATAATATAGCATTTATATATAACTACAATTTTGACCTTTTAAAAGAAAAATCGGTGTTCTCTGCGCTATCTTTCTCGCGTCCTTTTGAGAAAAAGGATCTAATTTTATAATGTATCTGAAAATAATTTGACTAAATTATTTGTTTTGTTATCGAGTTTGGACATGTGTCGTTTTCGTTTAAGTTTTGTTTAGTCTGAATGTCAGGTGCCAACGCACCTTCCTAGTGGCCTCAATGTCAGACCGATATATTAACCCTTAACCACGAAAGTCAATTAATAAATTTGCTAAATTATGCGGATTAAAACGCGTAGATTTAGACCACATCAGTTCTCGAAAAATGCCTGCAATTAAGGCATTTCAATGTATCTTTGAAAAATTCTCTGACACGCCCTCGCGTTCTACCTAAAAAGTCGCACTGTCGTCTAAATGAGAATTCAAAACTATAGTAATGTCATTATTTTATAAATATAACGACCCAGGTTTTCCTATGACTTAATTCAATCACAATGCAGCATGCACTAAAAAATGGAGAGAGAGTTGCATTTCGACTTTAAGCAACATGGAGGTTCTATCATGGTGTACCATATTTCCGTAAACGTTACATAGAGCTGATATTATTTTTAAACGAACACAAGATCTTGATTCGTATTTGTCAAAGTCCCTTGGAAATTTCACAGGAAATCAAATTTGTAAAGTTGAGATCATTCATTTGTTAAAACCTGTAAATGTCTATATTTCTAAAATCGAATGGCCCGTATGATACGCCTTTTAATAACATATTACCTATAAAAGGTCAGATGATCATTTCTAGCTAAGTCAGGAAATTTAGAGGTATCAGGGACTTTTATATCTAGAGTTATGTTTTAAAAAGGAACATGGGTACCGAAAATTAAACAACATTTTGTGAAAACCAGTTTTTTTTTTTAAATTCTTATGCGTGATATAGTCAGTAAAAAGTATTGTCCTTCATAAGTATTCTTTAATCAAGTTTTTTTTATATTATGCTTAAACCATCCCCGCAAGCTTTAGTATACGGTCGAAACAGAAAGTTTACGGAAATATGATAACATAAGGAAATAGGATACACAAGGATAAATACCTACTAGATCTATTTGTATTTTGTGCTTATACAAATTTTTAGTACCTGGAAACTGACAACAATATAAATGATTATAAATTATAATAAAAAGAATAAATTATGCGATATAAAATTACAACTGATTTAAATTGTAGCTCGGAAAATAAATAAATTGTAGGGTAAAACTATGGAATATAAGGAATGACAGAATGATTCAAACCAAGGTCCTCTCGAATGGTAAGCGAGCGCCAAGAGGACATATGATAAATAGGCGATAAAGACAAGCCTTATTATAACTCTTTCGTCACGTATCTAATTTACATTACTGTTAACCTATCCCATCAAAGCTACCACCTTTCGATATACCGATAGATTAGGACAAGATTGTATATTCTTAATAATCATTTACCCATCGATGGTATTTTCAACGTATGACTGGAAAATAATCATGTGGCAGTATAATCTATTATGAAGATTCATTCTCTACTTGATTCTTTCACACTCGGCGAATGGGTTGGGATCATTACTTGTCAACGATCACAACACGAGTGGAAAAGTTTGATTGGGTCCTTGAAGCCTGTTTAAATCAGGAGACCGGTCTGTTTTCCTTTTACTCCCTTTTGGTATTTCGTAACTTGCGAAATACAATATTTTTCTGTCTACCCTTCAATATCGACTTTTAAACCCTTTATTGAACACACCGAACACATTGAAACTTTCATTAAATACTAAAAGATCGAAACAGTTTGTTTACAAATTCATCTTTATTGAAAGCGCCAATTTGGGTTAAAGGCAGTTTAAGGAAATTGGGACAAACCCAATCTCCTTAATCTGGTTGGACAAATTGGTCGTCCGACCATTTAAAAAGACCATTTAAAAATATTCGACTCTTACCTCTTTTATTTAAAAGTCAAAATCTTCTATACCAGGTTGATAGTAACTTCGATTTTCAAGAACACAAAAGAAAAAAAAAGACAAGTTTTTGTTTGTTATAAAAATCAAATTCGATGGATTTACAATTTATATTGAGCGATCAAGGGTCGGCTTTGTCTACACCTGTATGGGCAGAATTGGCATTTGATGACTCACTACAAATTGCACATCATTACCGAGGTTGAAAGTACTTTTGTTAATAAAACCCAAAAAAGCCAAGCTGAAAAATCGATCATCTCTTTAAACAAAAATATAAATCTATTCACAAGTAAATCAGGGTAAAGGTTATTTAATGAGTGTTACAATTTACCCTTGCGCTCAATTCAAAACAAGCGAAAACAGTGTCACACCTCTTAAGATTGAAAACCAAGAATGTAAACTGGCTAAGTACAGTATGTATCACTCAGCAGAACACCTGGAAGATAAGAGAATACTGGTATAATTTGAAGTGAGAAGAAACACTTGTCTCCCTTGAATTATATCTCGAGGCTTTAGTATTGCATGAGAACTCAGGAGGGTCGTATTCCGTTAATACAATACCAGACGGCAAATTTTAGACTAGTCGAAATTTGAAGAAGTTACAGACTACTATTTAAAAGGTAATGGGATTCTATATTTTTTCAACTGTATGGAAAGAAAACATTGTGAAAAATGTAAAAATTGCTTGTTGCAAGCAATTTCTTTATTTTCTACAATGTTTTCTCAGTTGTTTTTCTTTAAGGATGCAATTAGGTGTCTTTGTATGAGAATTGGTTCAACCCATGGAGAGATAGGATATTTCGTTTAAATCGGCTCATTTTTTATAAAACACTCCATTATTTTCTATTCTCTTCATCCCAGAAGCGATTTGTAGATCGCGATTACCAATCAAGGAACAGTCGACCAATCAAATTATTAGTTAGATCATAAGTGACCTTTGATCTCCAACATTAGCCGACATTTATGTGAGAATTTTGTATTGATTTGGCGATTTAACAGCGTAAATACAGCATATTTAAACTGTTATTTTGACGTGCAAGTCGTCAACCAACCATTTTGTTTTTGTTGTTGTTGTAACTGGCCATAAATTTTGCAAAATAACGTTGTTTAATATTGAAGTGAAATTTCCAATGGGAGCTCAGTGGGCGATCCGTCAATCTAATAATTGCTTTGTTAATCAGTTGACTATCATAAAGCCATATGATTGACAATGCTCGCAGCTTATTGCTTATAGGTCAGGCGTCAATCGAAAAGTGTCAAATAGGAATTTTCATCTCAAAGAACCCGATTCACTCTGATAATGAGTATTTAGTTTTTAAAAAGCGATGATTATGTTTGACAACTATAGTCAAACTGGCTCGGGCGACCACCTCTATTAAGCCACTACTTGCACAATCAAAACCCCCTTTTAAAAACAAAAGATGACACAAGAAGTGGTCTTATTTGCTTAACCCTTTCCCGTTTTTGGAAATATTAGACTAGTCCAAGTTGAAAGAGGTTGCAGACGACAATGACAACGGGATGCCATTTGAAATGAAACCATCATATGTAGTAGAAAATATTGTGGAAAAAGGAGAAATTGCTTGTTACAAGCAATTTCTTCTTTTTCCACAATGTTTTCTCAAGTAGAAAATCACAGGAACGTAAACCCCGTATTTGAACGGGAAAGGGTTAAAACAAATCATGAATAAATCCAATGTTGTCGGAACTCATTAGAATCGTCTCATTGAGGCAATTCCAATGAGTTAAAACAACATTGAATTTAGCGAGAATTATGTTACAGCTTTTGTATACAATCGAACCAATCCTTGATATATTTCACAGAATCGTGTTTCACGAGACCATTGTCTTAAGAGATTACTTTTTGGTCGTCCCATAATACAAGCTTTTCTGTATCTCCTTTTATCGACAAGGTTGTATAGAATAGAAGCTAGAATATGTCAGGTTACCTGATTTTCTGCCTATCCTAGCCGATTACCTGACGACAAAGTTTAGCTCTGTCTAAAACCAAAGAAGATACAGACGACAATTTTTCGTTGATGAAAATTTGAAATCAAATCTTTGTCATTAACAATATTGTGGAAAATGAAGAAATTAATTATTACAAACAGTTTCTTTATTTCCACAACGCTTTCCATAGCTCTTTTTTCGGGTGTAATAAATAGGAAATACATGTATTATGTTAAGATAGAGATAAAACATCTTGTAGTTGCTTTGAGCTGCGTAAGAAAATTTTGATATTTCACGAGACAGAAGGTGGAGTGGAATATCAAATTTTCCTCCGCTATGAGAAGCAAATGGGTCTACATGGTGTTGTATCGCAAGTGAACGGTAATGTTCCATTTATTTTACACATACTTTTATTGGATACATTTGATGAAATAATGAAAAACGTATGCCTACAAGTATTTCCCTTCTCCTTCTCCATTCTGATAACGTTTGTTTGCATTACGACGTCCTATAATAAGGTAAATGACGTCATCTCAGACTACCTTATATGGAACCGTATTTGATACTGTCAGATACGGATTTTGTATGACGTGTCCTATTTGAATGTGTCGAATGTATACATTCTATTAATAACATTCATAGGTATATAAAAAAAAGCGTAAGTGTTGGAACGGGTTGATCGCCCGAAAACAAATATAGCCATTCTTCCTGTGAACATGCATTTGTTGTATAAATATTTGATGCAAATTTCACATGGAATATCTCCCAAAAGACCATTCTAAGTCAATAGAAATATAATTTATTTAAAGTAACAGCCAAAACCTTTAAAGTATGTGAATGACTTTTGAACATTTGTCTTCATTATTTAGTAAAAGTTGTAATCGTCGAAATTCGACCAAAGTTAGGCATGTATGCCTTCACCCATTCTCACACAATGCCTCTTTTTGACGCACCTAAAGAAAAAAATATGGGAAAACAGTTTATAAATGGAAAAATGCTTGTAACAAGCAATTTCTTCATTTTACACTATGTTTTCTGCCAGGAAATTGAAAGAATCGAAATGTCCATATATTTTAAATTGTCTTCTGTAACTCCTTCTAATTTGGATCAGCCTAAAATGTCGTCTAGTAGTTGTTTAAATTCGTTAGCACAATAGTATCACTAGAGTAGCGAGCACACCAAAGAGCAGTAAGTTATCTCCTGATGAAGAGAATGTCTACGAAGAACACAGAAAATCTGTCCTAGTAAACTTGAAACCATTAAACCTTCTTATAATTTAATTTTTAGTTCTGTCTATCGAAAACGGGCATTCTGATTGGTTGAAAAAAAAAACAAAAAAAAAATCTGACCACGGAGCCATTTTGTATGCTTCAGCACAAAATAGTTACATACATAAAAGTATCAGAATTTGCATTTTTTGTGGTTTTTCCCTCGACTCTATCAAATAATAAGAAATGAAGAGAATAGTTTTGTTTTCATATAGGTATGAACCTAAACAACTAATCACACTGTACGAATACGCGAAACAAAAAATTCTCTTCATCTCGCAAATGACATACTCCGAGCTTTCATGAGTTTTCTCTATACTTTGTGACACGACAACATCTTTGTGCCACAACATGACGAGGTGTATAATTTAAACAAGAGTTGACGACAGTATCCAGTAATAACAATAATGCAATAACATATTAAATCATGATTGATGCAATAAAGCACACGAACTTACTTTTCACACTATGAAAGATCCGCATCGCACAGGAAAAAAAAAGAGATAAAAAACTTTCTGATGAAAAATACTCTAGTAACATGCGTCCATTTGTCTAAAGCGGGTTAAGATTGTTAAACCTCATTGAAAAAAATGACCCTTTCTTTACTCAGTTGAAAGTTATGTATATTCAAATAATGGCAATATATTATAAAAATAGCAACAGTAAAACGCTACCATGCGAAGACATAGATGTAATCAGGGTGACCCGATCTTCTAGTGGTAAAACGCAGGGCTGCCAGTCCGTGGTTCGAATACAGAACGATGTAGGATTTGTTTCATAGACGCTCATCTCCCTCCCAACTAAATGTGAACTGGTAAGAAACCAAGGGGAAGCTTCTCGTGTATCGGTGATTTACAGTGGACACGTTAAAGAACCAAGGAGGTCTAATCGTAGAAGCGCTAGGATCTTCTTGTATCTGCTTTTTACTCTCTCAAGGTCACGAATGGCCCAAATCCTAATACTACACACACACAATTAAATTAATGCTTCCAGCACGCCGTCGTGAGGTAGATTGACCAATACACATGACCAACCAGATATGTATAGACTGAATTTATTGATCCGATCCTGACCTTCATGCAGAATAAATCATTGAATACGATTCAAACGACACTTCTATAAATCTCGTTAAAACTCGATCATATTACGGAACACCTGGAAAAAAATCACAGTAACCGTATTTTGGCAGTCAAAAATATGTCTTTTGACCATTTTAAATTATTAAATTGCACCAGATCTGCATTGTATCTATTCTTTTTTCTATCTTATTCGATATATTAAGAAAATAGCAGATCGACATTTATTTGTCTAAAACAATTTTGTTTTATAAAACTATTCTGCTAGCTTGTAACTTAGACCAGTATATTTCCTCTTCACATTAAATACAGTGAACTCGCATATAACAGTTATGGTAGGATAATATAAAGGCAAATGGGCGAAATTTGCTTTGATAGTGTTAATTTTAAATCATGCGTGACACACGTGACATGAGTGGAAAAAAAACATATTTTTTCAAAATATTGTCTAAAAAAATCAACCCTAGAAGAATCACACATGAATCTTCTGTCTTGCAGAAAGGCGCTCTACCTATTTCGCTATCACAACTAGTACACATGTGACCAGTCGCAGATGTCAATCAAATAACCATTCGACCAATGAAATCACTCATTGAGTACAGAAAGGACTTATGAACTCGAACATTGGCCGTCATTTTTGTTAATATTTTTCGTTGGCTTGGTGATCTAAATGTCGTAACTACAGCGTTTTCAAGCTATTAGGTAGCGATATTAGGGTCGCCAACCGACTATTTTATTTCTCTAAACAGTAGAACCACAACAGTCTTTCCTAGCAAGTAGATGCTCAATGTTTTCTAGAACATTATGACAATCGAAAGTTTAATTCTATCTTCATTGAAATTGTGAAGGATAAAAAAACTTTCTGTGTCTATAAACTGAATTTATCATATTTCTCCGATTTCTCGACGTATCCCTATATCTATTCAATTATTCGACATACCTTTTTAAACACTACGAGAGCAAAGCGACGGTTCGCGTAATTTGTTTATAAAACATAAATTCTTGACTATGTTAATTGAAACATATTTTATTTGCATGAATTTCATTATAAACATATACATATGAGCATGACACTGATAAATGTAGATTAAGCAAAAAGGATTAGAACGAAAGCATAAGTTTATAATGTTCTTCTCTCTATTTGTGATTCAATAGCGGAACTAACTGACATTTCTAGTAGGTTATTGGAATTCTACATAAATAACAACATACATTATATACATATGATTGTTAGAAGAAAGTGTTTTTGAAAGAAAAAGGATCTTTACAGAAGGGGGGGGGTTGAATGGTGTTTTTCAATGTTTATTATGAGAATTATCTGTAGGGCATACGTTAATTACAGGTATCTTTTTTGTGATACGTATAGCGTTTTTAACAATGAAGGACTTTTTAGAAACACCTGCTGTCTTTGATATATCTTTGGACTTGTAGCATTATAATTTCGTTGTCTTTATATGACATATTTTCTTTTCTATACAACAAGTATTAATATCGATGTTAACAATATGTGTTAAAGAGCTGAGGAGCCTGGTTCTGATAGTGTCATAATTTGAACACCAAAGAAGAAAATGCTCACTCGTCTCGATCCTACCACAAGTTACAAGGAGACGTTACTATATTTTTACTGAAAAGATTGTAATTGAGAAGGCTACATTTATTTCTGATTCTAGTATGTAACCTGAAGCTTCCTTTCTTCTTTAAAATACAACTTTTTAGTGACTGGTTTGTTCCTATTAAAATTATTCTTGAGGCAGGACAACTATAGAATCGGATTTTAAGGGGTTAAATTTGACGATCACCTGTTTGGCCCGTTCATCTATTTTATTTATATCGATTGTAACTGTGCTCCACAGGATTATCAATTTCTAGCGATAAGCTAGTGTCATCTGCAAAAAGGTATTTATCAGACTCCAAGCTATCGACTATATCGTTAATATAAACTAAGAAAAGTAGTGGACCCAATATAGACCCTTGGAGGACACCAGGTTTCAATAAACACAAATCAGAGGTATTTCTATTAATAACCACTCTTTGATATCGTTTTGAAAGATGGTCTTTAAACCAATCTAATAATAGCACATTAATTCCTGCACGATACAGCTTGAATAAAAGACCTCCATGCCAAACGCTATCGAAAGCTTTACTAATATCAAAGAAATTCATTGAAACTCGCGTCCATTATCTAAAGCTTTACAAATATTATCATAAAGACACAGCGTTTGATTAACCGTGGAATCACCAGGTAAGAATCCAGACTGAAACGGAGTAAAAAAATCACTCATTGAAAGATATAAAAACACATGGTTGTAAATTGTGTTTTTCAAAAACCTTTTCGGTTGTATTCAGATGAGAAACTGGTCTGTTATTCGATTAAAGTGAAGGCCCACCTGTTTTAAAGATGGGGCATACATTTGTAATTTTCCGCTTAGATGGTAACGTACATTGGCGTAAGGATGAATTAAATGTGTTACAGAGAGGTATAGCAAGCTGTAAGGCTCCTTCACGTAGTATCCTATTGCTTATTCCATCTGGGTCCGATGCCTTTCCAGTATCTAAGTCTTTCAAACATTATACACTTCTTCTGAATGTATTTCAATAAAATCAAGTGAATGTTCATAAGACCGATGGTGATCTACTGGTAATGATGTAAAGGAGTCACCAACATGTGACTGACTGCCAAAGAACTTGTTCCGCAAGTTAGCCTTTTCAATTTCATCTGATATTATCTTTTCGCTGTTTCCATCAAACAGAGGGGGTATTTCCGAATTAAATGTCCTAGGCGTATACATTAATTGGTTTGTTTTGCCTTTCAATATAATCTCTCTCTTTGTCTTTTTTTTTTTTTTTTAGCCGCCGTCATAGCGCAGTTGGTAGCGCGTCGGACTATCAATCTAGAGGTCCCGGGTTCGATCCCCGACGGCGGCACTCATCCTTTCCGACTATTTGTCTCTCACCAATGGGTCGACAATCGTAGACCTATGTGGGATAGCAGCTGGAGGCTAGAAAGGGTGTATTGGTAGTACTGGTGTGAGAAATACCATGATTCCATTGTTAGGTGCTCCAGCCGCCACGATATAACTGAAAGACTGTTGAAAGCGGCGTAAAACCCCATTCAAACAAACAAACAAACAAACAAATTGTCTATTTTTTGTTATATTTCATTGGTTAACCAATGGGGGCCCAATGTCTAACATTTATTACTCTATTCGGCATAAATAATGCTGCATTTTGTAATAATGTACTTGTAAAATTATTAACATATATATCAAGATCACCATTAACTAAGCTATTCCAATCAAAGTTGCTAAGCGCTAATCTAAGTCCGTCGTAATCTCCCTCTTCATATTTCCAAATGGTTCTTTTAAAAGACTTATGTCTAGGTTTGATGAAGTTGAGAACAGCAAATACGGGACAATCTGACTTTCGAGACAGGGCTCGCAAACAACTAACACTAAAACAGAGTCTTTATTTGTTACAAGGACAAGGTCGATCGATGATAAGGAATTTCCTGTTAATGAGTAGGTCCACTGATACACTGTATTAAGCCAAACTGAGTACAAAGGGAATTCGCTTTATGAAAACGACTAGAATTCAACTGATTCCATTTGAAATCACCCGTAATAATAATATCCGATATATTCGTGTCAATAGGAATTTCGATTAATGCATTGTATGTCAAGGGCGAATTTGGTGGTCGGTAAAAAACCCCGTATAGTATAATTCTATTATTATAAAACTTTTTCTGTACCCAGACACATTCTAATCAATTAATTTCAAGGTCGAGTGTTCTATCATACGATAAATTACTTTTTATGTAAATCATTACTCCGCCATAATATTCGTTGTCTCGATCTTTACGTTCCGGGATATAAAATTTTTGAAAGTGCAGGTTTCTCGATGGGTATTCTTTTTCAAGCCAGGTTTCAGAAAATGATATAATGTCAAAACTCGATAAACAAGACATAGACCTTGTGCCTCACACTTTGTACATTATTGTGTATTGTTGATAAATAATTAGGATAATTGAAGAAGTTATATATTTCCCTTGTATGAAAAGGAAATGAACTTTTAGGAGTAAAAGGACCTGAATCGGATGCACATTCCCTGACAACATCAAATTTAATAGGATACAGAATATATGGAACGCCACAGCTGTCTGATGTTATGAGCAATAATTTGGACATGTCCACCTTCTACCGTACTTTGTCAAAATACAGCGTCGTAATGTCCAGTTATGGTATTGACTTGTCTAAACATCGTGTAATTTGGTTAAAAAGTAGCGTTATTGAATTAAAATGTGGTGTTAGCTTCTGTAAGCACCATGTTATTTTGCCAAAAAGCATCGTTTTTCTGTTCAAATGTGGTGTTGACTTGTCTAGTTGTTGTCTTGTTAAGTCAAAAAGTAATAATATTATGTCTTAATGTGGAACCGAGTTATCTTGTCCATGTCGCATCATGTCAACAAGTATTGTTGATATTTTCTAAGTTTGGCATTGACATATCTAAAGGCTTTTTAACCTTATTAGGTCCGATAGTTGTGAAATTATTTCCGACCTAGGCGTCGCCTTGTTTAAATTCTGTATTATCATGCAAAAAAAGAAGTTCTATTTTGTAAATATTTGAAGCTGGTTGTCTATACATCATGTTCTTATATAACACGGTAGAGTTACCATGTCTTAATATCGATTTGATTCATTTAAAGATAGTCCTATTATATGAAAAGTAGTGTTGAAATGTCTAGGATTTGTCTTATTATGTTCAAATGTAACGTTATCCTGTTTAGATTTGAGGTTGACTTGTCGACTGAACCCAACATTGTGTAAAAAGAAAATGTGATTTTGTTAAACAATGTTGGTAATTTGCTCCAACAACGTCTTATCATGTCAAATAGTATTGTTATAGTTTTCATATTTCATGTTCACTTGTCTACATATTGTCTTGTTATGTCAAGAAACAGTTTTGTTAGCCTGGATGCGATGTCTTAACAATGTCACGATATGTCAAAAAGAAGAATTTTCATGTCTAAACGAGGCATTTCATTGCCATAACATTACCTTATTATGTAAAAAGAGGATTTACAAAACTTAAATAAAATCTTGACATGTCACACCTAAGTCCTATTATGTTTTATCATGTTCACAAACCGACTTGACTTGCTGAAACACTGCCTTAAAATGTTCTAAAGTATCGATATTATGTTCTTATGCGGTGTTTACTTGTCTACATGTTATCTTATAATCTCAAAACGTGGCATTGCTTTGTCCAAATATTATGTTGGCCTGTATAAACGCCGTATTATCATGCCAACAGATAGTTTTATTATATATTGTATGATAGTGTATGAACAAATTAACATACCAGGGAACATGATGAAACTACCTTTTTACAAACAAATACAATACTTTTCACTAGTCATCACCGTGTTCAGACATGATAACACCACTAATTTCAAATATTAATTCTATCTAAAGACAAATCAACTTTGATTTTGAACATGGTAATATAACTCTTTGACATAATACGGCACTGTTTTGTATGGCCAATATCAAACATTGAAAAAAACAAACTACCTACGTCAAATTAGGCCAATGTTTACACAAGTCGCCGCCGCATATGGCCATAACCACTTTACCTTCTGACGTGATAATGTAAGATTTAGTCAAGTCAATACGACATTTGGACAAAGCCACACTACTCTTTGATATAAATATGCAAAGTTTTGACACCTTAACACCATATTTGAAGATGATAGCATATTTTAGGACATAGAGATTCAATGCTTACACAAATCAATATTACATATAAACATGCCAGCACTACTTTTTGACGTTATTAGAATGTGTTGAAGTAAGACATCATATAAATAGACACAATGGAACTGCTTTTTGACACGAATAAACAATCTTTTGACAAGTCAACAAGGTATTTGGACATGATGACATGACTGTACACATAATAAGACTATTTTTAGACAAGTCAACACCACATTTGAACATGAAAGCATACCTTTTTGACATAACAAATAAACGCTTTATTAATTCAGCGCCACATGTCGACCAAATTACACAACCTTTTGATAAAACAAGACATTGTTTAAACAAGCCAATGCCATATTTGGACACCAATACACTACACTTGGACATGGTAAGGCATATTTCGGCAAGACAGCACCACCTTTTGGCCGAACAACAGCATTGGTAGATATGTTAGTGCACAGTGTGGATAAGTCAGCAATCCATTTGAGCATGGTAACATTTCCTTTACTCATAATAAGACAAATAGTAGGAATGTCCACGTTATTACTCATAGCATCAGGCAGCTGTGGTGTTCCATAGAATATATATTGACTATGTTGTGAAATCAAAACGAAATTCACAAATCAAATTCTATAGAACTACAATTGAAAAATACTAAGCATATAGGCTAGAAAAAGAGCTAATATCAATCTTATTAATCATTTCCCGTTTCAATACGGGATTTTACGTTCCTGTGATTTTATACTCAAGAAAACATTGTGGAAAAAGAAGAAATTGCTTGTAACAAGCAATTTCTCCTTTTCCACAATATTTTCTACCACATAGGATGGTTTCTTTTCAAATGGCATTCAGTTTTCATTGTTGTCTGCAACCTCTTTCAATTTGGACTAGTCTAAAATTTCAAAAAACGGGAAAGGGTTAAACGACGGTGTGAACAGCGCATGCTTTGTCATGACGTAATATCTATGACAATTGTACGATTCTCGTTTCTAATCAGACGTCTTCTCGGCGTCCAACATGACTCTTACCGATATCAGATCTGACGAATCATCTACTTCCCATTTAACCCATTACCGGACAACGAAATTTTAAACTGGTCCAAATTAAAAGATGCTGCAGACGATTTCAATTGATGAATTTTCTGTTACGTTCCCCCTCTTTTATTTTTTGGGGTGTTAAAAACAATGTGGATAATGAAGAAATTGCTTGTATTAGGCAATTTCCTCATTTTCATTATGTTTCCAAAAGCCTTTTTCTCTGGGGGCGTAAAAATGAGGGATTGTGTGGGGATGGGGTCATGGGATTCAAAAATCGACTTAAAAAGCTAGTGTCATCATATATTAAAAAAAACCCCTCTGTTCTGGGCCAGAATCGATATTAATTGGAGCGAGAGAGAGAAAAAGATTAATGATGTTCTAATATTGTCGTTATGTCATTAATGTAAAAGTTGTGTTATAATCACTGGAATTAAATTTGTGTATTGTATTATCGTGTTACACGGATTAACAGAACAAACAAAAACGGATCTGTGGACTCCATGTATTGTTATCAGATACGCTGGAACTTTTGGTGGATAATAAAAACAAATCAAGGTAATTTCTTTAGATGAACTCGATAGGATGAAAATTATCGAAATTTAAAGGCATTCTTATATACTATGGAGCGGATTTACCAATAATTCTAGGAAGATTACTAGTCAGACCGAGTAACTCCGTATATCGGTACGTCAACGTGTGAGAAACAGCTTCGTAATGTTACATTTGTATTTTCAAGAGCGTGTGCCAAAGACTCGTTCGAAATAAATGAAGTCATATCATGTTCATCAAATTCATCTTTGATCTTTTTTTCTCTCTGAAATAACATATTCGTATCACATCTACAACGAATTAAGACCCTATCTTACTTTAAAGTGCTGCAGATAAGTTATATGGCAGATTGCCTTGTTGATCTCTGTACTCACTTAATCCCTTGTAGACATCGTTCGTTGGCTATATGTAGCCCGCGAATACATATTCTAAAACGTCGGGATTTGAACCAGGGACCTCTCCGTCCCGAGTAAGCGCTCTACCACGTCGCTATAAAAGCTAGCTCGTACGGCAAAGCAGTATAAGCACCCCTTATACACTACTCGGCTACATACATCCCCTCGTAAATTAAGATTCTTCCATGAATCTTCTATTTTCAACATCATCAACTCCCTAATCACATAACCACCATCACATGTGGGTCATTTACGTTGGGCGCCAAATGTAACCCGCAAACAAATATTCGACTCGTCGGGATTCGAACCAGGGACCTCTCCGTCCCGAATTAAGCGCTCTACCACGTCGTTATAAAAGCTAGCTTATACGGCAAAGCAGTATAAGCACGCATTATACACTACCCGGCTACATATATATACATGTACTTTGCAACTTTAGCATTTTAACCAATTCTCATACAGTGTCGCTTTCGGACGCCCCTCAAGAATAATGCTTTAGAAAAAAAGTGTGGAAAATGAAGAAATTGCTTGTTACAAGCAATTTCTACATTTTCCAGAATGTTTTCTTCTCAGAAATTTTCAAAAAACTTTAAAATATCGTTTGCAAATTCCTTCGGTTTTGACCAGTCAAAATTTTGTCGTCTGGCAATTGGTTCAACTGAAGTAAATATGTTTTGGTGGCTCACAAAGTAGATCCAAAATATTTTACTCAAAAGTAATAAACTACAATGTATTTGCTTTGTTGTGCTTGATGATCTCGAATTATAAGAAATAAAGAAACTATTATTGTCGTTGTTGCTTTCACGGATAGACTTTTGACAATGCTATAATTTTCAACGAATGCCGATGCTAATCTGATCTGTCTTTTTCTTTTCTTTTCTTTTTATGTGTGTGTCTAAGAAAGTTCAATAGTTGAATCAAGGGAAGCTTCGGGAAAATGGGCCTTCAACGAGTGTAAATTAGTCGCCTTAAATCGCTAACAAAGCTCACGATTAAAAATCTAATAGTTAGAATATTTGCTTTCTGTTCAAAACAATTAACCATTTTAATACCTTTTCGAAAGTGTGAAAAATATTATTTGCTAAGTCATAGCCAAAGACAAATACACGATCCAGTAATAACAATTTCGAAAGAAAATTACTATACCCTCCCAAAAATCTGTTGGTTTAGGCTTATAGGAATCAGATTGCCGGTCGGTCCATTGGTTGATTGATCGACTGGCTGGTTGGTTGGTCGATCCGTCTCTACCGTTCCCCTTGTCCGCTCAATTTCTTATCTACTACGGCATGGATTTGATTCAAAGTTTACAGAAATTTGAGATTGTTATATCATAATTTGATTGCGGTCTGTTTTACCGCTTATTTTCTCCAAACATATTCTTTGGGTTTGACTACAACTTCACAGGTAGACTCAGTATTAAGCATAGATATGCAGATCCTATTTTAGTTACGGTCCATTTTTTATTAACAGAGTTATTGCCCTTTGACGAAAAGTCGTGTTTGCTCATTTTCTATAAAATCGTAGAATAAATTCGAGTCAAACTTCCCATATAGACTCCGTATCAGCTTGTCGGTTTGTTGGTTAGCTGGTTGTTCGGTCTGTAGAGTTTTATTTGTCTGCACAATTCCTCAACAACTACTACATGGATTCGATTCAAACTTTTACATATAGACTTGGTATCAAGTAAAGAAGTGCATGTTGTTTGTTTGAATATGGTTTGAAGCCGCTTTTAAAATTATTTCAATCATATAGCGGCGGCTGGAGTTCATAACAATGGATTCCTGGCATTTCTCACACCAATACTACCAGTACATCCTTGTAATTCCTTTTCTTTTCACAGTTGTGGCCTTTAAATGAAAGTTCTTGTCCGCTCCTTTTCTCAGCAACTACTGGGTGGATTTGATTCAAACTTCTGTAAATTTTGTATCAGGCATTTGCGTCTTTTTTATTTTGATAACAGAAAATTGATTTTTCACAAAGTTATTGCCCTTTGATGAAAATTCCTGAAAGATTAATTAATCAGACACTATTGAATGAATGAAACAACCACAGGCATATAATTTTTGCTTATAGTTTCCAGTTTTCTTAGTATCTGTGTCCTGACTGATCAATATTAGTGAAACATTTTTTACATACTATCCGTACTGTTTTTCATACCAAATGATGAATGTTTTTACCTTGAATTAAGTTATGTTAAACCTATTACCAGACGATTTTTTTTCGACTGATCCAAATTAAAAGAAGTTGCAGACGGCGAATTAAAGTTTATGAAATTTTAGACATTTAGGTATGAAAACAAAAATATCATCACATTGGGTCTCTGTGAATACGCGAAGTGGATTCGTGCATTAATGCCCAAGGATACAAAATAGTTGCGAGTTCGAAATTTTCTTAACGGAATATGAAAAATATTCTAGCCATTTAATAATCTTGAATCTTGATAGACGAAACTAAAAGTAGATTATGTAATTATAAGATGATCGTTATTAAAAAAAGAAATATGGGAAAGCAAAAAGGCAAGCACAGATATTCAGGTTTCACAGTAAGAAGAAATGGATGTCGTTGTCTTTGACCAACTTTATTTGGACTACGGTCCTGTGGGCATTTGTGTGATTAGTTTACCCTTTATTCTGCCCGATCAAAACAATCGTATAACAATAAAGCTGTATTAATACATTAAACTAGTCTAGCTAATTTATAGACCATTTTCTGTTGTAGAAATAGACAGATTAGCTTTTAAGAGATGACGCAAAATGTTTTTTCATGAAGGTATGAAACGATAAAGCTAATCACACTATGTGTGATTAGGTTTTTCGTTTCATACCTGTGTGAAAATTAAAAATATTATCTTAATTTCTTATAATTTAATGATATAAAGCAAACAATACCCAATTATAATTTTTGATATATTTTTAGAACTATTTTGTGCGCATTCATACAAAATAGCTGTGTGCTCAAATTTTTGTTAATGGAGCTATGATTTTTTTGTTCGGCCGATCAAAACGCACGTTTTTGATAGACGAAACTGATCATTAAATCATATGATCTTGGTCTACATTCTGGTTCAGACTATTATCATGACTGGGGAAGTATTTACGGATCGCTGGCCACTGACTTCCAAACAGGATGTTCCACTCATTATCAACCGGTGTTATAATTACCAGTGAAGTAAGATGGTTCGTTCGACCTAGAGGTTAAGTCGATAATCCAAACAAACAAACAAACAAACAAACTCAACCATCTCATAAATGTCGACCAATCTCGGAGATCAAGGTTCACTATCGGTCTAAATGAAAGACTGGGTTGGTCGATTGTTTATGTTTTGTTGTTGTTGTTGTTTATATTTTTTGCCGTGGTAAATTTATATGAAAGCTAAATCACTTAAAATGACAATTATCATAGGTGTGATCGGCTATTGTCACCTCGTTAGTGAAATACTTTCCACGGGGTTAAACTTGCAGATAAGTTTATTCCTAAACATTGAGAAATTCCATAAGTCCATAGAGTAAATTATGTTTTTGTATATATGCTTATTCCGCATACGTATAACTTGTAAAAATTGTGCGATATTGGATACCGACATGGACCGGGTAAGTACATGTCGATCTAATTTTGATGGTAATGGAGTTTCTGTGTAAAACATATTACTTAGAACATAATAATTTGAAAAGGTGCCACCATGCAGAATGTGACTAACTGAACCGCCGTTTACTTTACCATAAAATTGCCAATTGCGACCAAAACTGTAACTACAGCTTTTTCAATTGATACCTTAGATGTTTACGTCGCCCGCCGACGAAATGCTTCTTCAAGTTTTCGAACCAATTTCACTATCAATGCATGTATTTAAGTATTTGAGAAAAACTGAAAAATAAAAAAAGTGGAAATATAAAAGATGAACCGTAAGAAGGGTTACGAAGATCAAACTAAGACAATCTTTTTGAACGTGTTAATCCAATAAGTTGATACCATATACTTACTACTATTTTGAGATATATATTATTCAATAATATAAATGATACAATGTATATATACTATATATAAAATTTACAGTTTATTTGTTGTAATACTAAAAAGAGTAAATTATTGCGAATGGTCTTAAACTTTTTTTCTTCAGATTTTTACATTTTTAATAATTGATTTAGCATTTCTCCCTTTACAGAAAATAATCTCAGAACGAAAGAGGACTCAAAGGAAATTTTAAAAGCAATGTGTACCGAAAATAAGGGATCTTTCAAATGTGGAGAAAATCGGTGTAAAAGTACTCTTTATCGCAATATTTTTGTTCTTGGTTGTTGTTGTTTGTTTCCTTGTTTTAATATGTCTTTTCAGACAAAAGAAGTAAACGTAGGATTTCCTACAAAGGACACCTTAGCTAATTTTGTTTCGAAATGAGAAGTTTAATACGAAAATTTGACGAGAATGAAATTGGTTCCTAGGCCGGGAGAGGAAACGATTAAAACGTGCCACGGTTAATATAAACTGCCACAACAATTTCATATTCTAAGACATTTCTCTGTATGAAATTCTGAAGAAATATCAGATTCTACTCAAAATAAGAGCATTTAGTCTCAGCCTTTATACACTCTTTATAGGAAATTTAAACCCGAACTACCCAGTCAAGTCAAGGGAGTTAATTATAGGGCAATTTTTTGGACAACTCCGTATATCGGCAGGGGCCCATAAGAAGAGCCACGCAAGATAAATTTGTGTGAAGGTTTTATTGGAACAGCATAATGGAACATTATTGAACTCAGGAAGCGTTATTTACTGTCTAGAATTATAGGAAAATGACTGTACATTCAGTGCATGGATTCTGGCTTGATATCATATACAATTAGGATCACTGTGAGCGCAGGGCTAACTTCTAGACATTATGTCGAAATATTTATATTGTCATTGTGGTCAACCCATTCCCATACAATCCCACATATAACGCATCATTGTTGAAAAATGAAGAAATTGCCTGTTAAAAGCAATTTATCAATTGTCCACAATGCTTTCTAACTGAAAGGCAATGTATTTCAAATTTCACCAAACTGAAATTGTCGCCGGCAATATCTTTGAATTTGGACTAATGTAAAATTTTGTTATCTGGTAATGGATTAAGCCTTTTTCTAATATTCTTCAGCTTTACAAGATACAGTATGTTTCCATCAATTGAACACAAATTAGTTGATGTCTTTAATTGCAAACACATCGGACTTTAAATGAGATGCAACTACTGTTTGTGATTAAAGCTTATTAGAATTAAGTTGTGAATCAGGATTGCAATCAAGCGGATTTAACTGTTACGCCTACTAAAAACGAGAAGGTAAATTACACTGTAAATCCCTCATTTATAGATACATAGCTCATTCAACCAATTTATTTCTGGGCAATATTTGTGTGTGTGTGTGCGTGTATGTGTGGGTGTGGATGTGTGTGTACACACAGCCAAAAGAGAAAGTTGTTGCACGGATATCTTAAGTCTTTAATTCACGTAACTGTGCAATATATCTTAGCTATCAAGCTCATCCAAATGTAATTTCTATACTTTATCATTTACAGAGATTCAGCTAAAAGGAAAATAATAATAAAACGGGCAATAACTAATAATGAAAACAATCAAAGCATAGAAAATAATGATACTTGACTTCTCTGATGGCATAGTAGAGTGATAAGCCCATTTTTGTGTTGAAGTAGGATTTTTCAAATAAGTAATTTGACCATAGCAAACCGTATTGCCTATCCAAGCTTTCTGAGTATGTAATACAAGATGTTTTCTATTCTAGTGTCATGAGCTCGATCCCCATTTCAGCAAAAAACAATACTATTGACACATTCGCCATTTGTCTTTCTTCACTGGAAACATGATAAGAGTTTTGCCTACCAAGTTGGATGGGTAGTTTGTGGCTGAAGTCAGGTAGCTTAATAGGCTAGTTCAAATTATGGGGAAAAAACATACGCGGAACTCCTTTGAACATACACACAACGTAATGGGGTTGTGTCCGCTTGTCAATACATTTCTTTGTATGGCTAATGACCCCCATGGTATACATGTGGTTTGCTGAGTTCGTTCCAAAATTAGTAATTTTGAAATACTACGATTGGCTAACGAAGCGAATCATAACAGCTTGGAGCGAGAAATTTTTTTCAACCTAAATTCTCAAACACGATATGTGTCTGAAGCCAGTTTGTATGAATTACTTCCTTAAATCAAAGTGCCGTACGCACTGTAATTGGTCGTCACTGAGAAATCGGACATATCGTTGCATTCCGACTTTAGAATAAGGGTAAAACAACTTTAATTTCTATTACTTTCACAACACGTAGGTTCTATCCTAGTGTATGATATTTCCGTGTATGTTAATTAGAACTAATATAATTTTACACGAACCTAAGACCTTGATTCAACATGGGTATCGACAAAAAAGCAACTTTTTGTGAAAACTTAATTTTCAAAAATTCTTGATTGTTAAATAGTCATGGTTAGATCATCCCTGAAAGCTTTTATTATAAAGCCAAAACAGAAAAATTATGGAAATATGATAACTTAAGTTTAAGAGCAAATGCTGACAGCAGGTTCATGAAGTTTCAAAACCCTCTCTTTTTCTTGGCAGGAATTAATAAGTTCCTAAACAGCGCTGATTATAAACAAAGGAAAAAACAATTGATACTATTCTTTGGGCGAATTCTTTAGACAACTTGAAAGCATAATAATCAAATCTGCTCTCCAGAAGAACTTTCAGTACTTTGATTAACTTCTGGCTGGAAAATAATTGAGTGGCAGTATCATCTTTGTTTACACCTCGATATGATTGAAAGAAAGGGTTGAAGGGTTGGTTAGACGCGTTCATCTCTAGCGGAAATTCCTTGAAGCATTCATCTTTAAAGCGTGTGACCGTCGAGTTTTCTTTTTCTCCTTTTGATAATTCTTAACTTGTAAAATGAAATGATTGTTTTTTCTGTTTTCCCGTCAGAATATACGTCCAGTTGGGCTAAAGGCAGTTTTGGTAAATTGCAGCGACACAATCTCGAATTCATGGTTATATAAATTGGTCTACGACTAATTAAAAAACAGGTATTAAGCGACTTCTAGTGGTACGACCTAAATGTTGACGCTTGAAAAAAATTGACGTTTAATACGCTTTATTTAAAAAGATATGAAGGATTGGTTCAATTGCATAAAGAAATTATTACAGAATTCTCGCCTAATCCTATGATATTTGGACTCATTAAATTCGTCTAACTGAGACGTCTTAATGAGTAGCAACAACATAAGATATTGTTAGTTTTTGTTGTTTTTTGTGGTTGTTGTTGGTTTTATTTAAGAAAAATGTTTTTTAACGTCTTAGGAGATTTGCTTTCTTAAAATAGAGATTTCGATTATTGTCGCCTAATGAAATAGGTCAAGCTCGAGTACGATCGGCTGTATAATCGATTAGCTTACATGTATGTCCCACTGCCCACTGCGCTCCTGAGACATACTAAAATATGCTTTTTCTTTTGTCTCTTGCAAATACATTTGTAAAAAGAGAAGCAGTGTTTTCTCGAGTTAGAGCTTTACGATTAATGTGAGAAACAAAATTGTAAACAACGCTGTCACGTTTATTAGCGTAAGAAAAGACCGGACAATCGTAAAAACATTTTAAGCAAAGCAAACTAGTTTGAGGATTTTTTCCCAGCATCTACCCGTATACGGAATTGTTTTACGTGATTTGCGGACCGACTAACACAATCGATATCACGGTACAATGTAATCATCTCACAAATATATCTGCGGTTTTATTACAGCAATGATATTAGTACGTGTTTTATTACAGCAATGATATTAGTACGCAATCATGTATTATTTAATATAGTTGATTACATTTGAAACATTGCCTCATAAAATCAAACGCCGATACATCTTTCTCTGCATATGATCTGTCTCGCAAAGGGTTAACCCTTTTTATGCTGAACCCGGAATATTCCTGCTTTGGCAAGAGGTATACACTAAGATCAGACTGCTCATAAATGCAGTCGAATCTTTGTCTACACCTCCTATTTGTCCTTTAGAACCAGATTTGTTTCTAAAATTAACTTTCAAAAGAAATATCCATCCACAACAAGTGCTTCCATTGCCTGCATCCCTTTGATAGCATTAGAGTAGAATCTTATTACGCAAGTCAAGGGTTAAGTTGAAAAGTATCGACTCTGATCAGATTGTGCGTACTTCCCTTACCCTTTTATGTATCTATTCTAACCGACACTGACCTTTGCGAGATCCAATCATCTCTTTTGGAATAGAGTTCAAGGATAATTCAGAATCACATTTACAACCCAAAGTTGCTCAATGAATTCAATAACCTAAATCAAAACCATGACACTGTTCACGAGGTTTTGTTTTTCTTTGCATGTCGTTTTAGGACTATAGCCTAATATTGGTGATAAATAAGGTAACAATGAATTAGAGAAGTTCGCCATCGTGTAAAAGGAAAATGTTCAAAGACAATTCAAACCCTATTAAGGCCTAAATTCCGCTTCGTGTTTCTCACTGAAATGTTAAGATACATATCTCTTTCGAAGTGTTGACCCAAACTTTGTAAATGTAACCAGTATACAATTTATAAGCGGTGCTTTGAAATAATCGGAAATGCGTTATATTGATAATATCATTCAGTCTTTAACATTTGCTAGAAATTTAAAAACTCTATGTGTCTTAATTACAGCTGTAATAAATATGTAGTTAAGATATTTTACTCGCGTAAGGAGACATGTGGTTGAAAGTTATACGGAAAAATTCTCAAGTATAGTCCTGGTAACAATCGAAGCTCTTGTTACAAATGGATAGCTTTTCCCACTTATTATTATAAACGTGGCGGACGATGGTTTATCATCGTTATTATTATCTCGCTCTATTCAATTTAAGTGAATGTATATACGCATATGAACACCTGCTATATAATTTTTTCAAGTGAAGATGTTTCAAAAAATGAATCTTGTGGTTTCATTTTTACAACTTACGAAAATTTCAGAGTGCTTTAGAGTATGATAGGCCTGGAGTAAATTTTATTTTTTCCTTCAATTTATTGACATGCTTCATTTTTCGGGCCTCGTAAAGCTTTAAAAACGAACAATTTTCACTCGACACGAAACTTAAGATAGATCAAAGGACTGAAAGTACTGAGAAGTTGAAATGCACTGAGAGGGTCATAACTGTGGATTTCGATTCAAATTCGTTTATTACTTTCTGAGTAAGCCTGCCTCCTTTAAACTTAAACCAGCATTCCCATTCTTGTACATATTTGCGTGAATAACGCACAAAAACATAAATCCGCATACAGAAATCAAGAACTAGCATTGTCTTAACCCATTCCCAGGCAGTGACGCTTTTAAATGACCCTCATTATGAAAACTTTGGAAAACATTGTGGAAAATGAAGAAATTGCTTGTTACAAGCAATTTCTTCATTATCCACAATGTTTTCTATCCAAAAGGACCAGGATTTTAAATATTTCGTCAACTTACAATTGTCGTCTGCTACTTCTTTGAATTTGGACTGGTTTAAAATTTTATCTTGTTAGAATGGGTTTTAAGCTCGTGTCACGCACTGCAAAATTAGAATTTTCAAGCATAACATTCTCCTTTTGATCAACTGTAATACTTGAACTCCTTTTAGAATCTTGAAAACAGAGAATAACAGCTTCTACAGTAAGAAATCAATGACCTCGATGATTATTTGACCCTAAACTCGGCAAATTCTGTAATGATCATACTAAACCAACGTAGATTTGCACTTCAAGTTTATGAGTATACGTGGAAATTTGCGGCAATGCGCGAAAATTTGTTTTAGAGTGATCGATTTAAAATCCGGTTCAGACTTAGGAAAAAAGAAGATTTAAAGCGTTGTGAGTAAATTCAAAAGAAGAAAAAAAAAAAAAAAAAAAAAAAAAAAGACGTTAACGTTTTTGTAACGTTATTGTTTGCACGTGGTAGTTTTGCCCTTTTCCTAAAAAATCCTATAATATGATGAAGATACTTTCAAATAAGCTTGGAAGCCCTGTAGTCGCGCGATTTCCTTATTCGTTATTCGTCTTTAGAACCGTAAAAAATCTTAAGTAAAAAGGACCATGCTAAAAGCTAGATGACACACATCCGTATCCTCAAGGGGTCGTTCAGTAGTAGACTATTGTATCATACCACACGAGTACATAGACAAATTTACAGATTTTTCTGTTATAACAGTAACAGAAATGATAGATAAACTTTCTCAGATCGAAAGTGGCGTCGATAGTATGGCGCGGCTGCCGGACCATTCCATGCTTCGATGGGTAATAACTTTCGAAGACAATTTACAACAAACATTCGCTAAAGACGATTTTCGATGCAGAGAGTTCGAAAAGTTCGAACTAAATAAAGTGTCAAGTGAGTTCATGTGTAGTGACGATGTATTACCGATGTTAAATTCGATTATAAATAGACTTGAGGCATGTTCACAAACGCAAAGCGATATTGACTTGTTGTATGGGGAATGGTGTGAGCTTGTTAAAGACTCGATGCATAAAAGCATTCCATTCAAAAGGGTTAAAATCGTCAACAGTTCTGTTTATTGTAATAGAAAGAGAAAGTCTGGAAAACCATGGTGGAACGATAAATTATCAGTTCTTTGGTCCATTATGTGCGACGCGGAGAAACAATGGCTCAGATCGAAAGGCACCAATTCAAGGTCGTCAGAAAAGTCAAAGTACGTTACAGCCAGAAAATCCTTCGACAGAGAGGTCCAGCGAGCTAAACGCTTATACTGGTACTCTTTGCAGAACGATATTTCCTCTCAGGCCAATCATGATAGTCGTTCCTTTTGGAAATCGTTGGGAAAATTAGGAATCAGAAACGAAAGGAAAAATACAATTCCTATGGAAGTAAAGCTTAATGATGGAACCGTTTCGAATGATGTTGATATTGTCTTAGAAAGATGGAAATCAGACTTTGGCGCTCTTTTTAATCGCGACTCGCAAAATCCTCGCGTACGTAATACAAACAGTAGTTCAAACGACGATAATCTTCCTTACAACGAAAATATATCGATTTTCGAAGTGAAAAAAGCCGTTGATATCGCAAAGACTGGTAAAGCGGTCGGGGCGGATAATATACACGCAGAAGCTTTGAAAAATGACGCTGCGGTAATGTTTATGCATTCGCTCTTTAATATATGTTTCCAATCCAGTTCTATACCGAGCATATGGAATAAATGTATCATAAACCCAATTCCGAAGTCGTCCTCCCTTGATCCAAGAGACCCTTTGTCTTATCGAGGAATTAGTTTAGCTTCCTCTGTCTATAAGATTTACTGCACTGTGTTAAACGAGCGTATTTCCAAGTGGGCTGAGGACCACAATATATTAGACGATGAGCAAGGTGGTTTTCGCAAAGGTAGAAGTACGCTAGACCAGATTTCGAATTTGACAAGTATTATAGAAACTAGAAAAAAGCATAAACTTCCAACTTTCGCCGCATTTATTGACTTCCGGAAGGCGTATGATTCAATAAATCGGTCCAAATTATGGTCAAGACTATATGATAAAGGCCTACGAGGTAAACTCCTAAATGCCGTACATCGGTTAGTTACAGTATACGGCTCAATTCTCAATTTACAGATTGGTTCCAGGCACAGGCGGGACTCCGGCAAGGCTGTGGTTTATCGCCCCTGCTATTTAATCTATACATTGATGACTTAGCAAAGTTTCTTAAGTCAGCACACATAGGTATTAACGTCAACGATGACTTAATTTGCGTATTGCTTTACGCTGACGATATAGTATTGTTAGCTGACAATGAAAACGATTTACAGTAAATTATACGACACGTTAGTATGGCCAGTCATTAGTTACAGCGCACCGATATGGGGTATAAAACAATACTCGTGTATTAATGCCGTACAAAATAGAGCCATGCGATTTTTTCTTGGGCTTGGTAAATATGCACCGAATAATGCCCTTATAGGAGAGATGGCTTGGGAACCAGTTACAGTTCGCCAATGGAAATCGGTACTTTCTTATTGGTGTAGAATTTGTAATTTAACCAACTCGCGTCTAAATAAGCGCGTAGCTGTATGGTCTAACAACAAGGCCAATACATCATGCCGGACACGGTTTTATCATGTTACACAAAAACTGTCCTCATTAGACATAGTAAATACTAGTTTGAATACCGCTAGAGGTACGAAAGCATTTCTCCGCTATTTAAGCGAAAAACTGATGTCAAACTTTACTCGAAAATGGCAAGATAGTGTAAATAAGATTGACAGTAGAGTAAGCGGCAGAGGAAGAAACAAATTAAGAAATTATAGTAAAATGAAAACTGCATTCGGCGTAGAGAAGTATTGTTAAATGATTCTTCCTCCCCGACACAGATCAGCCCTGTGTAAATTTCGGTGCGGAGTGGCACCTATCCGGATAGAAACCGGAAGGTACGAAAATTTACCGGAAAGCGAACGTCTGTGCCCGTTTTGTGACGAAATTGAAAATGAAGCGCACGTGCTTCTAAAATGTAGCAAATATGATTCTATTCGCGCGCAACTTTTCGAAAAAGCGTTGTCATTTAATCCTCGTTTCTCCACAATGAGTAATTTTGAAAAATTAACGTTCATTTTATCCGAAAACAAAATGATTAGAATAAGTGCCAAAACCTGTTTTCAAATATTAAATTCAAGGTCTTTTTTACTCTGTAAATAAGCATCGATTTTTTTTGTTAGATTTATGATCTGCGTATGTGTGTGTGTGTGCGTGAGTGTGTGTGTGTGTGTGTGTGTGTACATGTGTGCGTGTGTGTGTTTGAACGTAGCCAAAATGATTGCATTTAATGTATTTTATTGAATCTAGTTGCTTTACTCTGTCTCTTATAACTCTATTTTAGAGTGGCTTTGATCACCTTTTACTCGTTTTTTAAATGTATGTGTTTGTATTGTAAATCAAAGATGAGACGTAAATAAACTATATATATACTTATTAAAGGTTTGATGTGTTATTATTGATTTAAACTTGTTTATAACGACATAATAAAGCGTAATTATTTAGTAAATAAGTAGAAAGTTGATATGTTTACATTCTAATTTTCAAAATCTTCTACTTTCGTTATGCATCTATTTGATTTTTAACCAGTAAAAGCTGTAAATCCCACAACAATCGCGTTTGCTTGATGCCTAAGACCCCTCTTAATCGCTCTAGAATGTTTTAAAGCACTGGGCGGCGTGAATATTGTAAAAATGCATTTGCGACCTGAGCCATATTTGTAAACATTGCCTATCTATGGTCACATGACTACCACATGTCATTTGAGATCACGTGATTACCAAACTCGGGACGGCGAATCACAAAAAAACCAAAACAAACAAATTACTGCGCTAATTATTGCCTTATTTTTCAATAATTTAAAGCAAACTGAAGCATGTTTAGAAGTTTCTAAACGAATTTTTATATATCCTTTACATGTGCCATATTATTGTCTTCGGCTTCAACTAACTGATTGTCCGTGGCGAGTTGAGATGAGAAGTAACCCGAGGTGTATTCATACCTAAGAGATCAAGTGATATGTGTTATTAAAAAATCCCGAAATGAAATCGTCTTGTGTTCATTTTGCGGTTTTGTTAAATCTAAGTTGGAATTGCTCCGCATTCCAACTTGAAAACGGATAGCGTGGTTTAGGGATGTAATTTCTGAGTGCCTGTGATGGTATCTTGGTGAGAGAATTTAAGTCATTCCCTCGCAATCCTCCCTTTTTTAGCCTTTGAAGAAGTAAGCTTTGGAAAACAGCGTCGGAAATGAAGACATTGATTTTTACAAGCAATTTCTACAATTATTTCTTCACCAAAAGACATTTTTTATTATATTTCTTATCAACTAAAAGTTGTCGTCTGCATCTTTAAATTTGGACTCGCCCTACATACCTAGTTAAAGGAATGTTGGGTATGTTTGACCCCTACTCATAAGCTAATTGCCTTATCTGTAATTTACACCAGGGGGTAATCAACTTGTAAATTCCATTGATGACCATGATCAAAATTTGTCAATATTATGCATTAGCAGCACCTTAGCTTTATGCTGATGAGAATTTGATAAAAACCAAAATAAATATATTTTTTTCTAATTTCATCTTACCATTTTTATGCTTTTAATATTTTTAATCAATTTCAAATTATTGAATGAAATTGACTAAGTTGCAGAATGCTGGATTGAATATAATTGAAATTTACATGCATTATTTTTTTGTGATTTAAGGTGTTAAACAGTTTCTTCAAACATTGTTGTAAAGTTAAAAATTCTAGTAAAAATTATTTTTTCCATTTTGATTTATCTCCTGACCTAGAATATGGAAGTATTTCCTGAATATTGTAGCAGTTCTACAATCTAAAGGGGAAATCAGAAAAATAAATTTTTTACCTCTATTTCTCAATATTGTCCATTACAGTTATTCCAGTTGCTATTCGTGGTCTGTTATGATATCAAAAGCTTCATATTTTGTATTTTTACTGTCTTATATACATTGGAAAAGTCTTAAAAATGAGGAGTTATTATTTATTAACAATTATAACCAAATAAAATTCAAAATCTATTTCAAGAGACAAATTAGCTTCTTTATTTGACCCCCCTCCGATGAGATATACAATTAACCACCCGCTGAGAATTTAACGACATTATCTGATAAGGAAGCTGTAAACATTAAACAAGGGATTAAATCTGCTATATTATCATGGACAAGTGTGGCATATATTTTCACTTTCTTTGTAGCTAATTTGTCTCTTGAAATAGATTTTGAATTTTAAACTAGGCCTCGTCTGGTAATAGGATAAAGCCACTTCTGCAGACATGTACACGTTTTGCCATGCTGCTACGTATGCATGTGTTAAAATTCATATAATTACGGTTTATTGTTTATATTTTTAATTTATTTGTTAACAGGGCACTATGAAAGTCCAGCTGGAAGTGGTTATTCGATGTTCAATGTTTGCCGCATTATTACTTTGGGATGCAGCAAATGGCGAAAACGTGAAGAATATCCGAAACAGATATCACTCGGGTGCAAGGTCTCTGTTTCATTATATTCATCGAAACTTCTCATCATTTCCAACAATGCATGTTTGCTTAGTACGGACACCGATCTGCTAGCGCATCTATGCAGTCTAATCGGCGTCTCCACTAGGTGCCCTGTTCATATGTTGATTCATTGATTGAATGGGGTTTACCGCCACTTTCAACAGTATTGCAGTCTTATGGCAGCGGCTGAAGCATCTAGCAATGGATTCCTGGTATTTCTCACACCTGTACTACCACTACATCCTTTCCTAGCCTCCAGCCGCTGTCCCACTTAGGTTTGCGATTATTCACCAATCGTTGAGAGACAAATGTTGGAAAGGATATGTGCACCTTTCATATGTACTAACTCAAAATGTCCGTAGTTGATGATAAAATATCCTAAAGACAATGGCTTTGTGTTAATATTTAGACCACTTTTTATTATATACCTATAGTATTTCTAAAATGTACATATACCAAGACAAGATAGAAAAATCCGTATCTGATATTGTCAAAAACGGTTCCATATATGGCAATCTAAGATGGGGTCATTTCACTCTGCAGATGACGTCATTTTGCGAATAAACGTAGATGTAGAAATATAGATTTTTCTGAATAATTAATTTTTTTCAATAAAAAATAAGTAGGCCTATATAATAAATGGACCCCAGGTCTCGTGAAATATCCAAGTTTTTCTCCGTAGCGAGAAGCCAATACAAGATGTCGTACTTCTATCGTAATAAAATATTCCCTGTCTGTCCTCTCTAAACAAAGTTCAAAATCGTTGGAAATGTCATGCGGTGGATCAATCACAGTGTACTGGTACTTCTTACTTTATACACATCTGCACTTTGATAGACCTGTTTTGTTCTAGAATTTGAAAGTCATGAAATGGTCTACGTTGTTTTTTAAACTGAACTATGAACCGGGCCAGCGAGATATACACGTGTGATGCAAATAAATGGTACTTCAATACGATCGTAAGAAACCGAGGAATTCGGATCTCATACCAATATAGCAAGTTCAAGCTGATGAACGCTTATCAATGCTCTATTTAATATTATAGCGATGTTTGAAATGCGATTTAAGAAATGCTTTAAACGTTTTTTGACACTACACAACAAAGTGTGTTTCTTGTTGAATGGAATTATAACAACGTGTTTTATCACGTGATCTATAGCAAATTGAAAGAGTTGCAAACGACAATTTCAAATTGGTGATTTATTTTCGTCTTTTCGAAAATATTGTGGATAATGAAGTAATTGCTTGTTCCAAGCAATTTCTTCATTTCCAACAATGTTTACCAAAGCATATTCTTGAGGGGCATGAAAAGGAGGGATTGTGTTGGAATGGGTTAAGCTATGAGGGATTTTGCAAGATTAATTTCGAAGTATATTGATGAAGTTTATTATGTTCCAGGCAAAGACAAATTGACGAATTATTGTTGAATTATGACCGGCATATCCCTCCAAACTACGAAGAAGGTAAGACCATAAAGTAAGAATGGCGATTGAATGTGCCCTACGACGGATATTTAAAAGAAGTTGTATATAGCCATCAACCTTTTTTTACTATTTTTCTTTGATTAGGAAGCATGTATTTGATGCCGCCACCAGATCTACGGTAATTGTAGGTAAATCTGTCCGAATCTACGGAGTGAAATCCAAGTCTGACCAGTTTACATCCACTTTATTTTTTTGCCTACTTTTAAAGCATTGTAATGGCATATATATCGTATATATCATGTTTTAAGAATATGCAAAAGTTATTAATAACTTTCCAAAAATGTATATATCTTTAAAACCGAGTGTATAATAAGATGTATTTATTTATTTTTTTTTTCAAAAAATTGAGCTGAAACAAAAATATTATGTCTAAATTGCAATTGTAAGGAACAAAATGCACGAAAAGAAAATAAAGTTCTCAATAAAATAAAATATAGAAGTTTTATAAGTATTTATCAACTTTTTTTTTTCTAACTTTTTTCACAAAAAGTTACTTCTACAAGAACAATTTCTTTGGTAGAGACATGTGTCTTATCCATTCTTTGTACTTGGTCAATAGATTTAAACTACTCTCGAAAGTAAGACTAACTCGTAAATCTGGGCCTGTATTTATCAACCAATCTTAACCGATGTTCCATCTGAAGTTTTCCAAATGAGCTTGTTGAACAGTAGAATCATGTTTCTTGATCTGCTAGATTACTTGAATGTTAAAAAAAAGAAGACAGAGAAAAGTAGACGATGAGATGAGTGTAATACGTCGTATTCTAGACGTCCTTGAGAAATAATTGTCTGTTCTCAAGAGAATGGCATTTCAATCTACCATTATTAGTCATTTACAGAATCACGAAAACAACGAGTATCGAAGTGTGTTATTATCTTCCATAATGATCTGAATGATCTCGGCTCTTAGGTTAAAGTTAATATCTTTGGGTCAGGAAAACCATTAGTTTGTAAAGGTTAAACCCATTCCCAAAGACAAAATATTAGAAAGATCCAAATTGAAAGAAGACATTTCAAGTTTACGTAATTCTTTAAAACCTTTTTGGGTAGAAAGTATTGTGAAAAAAGAAGAAATAATCTTTCGCATGTAACAAGCGATTTCTTCATTTTCGACAAAAACAGTGTTGTAAATGAAGAAATTGCTCATAACAATATTTTCCAAATTTATTTCTTGAGGGACGTAAAAAGCGGGATTTTTATGGGAATTGGTTTAAAGTATTCTACAATATATTTTCTCGAGTTTTCTTACTGACCTCCCCCCCTCTCCTGTACCCCTTGTTATGGCAGATTTCGCTTTAGAACTAGTAATGTTTGAATAATGTCCTTAGAAGCCGTAAACACCTTGGAAAAATCCCTTTCTTTCATACATGTCATGTTTGTACGAATCAAGATGTGTAATAAAGAAGTATGAAATAACCGCTCAAGTTTTTTTCTGGAGTAATGAGGATGTTATTTAGCTTTCCCGGGGTGTTTACTTAAATATTGGAACGTGGATCCTTTTATCAGAACATTCTATCAATAATTGTCCCATTTCTGTGTTCGTTCTGAATCATTTGGTATACTCTAGCTCTATGATAATTTTTACAGATGTAACTACGGGTACTAATATATGAAATTAGGTCTGTTTTCAAAATGCACATAGTTTGGGTGTTTTAAGATATAAGCCCCATTAGTTAGATATTCTGTCTGGGGGTATAGTAAAAAACAACAATTGAATTTGCTATTTCAGTCTTAACAACACCGTCTGTACACCTCTAAAGGGCATCATATCAATAACGTGGGTACGCAGAGGTTAAATTAGGCTTAATCCCATAGGGTCTCTAAGATATGAAATATTCATAAACCATGATATGATTATATTTACTAAGAAATATCATGACTCGAACGAGCCGTATGTTTGCTCCAGCACGCGAAAAAAGGTCTATTGGATATTCGTTTATACTAGTTCATCTCAGCACGATTATACTAGTTCATTCTCAGACACCAGATATTTCCATGTCCCCGAGGGAGGGACAGTGATATTACTCATTTCCACTTAATCTCACGTTTTTAAGCCCCCCCCCCCTCCCATAAAAGGATTTAGAAAACAAAGTGGAAAAGGAAGAAAATGCTTGTTACTTGTAATTTCTACATTATCCACAATGTTTTTTTACCCAAAAGACATCTTTTATAAAAAAATAAACAACTTAGAATTGTCGTCTGCAGCTTCTTCCAATTTGCACCAGTCTAAAACTTTGTTGATTGGGAATGGGTTAAATCGATGCCTATCCATTTATGGCTGGTTGGTCTAATTTCGGAAAACACTTGACAGATCGTGACTTTCAATAAAAAAAATCGATCAACCAATAAAAACATCCATTCAGACCGGAAGTGAATTTTGAACTCCAACATTGGTCGACCTTTATTTGAAGCATTTGGTTAGTTGGCGACATAAACGACGAAAGTAAAGCTTATTCAAGATGTGGTTACAACGTTTATGTCGCCAGCCAAACACTTTTTCGCTACATGTAACTGATGATAAATTTTGTATAACAATTCTGTATAATATCGAAGTTGAATTTCCTGTCCAAGTTCTGAGGGCGTTTCCAGTTATATGTCTATTGTAAATCCTCAAACGAAATGGGAACTCCTTCAAGTGTCTTTTCTGATCAGACAATTATGAATATCGCGTCAAATACACAAAATACACATGTGTAAAGACTTAGACAAGCATGTGCATGCACATAGTCTGATCTGAGTATTTACTAAAGGTACTGAAGGTAAAACCTGACACTAAGGTTCTGTAGAAGATCATCGAAGATCAGAGAAAATTCTAAGAGTATTTACTGTATCTCAATAATGCATAGTGTCTGCTCATTATGAATATGTTGTATTGGTGGAAATATTAAGCACTGGTTTTAAAGGTGACCCAATTTCTTTATTTATGCATATATAATTTAATATTTAGTTTCGTCTTTCAAAATCGGGCGTTCTGATTGGTCGGAAAAAATATTCATAACTCCATGAACAAAATTTTGAGCACGCAGCTGTTTTATATGCTTCCGCACAAAATGGTCACATACAAAAAGGTATCAAATGATGTAGGGTTTTTGCTTTTTTCGCTCGATACTATTAAATTATAAGAAATGAAGAGAATATATTTTGTTTTCATGGAGGTATGAACCGAAAAACCCAATCACACTTATGTATGAATCCGCTTCGCGTAATCATACAATGTGATTAGTTTTTTCGGTTCATACCTCCATGAAAACAAAAAAATATTCTCTTCATCTCTTAAGTGATATTGTTTGGTATGTCGACCACTATTTGTAAAGGTGGCAACATTTCTTTGTTTATGCATTTGTGGTATTGTTGGGAATGTCCAGCAACGGTTGTAAAAAAGCCTAATTCCTTTATTTACGCGCATGTGGTATAGTTGGGAACGTCGAGCACTGGTCTTAAAGGTGGCCCAATTTCTTTATTTATGCATATGTAGAACTGTTGGGAATGATGAGCACTATTTGTTCAGATGGTCCGTTTTCTGTTTTACGCATATATGATTTAATCTTTAGTTTCGTCTTTCAAAAACTAGCGATCTTATTGGTCGAAAAACACTATTCATAACTCCATGAACAAAATTTTGAGCACGCAGTGATTTTGTATGCTTCCGCACAAAATGGTCCCATACAAAAAGGTATCAAAATTTGAAAAGTTTTAGCTTTTTTTCGCTCGATACTATTAAATTATAAGACATGAAGAGAATGTATTTTGTTTTCATGGAGGTATATGTGTTTAACGTACTACCAAGGGGGTCCATTTCCTGGTCAGTGTGCGGAATTGAGTAGACTAACAAGATCGATTGTTTTAAACAATCTAATATCCCAATTAAGAGACCTCAACTATGTCTTTTTCCAGATGTTCCAGTGGAAGTGTACGTACAGTTACATATCACCAGCATTGATTCGATAAGAGAATCAGATATGGTAGGGGTTTTACTAAATTTAACATATACTGCAAAATTTCAGACCTGTTCAAATTCAAAGGTTTTGCAGATGACAATTAAAAGTTGGTTTTATTCGAAAAGTTGCCGCTCAGTAGAGTAGAGATTATTGTGGAAAGAGTATCAAAACACAGGGACGTAAAAACGAGTGACTGTATAGGAAAGGTTTAACATAACCACAGAACTTTGTTTTGTTTGAATGGGGTTTTACGCCGCTTTCAACGATCTTTCAGTTATATCGCGGCGGCTGGAGCACCTATCAATGGAATCCTGGTATTTCTCACACCAGTACTACCACTACATCATTTCCTAGCCTCCAGCTACTATCCCACATAGGTCTACGATTATCGACCCATTGGAGAGAGACAAATAGTCGGAAAGGATGAGTGCCGCCACAGAACATGATGGTTCAAAGTCGCTAACCTCCTTATGATAAGATTAATCAATTATTCGGGTAAATATATAAGAATGCCCCTTCGTTTTTTTGTAAGACAAAGTGCATCCTTGTTTGTTGTGTTTGTGAAATACTGCGCTTTCGGCGGAGACAAAATGGGGGCCCCTGGAGATAGTGGACTTATAAGATGTTCTTAAGTCACAAGAAGATAGTTTGTGAAAATATTTTATAAATTGTCTTTCTATTTGTCATGGCAACGAGAGATTTTGTTGGGATTTAATTTTTTGTCGGGCTTTTCCCAGAAACAGCATTGTGGTTTTAACGTGGTCGGCGCACTTATTTTGAAGGAGAACACATATGATTTTAATAAACAACGCATAGTAGTTGTTATACCTCACATTGAGCACTTCTTGCTCAGGTCAGTTAACACGTGTTGTGCTTAATTGACAAATCTAGTTTTAACCACAATATAATTGAATGCAATCTTCAGTTTTCGATTTCCACTTCACCCTTTAGGCGACTGTAAAGCCTGATTTTCATTATACCTTGGGCGCGTAGCCCCAAAATGGTGACAACCTGTGTCTATGGGGTTTTCGCAAGGTTTTACGGACACTTAGGCTGGCTTATGATTGCATGGATGGCGTACGATATCGTGACCTGAAATTTTCCTTAGGATTTATTTGACAAAGTCAGATGCCGTAAGTTGTGATATTATCTTACGATGGCCTCGCAGATTTTGAAAAAATAACCATGAACATCGTTGCGGACCACCTACCTTGAGCTATTGTACCGCTGACGTGCTTTCTCCGTTAAAGTCTCGTAAAAACATATCAAGATCTACAGTGTCCATAAAACAGTGCGATAAACGAACGGACACTGTTTGCCTACGTAAGGGCACTGCACGATTTTTGAGTTTCGACAAGTTTACACGAGCTGCACTGTTGGCGAAATATAAACTAGGCTAAACAGATTTGTACAATCGCAAGATCATGCCGATGCCGCATAGCCCGTAGTCAAACCGTAGAAGCATCACATGGTCATTGCATTGGTAACGCATATTGGAGCACCTAACCATTGGTTCTAGCATTATCAGACCAGTACTACCACTACATTCTTTCGAGCCTCCAGCTTCTCATCCCACTGATGTTAAGGATTATCAATCCATTGATGGGAAAGAAATGTCCGTAGGATATTTGGTCTGACCGGGAATTAAACCCCGGACCTCAAGAGGCCAATGCGCTACCAACTGCGACATTACCGTTGTTCTATACTAAGGTCGCTGTATTACAGTAGTATACGCTTTACAAATCTCTCTTGTTTCTTGCGACAATCGTGTTACGGGCACCTAAAGGAATTTTGAGATAAGTGTTTTAAAGATCTAACAAACACAAATTACGGTATTGTGTACAAAAACATCGTAGCCGTGTTACAGAACTATGTCGGACAATTTCACTACAGTTAATCTCAGGTTACCATATGATTGGTGGTATCCGTGCAAATAGAAAACAGGCTTAAAACATATAATGGTGTCCGGCTCAGTTGGCTTTAGACCTTCCCACCAAGTCCCTCCTTTTTACGCCCCTCGAGAAAAGGGCTTTTGAAAACATTCTGGAAAATGAAGACATTGCTTGTATCAAACAATTTCTCCTAATCCTCAATGTTTTCAATCCAAAAAGACGAATTTAAAGATAAATTCCATCAACTTGAAATTGTCGTCTGCATTTTTTTTTTCAATTTTGAACTTTGTGAAATTATGCTGTATGGGAATAGGTTAAACTATGACCATTCCGAAATACGTTTGTAATAGTAGGAGAAGATGTAAGACTCTAATGACCTGTATTGTTGTGATGTACGAATAGAGACTATCATACAAAATGTCAATAGACTAATCAGTTCATACATATAGACCGGAAAATAAATTTGAACGCAAGCATTGATCAACGTTTATATTAAGTGTTTTGGTCAGTTTGGCGACTTTAACGTCGCAATAATAACTTATTCAAGCTGATGTTACGACGTTTTAGTCGCAGTCTATCCATTTTAGCTTTTTGTTACACGTTACTAGCCATATATTTTTTTTTGCCAGAAACATCACTAAGAAGAAGAACAACATAAAAAGCCATTTTGTCTTTTTGCATTAATTATTATATACATATTTCGTCTGACTATCTAAACTCAATCCACAAACTTTAAAGTTTAAGGGCATTGTATAAATAGACTCCCTTTGAATTTGCCGTCTCCAACTTCTTGTTCACTTATTTCTATGATTAATTTTGTAGTTTGTCGTATGGTTTTGCTTTGTTAATAGGATTTCTCCATGTCGATGATTCTTCGACAAACCTGGAATGACAGTAGACTGGTTTACAAGAAATTAGACCGACTGCGGTCTTTAGAACTAGACTCCATTGTAATGAGAAATATATGGGTACCCGACCTATTCTTCAGCAATGAGAAGACCGCTAATGTTCACTCTGTCACAGTACCAAACAAACTGATGCATATTTACCCCGAGGGTCGGATTCAATACAGTGTCAGGTAGGGAAGAACTACACTTATTCATGAAAGATATACAGATGGTTACTCGTGAAATTAAGAGAATAAAATTCGAATAATAGTGCAAGTTTTGCATGCAGCGGTCCAGTTCAGTTAAAACACAATACTACTCTGGTTATTTACTCTGAATGTTGAGCTATAGGTGTCTTCCTTTGGCCGCGGCCATAGCGCAGTGGTAGCGCGTAGGACTCTAGTCATGGGGTCCCAGGTTTGATCCCCGGTCGCGGCAAATATTCTGTCCCACATTTGTCTCCCACAAATGGGTGGATAATCGTAAACCTAAGTAGTACGAGCAACTGGAGGCTCGGAAAGGATGTAATGGTAGTACTAGTGTGAGAAACCCTTTTCAACCGATCAATCCATAGCTTATAAGTAACACCACATATGATCAGTGAGCAACCAAAATATCATGTAAACAGTTTGAACAAAACTGTATTTACGACATATTAATCGACCATCGACGACAATGTTTCTAAATATGTGCAAGTCTATTGAGTACACAAATATGGACATTTGGTTCAGATGTTATATAAAAAAATGAAAAAGTGAAAACTGCGAAAAGGAGTAGCGTCTCTATTTCTGCGTCGACATCAAATACATACATACAAATAGATGTAATTATATGAAATGAAGCAGAATAAACTTGCGACTTTGTAATTAAGATGCTAAAGTATTTGTGAATTGATAGATTCAGTCTTTACGAAGCCGTAGTTCTTGATATTGATTTATAAGAAAACGTCAACGATTAACTCAGTCAATGCGCATCAATCTAGATTTACGGAAAACAGACAGAAAAATATTTATACATATGTTCAAAATAATATAAGACAATGGGTATCAATCTAGATTTATGGAAAACAAACAGAAAACGGTTTCTGCAAATGTTCAAAATATATTATTTTGAACATTTACAGGAACAGTTTTCTGTTTGTTTTCCGTAAATCTGTCATATTCTGAACATTTGCAAACAACAATTTTCTCTTTGTTTTCCGTAAATCTAGATTGATGTCCACTGACTGAGAGACCCGTCATAATCGCCAATACCGATCACGCGTTTAGTACATATATCAAACATTTTGTTTCATTCTCACAATACAATGGCTAAAAACATTCAATACTATGATACTAATGCCCTGAGATATGAAAACTGTCAAACTAGTAGCTGATAAACCATATAAGATTGAATGCTTCAATACAGTAATGTTGTAATTGTGATATCCCGCTCCATCATTCTGGCAGTTAATGGGACCCAGGAGGGATCATGCATGTTGATTTCTCACAAATGAGGACATGTTAATACATTATACTCTCCTTGATCTGTATGAAATGTAAACAATAAATTGACCAATTGCAGCTGTCAGTCAAAGAATCAATCCACAAATCTAATCAAACCATTCAATTAAAGTGAAAATTAACTTTAAACTCCGACATTGGCCAACATTAATGTGAAGTTTTCTGTTGGGCTGATTATTCAAGCTGTAGTTACAACGGTAAGGTCGTCAACCAATTTTTGCTACGTGGCTCTGCAAAAAAGAAAAAACGCCACTCATTATCGAAGTGGCACTACCTGTCGGTGTCAGTTGGCTTTGCCAATGTAGTCAATGGGCAGGGCGATCAATCAATTGAAAGAGTAATTTCATTATATTTAACAAAATTTAATTTGTGTCTATTCTACCTTGTGATCATTGTCAAATCATTGTGATCTTTAGAGAATCGACTAATCGTTGACCCCGAACACTTACTCCGCTGGCCCCGTCCTTTGATTCCTACAGGAAGTTTCGTTTCATTATATAACGATGTTACTTTGCAAGTAACAAATAAGTAAAATGGTTGGTTAGCGACCTATAGATCTAAGCTGTAGTTACGACTTATAGGTCGCAAAACCAACATAAATACTTGACATAATTGGCGGCCTATTTGGAGTTCAAATTTAACTTCCAGTCTAAATGAATGATATCAATGGTTTAATTATTTCATTGACATCTTCGTTAGGTAAATCATTTTGCATTCTTTTTCAAATAGCTTCTACAAAACTGCCTTTGTTAGTAAATATTGCTATTGTAAAAATATATCTTGTAAAGGTAATATGCGCATTAGGTGTTAATCGATTATAAGAAAATTCATACATTTGTAGGTTGATTTGGGTTTTATTTTCATACCGAGATAAACAAAAAATCTTATGATATTTGTATATTTTAGTGTTACAGGTGAGAATAACTAAACTTTTCGTACAATTTACATCATAATATATTTCATTCACATCACTATAATTTTACACACAGACACACACAAAAAATAAATAAGACAGACAAAAAAGCAAAAGTAATGAACTCAGTGCGTTACTGAATACTTAACATAGAACGTAGATTTTCGCACACGTAATCATTTTAACCCATTAATTTATCTGTTCATCTTAATGGTCGTTGAAATCTAAGCTGAAAAGGTAGTTTTGAAAAAGATGCGTAATATCTATTATTCAAGATCATTTCTTGTCTAAAAATTCTGCCACCAGGAGACTAGACCGGGACCACTTTTGACTTTAAAAAAGGCTTTGTTAAAATTGATGGTGGTACCGGTCTAATAGGAGGTTGATTGGGTATGAATCAATTAGTCACTGAAATTGTAACTAGATACTGGTCCTTTTCGGCGCAGTTGTATGCGGTCGAGTTATATGTCAGTAATGTTGTTTTAGACTGATCTAAATGGGTAGTAGTTACAGTGTACCTATGAATAAATCTAGGTCTCTTGAACTATCTGTGAGATAGTGAGCTATCAGTACCAGAAAGCGTTCCACTTACTTATCTTATATTGATTTGTGTTTGTGTTATCGTTACCTCTTGATCATTTGCAATGAACACAGCTTCACAAGCACTTGTGAGTCTCGAAAAATAGTTATAGTCTGTTATTGATCTTTTATGGTTCACTAAACCTTTTCCTTTTTTTTGAAATTTTAGAATGGGCCAAATTGAAAAGTTTGCAGACGACAATGAAAATAGAATACAATTTGAAAATAAACCTCCCTAAGTGGTAGAAAAAATTGTGGGAAAAGGAGAAATTGCTTGTCACAAGCAATTTCTTCTTTTTCAAAAATATTTTCTCATCTATGAAATCACAGCGACGTAAAATCCCGGGTTGGTACAGGAAGGGGTAAAACTTGTCTATCTATACGCTATATCATAGGCTTATTATAGGTAGATTTCAAATCTCGCCATTTTAACGGAATGGGGTCACTTCGTAGGTGTACGTCAAAACGTTATAACTACAGCTTATCTTAATATTGCACCATAACCTTTATATACTCGGCGACGTTAATCTGTTTTATGCAGAATATTTCTTGTTACAGAATTTCAGCGACTTTTACTTGTAACATGGATCTGAAGAAGTACCCCCTTGACTCGCAAACCTGTTATGTTGTTATGGAAAGTTGTAAGTGTCAAGCATGTTAAACTTATTCAACCCATTACCAGACGGCAAACTTTTAGACTGGTCCAACTTAAAAGGAGTTCCAGACGACAATTTAAAGTTGATTTTTCTTTTAAATTATTTCAACTCTTTGGATAGAAAACATTGTGTAAGATAATGAAACTGCTAGTTACAAGCAATTTCTTCATTTTACACAATGTTTTCTCGATTGTTTTTCTTTGGGGCGTCAAAAAGCGTCATTGTGATGGAATGGATTGCATTATGAAAAAAATATATATATATTTTTTTTTAAATTTTGTCTCGTGCTATTCATGAAATTTCGAAGCCATCCCTTCATGTATTTTTTTTCTTTTCTATACAATGTTCCCATTAATATACCATAAACTCAAGCTTAAAACGATAAATCTTTTTTTTTTGCGTGTTCCTTTTTTAAGGGTACCTGAAATTTTCATTTTTTCTTTTTAAGATACCAGTCATTTTTCTTTAAATCAGATTCGGCTAAAACGATAATTTTCTTCAGTTTGCGTTTTAACTTTAATTTTTTCAGGCTATTCATACACCAAAAAAGGATTTATCTAAACCAAATTCGTTGTTCTACGAATGTCTTAGTGCCATCAACATTCCGTTTAAAACTCGCTGCATTTCATCTGATTTACACCCCCAATGTCTACTACAAATCAACGCTATGTTTTTTGGTTTTAGTTTCCTCTATCAAGATTCAGCCGTTTTGATTGGCTGAAATTTTTAAACTTCCATGAACAAAAATTTTAGCAAGAAACTTTTTTGTGTGCTTACTGTTTTACTTCATGGCATTAAATAATGAGAAAAAAAAGAGATTTTTTTTTCATTGGAGTATCAACCAAAAACCTTAATCAGACTAAAGTATGAATCCAGTTCAAGTATTCCAACAGTGTGATAAAGTTTTTAGGCATATACTCTCATGAAAACAGAAAACATTCTCTTCATTACTTAAATAAAAGCAGGTCGATATAAACTTTCAGATGGATACAGCACAGCCAATCTTGTATTTTTGTGGCACCCTGAGGCAGTTATCCGAGCAGACAACTTAATTTTGCCACAATTTGAACTTGGTCATATAAAAACACAGAGATGTGATAGACAATATATCGGAAGTAAGTCAACTTATCTAGCCGCTTCCGAGATTCGAACTTAGGACCTCTTAGTCGTAAAGCCGACGCTCTGACCTGTCTTACACACATTGATCGAACCGAGCTATTGTGATCTAGCTATGGCTAAATTGCTTAAGTGAAAAGTTTTACCATTGGCTCTGATGGTCAGGATTTTTAACACGATATATTTGGAAAGGTTCGGTAGAGGCAACTTTATTCCAAAGGCTATGCTTTGGCATTTACAAAATATGAAGCCGTTAATCAAGTTGGGCTTGATTGGGCCTATAGTGATCTTTTCTTTGTTGGCACTTTATATTATGTATGTATAGCCCGAAACGGCTATTGTGTATGTACGATTGCACATTCCCTTGCACTTCAGTTCATTTCGCATTCACCTATGTTATGGTCTCAGAAGATAGCCAACTAATACGTCATTAATAACGCAACGGATGTCAATTTAAAACCCGGAGCTCCAATTTCAAACGGTGTTTTAGCAAAAGTAGTTCGGTGGTTTAACCCTTTCCTGTTTTTCAAATTTTTAGACCTGTCCAATATCAAAGAAGTTGCAGACGACAATTAAAAGTGAGAGCATTTTTAAAAGTAACCAACCTATAGGGTAGGAAATATTGTGGGATAAGAAGAAATTGCTTTTTACAAGCAATTTCTTCTTATCCCAAAATATTTCCTTCAGTATAAAAACTCAGAGACGTAAAATCCAGGGATTAACCAGGAAAGGGTTTAATGTAAATCATTAAGTTTTAGAGCTCATATAATGTATCTTGAACCATAATTGTTATGTCCTTAACGTTTTTTTTTTTTTTTTTGTTTTTTTTTTTTGTCAAAAGAACCCTGAGAAGTAATATATATTTCATTCCTTAATTTGACAAGAATCCTGTCATTTAGCCCATCGCAGAGGTTTTTGATGAGAGTAACAAACGACAACTCTGCTTGGTAATTGACGATTGCGTTAGAATAACCGGCCCCGTTAGCGTATACAGCTCACACAAATACACGAACCATTGCACAAATACTATTTGTTCAATTTTGTGTAAATATTAATTGAAGATACAACAAAAAGGGGCATCTAAAGACAATGGTCTCCTAAACAAAATTATCAAGATGACAGTTGGGAATGATTTGTTATAATTAATGTATCAAATACATGTTAATAATTTGAATGATATGGTATCATTAAAGTATCATATGAGCCTATGCGTGACATTTCCAACCATTTTGCATGTGCGTGACTCGCACACATTGAGCACCCCGGACAGCCATTCGAGGCAATTAGAATAGTCGCTGATTGTTTAAAGAAGCTTTAGGTCAGTATCTACCTACAGAGCGCAGAGTGAAGACACTGATCAGACTGTGCGGATGCACAGGCTGATCTGAGTCTTTACTGTGCGCACATGTGTAATGGTTGGAAATATCACGCGTGCGCTCATATAACTGTAGGCTAAACCTGTTGATATCGCTGTTGATAGAGGATTTTGACTTAAGGAAGAGAATAAATATTAACCTCATGCCATGCAGAGTCACCCGATTAAGCTTGCAGCTGATTTCATACAAATGAAAAAATAATCATTGTCGATCGGCGGATTGCTGGCCCCGCCCAATAAACTCCGACAGGAAGTTGCACCTCGATTTTGAACGGCGTTACGGCCAGTTACAATTAACAAAAAAGTGAAATAGTTGGTTTGCGACATAAACGTCGTAACTACAGCTTGAATAAGATGTAGTTACGACGTTTAAGTCATCAGACTAATAAAAAAAGCCTCTAATAAATGTCGGCAAATGCAGGAGTTCAGAGTTTATTTATAGTCTAAATGAATAATACGATTAGTGTACCAATTATTTGATAGACAGGCAGGATCAATCAATTCTGAAGAATAAAATAAGTTTTTACTAGACCATGATGCTATCTTATCCAATGCTTCTTGTTTGTGCTGTTCGTTTCAGTAAACTACACCTGCATTAAACTAAAGTTTCAACTAAGGCGGGATGCCGGTTATTACGTCACACAAATATACATTCCAAGTATTCTGATAGTTATTTTATCCTGGGTGTCGTTTTGGCTGGATATGGACGCCGTGCCAGCTCGAATCTCGCTCGGACTGCTCACCGTGCTAACAATGACTACGCAGAGTTCCGGGGCTCGAACATCCTTACCCAGAGTGTCTTATATCAAAGGTAAAAAAGAATTACACTTATTCTCGTTTGTTTTCTAGGGACATTTCTCAACTATTTTTTTTCAGATTTTATCAGTCATCTTTGACATAATTGACGGTAGAGATTGTCAATCAAAGAATCATTCGACCAATAATATCAGTCATTTAGATCGGGATTGAACTTTGAACTCCGACATTCTCCGAGATTTGTGTGAAGAGTTTTTTTCGTTTGGCTACATAAACGTCGTAACTACATCTTATTCAAGCAGTATTTGCAACGCTTCCGTCGCCGATCAACTATAATACATTTTTAGGCGTATAAAGTATGGTTTTGTTATTTTAAGCAGACAAGACATCGCAGATTCTGTCGTAAATATGTAATTGACAGCATCCATTGGTGTAACCTAACGAATGCGGTAGTAATCGTTTATCCCATTTACAGTCAAACTTGAATGGACGGCCAAAATGTGTTCGTATAATCCTATGGTTGAGAGAACTCATTATAATCGTCTCATTCAGACGGTTATAATGAGATCCTCCAGCGCAGTATTTACCTTCGATAATCTTATTAGCAAAAACATCCAATAATGGAGATTCTTTATTTATGAAAAGGAAATTTTGATGCTGGTCGTTAAATGAAAGCGATCGCTTAGTTCAGGTGGTCCCTTGAAAAATATTGACTGTATATTTGTATATCAGGTATCGATGTATGGATGGCAACATGTTTGGTGTTTGTATTTGCGGCCCTTATAGAGTACGCCTATGTCAACGTTTTATCTAGGGTTCAAAAACGTCGTCAGTCAACAATAAGGATCAAAACAGAAACATCTTCTCTTATAAACGAAGCAAAGGAAGATTATTCTCTGGTAAACATGATTAGACATCTTTATATCCTGGAACCCTTTTTGTCACATCTTACATTGTATTAACCCATCCCCACATAACGTCTCTTTTTCACGACCTAAAGTAGAATGGCCATGGAAAACTTTGTGGAAAAAGGATAAATTACTTGTAACAAGCAATTTCTTCTTTTCTTACAATTATTTCTACCATATTTTGAACTGTTTTCTCTAGTTTAGCCCAATATAAAATGCCGTCTGTAACCTCTTCAATACAGACCAGTCTGAAGTTTTGTTGACTGTTAATTCTTGAAACAGTTCCTTTATAGAGTTATTTATTGATGGTGATTTTCTAAAGGGTAAGGGAAACTGAAAATTCGTTACGATGAAATAATTGAGGTCATTTTTAACCCCCAAACCTCATGTCACATATGACGTACTTCTAATGGACACTTATTATATAAAACATTTGTTGATTTTAAACGGACTGCATATTAACCCTTTCCTGTTAAGTACCGGGTTTTTACGACCCTCTGATTATCTAACTGAGAAAGCATTGACGCAAATGACGAAATTTCTTGTAAAAAGCTATTTTTTTCCCACAATATGTACTACCCAACTGAATGGTTTGTTTATCAAATTCAATCCACTTTAATATTTGTCTGCAGATCCTATGAATGTGGACAGGTCTAAAACATTGATGGAAATAATAAGGAAAAGGTCAATGTGTTGGCCAGAACTACTTAAAAAATAGAATGTAGAATGGCTTGCACCAGAACTGCTGGCATTTGACGGATATCTGGCCACGCTCACTAACCTCCGACAAGACAGTTTGATTGAGATATAAAACGACTCAATGAACATAAAGTAAACCGTTGGTTTGCGACATAAATGTTACAGCTGCAGCTTGAATAAGCCGTAGTTACGGCATTTAACCCATTCCCATGCAATCCTGCTTTATACGCCCCACAAGAAAACGCTTTGAGAAACATTGTACAAAATGAAGAGATTGCTTGTGACAAGCAATTTATTCATTAACCAACAATATTTCCCATCCCCCAAAAAACAAATATACTCCAAATTTTATCAGCTCTAAATTGTTGTCTGTAACTTTCTTTGAATTTGGACCAGTATAACGTTTTACTGTTTGGTAATGGGTAAAGTCACCAAACGTGAAACAATAATTAACATACATATTAGAGGTCACCATTCACTTCGGGTCATAATCAACGATTCGGTTGGTCAATCGGAGGATGATTGTCAGAGGCTCTCCGTCAATTTGTTAAGTGATCGAAACTAGTCTTCAGATAACACGCCTTTCCCGCAACTCAAATTGAAATCATTTGCTGTAATTATTAACATTCCCGTTATATTCTATTTAGCGAGTAATGTTTAAATCCCACAAACCCCCTCTAATCCATTATTTGTCTCTTTTTTTATAGTTACGTAAACTCGAAAATACATTTCTATTTCAGAATTTTTTACCATCTCTGAAGTGTTTACCAAGCCGAGAAAAGGCTAGAACGATTGACAAGTTATCCAGAGTTATCTTTCCTACATCTTTCATCGTCTTCAATCTCATATATTGGAGTGTTTATGTATTCTGGGAACCAGATCGCTCTTACTTAGACTAGAACAGTGGGTGATCAACGCAAAATGACGTAGGGATCATTTCAGCATTATGTAGATACAGTGATCATGTGCGAACAGACGGATCACGGCTGTCTATTACAGTAAATCGACCAATCAAATCAGCCATTTAGACGGAAACTGAACTTTGAACTACGACATGACCGATATCTATGTTAAGCATATTTTTTTCGTATGACGACTTAAACGTCGTAACTACAGCTGATTCAGGCTGAAGTTAGACGTTTAATGGCCAACGAACAATTTTATTTTTCTTACATGCTACTGGCCACAACTTTTGCTAAATAACGCCGTAAATGTCGAAGTAGAGCTTCCTGGTGGATCTCAGTGGGCGTGACCGGCTATCAGCGAAATATTACGCCATAGGTAACGATTTCTTATAGAATAAGGAACTGGTTTTAAGAATACAACACCTCTACGGTTTATTTATTATGCTGATTTTTAAACAATGTAGGTCAACTTCGGTTCATATAGCCCAATTTTCTTTTGCCGAAATCAATGAATTTTATTGATGCAATTCGGGATATTTGTATCTGGACATACCAGATAAACGTATCCGATTCAAATCACATCGTACAAAAATTCCGGGGACAAGGGATATTAATCAAAGCGCTGAAAGCCTGAGATATGTATACAGGAGATATATCATCTGGGCAGAAAACGTTTGACGGTCGGATTATCGAAGGTGCCACTTTCTACCCAAATCTACTGTCGATTAAACGCAGATCTGCCAATTTGTGCGCTAGGGGACACAACCTGCCCGCAATAATTTTCTTCCTGTTGAGGTATTGTAACGATATATTTACATTTATATATCGTTACATATTTTTCACCCGATCAAAATGCTTTGTAGGGATCTGATAAAGGTCACCCAAGGATCCTTCCTGTGAATTTTGGTTGAGTTTGGTTGACTTATGTTCAGTACTTTCTGAGAAGAAAATTTTTAAAGTAAAAGATGACGGACGGACGGACGACGGACACCATATTATGACAAAAGCTCGTTGGCTTTCAGCCAGTGGAGCAAGCGAGAGAGAGCTAGAGGGTGAGAGAGATGGGGAAAGGAGCGTGTAGCCAGGTTCGAACTAGGTGGCTCTTGCGTGCGAAGTGAGTATTCTACCACACAGACCAATTTCGTTATGTAAATATGCGCTTTATAATCTCCAGATAAAGAGAGCGAGAGAGTGCGGGTGGTCGTTTACCAGGTTAACTTGATTATGTGCACCTCTCAAAAGCGGTATGTAGACGTTGCATCCTTTGAGTAGAATTCGGAGGTAAAAATATATAGACACAAGGTCCGAGCACGACCAAACAGTGCGAATATGATCCTATGAATGACCAATTAATTTGTTAAACAAAACATTCCAATCGTGCGTAAAACCGACAGCTTCGTTTATCAGCTTTATACAGCAACTTCGTCTAACCGGACCGTATTAACATTTTTACTCTAGAATAAGTAATATTATTTTGGTATGAAACAAACACCTTATTTTTTCTTAACAATATGATATGATTATATATGTTTAATTATTTCTAATATATCATATATCTCCTTTCTTTCTTTCTATTCACTCATCAAGTTTTGATAATTATTCCAAATTCAGAACACTCACACGAAAGTACTGTGCATCCAGCCGACAGCTTTCAATGAGTCATATCTCGCCTTCGTCCTTCTCGCCTAAATCGGGCGTGTTAATTTATGGTAAGATCCTATCTACTTTTCAAGCGACAGAAGATCACATTGATTGCGGTAGATGTTTTTACATTGTTTTCGCATTAAATTCTGCATGGGTTTGAATTTTTAGCATAGTAACTTTAGCCTCAGATTGCTAACGCAATCTCAGGCTAAAAACGGTTAGAAAAGATAAGACAGTGCGCGTCTGGTGAAAATTGCAATGAAATCATTCTCTCACAGAGCATTCCAACACTCGTTTTTAAAGCGGCTCTTGTACAGCTTTTCATGAAAATTTAATATAGGTAAATTACCTGCTCTCAAATAGTTATAAATGTAATTTTCACGATCAATCTTCTTATTTCGCGTTAAATCGACTAAATTCACTTATAATTCAATTTAATGTGATTTATTCTCAGTGCCCTACTTTGAAACATCGGAATTTATCGGTTGAGGTCTTTTGTATTCGTGTGATATCGACAACGAATGTATCGCTAGCGGAAGCTAATGAATTAATACGTCATGGAAAGTACAAATAAGGCAGTTTTCGTCGCCATCGATAGAAAACGTATTTAGCCGATGAATTTCGGTCCATTCGGGTTGTATTTCGCTGAATATTTTGGCGTCTCGTAACGGCCTTTTTTTTTAAATTTTTGCTTCTTTTATTAAGAATATTAAAAGTCATGTTCATTACTAAGTCGGCTTAATCTCTTAGTTTGAAAAGTCTGAAAGTATTACAGTGAAAATTTTAAATTGAGAGCAAAAACCTTTCTTTCTTAAATTGTTGCAAGAGCCGCTTTAAAGTCCATGTTTAACAGATAACCTGCAATTAGCTTCGACAAAAACAATTATTCGAGACAAGAGAAGCCAGCAACAGGAGAATAAGACTTTCTAATGATTTTTGAATCTGTGAACACAATTAATTGATTACTCAAAGATTTTAAGTATTAATCAGACAAAATTAAGTTGAACTAAACGATCGATAAAATGGGTGTAAAATAGCAAACATTTTGAAACAAGAGCACGACATAACGGTGTCTGACATTCGGTTGTCGGCATCGTCGGTTACCAACGGTATTTGATTGCGTGATTTACGTCACTCCATTCAAGTACCGTAGGGCGTTTTGAATTGAGTGAAAAAACAAACAAGAGGGCCAGAATGGCCCTAAAATCGTTCACCTGACTAATGTAAGATGATTCAAAATTTTGCCAACACTTTTGAAAAGGGTCACCCAATGAATATTCATTTAAATTTAGTTGAAATTGGCCCAATGGTTACTGAGGAGATGTTTAAAAATTTCAAAGTAAAAAAACTGCCCCGCCCTGCCACGCCCATATTTGGGTGTAAATCAAAATTCTGCAAACACCTTTTGAATAGGGTCACCAAAGGAACATTCACGCCAAGTTTGGTTGAATTGGCCAAATGATTACTGAGGAGAAGATATTTAAAGATTTCTAAATAAAAAACTGCCCCAACCTGCCACGCCCATATTTGGGCATCAATCAAATTTCACAAACAACTTTTGAAAAAATTCACCAAAGGAACATTCATGCCAAGTTTTGTTGAAATTGGCCCAATGCTTACTTAGGAGAAGATATTTAAAGATTTCTAAATAAAATCGGCCATGCCCATGTTTAGGCGTCAATCAAATTTCCTAAACACGATTTGAAAAGGGTCACCCAATGAATATTCATTGAAATTTAGTTGAAATTAGCCCAATGGTTACTGAGGAGATGTTTAAAAATTTCAAAGTAAAAAAACTGCCCCGCCCTGCCACGCCCATATTTGGGTGTAAATCAAAATTCTGCAAACACCTTTTGAATAGGGTCACCAAAGGAACATTCATGCCAAGTTTGGTTGAATTGGCCAAATGATTACTGAGGAGAAGATATTTAAAGATTTCTAAATAAAAAACTGCCCCAACCTGCAACGCCCATATTTGGGCATCAATCAAATTTCACAAACAACTTTTGAAAAAATTCACCAAAGGAACATTCATGCCAAGTTTTGTTGAAATTGGCCCAATGCTTACTTAGGAGAAGCTATTTAAAGATTTCTAAATAAAATCGGCCATGCCCATGTTTAGGCGTCAATCAAATTTCCTAAACACGATTTGAAAAGGGTCACCCAAGGAACATTCATGTCAAACTTGGTTGAAATTGGCCCAGTGGTTACTGAGGAGAAGATGTTTAAAGATTTCAAAGTCAAAAACTGCCCTACCCTTCCAAGCCCTTATTTGGTCATCAATCAAAAATCCGCGAACAACTTTTGAAAAGGGTCACTCAAGGAACATTCATACCAAATTTGGTTGAAATTAGCCCAATAGTTACTGAGGAGAAGATGTTTAAAGATTTCAAAGTCAAAAACTGCCACGCCCATATTTGGGCGTGAAACCAAATTCTGCAAACAACTGGCTGAAAAGGGTCACCCAAAGAACATTCATGCCAAGTTTGGTTGAAATTGGCCCAATAGTTACTGAGGAGAAGATGTTTAAAGATTTCAAAGTCAAAAAAGTGCCTGACCCTGCCACGCCCATATTTGGGCATAAATCAAAATTCCAGGAACAACTTTTGAAAAGGGTCACCAAAGGAACATTCATGCAAAGTTTGGTTGAAATTTACCCAACTGTTACTGAGGATAAGATGTTTAAAGATTTCAAAGTAAAAAAACTGCCACGCCCATATTTGGGCGTGAAACGAAATTCTGCGAACAACTTTTGAAAAGGGTCACCCAAGGAACATTCATACCAAATTTGGTTGTAATTGGCCCAATAGTTACTGAGGAGAAGATGTTTAAAGATTTCAAAGTCAAAAACTGCCACGCCCATATTTGGGCGTGAAACGAAATTCTGCCGAACAACTTTTGAGAAGGGTCACCCAAGGAACATTCATACCAAGTTTTGTTAAAATTGGCCCAATGGTTCCTGAGGTGTAGATGTTTAAAGATTTCAAAGTCAAAAACTGCCACGCCCGGCCACGCCCATATTTGGGCATAAATCAAAATTCCACGAACAACTTTTGAAAAGGGTCATCCAAGGAACATTCATGCCAAGTTTGGATGAAATTGGCCCAATGGTTACTGAGGAGAAGATGTTTAAAGATTTCTAAGTCAAAAACTGCCACGCCCTGCCACGCCCATATTTGGGCATAAATCAAAATTCCATGAACAACTTTTGAAAAGGGTCACCCAAGGAACATTCATGCCAAGTTTGGTTGAAATTGGCCCAATGGTTACTGAGGAGAAGATGTTTAAAGATTTCTAAGTCAAAAACTGCCACGCCCTGCCACGCCCATATTTGGGCGTAAATCAAAATTCCACGATATACTTTTGAAAAGGGTCACCAAAGGAACATTCATGCCAAATTTGGTTGAAATTGGCCCAATGGTTACTGAGGAGAAGATATTTAAAGATTCCTAAGTCAAAAACTACCACGCCCTGCCACCCCCATATTTGGGCATAAATCAAAATTCCACGAACAACTTTTGAAAAGGGTGACCCAAGGAACATTCATACCAAATTTGGTTGAAATTGGCCCAATGGTTACTGAGGAGAAGATGTTTAAAGATTTCTAAGTTAAAAACTGCCACGCCCTGCCACGCCCATATTTGGGGGTCAATCAAAAATCCGCGAACAACTTTTGAGAAGGGTCACCCAAGGAACATTCCTACCAAGTTTGGTTGAATTCCGCCCAGTGGTTACTGAGGAGAAGATGTTTAAAGAATTGTTGACGACTTCCGACGCACGACGCACGACGGACAAAAGGTGATACCAAAAGCTCACCTTGAGCACGTTGTGCTCAGGTGAGCTAAAAAAAACAAAAACACTCACACACACACAACAACAACAAAAAAAAAAACAACAAAAAAACTGCAACTAAAGAGGGAGTGTGTGTGTTGCTTTCGAAGAAACAAGTATTTTCGTACAGAAGTTATATAACTCGTTAATATTGACATAAGATTTCACCGACTACATTTTAATGGGCTTTGATAATATTCAAAGTTTGCCGAGATTTTATACATTTATCGTTTTGAATAAATATCAAAATGACCGAGCCATAACTTTTACCTGGTGACCTACTTCTTTTCTTGGCCATATTTCTATGTAAGTAGAATCAACATATGTTCAAAATGAATATTCTAAAACTGTTTCAATATCATTTTAACAATCAAGGGACTGAAGGTCCTCAATGTCGCCATGTTCCAGATGGGTTTATGATTTCATTACTCATAGAGAAATGAATCTAAAATATCACTAAGTAACATTCTCAGTTTTAGGCAGAGAAGTTAAACAAAAGTATCACAGATCTTTCATAATGTACAATTAGTCGACACTATTTATCTAGAAATTAGAAATCTTCCGGATATGTCGAGGTAATATTCAAGTCTCAGCTTCATACGTTCTTTATTTCATATAAAATTGAATCTTTATCTTGTATCAGAAATGTCAGCTATTTCTGTTATGTCGAGTTTTTATTGTTGTTTTCCTTTCTTTCTTTTTTTGCGCTGAAACTTAAAATTTCAGGTTGAAATTTACCTGTTAATCAGATAATATGTCTATCAAACACCGTTTGAAAAAGTAATTAACCAACATTTGACATTTATTTCATTAAAATGATTGTCGATTTTTTGTTTGATTGATTTGTTTGAATTGGGGTTTTACGCCGCTTTCAACAAGCTTTCAGTTATATCGCGGCGGCTGGAGCACCTAACAATGGAATCCTGGTAATTCTCACACCAGTACTACCATTACATCCTTTCCTAGCCTCCAGCTGCTATCCCACATAGGTCTACGATTATCGACCCATTGGTGAGAGACATATAGTCGGAAAGGATGAGTGCCGCCGTCGGTGATCGAACCCGGGACCTCTAGATTGACAGTCCGACGCGCTACCAACTGCGCTATGACGGCGGCCCGTCGATATATTGACCGAGGTAGAAAATTGATAAATTGCAGAGGGTTTGATACAACTTTTAACAGTATTTCAGTCAAATCGCGGCAGCTTGAGCACCTTACCGTGGGTTCATTGTATTTCTCACACTAGTACTACTACAACACCAATTTTGAGCCTTCAGCTGCTCATCCCACTTAGGTTTACTATTATCCAGCCACCAGGGTGGGTGACATAAACTTCTAAGTTTAAGCATATGATAAAATATAGTTCCTTCTTTTTCCTGACTATTTCCAAGATTTATGAAAAAACAAAACAACAACAACAACAAAAAAAACAAACAGAATTTTAAAAGAAAAGGATTAAGTAGGTTATTGATTAGAAAGGCTGACTCAAATTAGACAGGAAGAGGGAATTTATCTTTCTTTGACCATAGAATGTATTGAAATGGTTGCTAACAAAATCACTACACTTGAAAAGCATTGAACAGAAATAATCAAAAGTATAACATGTATTTTTGTTGTTGTAATCATTAATTCAAAGACTATAAATTAAATGGAAACGATTTCACACACTAAACCAAACAGATATAAATGAAAGAATTTGAAAAAAAGAGAACTATTTTTTTAGTCTTAATTAGCTGAGTTATTGGGACTGGCCCTTACACAAGGAACACATTCCACAATAAAGTAGTTCCAGCTCCAGATAAAGAGAGTGATTTCTATTTTGAAATGTAAATTTCTCTTGTGATTAATCAAACCGCATGTTGTTGGTACTCTTAGGAAACTCAGAATAGGGCTCAAAAAGACAATACCAAAGAGTTCTTACAAGAAGAGGAATAACAAAGTATCACACTTTGTTATCTAGATCTAAAGAGTCAGGCAAAACTACATACTAACACTCTTCACACCGTCACCATTAACCCTCATGACTGCAATTATGTCAGCTATACTGAAGTTGCCTTGATAGTGTAAATAGTGAACTTATCATTATGGTCCCTTTTCCTGCTATCTTAAATAGAACCTTACAATTCATCAATAGCAGCTGTTAATGAAATATTCAGTCGACCAATGAAATCATTCACTGGGACCAGAAATTATTTTTTAAGTCCGAAATTGGCCGCCATTTTTGTTAACCATTTTTGTTGGTTTGGTGACTTAGACGTCGTAACTACCGCTATATACCAAATATGAATGCCTTAGGCTTTGTAGATTGGGAGGAAAAGACTGTTGAAATGGTCTAATTGAGTATTTTTATGAACTTTGGACACCCAGGGAAGGGGCGTTTTTTAAGCTACAGGCATAATTTAATCAAAATTGTTAGATAACAGCCATCCTATGCTACACTCAAAATATAAATGCTCTCCACCTTAAAATGAAGATTTTTTTTAACGTACTCAAATTTTGCGTTTTCCCCAATTTAGGACCCCTAGTGCACGGCCGTTTTTGACAATAGGAGGACAACTATCAGTGATATAGTACAAAACCATCTAGTTATGCTACATACCAAATATGAATATCCCGGACCTTGTAATTCAAGACAAGAGGACCATGATGGTCCTAAATCGCTCACCTGAGGCATCTGCAAATTACAATACTTTTTTGTATAAAAAAGACACAACTTGAGCAAAATAAATAAAACAAATATAAGATTTTGGGCTTTGTACAAACAATCCAGTAATGCTTTAAAATGAAAATGAACGCCTTTGGCTTCATAGTTTAATCGATTACCAAACTATCCCAGAATTTGTCACCCTCAGGGAAAAAGGTTTAAAAAAGCATTGTGAGAAAGTAAGCAATTTCGCCATTTCTATTTAAGAAGAATCCTTTCAATGCGATTTAAGCAATTTTCAATCCCAGGAGCAGAGACATTTTTTATTCTAAGAGCATATTTTCCTGTAACATAGTACAAAATTATTTAGTCATGCTACATACCAAATATGAATGCCCTTCATATTATATTACAGAAGGAGAAGACTCTTGAAGTTGCTCTAATTGGGTGTTTTCCAAAATTTTGGACCTCTGGGGCAGTGCCATGTTTTATCCCAGGGCTAAGATTTTAGCTAACATAGTAGAGAACCATCTGGTTATGCTATAAATCAAATATGAATGCCTTAGACTGTGTAGATTGGGAGAAGACTGTTGAACATGGTCTAATTGAGCATTTTTACGAACTTTGGACACCCAGGGAAGGGGTGTTTTTTAACCTACAGGTATAATTTAATCAAAATTGATAGATAACAGCCAAGCTATGCTACACTCAAAATATAAATGCCCTCCGCCTTAAAATGAACAATTTTTTTTGAACATACTCAAATTTTGCATTTTTCTAAATTTTTGGACCCCTAGTCAGGGCCGTTTTTGACCCTTGGATGACAACTTTTTGTGATATAGTACAAAACCATCTAGTTATGCTACATACCCAATATGAATATCCTAGACCTTATAGTTTAAGAGGAGAAGCCTTTTGAAATTGCTCTTATTAAGAATTTTTCCACTCCTTTTGAAATTACTCTTATTAAGAATTTTTCCAAACTTCAGACCTCAGGGGCGGGGCCATTTTTGACCCCAGAGATTAAGAATTTAACAAGAGGCCCAGTGGGCCTTAACGGTCACCTGAGTAAAAGAGCACCAAGACAAGTGATTTTGTTTGAAAGAATTAGAAAAAGGTTTGGTTGAAATCCCCTCAGTAGTTCTTGAGAAGAAGATGAAAATGTTTAAAAGTTACCAAAAATGACCCCCTTTTGGTCCCTATTTTAGGCACCCCTGACCTCCAACCTTTTAATTTTCACAAATCTGTATAATCAGTACCCAATGATGCTTTTCACCAAGTTAGTTTGAAATTGGCTTTGTACTTCATAAGAAGAAGATGAAAATGTGAATTTTTTAACATGATGAACTTTGACCTCTGGGTGTGGCCCCATACATGACCCCAGGGGCATGAATTTCACAATTTATAATATACCTGTCCTAGTTGTCATGCACACAAAATATTTAAGCTCTGGCATTAACGGTTTATTAGAAGAAGATTTTTAAAGAAGTACCAAAAATTACCCCTTTTTGGCCCCTATTTGGGCCCCTATGACCCCCAGAACCCCTATTTTCACAAACTTGAATTGGTATCCCCAAATGATGCTTTCTACCAAGTTTGGTTGAAATCCGCCCAGTAGTACTTGAGAAGAAGATGAAATATTTAAAAGTTACCAAAAATTACCCCCTTTTGGTCCCCATTTTAGGGCCCCCTGACCCCACAGCCTTTTTATTTTCACAAATCTGAATAACCATTACCAAATGATGCTTTTCATCAAGTTTTTTTGAAATTGGCTTTGTACTTCATAAGAAGAAGATGAAAATGTGAATTTTTTAACATGATGAACTTTGACCTCTGGGTGTGGCCCCATACATGACCCCAGGGGCATGAATTTCACAATTTATAATATACCTGTCCTAGTTGTCATGCACACAAAATATTTAAGCTCTGGCATTAACGGTTTATTAGAAGAAGATTTTTAAAGAAGTACCAAAAATTACCCCTTTTTGGCCCCTATTTGGGCCCCTATGACCCCCAGAACCCCTATTTTCACAAACTTGAATTGGCATCCCCCAATGATGCTTTCTACCAAGTTTGGTTGAAATCCGCCCAGTAGTTCTTGAGAAGAAGATGAAAATGTTTAAAAGTTAACGGACGACGCACGACGGACGACGGACGACGACGGACAAACGATGATTGCAATAGGTCACCATGACCATTCGGTCAGGTGACCTAAAAACTTGGTAGAGAACCATATGATAAAGCTCTTTACAAAATCTAAAGGCCTTTGGCCTTGTAGTCTATGAAAAAAACAACATCAAAGATTTACTAAAATTTCCAATTTTCATATGCCGCGGTTACAAAAGTTTTTGACGGAATTAAATTCTTTTAACAACTTTTGAAAAGCTTCACCCAATGAACATTCCTGCAAAGTTTCAGTTTGATTGGCCTACTGTTTTAGGAGGAGAAGATTTTAAAGATATTCAAAGAATTACTAAATATTCCCATTTTCAAATGCCATGGCAGCCTGAGTTTTTGACGGAATTAAATTCTTTTAACAACTTTTAAAGAGCTTCACCAAATGAACATCCCTGCAAAGTTTCAGTTTGATTGGCCTACTGGTTTAGGAGGAGAAGATTTTTAAAGAATTACTAAAGATTCCCATTTTCATATGCCGCGGCAACCAGAGATTTTGACGTAATTAAATTCTTTTAACAACTTTTGAAGAGCTTCACCCAATGAACATCCCTGCAAAGTTTCAACTTGATTGGCCTACTGGTTTAGGAGGAGAAGATTTTTAAAGATATTCAAAGAATTACTAAAGATTCCCATTTTCAAATGCCGCGGCAACCAGAGTTTTTGACGAAATTAAATTCTTTTAACAACTTTTGAAGAACTTCACCCAATGAACATCCCTGCAAAGTTTCAGCTTGATTGGCCTACTGGTTTAGGAGGAGAAGATTTTTAAAGAAATTGTGGATGGACGGACAGACGGACAGACGGACAGACGGACAATGACCGATCACAATAGCTCACCTCGCACTTTGTGCTCAGGTGAGCTAAAAAGCAACGGACCAACAGACAGACTAATAACCTGACTTCTATGGTATTATAGTATCCCGTAAATTTTGTAAACCACTCAATTGTTTTTTAAAGTTTCATAATGTTTATACCATGTAAGGAATTAAGCCCTGACTCTATATTAAAGACTACAATGTTCAACTAACATACAAATGAACGCATGCATGACATTTCCAACCATAACCCATGTGCACCAAGTAAAGATTCAGACCAACCTGTGCATCCGCACAGTCTGATCAGAGTCTTCATTCTGCGCTCTGTAGATAGAAACTGACCCAAAACTTCTTCAGCGAATATTCTAATCACCCGAAAAGCTGTCCAGGGTGCTCAATGTGTGCGAGTCACGTACATGCGAAATGGTTGGAAATGTCACGCATAAGCTCAAATAAGTATAGTGAAAGACATTAATATAACTTCTACACTTCCAGGGAGTCCTGCTTCAAACATTTCAACACCTGCAATATATTTTGTTTCAGATTTTAATAGATGGTAAATGTTTATTTCAGTGCAACATAGACTTATTTTTAATTGCGTAAACAACAAAAGCTGTATTTTCACAATTGACAAAATGAAAGATTTATTGATCTTACCACAAAACAGACAATTATTTTATTTCTTTAAAATGAAATAAAGATGAAACATGAGAATTTTCATACAAGATCTTAATCTCGTGCATGAATCATATGGAAAATATTGTAGTTACAAAGAAAATTCTGGGTTCCAGCATTTTCTTCATTAACCCTTGTCATGCTGCATAATTTACCCAACTGAAATGCTGTCAAAAGCACTGATAGAACTTGTTGTTCAAAAAACAAAATTTCTTTTAGAAATCAACTTCATAAACAACTCTGACAGGAAAAGTACAAGCAGGAGGTGCAGACTAAGATCAGCCTGCACATAAGTGCAGTCTGATCTTAGTCTACACCTCCTGCCAAAACCGGAATATTCCGGGTTCAGCAAGACAAGGGTTAACAACATTTCTTTTTTATCTCAAAATTTATGTCTTTGTTTTCTTTTGCGGACCAGTTCATTTTAATTCCGAATAAGTAGAAAATCATGTGTCACTCGTCAGGAGACAAGTGGAGAAAAACTGTATTTCCACAGCACTGCAATGTCCTCCAATTCTGGTTCTTGTAACATCAATACAAGGCCAACTTCTGAGTGAACTCAAAAGTAGCTGAAATCATTGTAAATAGAGAGCATAATGCATACAATGTGAGCCTCCGTCATAGCGCAGTTGGTAGCGCGTCGGACTATCATTCAAAGGGTCCCGGGTTCGATCCCCGACGGCGGCAAAACTCTTTCCGACATTTGTCTACCACCAATGGGCAGATAATCGTAAGCCTATGTGGGATAGCAGCTGGAGGCTAGGAAAGGGTGTAGTGGTAGTACTGGTGCGAGAAATACCAGGAATCCATTGTTAGGTGCTCCAGCCGCCGCGATATAACTGAAAGATTGTTAAAAGCGGCGTTAAACCCCATTCAAACAAACAAACAAAGCATACAATGTGAAAGGTGTAAAGGGATAATAAATTTCTCTTTTCAACCACTCACTGAAATATAATCTACAAATTAACAATCAATCAGTCCATGTCTGCCATACAACAATTTCTTGCTCATTTTTCATCATAAATTTTGTAAATTTCTTTTAAATGAACACCCTTTCAACACACTCATACCAAACATTCATGAAAAAATACAATATTTTCTCTTCTACTGCAAATAATTGTTTGAATGGGGTATAACGGCACTTTTAACAGTATTTCATATCCTAGCAGCTGGAGCACCTAACCATGGATTCCTGTTATTTCTCACACCAGTATTTCTCAAACCAGGACCCCATGATTAGGAAGTCCTATGCGCTACCAACTGCACCATGGCAGCAGCCCCTACTGCAAATAATATAAGCTTAACTATACATGTATTTGTATGATGCAGCATTACTTACATTTAACCCATTACCCGATGGCAAAATTTTAGACTAGCCCAAATTGAAAGAAGTTGCAGACAGCAATTTAAAGTTTATGAAATTTTGGATTTTTTTAAACTTTCTGGGTAGAAAATATTGTGGAAAATGAAGAAATTGCTTGTAACAAGCAATTTCTTCATTTCCACAATGTTTTCCCAAGCTTTTTTTTGGGGGGCGTCTAAAAGCGTCTCTGATTTGGGATGGGTTAACTGATTACCACATGACAAAATTATAGACTGGTCCAATTCAAAGAAGTTAACAATTTTTAGTACATAAAATCTGAAAGCATAGTGGATAATGAAGAATTTTCTTGCAAAATGCAATATCTTCATTTTCCACAATGTTTTCAGAAGCTCTTTTACTTGGGGTTGGGGTGGGGAGGTCAAAAAGCGCTACTGTGTTGAAATGGGTTAAATATAAAACTGTAAGTTGATCTATTACTATCTTTTCAAAATGATTCCTTTTTATTTACTTTTTGTTGTTGCTGTTGATTTTATCAGCGATAAGTGCTTCAATTTAACTCTTACCAAGCAGTTCAAAGTCTTTTAAGCACTATAGAAATATAGGGTTTGGGAAACATTGTGAGAAAAGAATAAATTGCTTGTTTCAAACAAATTCTTCTTTTCTCACTATGTTTTTTACCCCATTCTATTCAAACAAAATTTGCTTTGTCTCCTGCAATCTCTCTCAATTCGGACCCGTTCAAAATTTTGTTGTGTAGGAATAGATTAAAAAAGGTTTAATGGACAAAAAATTTTTAGAATGGAATTATCTTATATTTCAGGAAGGATAACTTGCATGCAAAAAGCACTTTCTCCGTTATTTACACTACTACGGTACACATTTTTTCAATTTACACCTGATTCGGTTAGATATCAGTTACTTCAATCCAAACCAATCTAGAATTGTGTATTCTGATAATGCTTTTAAACTAAGGTATGAATGATTGTTAATTAGCCCATTACCAGATGACAAAATTTTAGACATATCAAAAATGAAAGAAGTAATGAAAGAAGTAAAATACTACAAAACCATCTGGTTATGCTACATGCACTCGGCTATAAAGTGAAAGAGGGGAAGACTTCTGCGCTTGTACTAATTGAGTGTTTGTCTTAACTACACTTACTTTAAAGAAAAACAACTAAACACATGTACTTTGCAATACCAGGCGGTGTCTATTTTGAGAAGCAGCATATACAGTTGGCAATATTGAATGAACAGTTTAATGTTATATACAGACGGTACATGTTATTAAAAGGGAATTTCTTAATTGACGACCAAATAGTCCCTATGTTTTGCTATAAATGTAAAGAACAAGTACATGTATCGTACAAAACACAAACAACGACTTATGTAACCTTTCTTGAACTGCGTACAGAATCGACACGCTCGCCCAGGAAAAACCATGGATAAAAACCCTTGTTGAAGAAAAACCATGGAAACCTGTCCCTGTATCTAACTGCGTGTCACTACGACAGGTTCGCATTCTGAAGCAGAATTGCGACTGTGCCAAGCAATCAATAAATACCAGTCTGAAACAGACTTACGTATGTAATGACCACAAAGCACCGTCGTGAATATTAACTTACGAACTCGTATATAAAACCTGATCGCAATCTTTTTCATGAATGCGAAATGCAAGTCTGAACATAAATGAGCCATTTTCCTGTCCAATATCTCAACTAATCCTCCACAAACAATTACGTAAACAAACACTAAATAACGTGAAATACGTAAATGGACTGGTATAAGATAAATGCATTTATCTTTTGTAAACGAAAACAAGGTGCTGCTTCGACTGTGTCGTCTGGTAAAATGACCAAAAACTTATCAAAATCCCTCATGTACAATTTTAGCTCATATAACTCGTGCAACACTAACCAATACCCGCCGCTGACCCTTTACATTTCGTTACGCGAAGACAAATATTTCACGCTTTACTACCGAAACGCGTGAAAATTATAGTCTTAACTACACTTACTTTAAAGAAAAACAACTAAACACATGTACTTTGCAATACCAGGCGGTGTCTATAGAACACGAAAAGAGCGGGCTGGACGGGGCTCAGATCCGAGAAATGTACTTTACAAAGCAAGTGACTTGGTTACTACCAGTCTCCTCTCCAAGGAATCAGCCACATAACCATCTTTACTATTTTCACCTTTCCAACGCCCATGCCTTTTCCAGCAACGTTCGTTTACATGCGCATTCGCGGCCGTAGTCGCATCGCCAGCACGAAGCGAATGAATACCGATATTCTGGTCGCCAACTACCTCTCTTAACCTAGACAACAACGACTCTCTAGTGCGCGTGTAACTAAGCTTCTTATCTTTACCGATCAGTCTGCAAACAGTTTTCGAACGATAGCACGGTCTGAACAGAAATGCGACGTCCGTAGTTTTTAAATCCGCCGCGTTGTAATAGCGTTTCAACATGGTTAAAGGACAAGCATCGGTTGTTCCTTTAGCAATTACTACTTTGTTACCGAGGCGATATTGGTCAGTTTTGCTTTTTTCAATGGAAATAGACATGTAATCATTAAAGAATTTCACATTATTGCAATGTAAATTGATCAACTCGTCAAATCTAAGAAATCCAGAGAATGAAAGCAAAATCATGGCTAAATCTCTAATTACAAGAAGATCTGTACAGTCTGCGTATTTTTTACACAACAGTATCAAACTATCCGAAGTAATCGGATTCTTCTTATTCACCGGTTTTGAACATAATCGTTTAGCTGTTTCTAATAAATTTTTAACATATAAATTGCTAGTTGGGTCGAACTGGTTGTGTAGTGAATGTACCCACTTTATACTGTACGCGGAAGATGAAATAACAGAGTAAGATGACTTCTTGTCTATTAAGTCTGTGAGATAAAGTGCCACATGAATCGGTGAAGCTGGTAAAGCTGATCCTCCTTTGGACGTAATGAACTGTTCCCACTTTTTAAAATAACTAAAATACTTAGTGTTCGTAGACAAGCTTTTGGACATAACCAAATAATCTGCCATCTTCGCAGCCAGATCGCCAAAATTTAGCCCAGCAAAGCCACTTTTTGCCACCTCTTCGTCTACATGGGTTCTCAGTCCTAGTTCTGAAGATAGAAAATATCAACAAATGTTCAAACATTTATCTCAATTTCAAAGCCACAATGGGAACTTCAACGGCCTACCGTCGAAGATACCATTCCTACCTCGACCTCTTTCCGTAAGCTTGTCAGGCTGATAAACAACCATATCATGCACATAACTGGCGTTTGTTCCTTCCTCGGGAAACAACAAAGGCCAATAAGGCGCCGATTTCCATACAGGTACAATTAAAGTGCCTCTACATTTTTCCTGTTTCACCTTAGCTATGCACTGACAGATCAATCTTGGTGGTGGAACTAACCAACAAAGGTCATTAGACCAATTGTAATCAAATGCATTTATACCGGCTGTTCCGGGACACCAGTGTTTTGAATAAAATTTCTTGCATTTCGAATTATAGTCTGTAGCGAACATATCACATGAATGCGGACCCCATTTTATGTTTAATGACTTGTAAATGAAATCTTTAACTGACCAATCATCGCTATCAGAGCAACGGCTTAAGAAATCTGCTTGATCGTTATCTTTTCTAGGAATCCATTCTAAATCTAAAGCGACATTTCTAACTTTACAAGCGTCTATAACACGTAATGCCGTGTCTTGCAAAACAGGTACTGTACTACCCACCTTTAGAATTCGGTTCACATTCTGGTTGTCTGTTTTGACTAGAACTCTTTGCCCTTCCAGGCTGCCAAACGAACTGTTTAATACTCTATGTATAGCCTCCAGCTCTCTCCATGTGGAGCTCAAACCACTCTCGGACTCGGACCAACTACCTACAACCTGACTATCCTCAATTCCCTGTATATACCCTCCAAATCCAGCTCCACTGGCGTCACAAAAGACGATTGACTGTTCTTGCTCATTTAAATCGATACATTTTTCATATGGACTAAGAGCCCCCTTATTCAGTGATCTTAAATTTTCGCGCCAAAATTCCATCTCATCCAAAGCTTTACAGCTGATCTTTACCGATGCATTCCAACTGGCTCTACTTACTATGCAGTGGTTCAACGACCGTGTTCTTAAACGTACTTCAGGACCGACAGCACTTTGCATCGAAATAATCTGACCTACTAAACACGCAACTTTTCTCACAGGAAAAACTAATTGCCCGTTGCTAATCTTTACAATAAAGAAAACAATCAAAGCAAATGTGCGTACCAACCTTTCTTCCGTCACTGATATCGAGCCTTCTGTCGTATTCCAGTCGTAACCGAGCCAAGCAAGGGATTGACATGGTACCCAATTGCATTTATCTTCAGCAATAATGAAACCGAAATTCTGAAGATCTTCATGTATAAAAATAGATGATTCGATGGCTGTGTCATAACTGTTAGCCCCGCCTAAGCCGTCGTCAAGAAAAACAACGACCCTATAAGCAATGGCTCTCCATTTTGCAACCAAAACTCTAAGCAATTTAGTAAAGATAAAACCAGCTGTCAATAATCCAAACGGCAAAACATTGAAAACATAGTATATTCTAACATTTTCTGTGCCCCATGAGAAGCCAAGAAACGTTTGATGACTAGGATGAATCATAATGTGATGGTAAGCTCCCCTGATGTCAAAAGAAAACAAGAAATCGCCCTGTGCAAATAACTGCTTTGCTACTGACTGATCCTCAAAACAACACTTGTACTTAAACAAATCCAGATTTATATGGCGACAATCAAGCACTAATCGACCCTTACCGGTCCTGCCATAAGCCACTGTCAGTGGGTTAACTACAAATGGTGCGACGCTTACCTTGGAAATACACCCTTTATTCAGCAAATTCTTTATTTCCGTTTGTACAAAGAGCGGCGCATCTAAAGCGGACTTATTATTCTCTAAATGAATAGACTTTGGCATATTTCTGAAAGGAAGCTTATATCCGTTACTTACTACGTCAAGAACATACTCGTTCGCACCGGCCTTTACCCAATGATCGTAACATGACGCTAGTCTACCGACTTGAGAATGATTACTTTGGCTCTGAAACGTACTTTCATGTTTAAAAGAATCAATAGAACTACTTATCTTTGCCTCGTTGCCAGGTATGCCTTCACTCAGCACCGTGCATTCTTGTCGCCAATGACCGGCCCGTCCACAACGGAAACAAGAACCCGGCTTCCTGCCCGGTGTATAAGATGAACGTCCCTGTGACGGCTGATCCCTCGCCGCCTGATCCGACTGAGAACTGATAGGTGCCTGTGACCGAGTATAGGGCGTGAAACGTCGTGCCCTTTGTCGTCTCTCCTGCTGTAATTTACGGCTCGCCTTAACCTCGGCCCGATATATCTTCCTCTCATCATCCGAGTCGTCTGCTAGAGGATGTGCCTCATACTCTTGCACAACCTTCCAACCATTTTCAGAGGTGTCCGCAAGCTTAATAAGCTTCTGTCTATATGCGAGAATGTCTATACCTTGACAAATATTCTGCTGGGCTGCAGAAATAGAGTCCGTAGAACCGCGCTCAAGTGCCTCTTTCAAATGACCTTCGGCTACTCTCATCTTCTCCAGAACCTGTACGTTCACCTTACTCTGCTCCTCGTTCCCCTTCTTACGGAACGTAAACGATTCACTCGGCTGAATAGTCTGTTGAATACGCGTCAGCTCCGTCTGAGTCAAATTTCTCTGTGACTGTGTACCCATAACGCGCTGCTCGAAGTCCTCTAGCTTAGCAGACATTAGCTGCTCCAACTTTGACAGAAATTCACTTTCTGCCGCCATGCCACGTGTAGAAAAAAACGGTCAAGAAAACCAAACGAAAACAAGGTGCTGCTTCGACTGTGTCGTCTGGTAAAATGACCAAAAACTTATCAAAATCCCTCATGTACAATTTTAGCTCATATAACTCGTGCAACACTAACCAATACCCGCCGCTGACCCTTTACATTTCGTTACGCGAAGACAAATATTTCACGCTTTACTACCGAAACGCGTGAAAATTATATTCCAAACTTTCGACCTACTGTGAAGGGCCATTTTTGAGCCCAGGGTTTTAATTTTTTGAGAATTTGGTAGAAAACCATGTGACTATGCTATACATTGAATATAAATGCCCTTGGCTTTATAGTTAAAAAAAGTTTTCCAAAGATTGTGCTTAGGTGAGCCAAATAGGTGGAATAGTGTGGGAACTGTTTAACTCATTCCAACACAATGAGGCCTGAAGAAAAACAATTGGGAAAACATTGTGGAAAATGAAGAAATTGCACCCAACCAGCAATTCCTTGATTTTCCATTATATTTTCTACCCAGGAAGTTGAAAGAATCTGAATATTTTTAAAATATTCATTTGTTGTTTGCAACTCCATTCAATTTTGACCAATCTGCAACTCCTCTCAATTTGGACCAGTCTAAAATTTTGTTTTCTAGTAATGTGTTAGAGCAAAGAAACCTCTGTGCCTTTACAATGCCAGCTGAATGTCTAAACCAAACTTTGTACTAGAGCCTTCCTATAGAGTTAACTATGAGGCTTGAAATGTCCATGGCCATGCATGTACAGGCTAGCTGATCTGAGTCTTTACTAGGCACTCAGATTGAATTTTAGAAATATAACAAGCCTCGACTATGTGTGATTAATGTAGGTAAAGTAGTCAAAGGCCTTTTAGTTTTGACAGATTGCTTTGATTTCAAATTTTCTTGATGTATAAGGATAATCTATCAATTTAATGAAGAATTACCATGTTGCAACAATAAAAGAGAATGTTTAACAAATTTTTGTATCATTTAAAGGCAATAACTCAAACTGTTTTACCTTCCATCTTTCACTAAACAACAAAATATTAACACTTAATCATTAGTTGTCTTTCATGCACAAAAAATCAAAGCCTTATAACATGTTTTCTGAATTTGGCATGTATTTTTCCTCTTTTTTTAGCTCCACTGGCTAATCTGAAAAGTCCCAAGATCAAACACTGGAAGGTTCTTGAATCTCATGTTCAAGAACATTCATTTTTTTGTAATTTAGCTTTTGAACTGTATTGAATCTTTGACCTAGTCCTACAAATGTTCTTAAACATTGGTTCTAGAACTTAACGAAAAGTTCTTTAAACTCAAAAAAGTTCTTGGAGTTCTAGAAATGTTCTTGTAGAAAAATGATCTGGAACCTTTTTCATGTGGCGGTCATACAATAACTTGAGATTTCTGGAAGGCAACTAGTCTTGATCTTGTATAACAATATATCTATTTAGACAACTACGTCTCGCTCACCACAAGCAGGCTTGACATAAAGTAGTGGTAGATTGAAACCTTGATTTTTAGACAATTTTGTTAAATTCTTACTCTATAATCATATCAAGAGCTTCGCAGAGCGGCACATATACGCCCGAAGGGGCTTGTCAGTAACCTTGCTTTGTCAGTTATGTTAGCTTGAATGATAGCTCATGCATTTTATCAATATCAAAACTTTAATCTGATGCACAAGTTGACATAAGACGGATTCGTTATGGCAAGTTTCAGTTCCATCATATTGAAACTGTAGGAGACATGGTGGCAAGTTTCTGAAACCCTATATAAATTGTAAAATATCAATTTAAGCTATTTTGTCAAGTCAAGGGTAGATCATTCAAAACTAGAAATCATAGAGATACATTGTGGCCAGTTTCTGTTAAATTCTATGTAAATTGTAGGAGTTTTGAACAAAATTAAATGTAAATTGAAGCTATTTCGTTAAGTCAAGGGCAGATAATAAAGGAACAATTTGACATTTCAAGCAAATTCTAGTCCTAAGGACAAGTAGACATCAACAAAGTCATTGAAGCAAGTTTCAGTTCATTCCCATTCAGAATGTAGGAGAACATGTGCTCACAAGAAATACAGTGATTTTCATTCAATACAAAGTCAGATAACTCAAGATGACTCAAGAACAACTGGAGTGATTAGAATTTCAAAGGTCTTATGCATAACTACAAATCATAGAGACTAATTGTGGAAAATTTCAGCTCATTGCCATGAAAAATGTACGATAAGATGTGCATACTAGACATTAAGTGTTTTTGTTCAATTCAGGGCAGATAATTCAAGATAACTCAAATATGACTCGAAAGATTTGAATTTCGAAGGTCTAATGCACAACTAGACATCATAGGGAGTAACTATGGAAAGTTTCAGCTCATTCTCATTGACAGTCTAGGATGAGTTGCGCACACCAAAAAATTGCTAACGGACGGACAGACAGACAGACGGACGGATGGACTAACTACTCATCATAGAGGCTAATTGCGGAGAATTTCAGCTCATTGCCTTGAAAAATGTACGGTAAGATGTGCATACAAGACATTAAGTGTTTTTCGATCAATTCAAGGGCAGATAATTCAAGATAACTCAAAATGACTCGAAAGATTTGAATTTTGAAGGTCTTATGCACAACTAGACATCATAGGGAGTAACTGTGCGAAGTTTCAGCTCATTCCCATTGATAGTATAGGAGGAGTTGCACACACAAAAAATGGACAGACAGACGGACAGATAGACAGATGGACGGACGACCGGGCCCATAACATAACATGACCCTTCGGGCATATAAAAAAGTATATAGGTATACAACAAATGGAACACTATGTAAAATTAATGATCCCACACCTAGATTTTGTTTAGAGTTTATAAAGACAATTTGTCTATTTCACTGGCTGTTTGGTATTGTGAAATATCAAATTTTCTTCTGCAGCTGAAAGCAAATACAAGTAGTTGGTTTGTCAATAAAACATAATATTTTCTTTATAATAAATAGTTTAAAAGACTTAACTAAAACAACAGAGTTAACATTTTCTACAATACATCTTAGGTCCAATGACTTTCTTATAATTAAAATTAATGGTCAGTTGCTTCAAATTGCCACTTAAAAGATTTTTTAACAATTAAGCTGTCCACACTTAAAATCAGGTGAGGGGTTATAAAAAAGTACTTGAAATCTACCTGGATGTTGTATGGACAATTCATCATTGTGATTACATTGATGTGCTGCTTTGATCTGACAGTTCATTCAAAATTTATGTATTTAACCCTTTTAGATCAATATTCAGTGAGGAAGTATCTACCCATCTACAAAAGACTTCCTACTTCCTGTGAATATGCAGAGTGCTTTATTCATGCAAGGCACATAAATATGGTTATTGTGAGAGTGAATTCTCTAATCAAATGTAAGAGCTATGCTATCTATTGGGAATACTTTATTATTTGACCTCTAACAGTAACCTTGACTATGTGCCAAAATATTTCCCACTAGAAGAAAGTATTCCAACTAAACTTAAAATGAATACACCTACTAGTGGATAAGATATGCTTGGATAAGGTCATGTAGCTTTATCAGTACAGTTGACCTTCAAATCTGACCTTGACCTTTATTTGACATATCTGGACAAACTAAAAGTATGACACTAGTTTTCATCATGCAGAACATGTGAGCCAAGCTATTGAGATTATCTCATAGATATAGACATTCTTCTCCTAACAAGACTGGGACACACATTAGCAAGCACATAGACATATGGGTAATAACCAAAAGAAGCCAAAGTCAAACATGTAACACTCTTTGATAACTAGGCTGTGGCCATTGCAATGATACAGCAAAAATGTGTGCCTTCACAATACCATGTTACAGCATTAGAGCGTATCAGCAGGAGGCTATGATCAATTGTAGCTTCATTCACCCTTTCTTAGTTAATATCTGTTCTATTACATGCCTATGATTTCATAATTGAGAAAATATTGTAGAAAAAAAAGAAACTGCGTGTAACAAGCAATTTCTTTTTTTCCCCACAATATTTTCTACCCTACTGAATGGTTATTTTTCAAATGATATCAAAGTTTTGTCTGCAAAGTCTTTGAATTTGGACAGGTCTAAAATTTTGCAAAACAGGAAAGGGTTAAAACTTTTCAGGAAACAAGGTGCCAAATTGTCACAAGATACGCCCATCACACTGCTTAATATTAACTGGGGGTTTGAATAGAACTGATGTTATTTTGAATGAATATTTTTTGTCAAACAAAGTATGAAAAACAACAAAGGACAATAACTCAAAAATATATGCTAGGTAGGGTTATGGTTCTTGTACACTGCACTCCCACTTGGTGAGCTCTATCCATCCATGAAATTTCATGATTCTAGCTATTATACTTTTAGAGATATACTCCATAGAATTCAAGTATGATAAACAACAAAGGGCAATAACTCAAAAAATAGGCCAGGTAGAGTTATGGTTCTTGTGCACTGCACTCCCCCTTGGTGAGATCTATAAACCCATGAAGTTTCATGATCCTAGCTATAATACTTTTAGAGATATACTCCGGAGAAGATTCCAGTATGAAAAACAACAAAGGGCAATAACTCAAAAAATAGGTTAGGTAGAGTTATGGTTCTTGTACACTGCACTCCCCCTTGGTGAGCTCTTTCCATCCATGAAATTTCATGATTCCAGCTATTATACTTTTAGAGATATACTCCATAGAATTCAAGTATGAAAAACAACAAAGGGCAATAACTCAAAATATACGCTAGGTAGAGTTATGGTTCTTATACACTGCACTCCCCCTTGGTGAGCTCTATCCATCCAATAAATTTCATAATTCTAGCTATTATACTTTTAGAGATATACTCCGGACAAGATTCAATATGAAAAACAACAAAGGGCAATAACTCAAAAAATAGGCCAGGTAGAGTTATGGTTCTTGTGCACTGCACTCCCCCTTGGTGAGATCTATACACCCATGAAGTTTCATAATCCTAGCTATTATACTTTTAGAGATGTACTCCGGACAAGATTCAAGTATGAAAAACAACAAAGGGCAATAACTCAAAAAATAGGCCAGGTAGAGTTATGGTTCTTGTACACTGCACTCCTACTTGGTGAGCTCTATCCATCTATGAAATTTCATGATTCTAGCTATTATACTTTTAGAGATATACTCCGGACAAGATTCAAGTATGAAAAACAACAAAAGGCAATAACTCAAAAAATAGGCCAGGTAGAGTTATGGTTCTTGTGCACTGCACTCCCCCTTGGTGAGATCTATAAACCCATGAAGTTTCATGATCCTAGCTATAATACTTTTAGAGATATACTCCAGACAAGATTCAAATATGAAAAACAACCAAGGGCAATAACTCAAAAAATAGGCCAGGTAGAGTTATGGTTCTTGTGCACTGCACTCCCCCTTGGTGAGATCTATACACCCATGAAGTTTCATGATCCTATCTATAATACTTTTGGAGATATACTCCGGACAAGATTCAAGTATGAAAAACAACAAAAGGCAATAACTCAAACAAGAGGACCATGATGGTCCTAAATCGCTCACCTGAGGCATCTCAAAATTACAGTACTTTTTAGTATAAAAAAGGCACAACTTATAAAAGATATATAAGATTTTGGGCTTTGTACAAAACAATCCAGTAATGTTTTACAATAATAATGAATGCCTTTGGCTTTATAGTTTAATCCATTACCAAACTATCCCAGAATTTGTCACCCTCAGGGAAAATAGGTTTGAAAAATACATAGTGAGAAAGGGAGTGACAAGCAATTTATCCATTTCTCACAGTGTTTTCTACCTGAAATTCTTTGTATTTAGATTTCAATCAAACTCTAATTACTGTCTGCAACTTCAATGGGTGTAATTTTAGCAACCTTGGTAGAGAACAATCTGGATGTACTATACATCAAAATATGAATGCATTACAACTTATACGTGAGGAGTGGAAGATATTTGAACATGCTCTTATTGAGCGTTTTTCATATCTTTGGATGCCTTGGGAAGGGCCATGTTTGTACAAAGGATATAAACATGGTAGAGAACAATAATGTTATCCTTTGTTTTTAATGTAAATGCTCTAAAGCCAATATTTAAGAAGAGTTCTTTCAATGCAATTTAAGCAATTTTCAACCCAGGAGCAGAGACATTTTTATCCTAAGAGCATATTTTCCTGTTATATAGTACAAAATTATTTAGTCATGCTACATACCAAATATGTATGCCCTTCACCTTATATTTCAGAAGGAGAAGACTTTTGATGTTGCTCTAATTGAGCGTTTTCAAAAAAATTTTACCTCTGGGGCAGTGCCATGTTTTATCCCAGGGCTAACATTTTAGCTAACATGGTAGAGAACCATCTGGTTATGCTACATACAAAATATGAATGCCTTAGACTTTGTAGATTGGGAGGAAAACACTATTGAACATGGTCTAATGGAGCTTTTTTACAAACTTTGGACACCCAGGGAAAGGGTGTTTATTAACCTACAGGCATAATTTGATCAAAACTGATAGATAGCAGCCAGGCTATGCTACACACAAAATATAAATGCCCTCCTCCATAAAATGAAGACTTTTTTTTAACATACTCAAATTTTGCGTTTTTCCCAATTTTTGACCCCTAGTGCAGGGCCGTTTTTGACCTGAGAAAGACAACTTTTTGTGATTTAGTACAAAACCATCTAAGTAAGCATTTTTCCAAACTTCGGACATCTAGGGCGGGGCCATTTTAGACCCCAGAGATTAAATATTTAAAAACTTGGTAGAGAACCATATGATTAAGCTCTATATAGAATATAAATGCCTTTGGCCTTGTAGTCTGTGAGAAAAAAGACAACATAGATTTTCTAAAATTTCCCATTTTCATATGCCACGGTTACAAGAGTTTTTTGCAGAATTAAATTCTTTTAACAACTTTTGAAGAGCTTCAACCAAGGAACATCCCTGCAAAGTTTCAGCTTAATTGGCCTACTGGTTTAGGAGGAGAAGATTTTAACAGATTTACTTAAGATTCCAATTTTCACATGCCGCGGCAGCCAGAGTTTTTGATGAAATTAAATTCTTTTAACAACTTTTGTAGAACTTCACCCAAGGAACATGCCTGCAAAGTTTCAGCTTGATTGGCCTACTGGTTTAGGAGGAGAAGATTTTTAAAGATTTTTACAGATTTACTAAGGATTCCCATTTTCACATTCCGCGGCAGCCAGAGTTTTTGACGGAATTAAATTCTTTTAACAACTTTTGTAGAACTTCACCCAAGGAACATGCCTGCAAAGTTTCAGCTTGATTGGCCTTCTGGTTTAGGAGGAGAAGATTTTTAAAGAAATTGTGGACGGACGGACAGACGGACAGACGGACAGACGGACGGACGGACGACGGACAACGACCAATCACAATAGCTCACCTCGCACTTTGTGCTCAGGTGAGCTAAAAAGAAGTCTTTTGAAATTGCTCTAATTAAGCATTTTTCAAAACTTCAGACCCCAGGGGCGGAGCCATTTTTGACCATAGAGATTAAATATTAAAAACATTGTTAGAGAACCATATGATTAAGCTCTATATAAAATATAAATGACTTTGGCCTTGTATTCTATAAAAATAACAACAACAAAGATTTACTATAATTTCCCATTTTCATATTATGCAGTTACAAGAGTTTTTCATGGAATTAAATTCTTTCAAAAACTTTTGTAGAACTTCACCCAAGGAACATCCCTGGAAAGTTTTAGCTTGATTGGCCAACTGGTTGAGGAGGAGAAGATTTTTTTTTTTAAAGATTTTTAAATATTTACTAGAGATTCCTATTTTCAAATGCAGTGGCATCCAGAGTTTTTGACGGAATTAAATTCTTTTAAAAACTTTTGTAGTACTTCATCTAAGGAATATCCCTGGAAAGTTTCAGCTTGATTAGCCTACTGGTTTGGGAGGGGAAGATTTTTAAAGAAATTGTGGACGGGGGGACAGACGGACAACGACCAATCACAATAGCTCACCTCGTACTTTGTGCTCAGGTGAGCTAAAAAAGGCACGACAACATATAAAGAAGATTTATATAGAATAGTACCTGAATATAAAAGAATTCAGGACAATAGAATAAACCCATTCCAACACATCACAATTTTAGACTGCTCCAAATTGATAGAAGCTGCAGACGACAATTTTCAGTTGATGGAATTCTCAATTCTTTCCTCTTTTTGAATAGAAAATATTGTAGCAGTTTCTTCATTTTCCACAATGTTTTCCAAAGCCCTTTTCTTGAAGGGCTAAAAAAGGAGAGATTGTGTGGAAATGGATTAAAGTATTATATAAATATTAAAATAATTAAACAAGAGTTATAACATAGTTAACAACGATAAGAAAATATAATGCAACATTCGTCGATAAATAGAACAGTATACAGAGATTACCATGGGCAAGGTTCCTTCACCCATTATCAGAAGACAAAATTTTAGACTAGTCCAATTTGCAAGAGGTTTCAGACGATGACTTTAATTGCGCTGAAAATGGAGAACAAGTACCAAATAAGGTAGAAAACACTGTGAGAAAAAAAGAATGAGTAATTGCTTGTCACAAGCAATTTCTACTTTTCTCATAAGGTTTTGTATGAGAATATTGATAAAAGGTGCCAAAAATTGGTTAACCCTATCTTGTGCGATAATTGGTTTTCTAAATCCTGAACTAATTCAATCAAGAAATTGTAACAGGCATTGCATAATAGATGAATCAGGCTTATCCCAAAACTAAATATAAAGGTCAGTAAGGGTGTCTTGCATGGATGTCAGGGGAAATGCAAAATGAGGTCCAGAGAGCCTTTGAGGATCTATTAAAGAGAAATAAGATAATTACGTCAAAGGTTAAGGTGAAGGTCACAAAGACAAGGTTATTTTTTTAAAAAGTAGGTCAGAGGTCAAGGTCATGAAATCATGGTACTTTACGTAAAATAATCCTAAGCCTTTCTGTTTGTGATGGTGTATATAGAATGGTCTGAAATGTAAGAAATAAGAACAAGAGGATCATGATGGTCCTAAATTGCTCACCTGATTCATTTGCTGTATAAAAAAAAGCATCTGGTGCCAAATAATTATAACCAGTTTCATGAAAATAAATAAAAAAATGTGGCCTCTATAGCCTAAACAAAGAAATTATCAATAACGCCCCTTTTCCCTTTGTTTTCAAATAGAAACTTTCCATAATCAATAGGGTCCATCCTTATTACCTTACAATTATTCTGGAAAAGTTTCATGAAGATTGAGTCAAAATTGTGACCTCTAGACTGTAAACAAAGAAATTGTCATTAAGGCCCCTTTTCCTGTTTTTTCATATAGGATCCTCCAATTATCTATAGGGTTCATCCTCATGATGAAACAATTATTCTGACCAGTTTTCATGAAGATTTGGCAAAATTGTAGCCTCTAGAGTGTAAACAAAGAAATTGACATTAAGGCCCCTTTCTTGTGTTTTTGGAAAGACCCTTCCAATAATCAATAGGGTCCCATTTATGAACTAATAATTATTCTGGCAAAGGTAAATGAGGATTGAGCTAAATGTGTGGCCTCTAGAGTGTAAACAAAGAAATTGTCATTAAGGCCCCTTTCCCTGTGATTTCGAATAAAACCCATCCAAAGTGAATAGGGTTCATCCTCATGACCAAACAATAATTCTGACCAAGTTTCATGAAGATTGGGTGAAAACTGTGGCCATTAGAGTGTAAACACTTCAATTGTTGACACTAAACGCCGTATTACAGACAACAGACAATCAACAATCAAACAAGAGGACCATGAGGGTCCTAGATCTCTCACCTGAACTGTCTGCTGTTAAAAAAAATGCAACTAGACACAAATAACTATGATCAGTTTTATGAAGATCAATGCAAAACTGTGACTTCTATATTGTAAACAAAGAAATTGTCATTTTGGCCCCTTTTCCTGTGTTTTGCTATAGAACCTTTCCATAATCTATCAGGTTCATCTTTATGACCAAACAAGTATACTGACCAAGTTACATGAAGGTTGAGCCAAAATGATGACCTCTAAAGCATTAACAAAGAAATTGTAATTATGGCCCCTTTTCCTGTGTTTTCCCAAAGTACCTTCCTATAATCATTAGGGTTCATCCTTGTGACAAAACAATTATTCTGGCCAATTTTCATGAAAAATGAGTCAAAATTGTGGTCTCTAGAGTGTAAACGAAAATAATTGTCATTAAGACCCATTTTCCTGTGTTTTCCAAAAGAACCTTCCCAAAATAAATAGGCTTTATCCTCATGCCCAAATAATTATACTGGCCTAGTTTCATAAAGATTGAGCCTAAATTGTGGCCTCTAGAGTGTAAACAAAGAAATTGTCATTAAGGCCCCTTTCCCTGTGATTTCGAATAAAACCCATCCAAAGTGAATAGGGTTCATCCTCATGACCAAACAATAATTCTGACCAAGTTTCATGAAGATTGGGTGAAAACTGTGGCCATTAGAGTGTAAACACTTCAATTGTTGACACTAAACGCCGTATTACAGACAACAGACAATCAACAATCAAACAAGAGGACCATGAGGGTCCTAGATCTCTCACCTGAACTGTCTGCTGTTAAAAAAAATGCAACTAGACACAAATAACTATGATCAGTTTTATGAAGATCAATGCAAAACTGTGACTTCTATATTGTAAACAAAGAAATTGTCATTTTGGCCCCTTTTCCTGTGTTTTGCTATAGAACCTTTCCATAATCTATCAGGTTCATCTTTATGACCAAACAAGTATACTGACCAAGTTACATGAAGGTTGAGCCAAAATGATGACCTCTAAAGCATTAACAAAGAAATTGTAATTATGGCCCCTTTTCCTGTGTTTTCCCAAAGTACCTTCCTATAATCATTAGGGTTCATCCTTGTGACAAAACAATTATTCTGGCCAATTTTCATGAAAAATGAGTCAAAATTGTGGTCTCTAGAGTGTAAACGAAAATAATTGTCATTAAGACCCATTTTCCTGTGTTTTCCAAAAGAACCTTCCCAAAATAAATAGGCTTTATCCTCATGCCCAAATAATTATACTGGCCTAGTTTCATAAAGATTGAGCCTAAATTGTGGCCTCTAGACTGTAAACAAAGAAATTGTCATTAAGGCCCCTTTCCCTGTGATTTCGAATAAAACCCATCCAAAGTGAATAGGGTTCATCCTCATGACCAAACAATAATTCTGACCAAGTTTCATGAAGATTGGGTGAAAACTGTGGCCTCTAGAGTGTAAACACTTCAATTGTTGACACTAAACGCCGTATTACAGACAACAGACAATCAACAATCAAACAAGAGGACCATGAGGGTCCTAGATCTCTCACCTGAACTGTCTGCTGTTAAAAAAAAATGCAACTAGACACAAATAACTATGATCAGCTTTATGAAGATCGATGCAAAACTGTGACTTCTATATTGTAAACAAAGAAATTGTCATTTTGGCCCCTTTTCCTGTGTTTTGCTATAGAACCTTTCCATAATCTATCAGGTTCATCTTTATGACCAAACAAGTATACTGACCAAGTTACATGAAGGTTGAGCCAAAATGATGACCTCTAAAGCATTAACAAAGAAATTGTAATTATGGCCCCTTTTCCTGTGTTTTCCCAAAGTACCTTCCTATAATCATTAGGGTTCATCCTTGTGACAAAACAATTATTCTGGCCAATTTTCATGAAAAATGAGTCAAAATTGTGGTCTCTAGAGTGTAAACGAAAATAATTGTCATGAAGACCCATTTTCCTGTGTTTTCCAAAAGAACCTTCCCAAAATAAATACGCTTCATCCTCATGCCCAAATAATTATACTGGCCTAGTTTATTATACCGGCCTAGTTTCATAAAGATTGAGCCTAAATTGTGGCCTCTAGACTGTAAACAAAGAAATTGTCATTAAGGCCGCTTTTCCTGTGTTTTCTGATAGAACCTTTACATAATCAACAGAGTTCAACTCTATAACCTATTCATTATTCTGACCAAGTTTCATGAAGACTGAGCCAAAATTGTGGCCTCTAGAGTGTAAACAAAGAAATTGTCATTAAGGCCCCTTTTCCTGTGTTTTCAACTAGGATCCTCCAATTATCGATAGGGTTCATCCTCATGATGAAACAATTATTCTGACCAGGTTTCATGAAGATTAAGACAAAATTATGGCCTCTAGAGTGTAAGAAAAAAATGTCATTAAGGCCCCTTTTCCTGTGTTTTCTGAAAGAACCTTTCCATAATCAATAGGGTTCAACTCTATAACCTATTTATTATTCTGACCAAGTTTCATGAAGACTGAGCCAATATTGTGGCCTCTTGAGTGTAAACAAAGAAATTGTCATTAAGGCCCCTTTTCCTGTGTTTTCAAATAGGATCCTTCAATTATCAATAGGGTTCATCCTCATAATAAAACAATTATTCTGTTCAAGTTTCATGAAGATTGAGTGAAAACTGTGGCCTCTAGAGTGTAAACACTTCAATTGTTGACGCCCAACACCACATGATGGACGACAGACATTCAACGATCACAAAAGCTCACCATGAGCACTTTGTGCTCAGGTGAACAAAAAAAATGAATAAGAATAAAGTTTTGAAAACTAGAAATTGTGGACTAATACCCCCAACAGCGCTTGTCCATATACAAGTGCTATCTGCCAAAGGGCCATAATAAAAATAGACTTTTCGATTAAAGGGCCATAAATCAGTAAAAAATGAATGGACCATAACCAAAATAGGATATGCAAATATCTGACTTATACTCAGTCTTTCTGTGAAATTTGACTCAAATCCGCCCAATGGTTGCTGAGAAATTGAGTGGATAATATTTTTCACCAAAGGGCCATAACTCAGTCAAATATCATTGGACCATGATGAAAATAGAATATGCGCATCATGAAAAAACTACAGACGAACCGACCGACAAACTGACTCCTTTATCCCCCAAACATAGCTTTGGGGTGTATAATAATGTAGAGAGGCAAGGTTAAAAGTTTTTTGTCTCTGGGTCAAAGGTCAAGGTCACAGTGCCAAGAACCTTTGTCAAAGGTAAAAGCCTATCACCTGGCGAGTGTAGATATGAAGTATAATCGCCCTAGGTATAAGCATTCAGAAAATATAAGGAAGGTTAAAGTTTCTGGTTAAAGTTTTTAAAACTAGGTCAATTGATTCATTAATTGAATGTGTTTTTTCCCACCTTTAACAGTATGTCAGCCGGAGCACGTAACAATGGATTCCTGATATTTCCAACACCAGTACTACCACTACATCCTTATCGAGCCTCCAGCTGCTAATCCCACTAAGGTTTACAAAAAAACCCAGGTTGGTGTAAAGATCAAAAGGACATTGAGACTAGGGTGTTGGTATCAACTGGAGGACTAACCCCTGATGAGTGTTTCTGTAAAATATAAACCCTCTAAGGAAAATATTGATAGAAATAAACAAGATGTGTTTGTGAAACACAATGCCCCCGCAACAGGACTAAACGTTTGACCTTGGTATGTGACCTTGACCTTATCACATGACCTTGACATGAGGAGATGTGTATTATGGAGATGTATCATCATGCCAAATATGAGCATTCTATCTTGAATATGCTGGTAGTAATTGGCAATGTTAAGTTTTTTAGTTAAGTTTTATGCTTAAAAGCCATGACAGATGGACAACGATAAAAGTTATGCTCTCGGTCTTTTCATATTGGGGTATAAAAACAAACTAAATTTAGACACTAACAAAAACGCTAACACTGACACCATCATTCAAGAGTATGATAATAAGTCTTCCAAGACTTTTGTCCTTGGCAAGCTAAAACATGCTTAACAACTAAAGTAATGAGGAAATCCTTTAAACTTCTACCAATCTTTAGATTGTTAGCAATAAATGGTTACAATCCAAATACCTTTGTTTAGTGTGAAATATGAAAAGAAAATCTTTGTCTGTTTCTGTCTCAATCCTGTGCCATCTGTACAAAATAGAATCATTCCAAGCCTCCAGCTGCTATCCCACTTAGGTTTACGATTTTCCACCCATTGGTGAGAGACAAATGTCGGAAAGAATATGTGCCACTGCCAGGGATCGAACCCATGACATCCCATGATTGAAGAATAGGAGTCTTATGCACTATGGACTGCGCTATGACGGTGGCACTATCAAAGCTGACGCTTTGCTTGCTAAAAATTTGGGCATTCTGATTGGCTAGATAAAAAATGATTCATACCTCCTGGAGAAATAAAACTAATAAGGAACTATTCTGTATACAAAAAGTTCTATAAAAAACTCTCAAGCAAGTACTTTACTTGCATTATAATGGTTTGGATTTTAAAGAAATGAAGAGAATATTTCTTAATATTTCTTATAGGTATGAACCTAAAAATCTAATCCTACTGTTTAAATATGCAAAGCCAAGAGAATATCACCCAATCAATTTGATGAATAACATCATACTTTTTGAGAATTTCCAGAATTAAATCTCTTTGTATCATGAAATGTCCTACGTCAAGTATGAATATAAGAACCATGATTGTTTGAATGCGATAATTTATTTCAAATCTCCATTATCATCAGGTAATCTGTTCAATCCCTGGTTTCATAATTGAGAAAGCAATTTCTTCTCTTTTCACATAACTTTCTACCCTACTAAATAGTTATTTTTCAAATCAATTCCAGTTTATATATATATCTGCAAAATCTTTGAATTTGGACAGTTCTAATTTTTTGAAAAACAAGAAAGAATACTTTAAAAGGACCCCCTGGAAGATATGCAATACATCGATTCGAACAAGAGTGCGATAGTCAGAATATACGCCGCCACCTTGCTTCTGTTTCATGAAAATAATTGTAGACAATTCTTATTTTGACGACACCAAATTCAAAACATTTGCTGACTAACTTTTTAAATTATCAAGTTCAAACTGTTCATTATGATTGATTGATTGAATGGGCCAAGAGGCTAAGTGTCAAGGGGCATAACTCTTGCAAAAATCAATGAACCATAAAATCCTTGATCCATGTACACCTAAAAATTAGGGTGATGACATTGACCAAGTTTCATTTAACTCCAGACAAAAAGTTAGAAGGAGTTGCGTTCACAAGGCTGCAATTTCAATAAGACACAGATACTAATTTTTAAGGGGGCATAAGTCAGGGAAAAGTTAATGAACCATGAGATCCTTACTTCATGCACATCTACCAATTTAGGTGATAACATCAACCAAGTTTCATTTAGATCCAGCCAGAAATCTAGGAGGAGTTGCATTCACAAGGCTGCGATTTCAATAATCCCAGAGACTAAGTTTTAAGGGGGCATAACTGAGGCAAAAATCAATGAACCATAAAATCCTTACTTCATGCACATCTACCAATGAAGGTGATAACATCCAACAAGTTTCATTTAGATCCAGCCAGAAACTTAGGAGAGTTGTCCACAATGTTTTCCAAAGTTATTTTTTGTGAGAGGGATTATGTGGGAATGGGCTAAACAATTGTCATTAACTTCATCCAAATTGGTCTGTATAAAACATTATTGTTTAATGTCAAATACTTATCAGCATTGTTAGATATAAAGGATTAAATCAAGACACAGGCTCTGCTTGAACCTTTATGTTTTGAATTTTTACCAACCCTGTCTTCAAGTTCTCCTTATTCTTTAGTCCTGTATTGTCTTCATGCTTCATGCTTCAAATTTCCTGTTTCTGTCCGATTGAAACTTTTTACTTTTTCTGCACTCTCCTTGATATGTGATTATTTATTACTTGTAATGAGTTTAGTTTTCTGCATATCATTTGTGTCTTTACTTTCCATTTTTCTGTGTGCTATTTCTAGCCAAACTTTTCCATTCTTTGTACTGTCACTACTTTTACTTTCTGTTTTTATTTCTATTGTTCTGTAATTTCTTCCTTCCACTGATAGTGTTCAAGTCTTTCCTCGATTATTTTCTAGTTTTGATTCATCCTTGTCTCGCTCTCTTTGTGAACTGTTATTGTCATCATTTGGTACTTTTGGGTTTGTTTCTCTCGCCGAAATGTCACCAGTAGAAAGTGAATGTGATGTTTTAAGATGTGACAAGCAAATTCTTCATTTTTCAAAATGTTTTCTGCCAAGAAATATGAAAAAAATCTAAAATTTCATAAATTTTGAAATGTTGTCTGCAACTCCTTTCAATTTGGACCAGTCTAAAATTTTGTCATCTGGTAATGGGTTAATCATATTTCTTTCACTAATTTAGGTACATTGTATATGTATTTAGATTTACACTTCCCTATGTGTGTGTGTGTGTTTTCATTTTTATTTATTTTTTTAAAGTGTCAATTTCAAGTTTTATTTATTTATAATTTTTATTGTAACATTATTTATATGTATCCCCATTTTTTTATTCTCTGTCTCTCTCTCCCTCTCTCTCTCTTTTCTCTATTCATTTAATTTGTTTTTGTTACCATCAACATTTCTATTTACATTGTTCAAATCTTTATATATACAAAACAAAGAACCGCTTAAAACAGTCTGGTCCATATTTTAATTTTCCCCTTGAAACAATATTGTTTTTTTTTCTTCTATTTTTCCTGTTACCATCACCATTTTTTATTCACAATGTTCTAATCTTTTTATATTCAAATTAAACAGCTGCTTAAACAGTCTGGACAAAATTCTGATTTTCCCCTTGAAACAATGTGGCAAGAGTAGTATAAATTCCGAGTTTATTGATATTAGTATAACTATGGTAAAGAAAAGGAAAACTGGCTAAACAAATTTTTATTTGATAGAGTCCATGGCCTAATACCAAGAATAAAAGGATTAACCATGCTATATTCCTTTGGTAAATTATAAAATCAGTAGGGTAAATTCTCTGTTTGGTTTTGCCTTTTCCCTTATATGACGTCTGAAACTTTAGCTTGGACAATGTTTGCATTGTTTTTGTTGTACAGGCATTGTTAGACAATTCCTTTTTTACAATGTTTCCAAACATACGTAAAATACAATTTTTTTGCTTAATCTTTATTTTTGTTTAATCAGTATAAATTCATAATATATTAATTACAAAAATAAGCACATGTTATTAACAATGTTATGGCAAAATCTAATTTGTTTCATTTATACAAAATAGCCAAGAACTAAATCTGTTTTCAATCCTGGACTATCAAGAGAGCAGCCATACACGGACCCCCCCCCTTTAAGTCTTTAGGAAAGTCGGCAAATTTAAGGCTGTTTAGCACAGTCCTATGTTTATAACTTGAGAAAATTAAGTTTCATTATATTAAGCCATTGTTACTAAATTTCATAATATTATGTTATTTGTATTTTTTATTTCTAGTATGATATCCCAAATCATGTTACTAGATCTTCTGATATTCTAGCAATATTATTACAGCCTTATCTATCAATTTCAATTTCTAAAGGAGCAGCCATAATTTTATGCTGACCTCCCTTAGACGTTATTCAAATTTATTATTATTATTGTAATTTTTATATTGGTTAAATTTAATTGCGCAGTATTTACCATATTCATATACACTGAGATTCTGTTTTTCATGCAATATTTACTTGATTTATATCAAATGAACTAATTTTTCACCTGGCAATATTCACCTAGTTAGTATTCACCAAACTCATTGTTCCCATGCAATATTTACCTTGTTTTCACTAACTAAACTACTTTTTCCCATGACTTCCATCTCAACAGATATCAAATTCAACAACATACGCTTGTGTGTGATTGTATTGTCACTGAAATATAAGAATTGATAATCAGTTATCCAATATGATTGAAATTTAGTCATGTATGAATTTAAACAAGTACAAACAGTAATGTAAAAACACATCACGTTGGTTTATGTTCAATGTTCATATGTTGAAGCTTGGTGGTAGGTTAAACATGTTACAAGATATAACTAGAGGCTCTTAAGAATCTTATTTGCTCCAAGTAATTTCTTCATTTTCCACACAGTTTTCCAAAGTTTTTCCTTGAGGGATGAAAAAAAGAGGGATTAAAGTGCATCCTCCAAGAAGAAGATTATCATAGTTATCACTGGGCTCCTTTGAAGGAATCTAATAAAGGGTCAACCAAGGATCATTCATATTAAATATTTAAAACTTCATGATTAAGTACTTTTTGGGGAGAAGATTTACAGATGCACAACCGGAAGCAGAACGGACACAATGCCAAGGTAAAAGCTTACTGGCTTTTGGCCGTTTGGTGCAAAAATTGTCACAAAATAAGTTTACAAAACTTGCCATTAAAAGCCAAAAATTGACCCTTTTACCATGATTACAAATATTCTGTGAAAGTTTCATCAACAACTGTCAAGTAAAGTGAGATAACACAAATGTTGATGCTTACTTCATGATTAGCCAATCAACAAAGCAGATTTTGGAAAGCCTGGTTTAACAAATTACCATGCCACAAAGTTTTAGACTGGTCCTAGTTGCAGAAAACAATTTCAATTTGAAAACAAGAGCTGATCACAGTCATGAGACAAATGCCCCCAAAGGACAGGGTCAAGCACGTGGCACTTTGATTTGTTTTGTAAACACAACAACATGCATTTGTGATCTATATGTCTGGGTTTTTAATTAATGAAATTTTAATACATATAATAATTTCTATAAATACAGAATGAAATCAAGGAATGCATTATGGACATATTTTTCTGAGGTCAAAAGTAGGTCAAAGGTCAAGGTCACTGGATCAAGGTCATGTAAAGTGGTCCACCCAATTAAGCATTTGTCTAAATATGTGAGCAGTCCATTGAAGAATAAGAGAGTAAATACAATTTAACCATTACAGACGCAATTTAACCATTATGGACACCCCTTTGACCCCATTTTGTGACCTTGACCTTTGAGATAGGAACCTAGGTCTTTTTTGCGACACCCCGTCTGAATGTGGTGAACATTTGTATGAAAGAAATTTGTACCTGCGTGCATGATTATAGTGTTACAGAGTGGACACGGCAAAAAGTCCCCATTTTTGACCTTTGACCCCAGATTGTTACCTTGACCTATGAGATAAGAACCTTGGTCTTTTTTGCGACTCCCTGTCTGAAAGTGGTGAACATTTGTATGAAAGAAATTTGTACCTGCGTGCATGATTATAGAAGTTACAGAGCGGACACGGCAAAAAGTCCCCTTATTTAACCTTTGATTCCAGATTGTGACCTTGACCTATGAGATAGGAACCTCTTTTTTTTTGCGACACGTCGTCTGAATGTGGTGAAAATTTGTATGAAAGAAATTTGTATTTGCATGCATGATTATATAAGTAACAGAGCGGACACAACAAAAGTACTCATTTTTGACCTTGGACCCCAGATTGTGACCTTGACCTATGAGATACGAACCTGGGTCTTTCTCATGACACGTCATCTGAATATGGTAAACATTTGTATGAAAGAATTTTGTACCTGCATGCATGATTATAGAAGTTAAAGAGCAAACACGGCAAAAAAGCGTCAATTTTTTACCTTTGACCCTAAATTGTGACCTTGACCTTTGAGATAGGAACCTGGGTCTTTTTCACGACACATCGTCTTATAGCGGTGAACATTTGTGCAAAGTTATATTGAAATCCACTATTGCATGTAGAAGTTACAGAGCAGGCACGAAAGCGGGATGGACAGACTGACTGACGGACAGACGGACAGTTCGATTACTATATGCCTCACTTTGGGGGCATAAAAATGTCCTTCCTGGGTAAAAAAAATTGTGCAAAAAGAAGAAATTGCTTGTTACAATCAATTTCTTCCTGAACCACATTTTCCCCCTTTTCTTGAGTGGAGTTAAAGAGAGTGATTATGTTGGAATGGGTTAAGAGGCAAGTTACTGTGAAATATTTTTAGATTTATCTCCACTTACCTTCTGATGTTAATGGCTTTTTCTGTTTGTATTAAGTTTAAAGTGAATATGACCAAGGTAATGAAAAACCCATTCCAACACAATGCTTCTTATTGATGCCCTTCAAGAAAAAATATTTGAAAAACATTGTAGAAATGAAGAAATTTCTTGATACAAGCAATTAATTCATTACCCACAATGTTTTATACATCTTAAGATAAAGATTTTTAAAATGCCATGAACTAAAAATTGTCATCTGCAACTTTTTGCAATTTGGAGCATTCTAAAATCATATTTTGTGGTAATGGGTTTAAAATCTTGATAACAAAATATATACTAGTAAAGGTCAGATTATGATGAAATCGTTCTTTGAAAGTTATTGGAGAATCCAACATTAAAAAAAAAGATTCATGAAATGCATTTATCTAAGGTAACCCAAACTAACATAACAAAATTCTAAACTTGTCCAAATTGAAGAAGTTGCAGACTACAATTTAAAGTAGATGGAATTTTAATCTTTTTCATCTATTTGGATAGAAAACATTGTGGGTAATGAAGAAAAAAAAATTGCTTGTTACAAGCAGTTTCTTCTTTTTCCCTAATGTATTCAGCTTTAATCTTATGGGATGTAAACAGGAGGGATTGTGTGGGATAGGATTAAGGTAGCCATCTGAGTACTACACCCCAACTTGGCTGAATCCAAAGACTGACTGTCTGAAAATAATGAGACAGTCACAGAACATGTTTAATTGACCTATCGCTGGCCCCACCAATTTACTGTGTTGGCGTCGCCCATTGCATCCGAAGTGATGTCCCGCTTCAAATTTAAATGTCACTGTTTTGTAGAATTTATGGCTAGTAGCATGTAACAAAAAGTAATATAGTTGGTTGGCGGCTGGAAATGTTAAGCTTGAAAAAGTTAATCAAAGCCATGTAGGGCCTGAGAGTCGCCATAACAGACAAATTGTTTTGTACTGGCTATTGAGCATTAACCTCAGGCTGTTTGCCTTTGATCACTTAGGAATAATTTCATGCATGAAGCAGATTACATGGGGGTATAACGCTGTTCAAAGAACAATGTTTCAGTTATATTACCGCAAAGTTGACCTATTCATGTACTTCAGCCATGGCCATAGCACAGTGGTAGTACATAGGTCTTCTAGTCATGGTTTCCCGGGTTTAATCCCGGCCACAGCAAACTTCCTGTCTGACATATGTTAGCCCACCAATGTGTGGATAGCCATAAACCTTAGTGGGATAAGCAGCTGGAGAATCAGAGAATGTAGTGGTTGTACCGGTGTGAGAAATACCAGAAATCCATGGTGCCAGCCATTGTGATGTGACTATAATACTGTTAAATTGAGTTACGTTAAACTTCAATCAATCATGTACTTGCTCAGTTTCTATAGTACTATGTTGTGACTGAATAGTGGTATGGCTATGACTCCCCATGAAGATAATTGTTAATAATGGTTTGAGCTTAAAATATGACCTGTAGAGTGCATACAAGCATGTTGAAAAAGACTTTCATTTCTTGCATTTTACTTCATTTCACACTGTAGGTTCTATACAAATAATTTATTCATCTGATTTGTGTTTTGAAAGATGAATATTATTTCTAGCTTTTAAAGCATAAAATGTCTTTTTATGTTGCATAAAAGCAATAAATATCTCTTGTTGGACATTGCTTTCTCTTGGAAATGTGGAGAGCTAAAAAATAAGTTCTTGTTCTGTAGGGTCTTTCATTTACTATCTGTCATCTCTGTTTCATTCTCTTTTTAGTCTGGTGTGGTATGAACAGATTATACTTTATCCGTGGTCAGTTAATTTTGTTTGAGAAATGTTTGTCAATCATTATTTGTCAGATTCAGAGGTATACATCCCATTTTTAGACACACATTTTATGCATCCTTATTGATGTTCAAAAGTATTTCAATAACAACTAGTACAAATATTTCACCCATAACGTAATATGAATTATAATTCACACCCATAGAATTTCCAAAATTATTGAATTTCAGCACATCACATGGGTAAAATTAACCCTTGTCATGCTGAACTCAGAATACACCTACTGCATTTTCTTTTAAAACTATAGTTGTTCATGACATTAATTTTCAAATGATGTATTGACCATTGAACAAGTACTAACAGTGCTCTCAGTCCTTTGATTTTAATAAAATTCTGAAAAGATTTTAGTCAGCATGACAAGGGTTAAGAAGTCCTAAACATTTTTGCTGGTGGTTTCTGATGGGTCCTGGGTGCCAGGTTATAAAAAATAAAAACATTCAAAGAATTTGCTCTGGTAAGGAATAAGACAATTTGATAAATATTATTGTTTGTCTTTAAAAGAAAGAAAATAACTGCTAATATATATCAAACATACAATGATCTAACAGAGATTAACGCAGCAGCAATGTTTTGTATGTTATTACTGCTTTTGTGTGTGATTACGGTTTCCACAGATCTTTTCCAAGGCAATGACAATCTATATTTTATGTACTGGAAACGACGGTTACGTTTTTAAAGGAAGTGGCCTCGCTAATTCGTTAAGCAACTATTAACATCGGTGATTATTCTATGATATTTTTCTATTTATTTCTCGACTATTAAAATGAATAAATGGCGAATAAATATCGAAAGTACAAATTGAACTCAATCACCGCCATTCTTGTTGTTGCGTTGACCATCCATTGTTCGGCAAAACGGATTGCTATTTACAGTAGGAAACCCCGGGACACCTGATATATAGTAGCCTATTATTGCCACATATTAAGTTGAATGTAGGGAACTATAATAACCAACTCTCCTGTAATACTCAAAATTTTGTTTTGATTTGTATGGGTGCTGTCTATAATTAGCATTACAGAGAACCAGTCAAACCGGCCCATCATGAAACAGGCCCCGGGTCAAACAGGCTCAATAAAGTCAAACTGGCCCCTCCATTAAACAAGAGGCCCATGAGGGCCTGAGACGCTCTACTGGTTATCAAGTTTTCCGTTGAAGAAATCTGATTTTTAAGGAAGTTAATTGCTCAAAGAAGAATGCATAAAGAAAAAAAAAAGGCTTTATCCCCTTTATCATTTTAAGTAACGATCCTCAAGGCCCCTTTTCCCATGTTTCATGACAGATCCACTCCATTTCCAAAAGAAATTTACCTTATGACCCTACAATCATTCTGTGAATATTTCATCAGAATCTGACAAAAATTATGGACTTTATCACATAAACAGGATTGCTTTGAATGAAAATTCAATAAGGTCCCTTTTCCTGTGTTTTCTGATGGATCAATTTCATTCCAAAAGGCACTTTCCTTACAACCCGACAATTGTCCTGTGAAATTTAAAAGACAATTTGATAATGATTGTGATCTTCATCACATACACAAGAATGTTTTGAATGATAATCTGTAAGGCCCCTTTTCCTGTGTTTCGAATGCCACAATTATTCCATGCGTCTTTGAAGAGAATCCAATAAAATTGTTGACTTTATTGTGTTAACAAAGATATTAAATTCAAGTTCTCATAAGGCCCCTTTTCCCGTGATATTTCACTGTTGGTTTTTCATTCTGTGAAAGTTAAAAGTGAATCCGATGTAATATTGGGAATTCATTATGTTACTAGAATATTAAAAAAAATCATATGTCCCCTTTTTTCATGATACTTGATGGATTGTACCCAGTTCTGAAAAGAACCATTTAAGTATTTGTACAATCATTCTGTGAAATTTTGAAGTGAATCCGTTAAAGTCAAGGGACACCATTGTATTAACCAGAATATTTAAGAGAGTTTTTCATAATGCCCCTTTTTTATGTGACCCTTGCCATAGTCAGATCCACTGTCAAAATCAACAATTGGAATGATGGTACAATCAATCTGTTTAATCTGTGGAATTTATTGTGTTAATGAGTTTATAGTGAAATCTTCAGAGGGCCCCTTTTCTCATGATACTTTACAGAACAAACCAAATTTCAAAAGGAACAATTTCTAATAAAGGTACAATCATTCTTTAAAAGTTAAAGAGAATCAATGAAAACAGTGGACTGAGTTGTGGCAAGAATTTTTATAACAAAATTTTCATAAAGCCCCTTTTTCCATGAAACTTAACAAATCAGACCCAATGTACAAAGGAACAATCGTAATGATAGTTTGAAGAAAATGATAAAGACTGAGGACTTTATTGTAATAATGATGTTTTGTAATAAAATTTTTATAAGGTCCCTTTTCTTGTGTCACTTAACCAATCAGACCTAATTTACAAAGGAACAATCCAAATGATGGTACAATCATTCTATTAAAGTTTGAAGAGATTCTGATAAAGACTGAGGGTATTGTTGTGTTTATGAGGATTTGGTAATGATTTTTCATACAGCCCCTTTTCCTATGATACTAGACAGATCAGGCCCAATTCGGAAAGAAACAATCCTTATGATGGTACAAACATTCTGTGAAAGTTTGAACAGAATCTGATGAAAACTGCAGACTTTATCTTGGTGTAAAATTTTTTAAATAAAAGTTTCATAAGGCTCCTTTTCCTGTGATACTTGAAGGATCGGGTCTCATGTCAGCATCAACAATCGTGATTATTGTACAATGATTCTGTGAAGGTTTGAATAAAATCCAATGAAAGCTCTGGACTTGATTACAAGGATTATAGAAAAAATTCTCAAAAGGCCCCTTTTCCCATGATACTAGACAGATCACACCTAATTTGAAAAGAAAGAATCCTCATGATGGAATAATCATTCTGTGAAAGTTTTAACAGAATCTGATGAAAACTGTTGACATTATTGTGGTACAATGATTTTAAAATTAAATTTCATAATGCTCCTTTTCCTGTGATACTTGACGGATGAGGTCTAATGCAAACATCAACAATCATTATTATTGTACAATTATTCTGTGAATGTTTGAAGAAAATCCGATGAAAGCTCTGGACTTGGTAACAAGGATTTATAAATGAAATTTTCATAAGGCCCCTTTTCCTGTGTTTCTTGACAGTTCAAACCCTGTTATGAAAAGAATGATCGTTATGACCTTCCAATAATTCTGTGAAAGTTTCAACAAAATCTGATCAAAGCTGTGGGCTTCATTGTATTAACCCTTTCCTGTACACGCACGGGATTTTACGTTGTTGTGATTTTATACTTGAGAAAACATTGTGAAAAAAGAAGAAATTGCTTGTAACAAACAATTTCTTCTTTTTCCACAATATTTTCGATTTTCATTGTCGTCTGCATCCTCTTTCAATTTGGAGCAGTCTAAAATTTCAAAAAAACAGGAAAGGGTTATCAGGGTTTTATTCATTGAATTTTCATATTGCCCTTTTTCCCATGTTACTTGATGGATCTGAACCAATGCCAAAGGGAACTCTACTTACAAAATATAATTATTCTGTTTGAGTGTAAAGACAACCCCATGTCATCTGATGACTTACAAGCATTAATTAAGATTTTTTTAATCGAATTTTCCTAAGGTCCCTTTTCCTATGTTTCTCAATGGATCAGACCCAATTTGAAAGGAACAATCCTTATGATGGTACAATCATTATGTGAAAGTTTGAAGTTGATCAGGTGAAATCTAGGGCCATGATGTGTTAACTAAGATTTTTTTTTATTAAATTTCCATGGGGCCCCTTTTCCCATGAAACTTGATGGATCAAACCTACTTCAGAAAAGAACAATCCATTTAATGTAATAATCATTCTGTGAATGTTTGAAGAGAATTTGATGAAAACTATGGACTCTATTGTGTTTACAAGGATTTTTTTAATCAACTTTTCATAAGGCCCCTTCCGTGGTCCTTGACTGATCATACCAAATTTTGAAAGGAACAATTTTTATGATGGTACAATCATTCAGTGAAAGTTTGAAGTCAATCAGCTGAAAACTGTGGACTCTAGGATTTTAATTAAGTTTTCCATAGTCTCCTTTTCCTGTCTTTCTTGACAGGTCATATTCTTTTCAAGTTTGAATAGAATCTGATGAAAACTGTGGACTTTTTTGTGTTTACAAGGATTTTTTTAATCAACTTTTCATAAGGCCCCTTTTTTCTGTGGTCCTTGACTGATCATACCCAATTTTGAAAGGAACAATCCTTATGATGGTACAATCATTCAGTGAAAGTTTGAAGTCAATCAGATGAAAACTGTGGACTCTAGGATTTTTATTAGATTTTCCAAAGCCCTTTTCCTGTCTTTCTTGACAGATCATATCCGATTCTGAAAGGAACAATCCTTTATGATGGTACAATCATTCTGTTAAAGTTTGAATAGAATCTGATGAAAACTGTGGACTCTAGAGTGTTAATGAGGATTTTTTAAATAAATTTTCAAAATGCCCCCTTTCCCGTGTACTTGATGGATCATACCCAATTTCAGAAAGGAAAGCTCCTTAATATGGTACAATCATTTGAACTTTGGACTTTTTAATTAAATTTAATTTTCATATGGCCCCTTTTCCCGTGTTTCTTGACGGATCATACCCAATTTTGATAGGAACCTTCCTTATGATGGTACAATCATTCTGTGAAAGTTTGAAGGGAATCTAATGAAAACTGTGGACTCTAGAGTGTTAACGAGGATTTTTCAATTAAATTTTAATTATGCCCCTTTTCCTGTGTTTCTTGAAGGATCTGACCCAATTTCGAAAGGAACAATTGTTATGATGGCACAATCATTCTGTGAAAGTTTGAAGGGAATCCGATGAAAACTGTGAACTCTAGGGTGTTCACAAGGAAAAGTTTAACGGAAGGACATTGGAAGGACATACAGAGAGCTAGACGGTTGCACGGACGCTGGACGGGAAAAAGCCATCGCAATAGCTCTAGTGGCCTGCGGCCAGTAGAGCTAAAAAGCACTTTATAAATGTGGTAAATATTAAAGATAATACCACAAAATGACTTTCTGAAGGCCCCCTTAAGGCTTTGGAAAACCTTGTTGAAAATAAAGAAACTGCTTGATGCAAGCTATTTCTTTAATTTACACAATGATTTCCAAATTGGTTTTCTTGAGGGGAGTCTAAAAGCATCATTGTGGGAATGTAATAAACCCATTATCACACAAATCTGCATCTTGACACCCTGAAGAAGAATAGCTTGATAAAACATAGTGAGAAAAGGAGAAATGTTAGAAATAAGTAATTTCTTCTATTTCTCACATTTCATTCTACTCTAGTACACTCTGCCTTCAAAAAGTATACATGTCTATACTTTTGTCATCTGGTGAATTCCAACACATGCTTTTGGACATCCCTCAAGAAAATCAAATTGGGAAACATTGTGTAAAATGAAGCAATTGCTTGTAACAAGCAATTGCTTCATTTTACACTATGATTTCTACTGAGAAAGCCAAAAAATGTTAAATTTCATCACCTTTAAAATATGTTCTTGAACTCCTTTCAATTTGGACCCGTCTAAAATTTGTTGGTCTGTAAATGGAAGAATAATTACCATAGGAATTTCCAAAAGGTTCAAACATAAACAGGGTTGTGCTTGGAGTGACAATGTAAGTATAATTCAACATTTTCTCCTTCCGTGTAGTAGAAAGAGTAGACAACATCAGTAGCAGCACCAGCATCTGTGTTCAATGTGATGGTCTCTGTAAATAGAAAGGAAAAAATGTTTGTTTGTTTGAATGGGGTTTAATGCCGCTTGAAACAGTATTTCTGTCATATCCCGGTGGCTGGAGCACCTTACCATGGATTACTGGTATTTCTTTTTTGCATCTAAGATTATTACAAAACCAAACAGTGGCACTTTATGGACTTATCCAAAATCGTACAGAATTAGAGGGTCTCGAGCACTAGCCAATAAGTCACACATAGTTTGAACAACCTATCAAAAATGAGTTTTCTAGTGACAGTAATCGAAAGAAGAAAGTCTGTTTTTATGATAGATACATATTAATTAACACCATTTATCTATGACAAAGTGAATACCAATGTTTGTACAGAAATACTCAGAGCAAGACTAAATGTAACTCTTCAAGAAAGAGATTTGTTTAGTGCTGAATATGCCTTTTACTCAAGATTGACTAATCGCTGGCGCTGGCCACTTACTTTGGCCTTCTTAGAAAACAACCCATTACCACACGGCAAAATATTTGACTGGTCTTAATTGAAAGGAATGCAGACTACAATTCTAAGTTTTTGAAATTTTAAATATTTTCAAGTTTCTTGGTAGCAAACATTGTCAAAAATGAAGAAATTGCTTGTAGCAAATAACTTCTTCATTTTACACAATGTTTTCCCAAATTGTTTTATTGAGGCGCGTCAAAAAGCGCCATTAAGTGGAAATGGATTTAAATGTGTTATTCTGCAAAGTTTATGGCCAGTAGCATGTTACAACAAGAGGAACATGATGGTCCTAAATCGCTCCCCTGAGTATGATGTTTCATGGCTGCATGACAAACAAAATAGCAACGCCATCTGTCTAATCATTCTGGAGATGATGTTTAAGGATGTTCTCTTTTAATCCTAGGTATATTGATGATTCCACCATATAGCACTTATTTCCTGAATACGTTAATTCTTTGAAGTATTTTGTTAGAGGGTCAATAACCATCAATACATACTAAATATCAAAGCTCTAGGCCTAATGGTTAATGAGAAGGTTTTCAAAGATATCATTCTTCATTCCTTTGTAAAATCAGGGATTGCACAGAAAAGGGCCAATTTTCAGAAACCAGTTGTTCTTTGAAGTATTTTGGTAGTGGGTCAATAGCTGATGAAATACACCAAATATCAAAGCCTAATGGTTTTGGAGAAGAAGATTTTCTTCTTTATTCCTTTGTAAGATCAGGGATTGCACAGAAAAGGGCTAATTTTCAGAGTGTAATAATTCTTTGAAGTATTTTGGCAGAGGGTCAATAGCTTTTGATATGTACCAAATATCAAAGGTCTAGGCCTTATGGTTACGAGGAGAAGATTGTTTAAAAATTGTTTACGGACGGATAGACAGACGGACGCAGGACAATTACCGTTCACAATAGCTCACAATGATCAAGTTGTGCTCAGGTGAGCCAAAAAAGGAGTATACATATAGTTTGTTGGTGACATATATGTCATAACAACAGATTGAATGAGCAGTAGTTACAAAGTTGCAGTCGTCAAACCAACAAAAAAAAAATTCACAAAAGTGGCTGCCAATGTGCGAGTTCAAAGCACAGTTCTACAGGCAGGATGGAAAGAGTTGTTGATTTGCACATGAGTTATAATAGATTATTTTTTGAGAGCGACAAGGAAAATTTTTTTTTGTGATTGACCTTGGTAAGTGACCTTGACCTTATCGCATGACCTTGACATGAGGAGATGTGTATTATGGAGATGTATCATCATGCCAAATATGAGCATTGTATTTTCAAATAGGCTGGCAATATTAAGTTTTTTGGTAAAGTTTTGTAGACAGACAGACAGACAGACAGACAGACGTAAAGACTGAATGACAGACAGACAGATGGACAGACAGACAATGGTAAAACAATATGCCCCTTAGCTTTTGATGTACCAGGGTTCTCCCCAGGCCATTATGGCGTATTGGCCCCGATACGCCTTCATTAATTAAGAGAGTTTGCCGATACGCCTTCAGATCGCCGATACGCTTAAATTTGGTCACCGATACGGCTTAATTTCCAGCAGAAGAAAGGGTCAAGCAAACCATTAAAATTGGCTGCAGACGCGCGGACACGACAGGCTCTTTATCTATAGTGTTGTATACCACAACATAACATCTCTATTGATAAGACCCTTACACTCTTACTAATTGGTGATTATCGATTTTTTTCTCGCGTTTCCCACTGGTACCTCGCTATCAGTCACCAAGCATGATAGGTACCAATATGTAAACAATGAATTCAAATTGGCGACCCGGTTCTGGAAAATTGTCACTTCGGATGAGATTGGTCTAGTTAAAAGTAAAAGATGTGGTTATTTGATGTGACAACTATCAAACTAAAGCCACAGTGGTTTAAAATTTAATTTTTGAAGGAAAGTTTAATTGGGTCAGTTTATTTCATACATTGATTGCTGAAAACACACCCTTTTCACGATCTTTTTTCCTTACGAGAATTTACCAAAATAATAAAGACAGATTTGTATAGAAGCCATCCTAGTTATACTAAGCTCTTGTTTTCAACTCAGTTTAATAATTACACACATGTATCTTCTGGAATAAGTCCATTTATTTCTTATCCAACATGGAGGGCATTATCTCAAACATTCGAACCCTAGTTTGTTCAACCCATTTTTTCAATAAATTTGTTTTAAAAGTTTGATGAAAAAAATTATTATACTTTTAGTAATCACCTAATAATATCTCATCCTCTCATGTTTTTTTAACCAAAAAGAAATAATACCCCATAAAAATCAAATTGCTGAAAGCACATCAAGAAAAGAATGCCTTAGACCAATTAGGGATTTCTTTTTATAAAAAGTAATGGTTTAATAATTATTTAGAATCAGGAAAAGATCATTCACGCTATAATATTTGAAAACAAAATCCTCTTTTGAAAATCAAAGTGCTGAAATCACTTAAAGAAGAGAAGAGTAAAGACACTTGTTTAATAAATTTGATCAAGTTTCATGTTATAATTTGAGAAATAAGATTGGACACTGCTGATATATTATACATTTTTTTATTAACTTATTGAAATCAAATAGCTGAAAGTACTGTTAGAAGAATAGTTATAGTGTCAGACAGTCGAAGGCTTCTGAATGGGCAAATAATGAGCATTTCAAATTTTACACAGAGAATCTAATGGAGCTCTTTAAGATGCAAAATTTGAAAATGAAACCAGGTATTTCACACAGGAACCTTATAAATACATTTTTGAAATTACAGATAATAATTTCTATTTTTTTCTGATGAAGGGCATTTTTCGTCAATCCAACACTCCATGCTTTTTTAACCCATTCCAACACAGTGGAATTTTAGACTGGTCCAAATTGAAAGGAGCTGCAGACGACAATTTCAAGTTGATGTAATTTTATTTTTTTTTGTCTTTTTGGGTAGAAAACATTGTGGATAATGAAGAAATTGCTTGATACAAGCAATTTCTTCATTTTCCACAATGTTTTCCAACGCTCATTAAGTGCGGGGCGTAAAAAGGAGGGCTTGAGTTGGAATGGGTTAAAGAGTGTTTAAGGATATGATTTTTGAACAGACTTGATAAAATGGCCAAGCATGAAAAGCTAATCCTATCTAATAGACAAGCAGATTACACTTTTTTTTTTACTCATTCCTTTGAGACTTTTGGGTATATTCTTTCATTATCTTTTCTTTTCACATCCTTTTTATGAGACAATTTAGTGCCCTTTCTAACAAATAGGATAGAGAGTTGAAGTAAGCTGAGTAATGTCACAATTGGTTGGTATCAAACTAAGCCTCATAATAGATAAATCAACTTATAATAATTAAAAAGTTGAAGAATATAATTCAAGAATAACTCTCAATAAAACAACAAGATGTCAATAATCAAGCTAAAAAGCACTTTTAATGACCTTTATTATGTATAGTCATACCAAGATGTTAACAGACAACACACAGCGCATTTGCCACTACGCCTTCATAAATTTCTGGGGAGAACCCTGTGTACTATATATAAACAATTTTGGATCATCTTGAACCATTTAGTAATTGCTTCCTTGAGAAACAAGATGAACATAATGGTTCTGAGTATGATGGCTCTAGCTTTAGGGAGTTGAAAAAAGGCTTTTACCCTTTACCAGATGACAAATGTTTAGACCGTCCAAATTGAAATGAATTGCAGACGATAATTCGAATATATTGAGATTATAGAATTTTTTTTTGGGGGGGGGGGGTAGGGTTAGGGTTAGAAAACATTGTTGATAATGAAAAAAGGATTGCTTGTTGCAAGCAAATTTTATAATTTTACATATTTTCCCAATTCTGGTGCTTGAGGGGCATCAAAAAGTCTCACAATGTTTTCTACCTTATTTACCAAATTTTGTGCTATTTGAATTGTTTTCTGCAGCTTTTTTTCAATTTTGACCAGTTTAAAAATGTGTAGTTTGGTATTGGGTCAAAGGTGTCCATCTTTAGAGGAAATCTTTAGCACTTTGTTCAATATTAAAATTTACAATTGGGATGAAAAGTTTGCTATATCTGTATAGATAACCATAAAAAAAATAACTTTTAATTTGTCCATCAAAAACAGGTGTTCTGAATAGTAAAAAAGAATTATTCATACCTCCATGTACACAACTTATTTTGTATGCTTCAACTCAAAATAGTCCCATACAAACAAGAGCCATGTCAGACATGACTATCCCCCACTGTAAAAGCTTGATAGTTAATTGAAGCCAGTTAGATTTAGGCTTCTTGTGCACTGCATTTCTTCTCAATGAGTTTGATAATAGCTATTATACTTTCAGAGATATGCTCTGGACAAAGTCTAAGTCTGATAAACAACAAAGGGCAATAACTCCAAAATTATGCAAGGAAGAGTTGTGGTTCTTGTGCATTGCACTTCTCCTCAATGAGATCTATCCATGTATGAAGTTTCAAGTTGATAGCATTTATACTTTAAGAGATATGCTCCGGACAAGCTTAGTGACAGAATGATGGAATGACAGACGGAGACCATTACTATACCCCCTTTGCCGAAACAGCGGGGGATAAATATAATCAATTTGTAAAGTTTCTGCTTTTTTCGCTCAATGCTAGTGAATTATTAGAAATGAAGAGAATAGTTTTTTGTTTTAATTGAGGTATGAACCAAAAAACCTAATAACTTTTATGTATCAATCCGCTTCACGCATTTATACAGTGTAATTAGTTTTTATGGCTCATACCTCCATGAAAACAAATAATAATCTCTTCATAGTGGTAGTACTGATGTGACAAATACCAGGAATCCATTGTAAGGTGCTCCAGCCGCTGCAATATGACTGAAATACTGTTAAAAGTGGCTTTAAACCCCATTTGATCAAGCAATCAAATTAAGTGATCAATACAATCTTAAGGAAAATCATGAAGGTCTTGAATAAGAAGAATCTTAGCTGTTTCCTTCTTTTTTTATTCCTTCATTAAACCATCATCAGATGTCAAAAATTTAACAGGCTTAAAGGAAGCTTTGTAAACAAGAGGGTCATGATGGTCCTAAATCGCTCCCTGAGTATGATGGTTCATGGATTTATGATATATATACAAAATAGCAAAGCCTTCTGTCTTATTATTTTGGAGAATATGTTAAAGGATTTTCTCTTTTAATCCAAGGTATATTGATGATCCCACCATATAACCCTAATTTCCTGAATAAGGCAATACTTTGAAGTAAAAACATCAATACATACCAAATATAAAAACTCTAGGCCTAATGGTTTAGTAGAAGGTTTTCAAATATATAATTCTTTATTCCTATCAAAAATTTGGGATCGCACAGAAAAGAGCTAATTTTCAGAATACAGTAATTCTTTGAAGTATTTGGTAGAGAGTCAATGGCTGATGATACATACCAAATATAAAAGCTCTAGGCCTAATAGTTTGGGAGAAGAAGATTTTTGAAGATTTCCATCTTTATTCCTTTGTAATATCAGGGATCGCACAGAAAAGGTTAAATTCTCAGAATACAATTATTTTTCTAAGTATTTTGGTAAAGGGTCAATTTATTATGATATGTACCAAATATCAGAGCTCATGGCCCTATGGTTTGGGAGAAGCAGGTTTTCAAAGATTTCCTTCTAAACCAGGGATGGCACAGAAAAGGACTAGTTTTCAGAATACAGTAATTCTTTGAAGTTTTTTGGTAGAGGGTCAATAGGTGATGATACATACCAATTATCAAAGCTCTAGGCCTTATTGTTTGGGAGGAGAAGATTTTTTGATAATTGTTTACGGATGGACAGTTGGACGGACGGATAGATGGACAGACGGACAGTTGGACGCTTGAAAATTACCGATCACAATAGTGAGAGCTCACCTTGAGCATGTTGTGCTCAGATGAGCTAACAAGAGCTGTCAGAGGGTAGCAAGGCTTGACTATTCTTAGTGCTGGAATAGTAAATGTTAGAAAACATAGTAAACAAGAGGACCATGATGGTCCTAAATCACTCACCTTAGGCATCTGCAAATTACAGTACTTTTTCGTATAAAAAGACGGAACATGAGTAAAATAAACAAGAGGTCCATGAGGGCCTGAGACGCTCTACTGGTAATCAAGTTTTCCCTTAAAGAAATCTGATTTTTAAGGAAGTTAACTACTCAAAGAAGAATGCATAAAGAGAAAAAAAAACAGGATTTTTTCCCCTTTAATTTTTAGCAACAATCCTCAAGGCCCCTTTTTCCGTGTTTCATGACGGATCCACTCCATTTCCAAAAGAAAGTTACCTTATGACCCTACAATCATCCCAGGGCTCTGCAGAGTGGGCGACTCAGGTGAAAAAGTCGCCTGGTTTCATAAAACTTCGCCTGATTTGCTGATCAAAGCGAAGCCAAAGTTGCCTGGAATTTTCGGGAAGTCGCCTGGATACGATAGGTGATAACCAAATCTGGCCCAGTGGCTATAAAAGTAGGGGACAGTGTGAAATTATACAACTGCCTATTGGAAGCCCTTTGATAGTAATTCAAGCGTGTATCGATAGTCGCGAGGCCAGCAAATTATCAAAAAGAGGAGTATGTTCTGGCAGCTAATAGTCAATATGCTCGCTTCATTCACATCTACGCTGATTGGTTTCAGAAATGCTTTGTATACTATCGGCACCAGAAATCTGTATTTAAAATCCTTTCCCTTCTTAAGTTTTAATTATTTCTGTAAATTAAGTTATCATCAGTCTACGAGATTTGTTGCTTACTTTCACATAATGAGAATAATGGCCGACATTTACGGACACCGTATCATTTACCAGAAGTCAAAATTTTGTTACAAATTTGAAATCTTGATGAAAAATAATTCTGCTGAAAATCTGCATAGAGTAAATTCATTTTTCATTAGAATCCTTCAATTTGAATTACCTGCTTTTATTGTAACAAGTGAAGAAAATTATGGCAAACATTTTGAGGCTGCTACGATCTTTTCCCGAGTTTCTTGTTGTGATACATTCTTTCCAAAAACTAAATTTCACTTACTTGTGTTGGTAATTTTTCCTTTAAATAACATGTAATCCTATAAAATGGAGCAAGTTATCCTGTGTTAACTTTAAACCTCTGCATGTACACAGTCTGGTTTTGTGTACTCAGCAGTAGCCCTTACCCTTTACACACTATAACTGACTTAATCACAGAGGACCTTTTTTGACCAATTAATGACAATTTTTGTCCATTTATATGTCATCAGGTAAAGTGGACAGACTTTAACTCATTACCACACAATCCCCCATTTTGACATCTTGAAATGATTTCATGGGAAACAGTGGAAAAAGGAGGAGATGATTGCAGCAAGCAATTTATCCTTTCCCCACATGTTTTTACCCTTTGGCACCTTCTTTCTTATTCAAGCTCACTTTGATATGACTTATTTAGCTTCTTTCAATTTGTATCAGTCTGAATTTTTTCTTCTGGTAATGGTTTGATTAAATACATGTTGTTACAATAAAATCTTTTCTCATTTTCTGCTTCAAATAGTCACACTACTCATTTCATTCAGACCGCCTATACACTATTTGCAGTTTTTCTTATTAGTTGACTTTTTTTATCATATATGAATCTATTATGAAATATAAAAAAAAAAAATCAGAATCAAACTCTTGAATTCTCAAACCTAAAAAAAGAAAAATACAAAAGTATTTGTTCACAGGAATAAGATCTTTATTGAGGACTGAAAGGATTGGCAGTATTTTCTATGTTTATTGCATAATACATAATATAAAATGCAACTACTTGGTTGTAAAGCTATTTTATTTTCTGATAGAAATGAGGATTACGCGCAACAACTTAATTTTTAATGCGATCCACTTCTCCTGAAAGTCTCACCACTTCTCCCTATTTTGAAAAACTTCTCCCAATTCTCAGATTAGTGAGAAGTGACTTCTCCCCAAATTCTGGGAGTCTGCAGAGCCCTGCATCCTGTGAAATATTCATCAGGATCTGACAATAATTGTTGACTTTATCAGGATTGTTTTGAATGAAAATCAATAAGGCCCCTTTTCCTGTGTTTTCTGATGGATCAATTTCATTCCAAAAGGAACTTTCCTTACAACCCTACAATTGTCCTGTGAAATTAAAAAGTGTTTATTGTGTTCACAAAGATATTAAAATCAAGTTCTCATAAGGCCCCTTTTCCCGTGATTATTTTACTGTTGGTTTTATCATTCTGTGAAAGTTAAAAGTGAATCTAATGAAATATTGGGACTTCATTATGTTTACTAGAATATTTAAAAAAAAAAAAAAATCTTATGGCCCCTTTTTACATGATACTTGATGGATTGTACCCAGTACTGAAAAGAACCATTTAAGTGATAGTACAATCATTCTGTGAAATTTTGAAGTGAATCCGGTGAAATCAAGGGACATCATTGTGTTAACCAGAATATTTAAGAAAGATTTTCATAATGCCCCTTTTTATGTGACACTTGCCATAATCAGATCCACTGTCAAAATCAACAATTGGAATGATGGTACAACCAATCTGTGGCATTTATTGTGTTAATGAGTTTATGTTGAAATCTTCATAGGGCCCCTTTTCCAATGATACTTTAAAGAACAAACTAAATTTCAAAAGGAACAATTCTAATGAAGGTGCAATAATTCTGTAAAAGTTAAAGAGAATCAATGAAAACAGTGGACTGAATTGTGTCAAGTATTTTTGTAATAAAATTTTCATAAAGCCCCTTTTCCTGTGAAACTTAACAAATCAGACCCAATGTACAAAGTAACAATCCTAATGATAGATAGTTTGAAGAAAATGATTAAGACTGAGGACTTTATTGTGATAATGATGTTTTGTCATAAAATTTTCATAAGGCCCCTTTTCTTGTGTTACTTAACAAATCAGACCCAATTTACAAAGGAACAATCCAAATGATGGTACAATCATTCTATTAAAGTTTGAAGAGATTCTGATAAAGACTGAGGACATTCTTGTGTTAATGAGGATTTGGTAATAATTTATTTTTCATACAGCCACTTTTCCTATGATACAAGACAGATCAGACCAAATTTGGAAAGAAGCAATCCTAATGTTGGTACAAACATTCTGTGAAAGTTTGAACAGAATCCGATGAAAACTGCGGAATTTATCTTGGTGTAAAGATTTTAAAATAAAATTATCACAAGGCTCCTTTTCTTGTGATGCTTGAAGGATCAGGTCTCATGTCAGCATCAACAATCGTAATTATTGTACAATGAATCTGTGAAGGTTTGAAGAAAATCCAATGAAAGCTCTGGACTTGGTTACAAGGATTATAGATACAATTCTCAAAAGTCCCTTTTTCCCATGAAAATAGACAGATCAGGCCTAATTTGAAAAGAAAGAATCCTCATGATGGAACAATCATTCTGTGAAATTTTCAAGAAAATCTGATCAAAGCCGTGGGCTTCATTGTGTTAACAGGGATTTTTAATTGAATTCTCATATAGCCCCTTTTCCAATGTTACTTGATGGATCTGAACCAATTCCAAAGGGAACTATACTTACAAAAGTATATTTATTCTGTTTGAGTATAAAGACAACCCCATGAAATCTGTGGACATAAAAGCATTAATTAAGATTTTTTTAATTGAATTTTCCTAAGGCCCCTTTACCTATGTTTCTCGATGGATCATACCAAATTTGAAAGGAACAATCCTTATGATGGTACAATCATTCTGTGAAAGTTTGAAGTCGATCAGGTGAAATCTAGGGCCAAGATGTGTTAACTAAGATTTTTTTATTAAATTTTCATAGGGCCCCTTTTCCCATGAAACTTGATGGATCAAACCCACTTCCGAAAGGAACAATCCAATTTTAATGTATTAATCATTCTGTGAATGTTTGAATTGAATTTGTTGAAAACTGTGGATTCTATTGTGTTTACAAGGATTGTTTTAATTAAATTTTCATAAGGCCCCTTTTCCTGTGTTTCTTGACAGATCATACCCAATTTCAAAAGGAATGATCCTTATGATGGTAAAATCATTCTGAGAAAGTTTGAAGAGAACCCAATGAAATTGTAGACTAAAGAGTATTAACCAAGATTTTTTAAATAAATTTTAATTAGGCCCCTTTTCCCATGTTTCTTGATGGATCATATCAAATTTTGAAAGGAACAATTCTTATGATGGTACAATCATTCTGAGAAAGTTTGAAGAGAATCCGATGAAAACTATTGACTCTAGAGTGTTAACGAGGATTTTGAATGGAATTTTAAATTGAATTTTCATAAGGCCCCTTTTCCCATGTTTCTTGAGGGATCATACCCATTTTGGAAAGGAACAATCCTTATGATGGTACAATCATTCTGAGTAAGTTTGAAGAGAATCCGATGAAAACTATGGACTCTAGAGTGTTAACGAGGATTTTAAATGGAATCTTTAATTAAATTTTCATAAGTCCCCTTTTCCCATGTTTCTTGACGGATCATACCCATTTTGGAAAGGAACAATCCTTAAGACGATACAATCATTCTTTGAAAGTTTGAAAAATCTGATGAAACCTTGGACTCTAGTGTTAAGGAGGATTTTTTAATTAGATTTTCATTCGGCCCCTTTTCCCATGTTTCTTTGCGGATCTGACACAATTTTGAAAGGAACAATCCTTATGACGGAACAATAATTCTTTGAAAGGTTGAAATCTATCCACTTGTTCCTGAAATTATTTTTTAAAGCTTTCATATAAATAGTGTCCCTCCTCCCAATAAAGCCATGTTTTTCATTAGATAATTTTTTTTTTGAAGAAATCTGATAAAGGTTCACCCAAAGATTTTTTCTGTGAAATTTGGTTTAAATCCATCCACTGCTTTCTGAGAAGATGATTTTTAAAGCTTTCACCATATAATGGAAGTAGCCCCGCCCATTGAAGCCATGTTTTTCATCGGATAAAAAATTTCTGAAAAAATCTGACAAGGGGTCACCCAGTCATTTATGTGAAATTTCATTGAATTCTGTTAAGTACTTTCTGAGGATGAGATTTTTAGAGAGAAAGTCTTTGGATGGATAGACAGATGGACAGACAGACAGACAGACACACGACAGACACCACCCCATGCCAATGGTCCCTTAGCTTTCAGCTAGTGGAGCTAAAAGGAGAATGTTTGTTAGAAGCAATTTCTCCTTTTCATGCAAAGTTTTCCATACACATATTAAATATTTATAAGAGTGTGAGAAAAGGAGCATTGTGTGGTGTGGTAATGGGTTATAATTGCATTTTATTACAATAAAATTAAATCTAGAATTTTGTCATCTGGTTTAGGGCTAAAGGATAATGATAATTCTTTCTCTCAAACATTTAATAATGAAAGCTCATTATGCAAAATGATATGCATTACAGTTGACTAAATCAGCTGAATTTATTACCTGCCTTATAAACATAACAAAATTGGGCACATAAAATAAAAAAATTTAAATGATCAAAATCTCTTTAGAAAATTCTTATTAAAGGTATTCCAAAAGATCTATGAACAACCATGTAAGATATAAAAAATTTCCATTTGATACTGTCTAAGGAGACTACCTTAAGTTAATCCGCTGTATTCCATATATGGTAAAAACCTCCCTAAAAGCTACGTTTTCATCCGATCAAAATTCTTTGAAGGAATCTGATAGAGGGTCAACCAAGAATCATTTCTGTGAAATTTGGTTAAATTCCAATCCGTAGTTTCTGAGAAGAATATTTTTAAAGTAAAAGTTTATGGTTGGATAAACAGGCGGACAATGGAAGGCAGAAGGGACGAAAGAATGAACAGACACACTCATGACAAACACCACGCAATGACAATAGCTGTATGGATTTCAGCCATTGGAGCTAAAAACAGAAAGGATTAAAGCTTGAAATATAAGGGGTATGTTCAATATTTCAAAATGAAAATGCTCCAGCCAAAAACTTTTGGTTTATACCTTTTGGAAGTAATATCAACCAATTACTTAAATGAATGGTAATTTCTTCCTTTCTCAAACTGTTATTTTTTTTATTTCTATTATCTTTAATATCAAACTTTTTGTGCCTGTATATATTTTAGCTGTTGTCTTATTATAATGGGTTAATAGTACCTTAAATTGGATTTTACACTTTCTTTAACCCATTCCCACATACCGGTAATCCTGATTGTTTGCACCCCACAAGATACAAAGTTACAAACTTTGGAGAACAATGTGGATAATGAGGAAAAATGCCAATTATTTCTACATTTCCCTCAATGCTTTTTGCCAAATAGGCATATATATATATTTTTTTTTTTTTTCAAATAAAGTTGTCATTTGCAATTTCTTTCATTTTGGAGCAGTCAGAAATTGGGTTGTTAATATTTATTACCTTGCACTATTTTCTAACTAAACAATGCAGTTTTTACAGGCTTTTTAATATATTTTGCTTAAATATTGCATTTATCCTGTAATTTTGTATCTTGAAATCCTGTCTCTGTTGATAAAATATAGCTTATTGTTATAATATTTTTCCACCAATGTCATTGCCATTTTGACATTGTTTCCGTTGAAGTCATGTGATGGTGATGTCATTATTATCTGTAATTATACCGAAACTAGTTTGGGAAATTAAAATTTAAACAATTTATCTTGAAGTTTGATCTCTATTTTAGGCTTTAGAGAATTACACCCCCAAGTGGGAACCCAAAGGGTCATGATTTTTGCCCTTTTGAAAGAGGTCAATATACTGATGCTTCATGCAAAATATCAAGGCTCTATGCCTTCTGGGTCAGGAGGAGATGTTTTTTAAAGATTATTTTAAATTTTCACTGTTGTTTCCATTGTCACTCAAACACAGTCATGCTAAACCAAATTTGGAATGCAGTTGTTGTGAACCTAAAAAATTGTTTATGAAAGCTTAATTTGCTAGTGACACTGATATGCAATGAATAAGTGAAAAATGAATTTACTCCAGAAATATCAGATAAGTTTGTCTTTAATATATGCACACATGCACTATTAGGACAAAGGCTATCATTTGAGACAATGACCTTGACCCAATGACCTTGACATGTAACATATTTAACAAAAACTTTCTCTATCTTGGTCATATTTTTCACATAGATCTATAATGGGGGGGGGGGGCTTTCATTTAAGCCAGACAGCCTCTTGTGACTTTGTCATTTAACGTGTTGTAAAAAACTTTAACCTAAACCCTTACCTTTTTCATCTTGGTAATTTTTCTTTCTTAAAACTTCACACATGCATTTATCAGGAGTTGGGCTTTTATTTGAGGTAATGACCATGTCCCTAGGACCTTGATCTTTAACCTGTTATAAACGTTTTTAACCAACAAGAGGGCCAGAATGGCCCTAAAATCGCTCACCTAACTAATTAAAGATGATTGAAAAAAAAAAAAAAAACTGAAAAAATGAAAGAACAATGGCATGCTTGACCTTGAGCTTTGACATTGAGGTTATGTGAGAATTTCTTTCAAATGGCAAATCTACTTATAATTGAGATTAATTGTGACATTCTTATTTTAGCAACCAAAATGGTCCTAACAAATATTGAATATGGAACATACAGCAACTTGTCAAAGAGACAACTTTGTCTTGCTCACTAGAAGTAGGCTTGACAAAAAGAAAGTAATAATAATCTTAAAAGTAGTCCTGTTTGCTAAACACTGGAGATCAGTTATTGTTTCTCACTAATTTCCCATCTCACTTGCGCATACCACTTTTATTTTGCCCATTGGTGGCAGGCAAAAGGTACTTGTCACAATGATTGTGCCAAATGTCCTATGAAAGTTGACCAAGTCGTTTTTAACAATTTTTCAGTTATATTGCAGAGCACTGATTCCTGGTATTTCTTGCAACAGTATTACATTCTTTCCTAGCCACCAGCTGCCAACCAATTTAGGTTTATGATCATCTACCCATTTGGGAGACAAAATGCGTTAAAAGATATGTGCTGCCGCCAAGATTCAAACTCACCACACCCAGGGTTCCCACAATTTTCGGCTTGTAAAATTCAAGACTTTTTCCAGAATATTTTCTACAATTCAAAATTTCTTTTTTATTGACAAAAATCAATGGATTATTATGACATACAAATGTAGTTTGTTGAGTCCTGAGACCCCATTTTACTGACATTTAACTAAAACTCTGAACTCTGTCCAGAAAACTACAATAATATAAAAAAATGGATAAATTTGATCGCTTTTAGACGTGTCAATATCATGTTATTGATAATTAATTTCAATGTCTATTTACCCCGAGTTCACTTTTGTCATTTACTTGAATTGGAGGCAATTTATTACTTTCTTATCCAAATTCAATTCATGTCCGGTTACTGGTAGACTTAAGATGTTGCTTTAAAATGTTCTCCTAAACATGTAAATATTTATTTTATGTACTTTTATCATATATTTAGTAAAATTTGACACCAACCTCCATTCCTAGCAGAAAATTAAGTACCATGCTTTTATTATTTGGTGAAACAAATACCAATTTCTCTTTCTTGGCAATGTGATAATGCCTCCCCATGTAATTTACACTGTGATAAAAACCTACAGGTGGGGGGAATACTTGTCAACTGTTTGGAACATGTACTTTAGTTGGGTCTCGCGTCATTTATCAAATTGATTTGTATTTTCCCTAGTTTTCCTGGATTTTTTTAAGGATATCACAAAACCAAGACTTTTCCCGTTTTCCCGGTAGCCTGGGAATCCTTGACACACCATAATTATACATTGGGTGTCTGGTGCATTCCTATCTGCCTATGGTGGCAGCCCTGATGTACTCACAGACATAGTATTAGCCCCAGTGGCCATTATCTGTAAGAATCATGCCAAGTTTGATTGAAGTTGGCCCACTTGTTTGGGAGGAGAAGATTTTAAAGTAAACAAGAGCACCGCACACGGATGCCAATGCTCAGCTGCAGGTGCTGAATAATGCAAAAATTCTAAGTCAAAAAAGGGGCATAAATCTTACAAAAACGCTTTTAGAGTTATCCCCCTAAAGAGTATAAAGAGCTCTTGTAATGGTCAATACACATGCCAAGTTTTATGAGGATATCTTCCATAACAACAGAGATATGACCAAGGTTAAAGTTTGTCACGCCAACACCAACGCCAACGTCGACACGAATGACACCAAGATGATCCCAATACCTTGGGTTCTCTTTGAAAACAGCTGAGCTAGAAACTTCCATGCCCATATTTGGGCTTCATTTAAAATGTCATAAACTAATTTTAAAAAGGGTCACCCAATTAACATAAGTTAGGTTGAAATTGGCCCAATGGTTACTGAATAGAAGATGTTTATAGAATTCAAAGTCATAAACTGAATGTCAATCAAAATTTCACCATCATCTTTTGAAAAGGGTCCTTCCTAGGAATATTCATGCCTAGTTTTGTTGAAATTGGCCGAATGGTTACTGAGGAGAAGATGTTTAAAGATTTCAAAATGAAAAATTGCCATGCCCTGCCATGCCCATATTTGGGGGTCAATCTAATTTCCACAAACATTGAGCATGTGACTTAAACGCTTTACCCCTCATAAAGAATTAAACCAAAACTACTTTTAGATCATTCAAATCCCAGGTTGCTTATATTTTACATGCCTTCTTAAAGGGTTGACCTTGATTCTATCCCTTAACCCATTCCCACTCAATCCCTCCTTTTTACGCCCCTCAACGAAAAGGCTTTGGAAAACATTGTGGAAAATGAAGAAATTGCTTTGATCAAGCAATTTCTTCATTATCCACAATATTTTCTATACAAAAAGACGGAAAAATTTAAAATTCCATCAACTTGAAATTGTCGTCTGCAGCTCCTTTCAATTTGGACCAGTCTAAAATTCCACTGTGTTGGAATGGGTTAAACAATTAACCTTGTTTCAAACACCACTTGAAAAGGCAAGCTTCCTTGTTCATAAACAATTATTGTTTGGAAAAGTTTTGCAGTCAAACAGACAGATAGAGAGAATGATATGAGGAAAGACAATTATAAAGAAGTATGTGCCTGTTCATGTGAGGAAATAATAATGTTTCATCCAAGGAAGAGTCTACAAGTTTGTATGGGGTTAAATGCTGCTTTGAATAATCTCAGGTGTATCATGGTGAAGTTTTCTTATTCATGATATCATTGCAACCTAGATATCACAAGAAATAGGCTGTTGCTCTGAAATGTCTTACCTAAGAACAAAACCACAGGACTAGCCACTAGGCCAGGATTCAAGCAGGATAGCTGGTTTTAGCAAAATGTATTTAAAAAGATTTTTATCATCTATCTTTGTATTATAGCATAAGCAAGATTCAAGCCCAAATAATATGATGACCATATGGGCATCACATAAACAAGCGCCATAAATATCCTAGTGGATAAAATACATACAAGGCACCAATGTTATAAGCTTTGTCTTTCATAAAAGAAGATATCTATTGTTTTCTATCTATGTAAATTATGTTTGCCAAAGTTAATCTGATTTCAGGGTAGTATACTGGGAGATGATATACAAAGAATGTCTATGATATGGCTTATCTAGTTTAGAGATGATAAAACCTATCTTTATTCGTTTCCTTATAAATAGGAGGTATCAGGAGAATCATAAGAACCAACTGAGTTTGAATGAAAAATGATTTAAAAGATTCCAATAATTTCCTTTTTGTTTCTATGGCAACCAGAGTAAGGTTTGATATCAACTATTGTAACAACTTTCATACATAGTCACTGAAGGAAGATGGCCAAGAGTCATCAAGATCTGCCCATTTGGGAAGGGTGTTATAATGAAAATCCTGAAAGACATAGAAGGACAGATAGATATTGAAAACTGAATGATCACCATGAGCTCACAGATTTAACGAGAGGTAAAGGGGTGTTTTATTCGGTGGGGTTAAATAGGCGCTTGAATCGTGACTATAACAGGGTTGTGACTTGTAACATATACTGTGTAATTTGCTCAGTCCTGTCAGGTCAAAACTAACAGACAGGGTTAGGAGTTTGTTAACATGTATTCGCCTACTCCACTAACCTCTGACATGGATTCTATCTTAAAACGCGAGGACATTACTTCTCTCATGTAGACAGTTCATTAGACAATTTACTATGGATATATTAGGTCGAAGTTTTAAACCATTTTCCTTGATATTCATTACTAAAAGGAGGCTGTTGGCACTCAGCAAGTAAGTTACAGCGATGAAACAAGATGGAGGCGTCTCATAGATTTTCACTTCAAGTTTATGAGCATGCGTGGAAATGAGTGGAAAATTCGTGAAAACTTGTTTCCGGTTGATAGATGTGAAATACCGGTTTTGTCCTACAAAACCACTAAAAAGAGAGGGGCAAAATGGCCCAAAATGGTTCACCCGTGACCGTAAGGTTTTTCCATGATCTCTCAAAGTCTGAATATACAATCCTGTCATGGCCCATTTATTCACAGATCAAAATTTCATGATCAAATTCTCAAAATGATCACCCAAAGTACATTACTGCCAAGTTTGGTTCTAATCAGCCAAGGAGGAGAAAATTTGAAAATTATTTCATATGAATTCTGTAAGTTATATTAGCTTCGCTTGCCACTACCCTGTTTTTCACTTATCCAAATGTCATGAACAGTTTTGACAAGGGTCCTCCAAGGAACATTCTTACAAAGTTTGGCCAAAATTGGCCCAGTGGTTTTGGAGAAGATTAAACAATTATTTCATTAGTTCTATAAGTCTGGTAAGCTCCCCTGCTATGTTCCATTATTTTCACAAATCAAAATGTCATGAAACAGTTTTGGAAACTCACCACATACAATAGATAGAGAGTCATCACAATAGCTGACATTGCGTGTGAAACTGAAACTGTGTTTGGGTTAGCTAAATGAAAATTGATGACAGACACTGTGTGATCCTAAATGCTTCCATTAAGCGTGATGGGCTCGGATGAGCTAAAATCAACAAACTGAGTACCTTTTTCCACACTGTGAAGATTCTTGCATGTCCAGGTTGGTTTCATGAAGGCAAATCAGCAAATAGAAAATCATTCGAAAATCATTCAAACTGGCATGATAATAAAGAAACTCATCATCATTCTGTAAAAAAAGAGACACATAGTTATTTAAATATGTTTACGAAAAAAAATGTTTCTGAAAACCATGCCCCTGCAGCAGCCACTTTTCAGAAATTTGACCTTGATAAGTGACATTGGCCTTGATTGATGTCATTGACCTTAAAAATTTCTGATGACCACCAAAAGTGACCTTTGCGTATGACACAAAAATGAGGCATATTGTCTTCCAGGGTGTCTGAATAAGAGTTATAAGTTTTTGTGTAAAGTTCACTGGTTGCAGACAGACAGAAAGACACTGTTAAAACAATATGCCTGATCTAATCAATGCAGAGGCATATATGGGGCCATATCATGGCCATAAACTGCACATGAAATCCAAGTAGAAATATTGACTGAACAAACTAAATAATTTAGAATATCTAAATTTTAAAGCAAAGTGTTAAGTTTTTTTTTTAAATGAAAGATTGGACTTAAAAAAGTGAGCCTGGTACAACAAAATCATAGTAATAGTAGTAAAGATAACATTTTGCTTGATATTTTTTGGAATATTTGCTATGATATCTTTGAAACCTTTCTAATGACTTTACAATTTTTTCAAAGTTTGAAAATAATTAAGCTTCCAAAGGAACCTATAGAATGCTAACAAGGAAATTGCCATTCAGAACACTTTTTGCTAGATATTACAGCTTTGCACCATATTCTTCCTTGTGACCATAGTACATTTTAAGCAAGTTTAAGTCAAAACAGTGGCCTGCATTGTATTTATTGTCAGTAATACAATATGACATAAGGCCATATTGTTTCAACCAAAAAGAATTTAACCCATTATCAGCTGATGAATATTTGAGACTGGTCTAACTTGAAAGGAGATGCAGATGAAAATTTAATGTTGATGGCATTTTAGATTTTTTCATCTTTTTAGGTAGAAATCAATGTGTATATTGAAACCAAGCAATTTCTTCATTTTACACAATGTTTTCCCTGTTGTTTTTGAGGGGCGCCAAAAAGTGTCATTGTGTAGGAATGATTAGAGAAGCTTTTCTTTCTTCCTATTCCTGGGGAAATAGGCAGGAGTATCCTAACTAGGTTATTCATACTGTACAAAGACCCTGTCCGGATGTCTTCCCATCCTAAAAGAGAGGTGGTGGCTTAAACCATTTTTTTACCTATTTTTATTCTTGAGAAGTTAATGATGCTTGCCATTGTGAGTTTTGCCTATGTTTACTACATGGCCATTGTGTAACTTAATCCCGTTATCTGTAGATTACTAATCAAAAACCATTAGCAGCAAGCAATGTAGGAAGACAAATTTTAAACTTGAATGGTATCCTAACCAGGTTCAAGAAAAGTTATTTTGCGATTGATGAAAACAAACAAGAGGGCCATGATGGCCCTAAATTGCTGACCTGATTTAACTGTGTAGACATTCATACCAATTGTCATGTCTTTTGAGTACAAAAGTCTACTGATACTGTCCATAATTTTTGTAATATTTGACCTTGCGACCTTAGTTTGTAGATCTTATCAGATTCCCAAATTGTTCTAGATTTAAAGGTATAATAAGTAAAATTTCTGTCTTGTTTTCAGAATATTGAGAAAACAAGATATGGTTGTGAACATCATGCCCCTGTAAGAGCCTATTTTTGGAAATGTGACTTTGATTTCTGATGTTGACATTGTCTCATGACCTGTAGTGATGAGATCTATCATAAAGCATTACATTTATGAATATGCTTAAAGTAATCATAAAAAGTAAGTATTCTGGTTAACCCATTCCAACACAATCCCTTCTTTTTAGGCCCCTCAAGATAATATTTCTGGAAAACAAGGTGAAAAAGAAGAAATTTCTTGTTACAAGCAATTTCTTCATTTCCCACCTTGTTTTCTATCCAGAGAGACAAAATTTTGTTGTTTGCAAATTCTTTCAATTAAGACCAGTTTAAAATTTCACTGTGTGTGAATGGGTTAAATTTCAGACAGATAGACAGACAGGCAGGCAGAAAAACAGACCTACAGACAGAATGACAGACAATGTGTCCCTGATCTTTCAATGCCGGAGCTTAAAGCGATGAATTTCAAGACAAACAGTCTCACTATCAGACTGTTTTTGCATCAAATTTGTTTTTTTTGAATGCCCAAAGGCTTTTGTAAGATCTGATGTAGGCCAGCCATAATTAATAAGGCTCAGCCTTATGACCTGACAATTAAATTCTGACAAAATTTCATGCAAATTTAGTCAAACTTTGACCTTTAATGTGTACACACTTGAAATGTTGATGCCGCACGGTAGATGACAGACATACAGCTTTGTTGTCACAGGTCTTGGTGCTTAATGCAGGACCATCACTTGCTTATTTCCTATTTGAAATATATAGCACTCTAGCATGAATAATAACAGAAGAAGAGGGCCATTCCGGCCCTATATCTTTAACCTGAGTTTAGTGAAGACCAACAATTTATTTCATTTTAAAGTAATAAGAGCTCAAAATATGAATACACTACAATGTGAACAATGTGAACAATGTGTTTCTTAGAGTTGGTTTAGTTTATGACACCAGTTAACCAAATTTCAAACCCATTAATGTTTGATTAAGGAATAAGATTTGAGTAATATTTAGGTTGAATGAGCAAAGAAGATGGGCTATAGATAAGACTTCTAATATTTGACATAAGTTTTTCACCTGTATCAACCAGGTATGGAAATTATTCAATAAATTTGCAAGACAGCTTTGCCACAAATTCCCATGTTACATATAATTGATCACAAACATGTTTATAAAGTCTTTCAATTTTATTTTACATGAGGTGACCTGATTTCAAAATTTGATCAAGCCAAATAAATTTGATTGATAGTTTTGGATTAAACACCACTTATAACAGTATTTCAGTAATATCACAGACACTGGAGCACCTACCCATGGATTCCTAATAATTCCCACGCCTATACTATCACTACGTCCTTTCTGAGCCTAAATCTACTCATACCATTATGTTTACGATTACCCATCCACTGGTTTGACATTGAAACCTAGTTTTACCCCAAAATGACCAAATGTCAAAGTTTTTTAAGTTTTTCTCAAAACAAATATTATGACCCATTGATTGAGAAAGAAAGAACTGCTTGTGGCCTCTAGAGTGTCTACAAGTTAAATATCCAGGCTGGATATTACATGTGGCATGATAGACACATGACATCACACAACCACGGAGGCGCACCTTGAGCATATTGTGCTCAGCTGAGCTTAAAACTAACCTAGTGAGATGTTGACGGTAATTAAAAACCTCTTCCAAGAAATCATACCTACAAACTAAAATTAAGACAGGCCCTAAAAAACAAAAGATTAATTCAAATGAATAAAATTACACTTGGCCAAAGATACATTGATGTGAAACTTGGTTGAAATAATGCAGTTTTTGAAAAGAAAATTTCTTAATTAATAATCTTTAAATCCTCAACATGAGAAACTACTTGCAGAGAAGTCCATTTGTCTGGAGACAAGAAATTGTGTTAAGGGCAAATCTGGAATTGCTAGCTAATCTTGAAGGGTAAAAATCAATCTTGAAGGGTAGAAATATTGTGGTGAAGGAAAACAATGCTGGTTCAATGCATTTTCTTTGATAACAATGTTTTTGTTTTTCAAAAATGTATCACTTTATTGTAAGGCAGACAAGAAATCATGTCATGGATAAGAGAAAAATACCTTGTATTTCCACATCATTGCATAATAAAAGTTACACAGACTTGGGGTCCTTACATTTTAGAACTGTGATATTGTTTCAACAGGTCCTGGCAAGGAAAAGCTTAACTCATAATATCTGCATCTAAATTTCATTCTATGTAAAAAGGTGACTGCATTGTTTGTTAAAAACTTTAATATTTGTTAAGTAAAAGTCACTTAAACTACATTTCAATTCAACTAATGACAAGACTATTGTCAATAACCTCCATACTTTACAACTAAAATAGGTTCATAATGAAAAATCATTTCTGACATAACCTAACTGATGCAAGTGACAATGTCCTAAAATGCTAGCAGCTGCAATTGCATTTTATGCGAAATAATCTAACAAAGTATTTTTTCCTTAAAAGTAGATTGCAATGGTATACAGTTATTTCGTACCAAAACCATTTCATACTATAATTTCTATGGTTATTTTCTACCAAACAATGATTATTTCATACCTTGTGTTGGTCATTTCGAACCATCTCGTACCACACATTTAACGACTCGATCAAGTTAAAGAATTTGATAATAAGATATTTTGTCATTGTTTGCGACGTGTTAGGCAAGATCAGTTAACCCTTGTCATGCTGTATAAATTTCTTTACTGAATTGCTATCAAATCAAAGGGCTGAAAGCACTGATATAACTTGTTGTTCAAAAATCAATATTTTTTTCTAGAAATGAACTCCATAAACAACTCTGACCGGAAAAGTACATGCAGGACGTATAGACTAAGATCAGCCTGCACATAAGTGCAGTCTGATCTTAGTCTACATCTCCTGCAAATACCGGAATATTCTGGGTTCAGCATGACAAGGGTTAAGATGTAATTGTGGAAGGTTGAATGATTGTTGATTTCTTAATTATGAATCAGACGTTTGCCTGTAATTTGACTGTCCTATGTCTTTACAACCATCAAGAAAAAATTGACAAGCAATTTCTTCATTATCACAATGTTTTCCTCTGCAGAAGACAAATATTTTATAAATTCCATCCTCTTGAAATAGTGGTTAGCAAATTTCTTTAATTTTGGACCTGTCTTACATCTTATTGTGTGGAAATGGGCTAATGGTTACTTTGTCACATTATTCGGCAAACCATGATACAATTTTCTGATACAGTTCTGATTCCCTACTAATTGTCTTCTAATGAACACAATCCCCTATTAGAGAAAAAGGAATGTGCTGATACGGTAATACTGTATGAACTCGTCCTTTGCCTGAATGGACTGTCTTAATTGATTTTCACTTGTTTAATGATAGATAAATTAGATAAAGCAAATACATAATCCAAGATATTTAGTACTGCTGAATTTGAAAGCATTATTTTACCATTTAAATTTCATATTTATTTTTTTAAACATGGTACCAAATAATCAACGTATGATATGACTACAACATGATACAAATTGGTCACAGCATGGTACGAAACAACCAATAACATGGTACAAAATTACCAATACCATGGTAAGAAAAGTGTGGTACGAAATGGTTGTGGTACAAAACGTCCGCAATTCATTGTAATTAATTTCCTTAACCTGTTCCTGTTTTCACAAAATTCAGATCTGTCCAAAATCAAAGGTTTAAAGTGTGTTTTATTAGAAAAACAACCATTCAGTAGGGTAGACGAAAAAATGTTCAAGCTATTTCTTCTTGTTTAAAAATGTTAATTTTCTCAATTGTAAAATGAGAGGGACATAAAAACCACCTGACAAAATTTGCAATTATGATACTAGTAGAACATCATCAATAATTTTTGATTGTGGGGTAATTTTTTGACTGTCCCCACCCGTGTTGGGATAGATCCCTTTCTTGCTTACTAAATCCTACTAATCATTTTCAAAAGGATGTATGAAACATTTGAATTAAGTAATTACCTCGAACTAAAACATGTGATGTACTGCTTTGCCTTATCTATGTCAGAAAGGTCGACATCTGGCTAAAAATGCTGTTGGAAATTCTGGCATAGGTGGCTGTGACAAGACAGAGCGTAGGAACAGACTCGACTTTTCGTCCACAAACCGCTGACACCACTCCTCGAATGCAAATTTCCGTCGTTAATTATTTAAAAAAAAAGGAAATAATGATTTTCCGAAAATAATTTAATATCCGCTGACACTTACAGAAAGGGTGCTGGGCCTAGCTTCCCATTCCGAGACGAGTTATTCCAAATATACTAGTTCTTCTAAATCGGTTACGGCAACGTTGATTGAAAGACTGCATCTGGGTCAACACCATTTCGGAATTACTTCCGGGTGGTTGTACCCTAAAGTAGTCCACTAAAAAAATGAAAAAAAAAAATGATATACTTATTTTGTAACGCTGTTTTAACGTTAATACAACAGCAAGTTGATTGTTGTTAGGTTCTGCAAAGTGAGAGATCAGTGCTGCATGTCATGCAAGTGAATGAATGAATTTATCTTGGAACTATTTCTTTGTAGAAACTGACATTTAAAGGTGGGCCCTATGGCAGCTACCTCAGTACCAAATTTGAGCTCAATCGGAGCCATAGGGGCGGAGCAAGGTCCAAACCCAACCTGCTCTTTGTGTATATGCATTTGACCCAATTCTAGGATCGAACTTTTCTCCGGCCCTATGGCAGCCGCGGCTCCAATTTTTTGCATGTGCGTAGGGACCTCGAATGCCTACGTCCATACCAAGTTTGAGCTCAATCGGTTCCATAGGGGCGGAGCTAGGTCCAAACCCAATTTCGCAACTACAGCGAAAACCGCCATTTTACCCCCAATTAGGATCGAACTTTTTTCCGGCCCTATGGCAGCTGGGGCTCCGATTTTTTGCATGCCTGTAGGGACCTCAAATGGCTACCTCAGTACCAAATTTGAGCTCAATCGGAGCCATAGGGGCGGAGCAAGGTCCAAACCCAACCTGCTCTTTGTGTATATGCATTTGACCCAATTCTAGGATCGAACTTTTCTCCGGCCCTATGGCAGCCGCGGCTCCAATTTTTTGCATGTGCGTAGGGACCTCGAATGCCTACGTCCATACCAAGTTTGAGCTCAATCGGTTCCATAGGGGCGGAGCTAGGTCCAAACCCAATTTCGCAACTACAGCGAAAACCGCCATTTTACCCCCAATTAGGATCGAACTTTTTTCCGGCCCTATGGCAGCTGGGGCTCCGATTTTTTGCATGCCTGTAGGGACCTCAAATGGCTACCTCAGTACCAAATTTGAGCTCAATCGGAGCCATAGGGGCGGAGCAAGGTCCAAACCCAACCTGCTCTTTGTGTATATGCATTTGACCCAATTCTAGGATCGAACTTTTCTCCGGCCCTATGGCAGCCGCGGCTCCAATTTTTTGCATGTGCGTAGGGACCTCGAATGCCTACGTCCATACCAAGTTTGAGCTCAATCGGTTCCATAGGGGCGGAGCTAGGTCCAAACCCAATTTCGCAACTACAGCGAAAACCGCCATTTTACCCCCAATTAGGATCGAACTTTTTTCCGGCCCTATGGCAGCTGGGGCTCCGATTTTTTGCATGCCTGTAGGGACCTCAAATGGCTACCTCAGTACCAAATTTGAGCTCAATCGGAGCCATAGGGGCGGAGCAAGGTCCAAACCCAACCTGCTCTTTGTGTATATGCATTTGACCCAATTCTAGGATCGAACTTTTCTCCGGCCCTATGGCAGCCGCGGCTCCAATTTTTTGCATGTGCGTAGGGACCTCGAATGCCTACGTCCATACCAAGTTTGAGCTCAATCGGTTCCATAGGGGCGGAGCTAGGTCCAAACCCAATTTCGCAACTACAGCGAAAACCGCCATTTTACCCCCAATTAGGATCGAACTTTTTTCCGGCCCTATGGCAGCTGGGGCTCCGATTTTTTGCATGCCTGTAGGGACCTCAAATGGCTACCTCAGTACCAAATTTGAGCTCAATCGGAGCCATAGGGGCGGAGCAAGGTCCAAACCCAACCTGCTCTTTGTGTATATGCATTTGACCCAATTCTAGGATCGAACTTTTCTCCGGCCCTATGGCAGCCGCGGCTCCAATTTTTTGCATGTGCGTAGGGACCTCGAATGCCTACGTCCATACCAAGTTTGAGCTCAATCGGTTCCATAGGGGCGGAGCTAGGTCCAAACCCAATTTCGCAACTACAGCGAAAACCGCCATTTTACCCCCAATTAGGATCGAACTTTTTTCCGGCCCTATGGCAGCTGGGGCTCCGATTTTTTGCATGCCTGTAGGGACCTCAAATGGCTACCTCAGTACCAAATTTGAGCTCAATCGGAGCCATAGGGGCGGAGCAAGGTCCAAACCCAACCTGCTCTTTGTGTATATGCATTTGACCCAATTCTAGGATCGAACTTTTCTCCGGCCCTATGGCAGCCGCGGCTCCAATTTTTTGCATGTGCGTAGGGACCTCGAATGCCTACGTCCATACCAAGTTTGAGCTCAATCGGTTCCATAGGGGCGGAGCTAGGTCCAAACCCAATTTCGCAACTACAGCGAAAACCGCCATTTTACCCCCAATTAGGATCGAACTTTTTTCCGGCCCTATGGCAGCTGGGGCTCCGATTTTTTGCATGCCTGTAGGGACCTCAAATGGCTACCTCAGTACCAAATTTGAGCTCAATCGGAGCCATAGGGGCGGAGCAAGGTCCAAACCCAACCTGCTCTTTGTGTATATGCATTTGACCCAATTCTAGGATCGAACTTTTCTCCGGCCCTATGGCAGCCGCGGCTCCAATTTTTTGCATGTGCGTAGGGACCTCGAATGCCTACGTCCATACCAAGTTTGAGCTCAATCGGTTCCATAGGGGCGGAGCTAGGTCCAAACCCAATTTCGCAACTACAGCGAAAACCGCCATTTTACCCCCAATTAGGATCGAACTTTTTTCCGGCCCTATGGCAGCTGGGGCTCCGATTTTTTGCATGCCTGTAGGGACCTCAAATGGCTACCTCAGTACCAAATTTGAGCTCAATCGGAGCCATAGGGGCGGAGCAAGGTCCAAACCCAACCTGCTCTTTGTGTATATGCATTTGACCCAATTCTAGGATCGAACTTTTCTCCGGCCCTATGGCAGCCGCGGCTCCAATTTTTTGCATGTGCGTAGGGACCTCGAATGCCTACGTCCATACCAAGTTTGAGCTCAATCGGTTCCATAGGGGCGGAGCTAGGTCCAAACCCAATTTCGCAACTACAGCGAAAACCGCCATTTTACCCCCAATTAGGATCGAACTTTTTTCCGGCCCTATGGCAGCTGGGGCTCCGATTTTTTGCATGCCTGTAGGGACCTCAAATGGCTACCTCAGTACCAAATTTGAGCTCAATCGGAGCCATAGGGGCGGAGCAAGGTCCAAACCCAACCTGCTCTTTGTGTATATGCATTTGACCCAATTCTAGGATCGAACTTTTCTCCGGCCCTATGGCAGCCGCGGCTCCAATTTTTTGCATGTGCGTAGGGACCTCGAATGCCTACGTCCATACCAAGTTTGAGCTCAATCGGTTCCATAGGGGCGGAGCTAGGTCCAAACCCAATTTCGCAACTACAGCGAAAACCGCCATTTTACCCCCAATTAGGATCGAACTTTTTTCCGGCCCTATGGCAGCTGGGGCTCCGATTTTTTGCATGCCTGTAGGGACCTCAAATGGCTACCTCAGTACCAAATTTGAGCTCAATCGGAGCCATAGGGGCGGAGCAAGGTCCAAACCCAACCTGCTCTTTGTGTATATGCATTTGACCCAATTCTAGGATCGAACTTTTCTCCGGCCCTATGGCAGCCGCGGCTCCAATTTTTTGCATGTGCGTAGGGACCTCGAATGCCTACGTCCATACCAAGTTTGAGCTCAATCGGTTCCATAGGGGCGGAGCTAGGTCCAAACCCAATTTCGCAACTACAGCGAAAACCGCCATTTTACCCCCAATTAGGATCGAACTTTTTTCCGGCCCTATGGCAGCTGGGGCTCCGATTTTTTGCATGCCTGTAGGGACCTCAAATGGCTACCTCAGTACCAAATTTGAGCTCAATCGGAGCCATAGGGGCGGAGCAAGGTCCAAACCCAACCTGCTCTTTGTGTATATGCATTTGACCCAATTCTAGGATCGAACTTTTCTCCGGCCCTATGGCAGCCGCGGCCTCAATTTTTTGCATGTGCGTAGGGACCTCGAATGCCTACGTCCATACCAAGTTTGAGCTCAATCGGTTCCATAGGGGCGGAGCTAGGTCCAAACCCAATTTCGCAACTACAGCGAAAACCGCCATTTTACCCCCAATTAGGATCGAACTTTTTTCCGGCCCTATGGCAGCTGGGGCTCCGATTTTTTGCATGCCTGTAGGGACCTCAAATGGCTACCTCAGTACCAAATTTGAGCTCAATCGGAGCCATAGGGGCGGAGCAAGGTCCAAACCCAACCTGCTCTTTGTGTATATGCATTTGACCCAATTCTAGGATCGAACTTTTCTCCGGCCCTATGGCAGCCGCGGCTCCAATTTTTTGCATGTGCGTAGGGACCTCGAATGCCTACGTCCATACCAAGTTTGAGCTCAATCGGTTCCATAGGGGCGGAGCTAGGTCCAAACCCAATTTCGCAACTACAGCGAAAACCGCCATTTTACCCCCAATTAGGATCGAACTTTTTTCCGGCCCTATGGCAGCTGGGGCTCCGATTTTTTGCATGCCTGTAGGGACCTCAAATGGCTACCTCAGTACCAAATTTGAGCTCAATCGGAGCCATAGGGGCGGAGCAAGGTCCAAACCCAACCTGCTCTTTGTGTATATGCATTTGACCCAATTCTAGGATCGAACTTTTCTCCGGCCCTATGGCAGCCGCGGCTCCAATTTTTTGCATGTGCGTAGGGACCTCGAATGCCTACGTCCATACCAAGTTTGAGCTCAATCGGTTCCATAGGGGCGGAGCTAGGTCCAAACCCAATTTCGCAACTACAGCGAAAACCGCCATTTTACCCCCAATTAGGATCGAACTTTTTTCCGGCCCTATGGCAGCTGGGGCTCCGATTTTTTGCATGCCTGTAGGGACCTCAAATGGCTACCTCAGTACCAAATTTGAGCTCAATCGGAGCCATAGGGGCGGAGCAAGGTCCAAACCCAACCTGCTCTTTGTGTATATGCATTTGACCCAATTCTAGGATCGAACTTTTCTCCGGCCCTATGGCAGCCGCGGCTCCAATTTTTTGCATGTGCGTAGGGACCTCGAATGCCTACGTCCATACCAAGTTTGAGCTCAATCGGTTCCATAGGGGCGGAGCTAGGTCCAAACCCAATTTCGCAACTACAGCGAAAACCGCCATTTTACCCCCAATTAGGATCGAACTTTTTTCCGGCCCTATGGCAGCTGGGGCTCCGATTTTTTGCATGCCTGTAGGGACCTCAAATGGCTACCTCAGTACCAAATTTGAGCTCAATCGGAGCCATAGGGGCGGAGCAAGGTCCAAACCCAACCTGCTCTTTGTGTATATGCATTTGACCCAATTCTAGGATCGAACTTTTCTCCGGCCCTATGGCAGCCGCGGCTCCAATTTTTTGCATGTGCGTAGGGACCTCGAATGCCTACGTCCATACCAAGTTTGAGCTCAATCGGTTCCATAGGGGCGGAGCTAGGTCCAAACCCAATTTCGCAACTACAGCGAAAACCGCCATTTTACCCCAATTAGGATCGAACTTTTTTCCGGCCCTATGGCAGCTGGGGCTCCGATTTTTTGCATGCCTGTAGGGACCTCAAATGGCTACCTCAGTACCAAATTTGAGCTCAATCGGAGCCATAGGGGCGGAGCAAGGTCCAAACCCAACCTGCTCTTTGTGTATATGCATTTGACCCAATTCTAGGATCGAACTTTTCTCCGGCCCTATGGCAGCCGCGGCTCCAATTTTTTGCATGTGCGTAGGGACCTCGAATGCCTACGTCCATACCAAGTTTGAGCTCAATCGGTTCCATAGGGGCGGAGCTAGGTCCAAACCCAATTTCGCAACTACAGCGAAAACCGCCATTTTACCCCCAATTAGGATCGAACTTTTTTCCGGCCCTATGGCAGCTGGGGCTCCGATTTTTTGCATGCCTGTAGGGACCTCAAATGGCTACCTCAGTACCAAATTTGAGCTCAATCGGAGCCATAGGGGCGGAGCAAGGTCCAAACCCAACCTGCTCTTTGTGTATATGCATTTGACCCAATTCTAGGATCGAACTTTTCTCCGGCCCTATGGCAGCCGCGGCTCCAATTTTTTGCATGTGCGTAGGGACCTCGAATGCCTACGTCCATACCAAGTTTGAGCTCAATCGGTTCCATAGGGGCGGAGCTAGGTCCAAACCCAATTTCGCAACTACAGCGAAAACCGCCATTTTACCCCCAATTAGGATCGAACTTTTTTCCGGCCCTATGGCAGCTGGGGCTCCGATTTTTTGCATGCCTGTAGGGACCTCAAATGGCTACCTCAGTACCAAATTTGAGCTCAATCGGAGCCATAGGGGCGGAGCAAGGTCCAAACCCAACCTGCTCTTTGTGTATATGCATTTGACCCAATTCTAGGATCGAACTTTTCTCCGGCCCTATGGCAGCCGCGGCTCCAATTTTTTGCATGTGCGTAGGGACCTCGAATGCCTACGTCCATACCAAGTTTGAGCTCAATCGGTTCCATAGGGGCGGAGCTAGGTCCAAACCCAATTTCGCAACTACAGCGAAAACCGCCATTTTACCCCCAATTAGGATCGAACTTTTTTCCGGCCCTATGGCAGCTGGGGCTCCGATTTTTTGCATGCCTGTAGGGACCTCAAATGGCTACCTCAGTACCAAATTTGAGCTCAATCGGAGCCATAGGGGCGGAGCAAGGTCCAAACCCAACCTGCTCTTTGTGTATATGCATTTGACCCAATTCTAGGATCGAACTTTTCTCCGGCCCTATGGCAGCCGCGGCTCCAATTTTTTGCATGTGCGTAGGGACCTCGAATGCCTACGTCCATACCAAGTTTGAGCTCAATCGGTTCCATAGGGGCGGAGCTAGGTCCAAACCCAATTTCGCAACTACAGCGAAAACCGCCATTTTACCCCCAATTAGGATCGAACTTTTTTCCGGCCCTATGGCAGCTGGGGCTCCGATTTTTTGCATGCCTGTAGGGACCTCAAATGGCTACCTCAGTACCAAATTTGAGCTCAATCGGAGCCATAGGGGCGGAGCAAGGTCCAAACCCAACCTGCTCTTTGTGTATATGCATTTGACCCAATTCTAGGATCGAACTTTTCTCCGGCCCTATGGCAGCCGCGGCTCCAATTTTTTGCATGTGCGTAGGGACCTCGAATGCCTACGTCCATACCAAGTTTGAGCTCAATCGGTTCCATAGGGGCGGAGCTAGGTCCAAACCCAATTTCGCAACTACAGCGAAAACCGCCATTTTACCCCCAATTAGGATCGAACTTTTTTCCGGCCCTATGGCAGCTGGGGCTCCGATTTTTTGCATGCCTGTAGGACCTCAAATGGCTACCTCAGTACCAAATTTGAGCTCAATCGGAGCCATAGGGGCGGAGCAAGGTCCAAACCCAACCTGCTCTTTGTGTATATGCATTTGACCCAATTCTAGGATCGAACTTTTCTCCGGCCCTATGGCAGCCGCGGCTCCAATTTTTTGCATGTGCGTAGGGACCTCGAATGCCTACGTCCATACCAAGTTTGAGCTCAATCGGTTCCATAGGGGCGGAGCTAGGTCCAAACCCAATTTCGCAACTACAGCGAAAACCGCCATTTTACCCCCAATTAGGATCGAACTTTTTTCCGGCCCTATGGCAGCTGGGGCTCCGATTTTTTGCATGCCTGTAGGGACCTCAAATGGCTACCTCAGTACCAAATTTGAGCTCAATCGGAGCCATAGGGGCGGAGCAAGGTCCAAACCCAACCTGCTCTTTGTGTATATGCATTTGACCCAATTCTAGGATCGAACTTTTCTCCGGCCCTATGGCAGCCGCGGCTCCAATTTTTTGCATGTGCGTAGGGACCTCGAATGCCTACGTCCATACCAAGTTTGAGCTCAATCGGTTCCATAGGGGCGGAGCTAGGTCCAAACCCAATTTCGCAACTACAGCGAAAACCGCCATTTTACCCCCAATTAGGATCGAACTTTTTTCCGGCCCTATGGCAGCTGGGGCTCCGATTTTTTGCATGCCTGTAGGGACCTCAAATGGCTACCTCAGTACCAAATTTGAGCTCAATCGGAGCCATAGGGGCGGAGCAAGGTCCAAACCCAACCTGCTCTTTGTGTATATGCATTTGACCCAATTCTAGGATCGAACTTTTCTCCGGCCCTATGGCAGCCGCGGCTCCAATTTTTTGCATGTGCGTAGGGACCTCGAATGCCTACGTCCATACCAAGTTTGAGCTCAATCGGTTCCATAGGGGCGGAGCTAGGTCCAAACCCAATTTCGCAACTACAGCGAAAACCGCCATTTTACCCCCAATTAGGATCGAACTTTTTTCCGGCCCTATGGCAGCTGGGGCTCCGATTTTTTGCATGCCTGTAGGGACCTCAAATGGCTACCTCAGTACCAAATTTGAGCTCAATCGGAGCCATAGGGGCGGAGCAAGGTCCAAACCCAACCTGCTCTTTGTGTATATGCATTTGACCCAATTCTAGGATCGAACTTTTCTCCGGCCCTATGGCAGCCGCGGCTCCAATTTTTTGCATGTGCGTAGGGACCTCGAATGCCTACGTCCATACCAAGTTTGAGCTCAATCGGTTCCATAGGGGCGGAGCTAGGTCCAAACCCAATTTCGCAACTACAGCGAAAACCGCCATTTTACCCCCAATTAGGATCGAACTTTTTTCCGGCCCTATGGCAGCTGGGGCTCCGATTTTTTGCATGCCTGTAGGGACCTCAAATGGCTACCTCAGTACCAAATTTGAGCTCAATCGGAGCCATAGGGGCGGAGCAAGGTCCAAACCCAACCTGCTCTTTGTGTATATGCATTTGACCCAATTCTAGGATCGAACTTTTCTCCGGCCCTATGGCAGCCGCGGCTCCAATTTTTTGCATGTGCGTAGGGACCTCGAATGCCTACGTCCATACCAAGTTTGAGCTCAATCGGTTCCATAGGGGCGGAGCTAGGTCCAAACCCAATTTCGCAACTACAGCGAAAACCGCCATTTTACCCCCAATTAGGATCGAACTTTTTTCCGGCCCTATGGCAGCTGGGGCTCCGATTTTTTGCATGCCTGTAGGGACCTCAAATGGCTACCTCAGTACCAAATTTGAGCTCAATCGGAGCCATAGGGGCGGAGCAAGGTCCAAACCCAACCTGCTCTTTGTGTATATGCATTTGACCCAATTCTAGGATCGAACTTTTCTCCGGCCCTATGGCAGCCGCGGCTCCAATTTTTTGCATGTGCGTAGGGACCTCGAATGCCTACGTCCATACCAAGTTTGAGCTCAATCGGTTCCATAGGGGCGGAGCTAGGTCCAAACCCAATTTCGCAACTACAGCGAAAACCGCCATTTTACCCCCAATTAGGATCGAACTTTTTTCCGGCCCTATGGCAGCTGGGGCTCCGATTTTTTGCATGCCTGTAGGGACCTCAAATGGCTACCTCAGTACCAAATTTGAGCTCAATCGGAGCCATAGGGGCGGAGCAAGGTCCAAACCCAACCTGCTCTTTGTGTATATGCATTTGACCCAATTCTAGGATCGAACTTTTCTCCGGCCCTATGGCAGCCGCGGCTCCAATTTTTTGCATGTGCGTAGGGACCTCGAATGCCTACGTCCATACCAAGTTTGAGCTCAATCGGTTCCATAGGGGCGGAGCTAGGTCCAAACCCAATTTCGCAACTACAGCGAAAACCGCCATTTTACCCCCAATTAGGATCGAACTTTTTTCCGGCCCTATGGCAGCTGGGGCTCCGATTTTTTGCATGCCTGTAGGGACCTCAAATGGCTACCTCAGTACCAAATTTGAGCTCAATCGGAGCCATAGGGGCGGAGCAAGGTCCAAACCCAACCTGCTCTTTGTGTATATGCATTTGACCCAATTCTAGGATCGAACTTTTCTCCGGCCCTATGGCAGCCGCGGCTCCAATTTTTTGCATGTGCGTAGGGACCTCGAATGCCTACGTCCATACCAAGTTTGAGCTCAATCGGTTCCATAGGGGCGGAGCTAGGTCCAAACCCAATTTCGCAACTACAGCGAAAACCGCCATTTTACCCCCAATTAGGATCGAACTTTTTTCCGGCCCTATGGCAGCTGGGGCTCCGATTTTTTGCATGCCTGTAGGGACCTCAAATGGCTACCTCAGTACCAAATTTGAGCTCAATCGGAGCCATAGGGGCGGAGCAAGGTCCAAACCCAACCTGCTCTTTGTGTATATGCATTTGACCCAATTCTAGGATCGAACTTTTCTCCGGCCCTATGGCAGCCGCGGCTCCAATTTTTTGCATGTGCGTAGGGACCTCGAATGCCTACGTCCATACCAAGTTTGAGCTCAATCGGTTCCATAGGGGCGGAGCTAGGTCCAAACCCAATTTCGCAACTACAGCGAAAACCGCCATTTTACCCCCAATTAGGATCGAACTTTTTTCCGGCCCTATGGCAGCTGGGGCTCCGATTTTTTGCATGCCTGTAGGGACCTCAAATGGCTACCTCAGTACCAAATTTGAGCTCAATCGGAGCCATAGGGGCGGAGCAAGGTCCAAACCCAACCTGCTCTTTGTGTATATGCATTTGACCCAATTCTAGGATCGAACTTTTCTCCGGCCCTATGGCAGCCGCGGCTCCAATTTTTTGCATGTGCGTAGGGACCTCGAATGCCTACGTCCATACCAAGTTTGAGCTCAATCGGTTCCATAGGGGCGGAGCTAGGTCCAAACCCAATTTCGCAACTACAGCGAAAACCGCCATTTTACCCCAATTAGGATCGAACTTTTTTCCGGCCCTATGGCAGCTGGGGCTCCGATTTTTTGCATGCCTGTAGGGACCTCAAATGGCTACCTCAGTACCAAATTTGAGCTCAATCGGAGCCATAGGGGCGGAGCAAGGTCCAAACCCAACCTGCTCTTTGTGTATATGCATTTGACCCAATTCTAGGATCGAACTTTTCTCCGGCCCTATGGCAGCCGCGGCTCCAATTTTTTGCATGTGCGTAGGGACCTCGAATGCCTACGTCCATACCAAGTTTGAGCTCAATCGGTTCCATAGGGGCGGAGCTAGGTCCAAACCCAATTTCGCAACTACAGCGAAAACCGCCATTTTACCCCCAATTAGGATCGAACTTTTTTCCGGCCCTATGGCAGCTGGGGCTCCGATTTTTTGCATGCCTGTAGGGACCTCAAATGGCTACCTCAGTACCAAATTTGAGCTCAATCGGAGCCATAGGGGCGGAGCAAGGTCCAAACCCAACCTGCTCTTTGTGTATATGCATTTGACCCAATTCTAGGATCGAACTTTTCTCCGGCCCTATGGCAGCCGCGGCTCCAATTTTTTGCATGTGCGTAGGGACCTCGAATGCCTACGTCCATACCAAGTTTGAGCTCAATCGGTTCCATAGGGGCGGAGCTAGGTCCAAACCCAATTTCGCAACTACAGCGAAAACCGCCATTTTACCCCCAATTAGGATCGAACTTTTTTCCGGCCCTATGGCAGCTGGGGCTCCGATTTTTTGCATGCCTGTAGGGACCTCAAATGGCTACCTCAGTACCAAATTTGAGCTCAATCGGAGCCATAGGGGCGGAGCAAGGTCCAAACCCAACCTGCTCTTTGTGTATATGCATTTGACCCAATTCTAGGATCGAACTTTTCTCCGGCCCTATGGCAGCCGCGGCTCCAATTTTTTGCATGTGCGTAGGGACCTCGAATGCCTACGTCCATACCAAGTTTGAGCTCAATCGGTTCCATAGGGGCGGAGCTAGGTCCAAACCCAATTTCGCAACTACAGCGAAAACCGCCATTTTACCCCCAATTAGGATCGAACTTTTTTCCGGCCCTATGGCAGCTGGGGCTCCGATTTTTTGCATGCCTGTAGGGACCTCAAATGGCTACCTCAGTACCAAATTTGAGCTCAATCGGAGCCATAGGGGCGGAGCAAGGTCCAAACCCAACCTGCTCTTTGTGTATATGCATTTGACCCAATTCTAGGATCGAACTTTTCTCCGGCCCTATGGCAGCCGCGGCTCCAATTTTTTGCATGTGCGTAGGGACCTCGAATGCCTACGTCCATACCAAGTTTGAGCTCAATCGGTTCCATAGGGGCGGAGCTAGGTCCAAACCCAATTTCGCAACTACAGCGAAAACCGCCATTTTACCCCCAATTAGGATCGAACTTTTTTCCGGCCCTATGGCAGCTGGGGCTCCGATTTTTTGCATGCCTGTAGGGACCTCAAATGGCTACCTCAGTACCAAATTTGAGCTCAATCGGAGCCATAGGGGCGGAGCAAGGTCCAAACCCAACCTGCTCTTTGTGTATATGCATTTGACCCAATTCTAGGATCGAACTTTTCTCCGGCCCTATGGCAGCCGCGGCTCCAATTTTTTGCATGTGCGTAGGGACCTCGAATGCCTACGTCCATACCAAGTTTGAGCTCAATCGGTTCCATAGGGGCGGAGCTAGGTCCAAACCCAATTTCGCAACTACAGCGAAAACCGCCATTTTACCCCCAATTAGGATCGAACTTTTTTCCGGCCCTATGGCAGCTGGGGCTCCGATTTTTTGCATGCCTGTAGGGACCTCAAATGGCTACCTCAGTACCAAATTTGAGCTCAATCGGAGCCATAGGGGCGGAGCAAGGTCCAAACCCAACCTGCTCTTTGTGTATATGCATTTGACCCAATTCTAGGATCGAACTTTTCTCCGGCCCTATGGCAGCCGCGGCTCCAATTTTTTGCATGTGCGTAGGGACCTCGAATGCCTACGTCCATACCAAGTTTGAGCTCAATCGGTCCATAGGGGCGGAGCTAGGTCCAAACCCAATTTCGCAACTACAGCGAAAACCGCCATTTTACCCCCAATTAGGATCGAACTTTTTTCCGGCCCTATGGCAGCTGGGGCTCCGATTTTTTGCATGCCTGTAGGGACCTCAAATGGCTACCTCAGTACCAAATTTGAGCTCAATCGGAGCCATAGGGGCGGAGCAAGGTCCAAACCCAACCTGCTCTTTGTGTATATGCATTTGACCCAATTCTAGGATCGAACTTTTCTCCGGCCCTATGGCAGCCGCGGCTCCAATTTTTTGCATGTGCGTAGGGACCTCGAATGCCTACGTCCATACCAAGTTTGAGCTCAATCGGTTCCATAGGGGCGGAGCTAGGTCCAAACCCAATTTCGCAACTACAGCGAAAACCGCCATTTTACCCCCAATTAGGATCGAACTTTTTTCCGGCCCTATGGCAGCTGGGGCTCCGATTTTTTGCATGCCTGTAGGGACCTCAAATGGCTACCTCAGTACCAAATTTGAGCTCAATCGGAGCCATAGGGGCGGAGCAAGGTCCAAACCCAACCTGCTCTTTGTGTATATGCATTTGACCCAATTCTAGGATCGAACTTTTCTCCGGCCCTATGGCAAGCCGCGGCTCCAATTTTTTGCATGTGCGTAGGGACCTCGAATGCCTACGTCCATACCAAGTTTGAGCTCAATCGGTTCCATAGGGGCGGAGCTAGGTCCAAACCCAATTTCGCAACTACAGCGAAAACCGCCATTTTACCCCCAATTAGGATCGAACTTTTTTCCGGCCCTATGGCAGCTGGGGCTCCGATTTTTTGCATGCCTGTAGGGACCTCAAATGGCTACCTCAGTACCAAATTTGAGCTCAATCGGAGCCATAGGGGCGGAGCAAGGTCCAAACCCAACCTGCTCTTTGTGTATATGCATTTGACCCAATTCTAGGATCGAACTTTTCTCCGGCCCTATGGCAGCCGCGGCTCCAATTTTTTGCATGTGCGTAGGGACCTCGAATGCCTACGTCCATACCAAGTTTGAGCTCAATCGGTTCCATAGGGGCGGAGCTAGGTCCAAACCCAATTTCGCAACTACAGCG